>OZ025294.1:168729793-169943543 GCA_964019185.1 Maratus speculifer | reverse complement strand
CACAATGGAACTTTCAATCACCTGCTGCCAAAGACCTCCTTCTCTCCTCTTAACAACCCTTTTGGCATCTTTTTTTGGCTCTAAAAATCGGATGCATGCAGAAACCAGCGGACAAAAATAGAACGCAGATTGCGGCATAATAGCCAAAAGTGTGATTTTTCGCCAATGTACTCCTCCTACCAGATGAGAGGAGAGAGCAGACGCTTACGTCATTTTTTACTACACATTAGCAGCTGGGAAGTGCGACTCAGGACAACAAATCAGAATGCACTAGCTTTGGAATAACTTCGCTTTTTCAACAGGAAGATATGTTTATTTTTCCGCGAGGCATTGGGGTCTTTTTGCTGAGTCGATGTTATTGGTTGCTCGTTAGTCGCGCTTTCCATATATTTGACGTCAACAATTTTGCGCTTTTTACGTCTCTTTTAGTTTTTGTTTCGAACGTGTCTTTGTTTTAATGCGATCTATTCTGGATTTTACAATATGATTCTTACGATCGATTTTATTTTTTAATTTCTTTTATCAGTCATATAATCAATAAAGAAATATGGTAGGAAAGTGCGTTTTCAATGATTTATGGATTGAAAAACCAGAATATAAACTGTGGCAAAAGATACTGGAAGTTATTAATACATTAAAAGATTTGCAAAGAATTTAACTCAATTTGACTCTGGACTTATATTTTACGAAGTTTTATTGGCTAAGAACAATTTTTTTCCCTTTTGATCAGGGGTGATTCTCGTCCAAAAATTTAAGGCATCCTCTTCCAAAAATTTAAAATTGGGTTATCAGTTGCGCATAGATGCCAACTTGTACGATTTTGCGCGCGGAAAAAACAATCGCTAAGAAATGCAAATTTCATGAAGGGATCGCCAAAAAAGCACACATTTCGTCAATGTTTCGTGGAAAAACAAGATTTCGTCAGTGTTTTTGTCAACAAACTTTATCAAAAGATAGCTGAAAAACCCGAATTTCCTGTGTGGATCGCGGAAAAAAAACTGCAATTTCACCCAAATAACGGAAATAAAACGCTGATTTCGTTAAAGATCGCTTACAAATATTTTGTCAAAAGATCATTGAAAAAAAAAAAAATGCCGATTTCATCAAAAGATCACGGAAAAAATGGCAATTTTGTCAAAAGGTCGCGGGAATAAAATGCCGTTTTTGAGAAAAGATCGCGTAAAAAATGCAAATTTTGTCTAAAGATTGTCGAAAAAACGCCGATTTCATAAAAATAAAAAAACCACGGGAAAACGCCAATTTCTTCTGAAGATCGTGGATACCCCTCCCCGCCGCCGATTTCCGAAAATGCAATGTGAATATCCGAAAAAAAAAATTTTTCACCCAGAATCACCCCTGCTTTTGATTTTACATTTTAATGAAAATTTACATTTAATCTTCATTTACTTTTTAATTAATATTTTAATCCTTTTTCTCTTTTTATATTACATATAAAACTTCATTAGATGAAAATTTAGAAAGTATCTTTACTAACGAATAATTAAACACACAGATAACATGACTATTTACTTTATGATATAATGATATATTATTCTAGAGTCATTTTTATGCGTGTATTAAAATAGCCCTTGAAAAGTGCTTGAAAAGTCCTTGAAAAGTGCTTGAATTTTATTTGGTCTCAAGTGTATGAACCATGTTATAACTTGAACTTTCTTCAAGAACCAGAAGTCTAGTTTTTAAAATATTATTTATAAACTTGAAACTTTCCTCAAGAAGACTATAACTCAATTTTTATATTTGAATCTTATTTATAATTTGATTTTTTTTTTTCTCATATTCCTTGACTTTCTTCAGGAGAATAAACTTCGTTTATTAAAAGTACTAAAAAATAAACATTAATGGCTGAAGCCTAAAGAAATATGAGCTTTATGAATTATAATAGGAATGAAGGACAGAAAAACCGATCTACAAGATTTTACCTTGCCTGATCAATGAAATTTTTGCATTTTCTGCGACCAATTAAGGAAAAATGCAATTTTTTCATGCCTGATCGATAAAATTTTCAATATTTATGACGCCAGTGGAGAAAATTCATGATCTTCGATCTTCCAACGTCCAATCGAGAAAATTCATCATCTTTCTGCATCTAATCAGTAAAATTTGATTTTTATGTATTCGAATGATGAAATTTACGATTTTTCTTCACATGATCGATGAATTCCTCGAGGATTTTTTCATGTCTGATCGACAAAATTCTTGATTTTTTTGGCATTTGATTGACAAAACGCGATTTTTCGGTGCCAGATTGTCAAAACTCAATTTTTTGGTGACTGATCAAAATTCTTGATTAGCATTCTCGATTTTTACAATATCGGCTGACAAAATTTGCAATTTTAACGGAGGCAACTGACATAATTCGCAATTTTCACAAAGCCAATCGATGAAATTCATGATTTTTACAATGAAATTCGATGAAATTCATTGTGATCTTCATCAAAAAAGGACAATATAAGTGCAAATTTCATCAAAAGATCTCTTCAAAAGGCAAATTTTGTCAAAGGATTGATTAAAAATGTAAATTCTGTAAAATGATCCATTAAAAATACAAATTTCGTCAAAAGATCATGAAATAACTAGGGCCTGATTACCGCACAAACCAACTAGGCCATGGCCTAGGATTGGGGGCCCACAATGAGTAAAATAATTTTGAAACAAATTCATAGAATTTTTTTTTCTTTTTTCTCAAATACTTAAAAGGAAAAACAAACTAGATAACTTGGAAATTGCATCGCTTTATCAAATAACTCCAAATAATTCCCCTAATGAAAAAAATGTCGATACTGTTTTGACTTTGAGGGGCGTTTGAAAAGATCATGGTCCTTGGGTCCCAAACATCCTTAATCAGGCTCTGGAAATAATCTTGAGTTTTGTCAAAGAAACACAAAAAAAAATCCTGCAAATATCGGAGAAATCACTAGAAATGCAAATTTCATGGAAAAATCTTGAAACAACTGCAAATTTTGTCAGAAAATCACAAATCAACCACAAATTTCATTTAAAAATCCAGACTGCTACTTTTATGCAGAAACACGGAATTCCGCTTTTTTGGCGATGAATTTTATTATCTCTGTAATCCATGCAAATGTGCATTAAAATTTTGTATTTGGAGGGGGAGGTGTAATAACAAATGAAATACAACAAAAAAGCCAGAACAAACTTTATTATATTGGGAAAATTTCTTCAAACGATCGCGGGAGTTGGTGCAATTTCTGTTAAAGGATTGCTGAAAAGATACGATTTCTGTAAAATGATTGTGGGAAAAGACTTGATTTTTGTCAAAGCATTGTGAGAAAAACACTATTTTCATGAACAGGTTGCAGAGAAATACTTTAATTTTGTCAAAGAATTGTGAAAAATACTTGAATTTTGTAGAAAGATTGTACAAAAAAAAAAAAAAAAAAAAATCTCGTAAGATCGGGGGGAAAAACACATTTTCTCGAAAGGTCGGGGGGGGGGGGAACATGAATTTTTTCGAAAGATCGGGTAAAATACATGAATTCTGTTTAAATATTGAGGGAAATATGCAAATTGTGTCGAAAGATCAAGGGAAATGTGCAAATTTTATAGAAAGATCATGCGAAAGTATATGAATTTTGTCGAAAGATTGGGGGAAATACCTGAAGTTTGTTGAAAGATCAAGAAAAATATGCAAATTTTGTCAAACGATCACAAAAAAATGAGAATTTTGACAAAAAGTGAGGGGAAAAGACGTAATAAGTTAAAAGATTGTCGAAAATAGACAAAAATAAAATATTTTGTAAAAAGATTGGGGAAAATATGAACATTTTGTTGAAAGATCGGAGAAAAATCACAAATTTTGTTTACAGACTGGATAAAAATATGCGAATTTTGTCAAAAAATCATGTATAGTACATGAATTTTGTCAAAAAATTGCGAATAATATGCAAATTTTATTGAACGATCACGGAAAGTACGTGAATTTTGTCGAAAGATCGCAGAAAATAAGCACATTTTGTCAAAAGATATTGGAAAATATGCAAAAGGGGCGTGAGAAACCATGAATTTTGCTAAAGGATCATGGATAAATGCAAATTTTGTCAATGCTGAAAAAAAAGAAGAAAACAATTGCCAGAAGTCTGTGATACCATGAACATCCAGTTTTTTCGTTGCTGAGACTGTAGCATGTCTAAAAATCACAAATGTCACCAAAAGACAACAGAAGAACTACAAATTTCATCAAAGAATTGCAAAATAACCGTGAATTTTGCCAGATGATCTCTTAATAGCAAATATGAAAAGATCGGTAAAAAATATAAATTTCATGAAAAGATCGGCATGGGTGCAAGTTTTTCCATCTCTTAAAAATTCCTGAGGATGGAAACGAGACGGAAAAATCTTCGAGGATGGAAGCGGATAGTACACGCACTTTTCATCAAAGAATAGCGAAAAAAAAAAAAATTTCGTGGAATGATCACAGAAAAAAGTGCTATTTCTGTCAAAGGACTGCAAAAAAAAGATGCATTTGGCTTCAAAAGCTTGCGGAAAAAACGCGATTCCTGCCGAAAGATCGCGAAAAACACTTTAATATCATCAAAGAATTGCGAAAAAAGGCATGATTTTTATTAAAAGCTTGTGAAGAAAATGCAATTCCTGTTAAAAGATCGTGGAAAAGACGTCATCTCGGTCAGAGAATGTGAAATAGACGCGGTCTCTGTCAAAGGATCGCAAAAAAGATGAGTTTTCTGTCAAAAAAGTTGCAGAAAAAACGTAATTCCTGTCGAAGAATTGCGAAAACGATGCTGTTTCTGTCGAAGAATCGCGAAAAAGATTATATTTCCGTTGAAGAATCTCGAAAAAGAAGGTATTTCCATCGAAGAATTGCGAAAAAGATGCTATTTCTGTCGAAGAATCACGAAAAAGATATTTCCGTCGAAGAATCTCGAAAAAGAAGATATTCCCGTCGAAGAATCGCGAAAAAGATGTCATTTCCGTAGAAGATGCGCGAAAAAGGCACTATTTCCGTAGAAGAATCGCGAAAAAGACGCTATTTCCATAGAAGAATCACTAAAACGACGCTATTTCCGTAGAAAAATCACGAAAAAAATGCTATTTCCGTAGAAGAATTGCGAAAAAGACGCAATTTTTGTCGAAAAATCGATAAAAAGATGCTATTTCCGGTATAGAATACTAAATAGATGCAATTTTTGTCAAAGGTTAAAAAAAAGCACAAAATCGCGTGAATTTTGTCAAAGGATTGAGAAAAAGGAGATTTCCGTCAAATGATCGCAAAAAATTCCACGATATTCATCAAATGATTGCAGGAAAACGTGATTTTTGTCAAATGATCGTGGAAAAAATACGAATTTTGCCAAAGCATCGTGAAAAGACGCGATTTCTGTTAACGCATCGCGAAAAAGACACTATTTCTGTTGAATAATCGCAAAAAAAGACACTATTTCTGGTAAAATACAAAATAGATACTTTTTGTCAAAGAATCACAATAAAGATGTGAATTTAATCGAAGGATTGTGGAAAAGACGCAAATTTTGCCTAAAGATTGAGAAAACACGATTTCCATGAATGATTGCAAAAAACCCACGATTTTCATCAAATGATAGCAGAGAAAATGCAATTTTTGTCAAAGGATTGCGAAAAAGATGCGTATTTCGTCAAAAGATTGTATATAAAATAGATGGATTTCATCGAAAAATCTCAGATTTCTGCTGAAAACTGTAGCAAAATCCCAAATTTCGGTGGAAAATCGCAAGTTTCGGTTTAAAATTGTAGAAAAATCACAAATTTTGGCAAAATATTGTAGAAAAGTCAAAAATTTTGTCGAAAGATTGGGGGAAGAAACTAATTTCATCATATGATCATGGAAAAAAACATGAGTTATGTGCTTATGTTCTCACTCAGTGGGAGGGTGAAGTGTCAAAATATTTTCAGTCTTGGCAAAATTTCAAACTTGCACCCATGAAGATCGGGAAAAAACACAAATTTCGTTAAAAGGGTGTGAAAAAAAGATAGTGTTCGGAGTGGGTTTTCCTCCCTTTCCCACACTTTACTGTAACTTTTAAAGAAATTAGCTGTGAATTTCAGATTTTTTTTTTCTCACTTAGAATCACCTTTGCCATATAGGTTGGAAAATATTAAGGAAAAAAATTCTATACCGACAATAATACAGTATTTATAGTATATCTTACCAATTTTCATGTGGATTGAAGGAAATATTGGGAATAAAAACATTTTCTGCACCCCTGCAGTTAGGGTAATTTTTAAAGTAAAGTGTAATAACATTCAATGACTTTATTCGAAAGAGATTTTGTTTTATTAAAAATGCTAATAAACAAATATAAATATAGAAACAAATATAATAAGACTAGTGCTGGAAAAAAAAAATGTGAATTATATGAATGAAGGATAAAGAGCCTAGCAACAAGATTTTTCTGCACCTGCTCAACAAAATGCCCAATTATTCAGCACCTGATCAACAAATTTTGCACTTTTTACAATGTCGATTGAGAAAATTTGCGATTTTTATGAAGCTAATAATTTTTGTGATTTTTCTGCATTTTATTGATAATGTGGTGGTTTTTCCAAGCCTGATCGGTGAAATTCGAAATTTTTTACTCAACTTTCTAAATTCAACTAAAACTCAACTTTCCTTAAAAGATCCCAATAAAACATGAATTTCTTTAAAAAAAAAAAATCGTGGAATAAACTCTAATTTCATGAAAGGATTGTGAAATAAATTCTAATTTTGTGAAATGACTGTTGGATAAATGGGAATTTCGTGAAATGATTGTGGAGTAAACACGAATTTCGTGAAAGCATCGCGGAATGAATGAATTTTGTGAAAGGATTGCCATATAAAGAGGTCGTGTGAAAAGGGCCAGGGGGGAGGCGAAAGGGCGGTCGCTCTGTGCACAGGAATTTAGTGGCGCCATTTTCTACGACCAACGTCATTTTTAGCTGGTAAGAAGAAAAATAACACTACATGGAAACTTTGCTCCAAGCATAGTTTTCTCTTCGCACGTCCTTGCATATGAACCCAAATTTATCAAAATGCTGCTTAAAAAACACGAATTTCATGAAAGAATCTCGAAATAAATGTGAATTTCATTAAAAGATCTTAAAAAGATGCTAATTTCTTTAAAGGATTGTGGGGAAAAGGCCAAATTTGTCAAAATGTTATTCAGGGGTGAATCTGAGTAAAAACTTACAGCAAAATTTCTGAAAAGTTACAGCAGATTGTGTGAAAGGGGAAGGAGGATTTACTTTTGACTATGTGTTTTTCCGCAATCCTTTGATAAAATTTGCTATTTTTTTCACGATTTGTGTTTTCCCGCAAGTTTTTTTACTAAATTTTCGTTTTTTCTGTGATCTCTAGCCCAAATCTGCATTTTTTTGCAAATCTTTGATGAAATTTGTGTTTCTTTCACTATTGTTTCACAAAATTCACAGGGTTTTTTTTTTTCACGATCTTCAGATGAAATTTGAGTTTTCTCACAATTATCTAACGAAATTCGTGTTTCCCCCTAACAGAGTTGTATAATATAGACGCGCACATCGTGCACAGAAAATTTTGTGAGCTTTGCAGAAAATTTAGGAAAGAAACATTTTTTATTTTTTAACATTTTTTTAGTACCAAAAAATAAAAATATTCGTTCAATTTTATAAACGAATTTTTTATTGTTAAAGCGAATTTCGTCAAAAGACGTTGAAAAAAATCACGAATTTCAATAAAGAATGCATAAAAAGCATGCACTTCGACAAAGGACCACGCAAAAAAACGTGAATTTCGTCCAAAAATTGCTTTTAAAAAATGCTTTTAAATCACATAATGAACATGCATTTCGTGCCTGGTTTACGTCAAAAAAAAAAAAAAAAATGTGAATTTTGTAATTGAATTGCACAAAAAACACAAATTTCGTGCATAAATTGTTCAAAAAAGGCAAGTTATATCTATGAATGGATCAAAAAACATGAATTAAGTCCATGAATCGCTCAAAAAATACGAATTATGGCCATGAGTCTCTCAAAAAACATGAATTACGTCCATGAAATGTGTAAAAAATGCAATTTTCTGTCATAAATCGCATAAAAATGCGAATTACGTCCATAAATCGCTCAAAAAATGTGTATTTCATTAAAAGATAGCTCACAAAACGCAAATTTCGTAGATGAATCACATAAAAAAGTGAATTACGTACATACATGGCGTAAGAAATGCAAATTATGTTCATGAATTGCATAAAAAATGCGAAATAAGTCCTTAAATCGCTCAAAAAATGCAAATTTCATCGCCATATTGCTCAAAAACGCAAATTACATCCATGAATGGCATAAAAAGTGAATTTCGTGCATGGTTTGCATAAAAAACGCGAATTTTATGTGCATGAATAATGTAAAATACGCTGATTACATCTATGAATCATGTAATAAACCCGAATTACATCCATCCATGCATGGGTGCAAGTTTTTCCGTCCTGAAATGCAATTCCGTTTTCTAAAGATTCCCGAGGACGGAAACGAGACAGAAAAATGTCTGAGAACGGAAGTGAAACGCAAAAAACACGCGCTTTTCGTAAAAGGATCGCAGAAAAAAAAAAAAAAAAAAAAAAAAATTAGTCAAAGTATTTGTGGGAAGAAACATGATTTTCATGAAATGATCGCAGAAAAAAAGTGCTATTTCTGTCAAAGGATTGCAAAAAATGACGTATTTGCCATCAAAAGCTTACAAAAAATGCGATTCCTGCCGAAGGATTCGCGAAAAACACGCTATTTCTGTCGAAAGATCGCGAAAAACACTCTAGTACCAACAAAGAATTTTGAATAAAGGCGTAATTCATGTTAAAAGATCGCAAAAAGACGTCATATCGATCCAAGAATGCGAAATAGACGCGGTCTTTGTCGAAGAATCTCAAAAAAGATGAGTTTTCAGTCAAAAGGTTGCAGAAAAAAAACGCAATTCCTGTCGAAGAATCGCAAAAAAGACGCTATTTCTGTAGAAGAATCACGGAAAAGCTATTTCTGCTCAAAGAATAGAAAATCGATGCAATTTTTGTCAAAGGATCGCAAAAAAGACATGAATTTAATCAAAAGATCATGGAAAAAATGTGAATTTAGTCAAAGGATCGTGGAAAATACGCAAATTTTGCCAAAGGATCGTGGAAAAGACGCGGTTTCCGTCAAAAATTCCACAATTTTTATCAAATGATTACACAAAAAACCAATTTTTGTCTAAGGATCGCGAAAAATATGCGAATTTTGTCAAAGGATCACGAAAAGATGAGATTTCTGTCAAAGGATCGCGAATTTTGTCAAAGGATCACGAAAAGATGCGATTTCTGTCAAAGGATCGCGAAAAAAACGCGATTTTCGTCGAATAATGACGAAAACGAAAAAGACATTATTTCCAGTCAAAGAATACAAAATAGGTATAATTTTTATCAAAAGATCACAATGAAGATGTGAATTTAATCGAAGGATTGTGGAAAAGACACAAATTTTGCCAAAAGATCGAGAAAAAAACGCGATTTTCGTCAAATGATCGCTAAAAACCCCACGATTTTTATCAAATGATAGCATGGAAAATGCGATTTCTGTCAAAAAATCGTGAAAAAGACTGATTTCTGTCCAAGGATCGCGAAGAAAACTCGATTTCTGTCAAAGGATCACGAAGAAAATGCGAATTTCGCCAAAACATCGTGTAAAATACCTGGATTCCATCGAAAAATCACTGATTACGGATGAAAACCGTAGAAAAAGTGCAAATTTTGGCTAAAAATAGTAGAAAATCGCAAGTTTCGATTTAATATCGTAGAGAAATCACAAATTTCGGCAAAATATTGTAGAAAAGTCGCAACTTTTGTCGAAAGATCAAGAAAAAAACTAATTTTGTCACATGGTCTTGGAAGAAACACGAGTTACGTGCGTATGTATTCACTCAGTGGGGGGGGGGGTAGTAGAGTCAAAATATTTTCAGTCTTGGCAAAATTTCAAACTTGCACCCATGCATCCATGATTCGCGTTAAAAAACATGAATTACAGTCATAAATCAAAGTGAATTCCGTTCATAAATCGCTCAAAAAAATGTGATTTATATCCATAAATCTCTAATTTCATCGACAGATCGCTCAAAAAATGCAAATTTCGTCGACAGAAAGTTTAAAAAATGCAAATTATGACCATGAATCACATAAAAATAGCAAATAACATCCATAAATCACATAAGGAACGCGAATTACATTCATAAATTGCATAAAAAATGGGAATTACGTCCTTAAATCACTCAAAAAATGCAAATTACGTCCATGAAATTGCTTAAAAAAGCAGATTAAGTCTATAAATCACGTAAAAAATGCAAATTATGTCCATGAATCGCACAAAAACCATGAATTACACCCTGTTTGTGCAATAAAAACATTTCGTCCATGCCAAAAAAATATAATGCATAATTTTATTAAACATTAAATTATTTTGCAGAAAGTTTTTGACCCAATATTATGTGCGCAGAAAGTTTTGGGGTTTATACAAGTCTATCCCCGCAAACCTCTAACGATATTTACGATTTTTCTGTGAACAATTTGAGAAATTGATTTGTTTGAGTGATGATTTGTCAAAATTCGTTGTATGTTTTTTGCCTAAATTTCCAAATTGATGACTTTTTAATCGAAAACTTATCATTTTTGGAAAATACAGAACAGAATTGCCTTTGGTTCACTTAATGAATGCAAAATTCGTCAAAGAATCACTTAATAAATATGGATTGTCACAGAAATCATGTAAACATACAAATTTCAACAATTCATCACGGAAAAAATGTGAATTTCGTCAAAGGGTCATTAATAAATGCTAATTTAGTCAAAAGGCTGCTAAAAAAACACAAATTTCATTGAAGAATCGCAAAAAAGATGTGAATTTTGTCAGAGGTTTGTCAAATAAATGCGAATCTAGTCGAAAGGCTGCTAAAAAAAAAAAAAAAAAAGCAAATTTCATCACAGAATCACAAAAAAAAAGATGTCAATTTCTTCAGAAAATACAACCCGAACCAAAAACAGAGTTTATTAGACCTGAAACAAAAGTAATTAGTACAGGAAGGGAATTTATTTCTTTGAAAACTAAAAAGACTATGTAAAATCTTGACTTAACCCCTTTTTTAAATTAAAAAACACATTTTGCATAATTATATTGAGGAGTTGATAAAAATTGTTTCAGTGGTATTTTGTCATGTCTGTATTTGTGTAATTCTTTAAATAACTCATAAAATAATAGATTTTTAAAGATTTTTTTTCTTCCTCCCAAACAGCTAAACTCCCCTCCATTTATAAATGTTGGGAGGGAGATTTCCCTCTTCTGGAAAATTGAATTTCAAGCCCTGTTTAGTCTTGCTCTTATCTGGTATGGTTCTTTAGAATATTCTTGTTTTGATTCAGATTGGTTCGTATCAAATTTCAGGTTATGATTCTTTAGAATAATCTTATCTGATTCACATTTAGTTCAGATCAGATTTCTAGTGGTGTAACAGAGTAGTATTTTGGCCGAGTACCGAGTACTTGGCCACTGACTACTCGGCCAAGTACCGAGTAGTTGTGTAATAAGAAAATAAAACACTGATGTGTGCATAATGTGAGCTTAGGAGCACACATATATAAATATACATGTGTACATATATCTATACTTGTGTGTACATCTATATAATATACATATAGTATAAATAAGTTAACTCATTAAATTTGACAATTAAAACTAATAAAAAAGGAGAATTGATACATAACAATACAATTTTTAACCAATATAAAATTAAAACATTCTTTAACTCTCCGATTTATTCCGACTGTTGAAATCTGTTGTCTATCAAAAATAAAAAATTTTATTGGTTGCTGTAACAGTTCATTGAACAGTGCAAAACATTTCATATTTATTTTGTAATTGTCTATACCTTGTTTTCTTTTGATTAAAAAAAGTATTAGCTTTGCAGTTTCTTTTCATTTTTCATATCTACAGGTTAATTTGTTATTTTAAATTTATTATTTTATTTTTTAAATATCTCAGTAAAAAACTAACCTTTTTCAATAAAAATTATAAATGTGTGAATTTTAGAATGTCTTAAAAAGCAAGCTCTAAAATTGATGCGTGTAAATGATCTAGAGCTTGAAAATCCACCAACGAAACAAAAAAAAAACATGAGAATGCTAATGTAGAAGAACCAAAAGAGAAAATGCCAGCAAAAGTTCATCTATTTTCTGGCAATATTTTGAGGAAATTGCGAATGAGCAAGAAGATTGTGGCTAGTAAAAAGATAGTTTAAAATCTCCGCATGAAGAATGAGCACAAAAAGAGATACAGCCTTTCTTAACAGAAGACTTATGTAAAACTGACACTCCATTTGCATAATGGGATTTTTTTTTTTTTTTTTTTTTTCAAATTATGTGCACTTTCAACAACAGTTTTTCAGAGGCAGGCCAAATTTATAGTAGTAAAAGAAATGTCCTGTCTACTGATAATGTGGAACATTTGGTGTTTTTACAGCATAATTTGAAATATAATAAGTTTAATCATTTTTTATTGTACTTCCAGTTTCTTTATCCAGAATAATAATCTTTTGTGTTTTCCTATAAATCAAGAAAGTATTTATTTTTATTGTATAAATGTGAAATTTTATGAGAGTTTTTGTTCTTAACCTTTTCTATATTTTGCTGACATATTGTTAAATACCGAGGAAATAGTTTTATGAATATTATACATTTATATTCAAATAACTTTTTACAGATCATTTATAAATTCATATTCTTAAAAAAGGAAATTTTTACAACTACTCGGTATAGGCCGAGTACTGAGTATTTACCGAGTACTCGGTACGGCTCTACAGATTTCGGATATTTTAAAATTTTGTGATCTTTAGTGGAAAAACAATTTTGTGATCTTTAGTGGTTTTGCTGATTTTTTTTTTTTTTGGGGGGGGGAGGGTATTGTTAAAATATTATGAATTTTATTAGTCCAGCATGAAAAAAATCTCAAATTTTGTCAGCAGTTGCACAATAATTTTAAATTTTGTCCACCAGACAAATAAAAATTTACAAAAAAATTGCAAATTTTATCAGTTATCTTCGGAGGGGGGGGGTGCAAATTTTGTTGATTGACTTTTAAAATTGAATCAATCAATTGTAGTCAATTTGCCACAGAAAAAAAAAACAAATTTCACCAATCATTAAAAATTGTGAATTTCATCAATTCGGTGCAAAAAAAGTCCAAATTTTGTCGATAAGGGTAGGAAACATTAATTTCCATAACTGTCTATTGTTCACATTGATCCAACGACTTTCCAATTAGAACAGGAATAGCTCATGAGCCTTTATTTTGTTTATCAAGTTCAATGACTTAGTGGCAATTCGTTTGCAGAGAGCTGACACATTAACCATTACAACGGACGACTAAATCTTAGCTTCAAAAATCTATTAGCATGGTTTTTTATCTTACTGTTTATACAGTTGTTCCGTCACAATCTATTGCCATCAATTTATCAAGGTTGAAATATTTTTTAGTGCAATATTTTAATACTAACTGCAATTATTTTTCATGGTCCAAAAGATGGTGTAATGTGTCCCAAATAAAATTCATTTGACTCTTAAAATCAGAGATTGTTTTTCACTTATAGTTCTTCCAAATATCTCCAATTTTCCATAATTTCCTTTGATTTTGGGGAGTTGAATAAGCTTCTGATATTCAGAATAATTGTTATCTATCATTTGATCAATACGTCTTTGGGAAACTACAATAGTGGATGCCTTTGATGTTTTCTCTTATGATTTTTTTTAATCTCTGATTTTCGCAAAACTTTACAATTACTGCTGTGTTTTATTTATTGTTTTGTATAATAATAATATTTTATAGCATTATGCTATTGTTGGCAAAACAGCTTTATTTAGTTTTGAAGAATCACCAACTTCTGGTAATGATAAACTTCGATTTGCTTACACATGTACTCATTTTGACTGTAAAAATGACAACATACAATTTTAAAAACTCAATAAACCGTTTCAAATATTTAAAAATAAAGACTTAAAGTTTGAAACTGATAAAAGGAATTACACTGAACATTTTAAATATAAAAATATCAAACGAGATTACCAAAAAATCCTGTTATTTTACAATTTATCATAAGAATCTATCGTATAAATCAATGAAAATATAAATGTCCTGGTAGGGGACTCAAGAAGTTTTTCAAAATTCATGAAATTTTGCATGTGTAATTAGAGATACTAAAAGGCAACTTTTGGCTGCTATCCAAAATCAAAATTCCAACTTTCGATTTTTCACCCCACCCTAATAACCAGTTTTGAGCATCTTTCTTTTTCCAATCGAGTATGGAACATGTCTAATCTTTAATATTATTTTAAACTGTACACTAAATTTGGTTATAAATAAATTTCTTCATAGTATAATATCCCTGCATATTTTGAACAACACATTAAAATTTAATAAGTTATGCTATAAAAGATAAGTTTTCCAAAATCTAAAGTTTTGTTTAATATTGAAAATATATTTCTTCAAAAATTTAAATTTATTTCTTCTAGATCATACTTAGAAACATTTTCTTTATTAAAAGCAAATAATTTTTACGTATTAAATATAAATTTAGGTAGATTATGTATGTGTAAATAAATGTTTTTATTAAGGCCTCTGTCCTCGCTCGAGGAAACGCTCGCGAGCTAATGCTATTCCTATGAGGAGGCATTTTTCTAATAACTCTTTTGCATTTTGAGATTTTTGAATAATTTTTTTGCACTGGATAGCTGAGGTGCATGCCGACAGCGCACCTTTTTTATTTTTTCGATTTTGGTTGCAGATATTTTTTACAAAGTTAGTTTCACTTTCAAAACCGGTTTCAAAACTGAAAGTGCTTTTTAAAAAATATATCTACAATCAAAATTGAAAAAGTAAAAAAGGTGTGCTGTCGGCATGCACCTTAGCTATCCAATGCAAAAAAAATTATTCAAAAATGTCAAAATGCAAAAGAGTTATTAGAAAAATGCTTCCCCATAGGACTAGCATTAGCTCGCGAGCAATGACAGGAGCCTTAACATATCAATATAGGTTTTTGACATGACGGTTTAAACCATGGTTAAAATTGCTAAAAACTGTTGTATGTCAAAAACTTGCCAACTCTGATATGCAGCCTTCATGCATGTATTATTGAATTTCCCTTTTTAAAGATTTATATATATTTATTATTATTATTATTATTATTATTATTATTATTATTATTATTATTATTATTAATTTTTTTTTGCGCAACTGAGTTTTTGTATCCCGTGATTTTTTTTTTTTTTTCTTTCTCCAGTGAATGTTCAACATTCATTCATGCAAGGGGAAATTTTTCTAAAGAATTTTTTAATTTTTTACCCCAAGGTTTAAGCAAAGCATACCTACTGTTTTAAAATTTTGATTGTTTTTCCCAATGTGAAATTTTATTTTTTTTTTTTTAAATATATTTCTGCATATTTGACCAATGTATGCCTGCAATAAAACAATTTTGTCTTAATAATTTTACTCTTTCATTAAAACAGGTGGAGACTTTAACTGATGCTTGGAGTTGTTCTGTTTTACTCAACCTGAAATCCTAAATTGAAATATATCAGGATTCAAGAATTCTTTATTTATGGATGACATTGTATACATGATCCTCATTTGGACATGATATAGCATATTTTTTAACTGAATGGTCAGACTGTAGTAGAATCCTAAAACTGTCTAAGAATAACTCTTTATGTAAAAGGGTATTATACTAGTAAATATTAGTCTGGCATACATATCTGTTTTAAAGACTGTATAATTTGTATTTTCAATAAATAAAAGTAGCTGCATACCGCAAACCAGCTAAATTGTGTTACTATTTTGTCTCTTTATTTATTTATTTTTTTAAGATATCGCAAGTCTGCTGTTAACAAATGCTTTCTTTTCTAATACATATTAAAAAAAATTAATAAATAAGAAATCTTAGATACTATTTGGTTATCCCGTCGACCAAAAATCTATCGCTGAACTATAAGATTTAATGCCAACAATGGATGATTGTAAATCTTACATTCAATTACATTAAATATGAAACATGCGTCTAAAATACCACTAATTTTTATTTCAACTTTTTATTTGTACTTTTATTAATATTCTAATCATTTACTTGTTCTTTTATTATTTAAAATAAAAATTATGTATAATTTGGCTGTTAGTTTGGCGATTTTGTATAATTTGGCAAAATGGGTTGATGCGATAACCAAGTAGTGCCGAAATCTTTGTTATAAGAACAGTTCACTGGTAGCAGAAGGTTTAAGACCAGAGATGGGCATTGCAAATTTTAGTTTCTCTTTTGGATTTTTTTTTATCGAACCTTTATTTTGCTTAATATTTTTAGCTCTTCATTACCTAATACAAAAGTTAAGATTATTATTAATAATAAATTATGAAATGCCTATAAACACTACAGATAAATGATTATTTGGTTAATTAATGCTTCAGTTGAAAAAATATTTTACCTGCAGATTACTTTTTGTCTCTGAAATTTTTCTGCTACTGAGTTCATAGATTATTATTGTTAAGGAATATTGAAAAAAAAAAAAAAAGAAAAAAAGAAATTATATGAGTAATAACAATCACTTGTGTTGACACTGCTATTAATAAATTAACCCAACAAAGTAAGTATCTGATATATACCTACCATGAAAACTCATGCATTTAAAAAACAAAAGCTTTAAAATTTATTTAAAGTAATTTTTTTGTAATGGCTGATCCTAGGGGTTAATCGGAGGGTTCTGTTACTCGCAGCTGCCTTTTGATTGTGATTATTTAAGCATGTTTTTTGATTATGTATTCATTATATTCAGTGTTCTCGTTAACATTTGACAAACTTTAGTAATTTGGTTAATTGAAAATAAAAAGTATTCGCCAAATGAAAAAAGTATTAGCAAAATAGATCTGCGGTGTAGCACATAATTTTTTTATTTCCTTAAAACTTTAATCATTTAATATACCTTCTTTTTTTCAATATGTTCTAAAATAACCTAAGCTTTTATAACTGCGACAGCAATTGTTATTAATCTAATTTCAACAATCCGCTACAAATATATTAAAAATATCAACATATTATAATATGTGTATATATATATACATATGCATACGTATGAAAAAGAAAAGAAAAAGCAAAAATTCAGCACTAGCAATTTGATGAATCTAATCTCTTGTTTACTCGCCAAATGAAGAATTTTAGTCGCAATTTGGCACAATGGAGAGAACACTGATTATATTTGTTTTATTTACTCATTGAAAAGTGCTGATTTCATTATTGAATATTAGCCAGAAACAAATGTTGAATATTTTTTGTTCCTTTACTTTCAAATGATTTAATTTACATAACTGAGTTATGTGCTATGTAAATTTTTAAAAGAATCATGCTTGAAAATTATTTTAAAACCATGAGAAATCCATAAATTGAAATAGATTTAATTGAATTGCATTTGAAATTACAACTTTTTTACACTTTTAGCAACAGAAAAAAAAAAAATTATGTAATGGTAATAAAATTTGAGGAAGAGTGGAAATGGGATTGCATAGATTATTATTACTGCAGGATTTTGGCAACATACTCCTGAGTTTCTAAATATTTCTCTTGATTATCTAATATAATTTTTCTCATTTTATGTTTAAATATGGTAGAATAGTTGCAGGCATTTATTTCTTCTATATGTATCTATGTTTGATTAAGCTATTTGATACAATAGTAATTCAGGTCATACATATATATATATATATATATATATATATATATATATATATATATATATAATATGACTCAGTATAAGTGTTAATCTTGCTATGTGCAAATTTTCAATTTATCTTCAAAAATCTGATACTATGAATTTTATTTTCTGAAATTAATAAATTATAACTTATATCAAAATGCAAATTGACTTTTTAAATGTATTCATCATGTATCACTTAATTTCTATTAATAAAGAATTATCATTCACAACTTTCATATTTTATTGAAAATATGACATTTTCATACATCTAACAATTGTACCTTTTATATTACATGAGAAAATGTCGAAAACTTTTTTTTCCTAATGCTTATTATTATTTTATTTTTTATTTATTCCTTTTTTTTTTTTTTTTTTTTTTTTGTCTTGCGAAAAAGATAAAAATTAGCAAAGTGTAGGATCAAGATTTCAGCGTTTCATATTCCAAAAAAAAAAAAAAAAAAAAAAAAAAAAAAAAAAAAAGCTACAGATTATGAAAATATTAGCTGAGTGCATTAGGAAAAACTTTTCTCAAACCTGTGAAAAAATTAATACAGGTTAAAGAAATTCATCCAGCATTGTTTAACGTTGTGTTTAGTAAAAATATATTACAATAGACTCCCTAAAATCTGCACATAATTTATGGGTGTAAACAATGAAACATTTAGTTCAGATACAGGGCAGGGATATGTTTAACAAAAGTTTAGGTCCTTTAAAGGAACCTTTTCAAAACAATTTATCTTAAAACAGCATTCTTCACAAAACATTTTATCCTAAAACAGGACCCTTCACAAAATTATTTGCCTCTTAAATAGACCTTTTACAGAATTTTTTCACCTTCAAATTGAACTTTTCACACATTTAATCATTTAATAATAAAATCTGGCTTGTAAATAAGCAGTTGAAGACACCAAAGAACATGTTAGCTTTTTATATATGAAAAATAGAACCTGAATCATCGAAAATTTAAAATTCACAAAATTCTAATTAGAATTTTCACAAATATAAGAAACTAATTTATAATTTCAGAAAAACAGGACCCTGTGAGAAAAGGGTTCTACTTACTACTTTTATTTGACTTTCTTTAATAATTTTGGTATTTATATAATTATTGCAACCAAATGTGCTTAGTTATTGCAACACCTATTAATGAAGTTGATGTGGTTACAAAAACCAAATTTATCTCATTATAAATTCATTTGTTTACACTAAACTATTAACCAAAATGATTTGGTTTAAAAAAAAATAACTTTCTTATTACCAAATTTGTTTGGCTGCATTAACTATTATCCAAATAAATTTGATTCTAGAAAACAAATTAATTTGTTTTCTGCAATAAAATTTATAAAAAAAGTATGTTCAAAGTATCAAATTTATTTGGTTATGATAGATATTAAACAAGTAGATTTGGTTGCAAGAAGCAAATTTATTTTATTTTTCAAACCAAATTCATTTGGTTACAGTAATTATTAATCAAATGGATTTGATTTCAATAACTAAAACGATATGTTTGTTAAAACAAAATTTCTTTGGTTAAAATGTCAATTAACCAAATAGATTTTGTTGCAAGAAACAAATTTATTTTGTTTTTCAAACCAAATTCATTTGGTTAAGTAATTATTAACAAAATGAATTTGGTTTCAATAACAAAAACGATATGTTTGTTAAAACAAAATTTCTTTGGTTAAAATGTCGATTAACCAAATAAATTTTGTTGCAAGAAACAAATTTATTTTGTTTTCGAAACCAAATTCATTTGGTTATAATAATTCTTAATCAAACAGATTTGGTTACGATGACCAAATCTATTTGTTTATCGTAACCAAAAGCATTTGGTTACGACGACAAAACAGAACCCATTAACAAAATTCATTTGGTTCTTGTAAACAAATTATTTACTTGCGATAACAAAATAAACCTAACAAAACGATTTGGTAAATCCAACAAAACGTTTTGTGGGGGAAATAGTACACGAAAAATTTTGTTGAAACAACTTTTTTTTGGTAGTTTTAACAAAATCGTTCTTTCCGTGTAACTTATAGAAAAGGATAAGATTTTAAAATTTATTTATTAAAATTAGGAAAACTAAACCATCGTTTTTACACTTAGACATACTGATGTACCAGGTTTAATAGAATCTTGGACAGAATTGCGCATGGGCGAAAAGGGCTAGTCCATATCGAAAATGGGAAAGTCCGTAGCATCTCGAGATGAATTGTTTATTAGACATCATAGATATGTCGATTTTTTTTTTTTTTTTTTGGCAAATACCTTTTTGTTTTTGTCATTTAATTATATGTTTTTAAATATTACATTATAATTCTGTTATATCAAAATAAGTTATAAAATGCCAAATACTAATAAAAAGGGGTATTTAAATGTATGATTATTAAATTTAGCATAATATTTTTTTCCCTCGCAATATAGCGTAATCTTTTTAGCATTAACAACTCGTGGCATGATTTTAAAAATTGCCAAATTGGCCATATTTAAAAATTATTTCTTTACATTATTATTTACATTATTGTTACATTAATTTATATTATTTGCATACATTGGATATGAATATAGCACGGATACCATAAACGCACAGGATTTGGTACGATTTTTTTCCAACGTCAATTTGGCGAAAACCTCGATTTCGAATACCAGTTATACATACATTTGAAAATCATTTTCTATTACTTTAAAAAGAAAATAACAGAAATATTTTTTTAAAAAAATGTTAAAATATATTAACACGTTCGCTGCCGCTTACATGAAGGTGTGAGGATAGTTAATGCCTCACTGTAGAAGTGGGTTTTTCCCAGAAGCCGATTTACTTCTTATAACAAAGAATCAGTGAAAGTTTTTCCCGCGCGAGCGCGTGACTGGCTGTAGGACATCACCCTACATCACGTGCTGGCGCGTGAGTGGCTCCTTAACATTGGCGCCATACCACGCGCTTTCGCGTGAGCGGAAGTGAACGTGTTAAATGTTAAAAACTAATGACAAAATCATTTCAAACTAACGTCTTCATAAAGAAAAACAAAAGACAAGTTTGTAAATTACATGCAGTTTGACAATATTTAGATTGTAATTTAGAAATTTAATAAAAATATTATGTCATGGGTATTTTATTTTTCAGAAATTATCATACGCTAATATTACACAAAATTACTAATATATAAAAAAGATCTATATATGAATTATACATTAAAATATATTTTTGCTTTTATTTTTTCGGTGCATTTTTTTATTTGTTATTGTATATTTAATGGTTTATATTTCTGGTACGTATTTTATTATGTTACCATATTCTATTCTAGAAATGTGATCGCAATTTCTTATCTGCTATTTTCATGTATAATATCAAAGTTTGTATGTTATTAAGAGCAATTCTTTTTCCTAAATAAATATTCCAAACTCATAAAAATTTAAGGTAAGTACTTTCAAAATGCAAACAAATATTATATATTCTAAATATTTGTTTTTCCTTCGGAATTATTTTGATATATTATAACAGTATTACTCTAAAGAAGAAACATTGTTATCGTATAAGAGGTAATAGAAGCAAAATTTTCTTTGGTTTTGAAATTTATGTGACATACATATCTTCCCAGTAAACTTTATTTAATATATTTTAAAATGAAATATATTTTTAAATTTTATTCGAGAGAATACTTATTTAAAAATAAATATTGTTGGAAACAAAAAAAAAAAAAAAAAAAAAAAAAAAAAAAAAAAAAAAAAAGATTCCTTTATGCAAAATAATTTTTATGTAAATATTGCAACTATCACTTTGTTCTAAATATCAATGCAAACTAAAAAATTAGTTTTTATGGAATCGCATTTCAATTTTGTAGAGTATATATTTTGTGATAAAGATATTATAAAGACATTTAAAATGTTGCAAAAATAGAAATCCGAAACAGATTCCTGTTTGTAATCAAAAATGGATAAGGTTACTTTTGAACAGAAAAAAAGAATCCGCATTGAGGCTAGGATTGGCCACTTATGACAGTTGATAGTACTATGAAAATTTTTGAATTGGATGAAAGAATTTAAATAAAGGCAGGTGAATATTTTTCATGCTAATGGTTGAAATCGTCTCGTGTATTTCGTACTTTTTTTTTCGAATTGCAGTCTGCACAATATTGGAAGATTTGCAAATGCAAACATATGATTTCACCGTTGAAGTCAGGCATTTCCGGTAGAGTTCTGGTGGGGGAAATTGCACTTTTGTTCATTAAAAAGCAAAAAGTTTCAAACATTTAGAGGGAAATCGTGCCCCTCCCCCCCCTTTCCTTTCGAGTCACCTTCTAAATTCAATACTGTAAGATGTAGTCTTTTGATGACTATTGGTTAAATGCTTAAAGATTCTTTTGACCTTTCAAAATACTAAACTGCCAAATTTATTGAAAATCACAAAATACAAAGCTTTTAATGGCTTCTTAACGTCCCGTTTGTTTGTCCAACTAAAGAATGCGTAAAAATTCAAGTATGGGTGATATTGTAATGAAATGCGGTTTTTATGTTATATTAATCATCATCTGATATTTTTGCAAATTATGGTATCTTAAGCATCAAAATTTTATTAAAATCTATCTGACCCGCTTGGCGTTGCCCGGGCCAATGTTAATATCCTTAAATTCACTCCAAAATTGTATGGTAATTTGTTTTAGGCGTAATGTGATTTTGGTGCATATGCTTACCGTTAGCGAGCAAAACCGCGATGAAATACTCAGATTTTTACTATTTTTGTCAAAATTTTCGCACTTTTTTCATAAAAAAATATTTCTACCCATCTGAATTTTTCGAAGTTTTTGTAGACGATGGCAATCCAATCTATTGAGATCCTCTAAAAAGATTGTTTTGAATGTATTTTTAATTGTTTTGAAATACGAACTGCTACTATTTTTACTACTATTAACGTAGAAACAATATATTTTCCGTGAGACGCGAAATAACCTGCGTTCGCCGGTGTATTTGATAGAGCTAATATTCAAAATTTTCAAAACAGGTTGCATTCTTGATTATAGGAAAATTTAAGCATTGAGAACACATTTTTGTCTCGTCTGTACTTATAAAAATGCCTCTTAGGAGTTATAAAACGCGTCATGGGCCGTTGCCTTAAAGTGGTGCATATTTTTCGTAAAACGATTCTTTTTTAATGTTGATTTTCAAAGGATTAACTGTGATAATTTTTTTAATTGATTACGACATTTGAGAGGTATGGATAAGTTCTTTTTGAATATGTCATTTTTTGAATTTACTAAATAATTTGGCTGATCGAAGCAAATAAAAAATATATAAAAACCCTCCCCCCACCCCCACCCCCAAAAAAAAAACTTTTTTTCCGACCTTCATTTCCACGCGATACACAAATAGAGCATGTAAACCTGTGCGAGAATTTCTTTCCTCTTGGAAGGACAGAGATGTGGTTTTAATGAGAGTTTTTTATAATTTTTTATTTAATAACTCAGCAAATTATTAGAAGTTTAAAAGTCTATGTCACAGGTTCACCAGGTTCACCTTGCACTATTCTCACACAAATTTTCAGCCTTACACGTGTCGTAGATTTCGCTAGCCTTCGCAGACAGATACACGCATAGGCATAGCAAAACATCCTTTTATCAGTATAGTAGATGACTGTTTGCAATATTTGTAATATTTAAATTCAATTAAATATCGTTTTTGAAAAAAAAAAAAACAGCATATACATTTTATTCTGCTCTATAGTTCTCAGTTTTAAAATAAAGAAATAAAGTTTAAAATATTTCTCTTCTTAGAAAGTTGTTTTATTTAATATCGAGAAAAAACTTTTTTATATATTTACGCAACTCAACTTAATTTTGAAAGTTAGAAGGAGGGATATTTTCAGTACTTTCATTACTCTTAAATCTTATTAGTGCAAGCTTGATAGAGCTACAATTTTTTTTAAACCTTCCCCCCACACATCTCGAAAATTAAAGTAACTAGTTTTCATTTGTTTAATGATGTCTCATTCAAAAAGTTTCACTTCTTTTTTCTTTTTCTGCAAGAAAGTTACACAATCTAAAAAACATTTGTTTAATGGAAATCTTTGGTTTTATTTACTCCCTTTTGTTAGAATTCTTTCGATTTACTTTACGGAATTTTATGTAACGAGCTGTAGATAAAGCAAATGAAAATAAATATTTTTTCTGTTCTTTTTCTTTAATTATTTTTCAAATTCAGTGTTTATAGTACATTCTAAAAAAATCACGATAGAATTAGTTGCAATGAAAAAAAAAAAAAAAAAAAAAAAAAAAAAAAAAAAAAAAAAAATTACGTTAAATTTGAAGTGGTAAAATCCTTCTTTTAAAGTTTATTTTATACTTATCTGCTGAAATTCATATAACGATGCATTAAATATACATAATATATTCATCTCATTATAATTTGAGGAATTATAAAAAAGATGTTGATCTCTTTGGGATGCACAACCTTTTCAAGACAAGGGCCCACAAATACCTCTGGGTGATCGAGGGCCACATCAATAACTTGGAGAGAATTCGATTTTGAAGGTTTTCTGTGGCCCACGGAGTAAAAAACAGGAGGGGAAACTTAATGCGCATGACTCTCACAAAGTGAAATTTTGGTAAATAATGAGGGGGCTGCGATACAATGTAGGCTGGTTTTTTAGCAGCCTTTCAATATGATTGTATGCTTAAGATGCATATGTTCGAATTAAAAGACATTTTATTTTATTCGTTTATGTTTCATATTGATATATCATAAAATAAATTAAGATGGGATATAAGTGGTGTGTTCCTGGATGTAAAACAGGCTATAAAAGTAAAAAAAAAAAAAAAAAAAAAAAAAAAAAGACGAAGGAAAAAAAATTAAGTTTATTCCGTATTCCACAAGTGAGTGATGTTTTTTAGGCTTTAATATAAAGCTATTTACTTGTAATTATATTTAAATTGAGAATTTTTTATTGCGTATAGATCTTAATTTATATGTCTTTTTAAATGTTATGTGGAATAATAAAGTACCGACTTTGTTTTGTGTCTAAATACAAACTTATTTAATATGAAAAAAGACGTATACATTTTACAAAAGATTAATTAACCAAAGATTTTTTATAGCATTTGTAAGCAGTATTTATTACTTCTTTATCCACTGTCTAAGGATTAATTAATATTATACAAATTTATTGGTCCATAAAATCAATATTAAATTCAGACACTTTTCTCCGGGAGAGACATCAGTGGCTCCGGGGGGGGGGGGGAAGACATTATAGGGCTCCGAGGGGGGGGGGGAATTGTACTTTGAGACCGTTGAAAACACAAAATTTCAAATTTTCCGGGGGGGGGATATCCCCTTGGGCCACTCCCTTAATTTAACACTGCATATAATATAAAACTGTTTCGATTTCCTCTCGCCAACTGAAATTTCCGATTCCTTTTTCTAGAAATTTTTACAAGCTTTAATACATATCTTGAGATACAGATGTTGCGTAAACCGTAAAAAAATGCAGCATAACAGTGCCACCTGTACAGCGATTTACACCAAAAACTGAACAGCGTCAGTTTAAATAAAGGACTACTTAAATGTAAATTTTTATTAAAATCCGATCGTAGTTCTTGAGATACATGTGTTGCATAAACCATAAAAAATGCAGCATGAAATGCGGCATAGCAGCGCCACCGGTTCAGCGATTTACACCAAAAACTGATCAGTATCAGTTTATATCAGGGACTACCTATGAGACTATACTGTTTACATTTTTATTACAATCCGTGCATTAGTTCTTAAAACATAGCTGTTGCGCAATTCGTAAAAAATGCAGAATAGCAGCGTCACCTGTTGAGCGATTTACACCAAAAACTAATAAGCAACAATTTATATCAGGGGCTACCTAAATATCAAATTTTATTAAATTCCGTGTATTTTTTCTTGAGATGGAGCACCCACAAAATATATTTCACAGACAGATATTTTATAAGAACATGTTTTTTTTGGAATCTCTGACCCCTAAAACGTGTAAAATTCTTCGAAAATTTATACAAATCCAATACTTTCTTCTTGTAAAGATAGCAGGAAATAGAAAAAGAAGTTGGTGTTGGTAGAATAAATTTGATGCTCCCTCAATCTCCGGATGGGGCGATTCCCCCCCCCCCCCCATTTCACATGGGCCTGAATTGTCCGAATGGGGACGATGTGGATTTAAAAGCAAAAGTTCCTGAATGAGCTAAGAATAATTTTGATTAATAGATTTATTTTTACTGCTCAGTTACAAATAAAAGATAGAAAGAAAGTAAAAAAAAAAAAAAAAACTGTTTAAATTATTTTAAATGTGTAATCTGAAGATCCTATAATTTACAAATTTTTTCCCCCTCCAAATAACTAAAATAAAAATTTGCTTTAATTCTACATGTACTAATTGCATAAATATCCAAAATTATGAATTATTAAATTATTCAAAGGTTATAAAAACTATACGCGAAATTAAAATTTACTCCAAAATGTTTGATTAATACTTAATTTCTAAAGATCATAAGTCTATTTCTTTGCAATATTCAACTTACTTACAACAGTCATTTTAATCCGCGATATTAAATGTTTTTAAATGGCCTGCCTTTTGGTTTTTGTCAGAATGATCTCGTATTTTAAATGGCTTAAAAAAGAAAATGAAGCGCCGAATACCTTTAAAAAAAATGTATGTTGTAAAGAAAACTTCAATTAACCAGATTTTTATTTCTACAACTTTCTAAAAATTCAGATTTTTCGTAATTTTTTTTTTTTAAATTACCATTTTTTCCATTGAAAAGCATTGCAGAAGCATCGATCGACAGCCTCCATGCAGTGGTGTCGCCTCCTATCGTCAAAATCCTATCCCTCCAAAATCCCTCCTATCGTCCGCATGGCAAAATTTTAACACTACTTTCCCCTCCTGCTTCTTACTCCGTGCTGTGGCCTATAATCGGATTAAAAATGTTTTCAGAGGGAAGTGGGGGGATACCCTCTTGAGGTTCGCTTAACCAGTCAAAACATCTCATTTAGTTGGTAAGGATATATCAGCAGTTTTTGCGTTTGTATATATAACAGATATAGCAATAATTATTCTCAAGATGTAATAATATTCCTTGACTTTATTCAGGCGAATAAATTTGTTTTATTAAAAGTGCTAAAAAATAAAGTGGCTGGTGCCGAAAAAAATGCAAATTTTATGGAAGGAAAGGGATGGAGACAATCAACAAGATTTTTCCGTGCCTTGTCACTGAAATTACCTATTTTTTAATGCCCGGTAAACAAAATTTGCAGCTTTCCATGCTTGATCGACCAAATTTAGGCTTTTTACGAAAGTGAACGATAAAATTCCAAATTCACCGAAATTGATCGAGAAAATTCGATCTTTCCGTGGTTGATCAACAAAATTTGCAATTCTTACGAAATGGATTGAGGAAATTAGTGATTTTTACGAAACCAAATGAGAAAATTCACAAATTATGCGAAGCCGATCCACGAAATTCATGATTTTTACAAAACCAATCGACAAAATTCACGATTTTTACGAAGCTGATTAACAAAATTCGCTGTTTTTTCACATAATCGATAAAATTCGCGATTTTTCTGCCACTGATCGACGGAATTTACGACTTTTACGAAGCTGATCCACGAAATTCACGATTTTTACGAAACCTATTGAGAAAATTCACAAATTGCCCGCGCCTGATTAACAAAATTCACAATTTTTCTGTGCTTTATTAACAAAATTAGCAATTTTTACGAAGACGATCGACGAAATTCGCAATTTTTCTTTAGCCGATTGGCGAAATTTGCGCTTTTTCATGACATGATCAATAAAATTTGACATTTTTCCGCGGCTGATCGACAAAATTCACGATTTTTACGAAGCCGATGGACGAAATTCATGATATTTACGAAGCCGATCGACAAAATTTGCGATATTTACAAAGCTGATCGGCGAAATTCGCGATTTTTTTTGACACGATCGATAAAATTCACGATTTTTACCAAGCCAATCGAGAAAACTCGGAAATTTTCCGCGCCTGATCAACAGAATTAGCAATTTTTACGAAGCCGATCAGCAAATTCATGATTTTTCAAAGCCTATCGACAAAATTCGCGATTTTTTTCGAAAACAAATGGAGAAAATTCATGGTTTTTACGGCGTTTGCCCAGCGAAATTCGCGAATTTTATGAAGCCGATCGCTGAAATTTGCAATTTTTAAGAAGCTGATCGACTCAATTTGAAATTTTCCTCACATGATTGACTAAATTCGCGGCAAAATTTGCGATTTTTTCATACCTGATCAACGAAATATGCGATTTTTCCGCATTTGATGAATAAATTTTGCGATTTTTCTGAGCCCGATCTGCGAAATTTTCGATTCTTAAGTGACTGACGAAATTTTAAAGTTTTCTAATGGTAAATTGACGAAATTTAAGATTTTTTCTTCGAATTTTGCACAAAAATTGCATTTTTTTCTAGTTGTAAATTGACGAAGTTCGCGGGCCACACGTTAACCCATCGCGGGCCACAGGTTGTGCATTCCTACTTTATGAGATTTATAAAAATTACAATAAACTCATATAGTGCGATTTTGATAGTTTTCTACAAAGATTTAAAATTTCATTGACGTTACGCTATTTTAAAAGAGTCCGAGACACAAAAATCTTCAAAGTTTATAAAAATAAAAAATATTGCCTTTTTCTCTCTCAAAATGACGCTTAATCTTCTCACTGCCGCGACCAGATATATCCATCCACTAGGCTGCAGGTTTCATTGCAATTCAAACTTTATTTAAATTAATATAATTCTACAAATATAATCCGGTTTTAAGAAATTAAGCTATGAATGATATTTTCAAGGCTTAAAAGCATATACGTAACAAAAAAATTGTATCATGATAGAAAATTCCTCTTTTATTAACAGTAACTTTAAGTAAATTAGAGAAAAAAACTTTACAATTATTTGCCCTTTTGCTCGGCGGCGGTCAGGGGGTTTAATTATGTATCTATCTTAATTGGAACACGAAAAACTATTTTTATATTATAATATTTATAACATCTTGAATAACAGGAAATAGTTTCTACCGTAGTGATGTCGTACCGATATGCGGTGAAAAAAATGGATGTATATTTGTTTACTTACTGTTTAAGGTAAATTAAAATAAATCCGTGCATAACACAATTTAGTTTTACATATGGGCGATTCACAGCAGTAAATTCATATGTACGCATGGATAAAAATTAGATAATTTTTTTGGTGATGCGGAGAATGGTGTGTCAACTTATCACCTAACCGATGATAATGATGAAGTGTTGCCAAGCATGCTCCTGTGCACTCAATCATGCACACAAACCCCTTTCACTGTTTCCATGAAACCAATATGTATAATTTTGTATTTATAAATATATATTTTGCGTTCTAGGACAAAAGGTCATAACTTTAACCAAAAGATTCAAGATGTATTCAATCTGTAGACTATTTTTGATGTGATATCAGTTGCAGATACATGTAAAATATTTAAAGTTACCTTGCACCTATAAAGACATTTATGGCCATAATATTTATTTCAGCCTTTGCAATTACTATTATCCCAATTATAACTGTATTTTTCTTAGCATGTGTGATTGTGTGGTTTATGCAGTGTATAACGACACACAAAAAGTAAGTACTTTTTCCTTCAGTGCCGGATGGTAGTGATCGTGAGAGATGGGAGAGTAGGGTGTATCTATATTATAAAGACCAAACGTATCTGTGCGTAACGCATACGTCATTTTGCGAATTGTCACACTTTGAAATTTAAAAAGCAATTTTGGTTTTGCAATTTTTACTACTGCAAATTTTTTAAATATATAAATATTACACATTTTTAATTTTTACCATATTTTAGTGTAATAATAGAAAAGAAGATAAAAAAGTGTATTTTTAAATGCAATTTGTTTGAAAACTATCTTAATTTATTTTTGAAATATTGATTTTTTTGTTGTTTTAGTACCGCTTTTCTAATTGTGGCAACAGGAGAACTCCATTTCTATTTAAAGCAAAAAAAAAAAAAAAAAAAAAAAAAAAAAACATTACTGTATCTTTATGTTGCCATTCTCTCAAAAAGAGAAGAAAATTTAAATTTAAATGCGTGTTGTTTCAAGACTATTTTCTGTTATAAAACCCAGTGAATTTTGATGTCATTTACAAAAATTCATGCACACTTAAAAGAATATAAATAGTTTAGTATCTGTTTCAGCTAATAGCATCGAAGCTTAGAGTTTTGAATCAAAATGGTCAAATTAAAATACCAATTTTTTTAAAAAAGTTAATATAAATATGCAAGGTGCTTATGTAAATTTTGGTATGGTGAAAATGATGTTGGGTTTAGATATCACAGGAAAAGTTATTCTATGATTGAGTCAAAGTGGAATAAAGGTGCTTTGTTTCATTTTGAAATACTAGAATAAGAGCTTTAATCAATAACTGTATCATAATAACAGATCTATTTTTTACGTCTTATATGTACAATTAAAGTATATTTTCAACTATTTCTCAGTTATATAAATATTTTTTTGTTAACTTTAGTTTAAATATCATTTGTTTAAGAGTTAAACTGAGCAATGTAAGGTGCATTTTTTATTGTAACTAATTTTGTAGGTTTGTTATAAATCAATAAAACAGCTCCTCCTTAAATATTTTCTTTCGTCGAAATTTGACGGGTTCTACCTTGTGTCTATAAAGATGTTTGTAAAATTCAGATGCGACCGCGATGGAACAAATATTGGCAACTCTTGTAATAGATGAACAAAATAGTAATATTATCAAACAAAACCAAATTTCACAGGTTTCGGATATTTTTCAGAATTTAGGCTTTTTAAATCTCGGGCTTTCTTATTGTAACAGTTGTGTATATCATAGATACATTAACATTATTTTTTTCTTAACATTTTAATGTACAATTTTTTTACAGCATTCTAAGCAAAACAAGGTATTATATAGGCAATCAAATAGATATCTTGAAGGAATAGACAAACCCAATACACAATTATAAGCTTTTCTTTTATGGCATTGAAAGAAATGTCCCTTTTTACATGTTTCGCCTGTTATCTGTGATCTCTTTCAATATTTTCTTATTCTGATTCAGTAGATGTAGTGAAAATAAAAGACAAATATATGGATTTCCGTTTATTATAATTTCCTGGCTTATTCATTTTGCCCCTTAGCTCATGCTTTTTTGTGATGGAAATAAAAATCCAAGCTTGCAATTAACAATATACGTCTAATCCAAGCTTGCAATTAAAAATATACGTCTATTCAAAGCTTGCAATTAAAAATATCTCTGCATATTGTTTTTCAAAAGCATTCTACTATTTAATGTATGCTTGGCTGTTTCTACTTTTAAACAATCATTAGTAAAAAATATCTGATTTTTGCTTTTTTAATTTTCTAGAGGCGCGTGTTAGTTACTTTTATTTCAGAAAGTAATAAATTTTATTTGAAAACATGTACATAAATAATTATAACCTTTTATTAAGCAAACCCCACTTTATTTAAGAAATAAACTAACTTTAAAAAACACTGAATTGTTAAACAGTATATTACTATGTATATGTATTTTTTTAGAACTCCGGAACACAAAATCATACTTTTTATATATTTTATTTAAATTTTTCTTTCTCAAAAAATTTATAATTTATTTTTTAAACTTTTGCATTTTTATTATGTTTATTAAAACTGTCTACACCTTCAAGAAAAAACATTTTTTTAACGTTTTTATTTTTATCGAAAATTGAAAATAATAAATATAAATTTGTCTTTGAGTGTTATTAATATAAAAAACATATATGCATTACTATTTAAATGTATACAGGGTGTCCAGCAAATAACACCCCAATTTCAAAATTAAATTTCTCAAAAACAAAGATCAATAGAATTATGCAGTAAACGGTTTATCAGGAAGCTGTAAAAATCTTATACAAAAGTTTCGAACGGTAAATATTTTGAAAAGATAGTGTTCTGATTGCAAAGAATGCTTTGATTTGACATTTTTTTTGCTTTAGATTGCTGCCAAAGAATGTTTTTTTCGTGCCATAAAGTGCCATACTTCATAATTTTTTGAAATTTCGAAATTCTAAAAATTTACTTCGAAAAATCTTTAAGATATTGCACTGTAAGCTGAAAAATTACTTCTCTGCAGGCAATCTAAAACAAGAAAAATGTCAAATCAAAGCATTCTATGCAATCAGAACGCAATTTTTTCAAAATATTCACTGTTTGAAATTTCTGTATAAGATTTTTACAGCTCACCTAATGAAAAAACCGTTTACCGCATATTACTATTGATCTTTGTTTTTGAGAAATTTAATTTTGAAATCAGGTTGTTATTTGCTGGACACCCTGTACATACATACACACACACATATATATGATTTAAATTTACTACGAGAAATATATTTACAAAATTATCTATCAAAATAAATGTAGCGAAAGTTAAAGTAAATGCAACTCATAAACATTGTAAAAGGATACATATTTTTTTCTTTTTCCAGAAACTTGACTGTACGAATATAAATATTAAACATCTTGAAATTTTAAATTTTGACATAAATATATAAATAATTTTAACGATTGGTAGTATTTATTACATAAAATTTTTAAATTATAATTAATACATAAAATGAAAGAACAACTAAAACAATTTTACCTATAAGTTTACAAGTGATGAATGTGAGCAACTTTCATCACATGGCACTCACCAAATCGATTGCTCAGTTCTTCCAAGCGTTGATTAGGAAAGAAGTTCAGTTCAAATGTTTATCCGATTTGACACCTTGGTGGGACTACCTGTGGGAGTTCATAACGGATCATGTATATGCGCCTACACTACCAGCTGACCATTTCAGCTGTTCCAACAATGACATCACAAACACTAATCAACGTTTGGGAAGAACTGAACTATTGACTTGATGTGCGTCGTATGGTGAAATATGCTCACATTGCAAACTTGTAGGTAAAACTGTTTGAGTTACACTTTCATTTTATGAATTAATTATAATTTTAAGTTCTATGAATAAATTCTACCAATATTAAAACACCTATATCCATTTATAAGTACACCGTATACTTTAATCAGACTTCTAAATGCTATCTTATTTTATCATTATTAAACATAAATAATAAATAATACTACGAAATAAAGCTTGTTACACAAAACAGAAAAAATATACACATATACATGTAATAAAATAATTCTTAAAATATGCTCCAGCAGAATTAATCTAATGAAAAAGGATTTTCTCTTTGCTATCATTAATGCAAAATATTGTTCTAATCTATTTTAGCTAAATTTAGTCGAAGGGATTAATGTACTGTAAGAAAAATAATATAAATGTCGATAGATAAAGGAGAAAAATGTATAAAAAGAATCAATGAAATATCTTTTATCTTATTCATGCTTCGTACTCTTACTATAGAACGGAAATAGCTACAAGTAATAATATTTTTTTTTTATCTGTTCGAAGACATATATGAAAGGAAAATTTCTTTCGATCGTCAAAAGGTTCTGTTCAATAATTTCTATACCATATTATATGAAACATTCATAATAAAGCTTTAGAGGCTATTGCACGATGCATAAAAAGTTTTCTCTAAGAAGAAATCATTGAATACCATATGATGTAAAACATTTTCTTAAATATGACAACAGTAAAGTAAATCATACTTAATCTGAATAAAAATAAAACTATCAAAAATACTAATTTAAGTATTAAAAGTGTCTTCAATAATTATTTTTATCGCATCATATACAGCTGCGAATTTTTTTATGGGGTAGATACGTCTAATAAATTGAGAAATTCAGCGAAAAAATTGCCTGCTGTCAGTGTAACATAAAGCGCAATGCTTTCAAAACACATTTAAAGAAATTTAGTAAAAACTTAGTAATAACAAAACAATGCATTACATTTGTATTAAATGAAATGTTTCGATTTATTTATTTTTTTTTTTGAGGGGGGGGATAAATCGAATTTAAATCTACTTTTTAGAAAAATTTAAAAACTAATTTGATTAAATTTCTTATATATATAAATCATGCTTACAATATAAAATGTAGGCCTAGCTGAAACTGGAACTGTTTACAATATAATGAACTGATATTAACGAAAATTATATTTTGCAGGTTACATGTTTTTGATGTAATTATTGCAGAATGTTTATATATCAAAATGGTAAAATATAGGCATAAAATGTCATTGATCGAGATAGAATTTTTTATTAAAAAAATGGAACGTCAAGTTAATGTTTGTATACCCATTTGTCTAACCGAATTCACCTTAGCGGTTATCGTTATATTCTGTTGTGTGAATTCAAATGATTTTGTGCAAAAACTGTTTTTCGGGGCTCATGATCTGTAAAGTTCACACTCCATATTCTATCACAACTAATTCATTTATTTTTTAAACGAATTCAGATTATACAGTGAAACCTCCAAATAAGGGACACCTATGGGACCGGAACTTTTGTCCCTTAAATAGAGGCGTCCCTTATTCGGAGTTTTTATTATATTATTTTTAATTAATCGTTAAGAAGGATATAAAAATAACAAAACCTTAAAGATGAAATTTAAATGTACCCTAAATGTATAAATTACGTTAATCAGACAAAAGTAAGAAAAGAGAACTAATTAATTAAAATTTTCAATTAATTACTAAGTCATTAATTAATTTGTAAAGCTACTGGTTTTTTTTTTTTTTTTCAAATACTGTAAATGCAAAAAGTATAAAAAATGTGAAAGAATTTTATTCGAAATAGTCAGCCAAGAAAAATTGTTTTGCAAATTTCAATTTTTCAGTACAATACTTTCAAGTGTTCATTTACCATACTTCTAAACTAGGATTTTAGTTCTTCATTACCAGCAGTATTTACAAGAAGAAAAGTATTCAATTGTTTTGCGTATTTTAAAGCAACAAATCTCGACTGCTCTGCTCAGAAAATGGAAAATGTTTTGACACAATTCAAATTAAAATGCATATGCATGACTGTGGAAGCGATATGGAATTGAACTGTGTTTTCAATTTTTCGTTAAGTAAATTATAAGCGATTTTGATCATGCGACAAAGACGTTTTTTACCCTTTCTTATATAGTTATTCTTCTTTCGCGCGGAAATTCGGTTCAAAACGCCCACTTTGAAAATATTTTCTGGAAAATCTATCACATTTTCAAAAAAGAAAAAAAAAAGAAAGAGAGAAATTAAAAACTGGTCGATTACATATTTTCTGAACAACACTTCCTAGTTTCAGACATTTCCGAATAAAAATAAATTAAAACTTATGTCTTAAAAGTTGCTTTTTTAGGATTTGAGAACAGTCTAAAAGCATCTGTATTGTTTTTGTTTCCCAATTTTCTTTTATTTTCCACTTTCAGAATAATCCTCACAGTTTTCAGCAATACTTTCAATTCGGATAAACTCACTGATATCGAATCAGAATTGTGGGTACATAAATTGTCGTTAACTGTGTCGTATTTGCTCTGTATCATCATAACTGTTTATCTGTTTGATAAGTTCACAAAAATTTGCATTTTAATTTTCACCACAGACTTCTTCATTACATAAAATGCAAAAACCAGTCCCTTTAAACTCATTTTCAAGTGTCCCTTAAATCGAGTGTCCCTTATTCAGAGGTAAATACATTATACGTCCTATATCAAGGGACTGGGACCGGAATTTTTGTCCCTTAAATAGAGGTGTCCCTTATTCGGAGTGTCCCTTATTTGGAGGTTTCACTGTATTAGTTCATACGGAAATATAATTGCTTGAAAGGCTTCGCCAAAAATAACTACATCGTCGAGTTATTAATGAAATCATAATGTAACACAAGGTGATTAGCAGTAAATAAAGAAATGGTGATTCTACCTCGATATTTTTGGAGATAAAATGAACATTAGCGGAAACAAACTCGTCATTTTGGCGTTTTTTATCAGGTCATGGAATTACGAGAGGAAATGGATGCTTCATTAAAAGTTAAATGTAGTATTTTTAAAAAATTTTGGCTCACCTAGGAACTCCTGAAGATTAAAATTTATGACAAAAAGTCACGTAATATATTACTACTGTTTCCGTAAAAACATAATAATTTACTTTGTATTGCCATATATATTACTTCAACATCGACTTTCAAGATGAATTAATGATTTAAGAAAATCTTTTTAACAGTACGTAAAAGAATGTCTGATTTAGCGTCCTTAAATCATCGTTAAATCTCCCTCCAAACAAAAATAATAATGATAATATGTCAAAGTACTACAATTTTTAAAATTCACTGAGCTTAAAATTAAATTCTAAGATTCTTTCGGTTAATTGGAGTTAATTTTCACCGGGCTGCTTTTCATATTCTGAAAGGAGTAGCTGTAAAATCAAAACAGACAGGCAGTTTTTAATATAATATAAATTTAAGTAATATGTGAAAAAACTTCACTACATACGCAATTATTTTTTGACAGAATATATGTACTTTAAATGTTTTAAGATTTTATGCAATGTAACAAATTAAAAAAATTGTATTGAAAATTGATGACTTGTAATATTATTTTGTTTTTTCCTTAGAAAAATAAATAAAATAAACATGGGTACAGTCATAAGGAAAAAAATAAGTACCCCCTACTACCTCTTTAAAAACTTATCGTAGAAGAAAGTTACTTTTACCTAACGACTGGAAATAAAGCCTACTTTTATGATGCATGTAAAATTTTCTCAGTTGGTCATTTACTGATTAAAACGAATCATATATCTTTTTAAATAGCATTTCCCAATTCTGACAGCTCAAATAAATCCCAAACTCTTCAATTGGCCTAAAAACAATATTTCTTGCATTTGGTATCATAAGTTTCCTAGAATCAATTATTTTAAAACAAGCATATTTTAGGAGATTTATCCAAATTGAAATTCGGTACTCGATTGTTGACCGAAAGAGCTTGATAAAGACCACTCAAGCAGTCGTTGAAGACTGTTAGATTACAGGATAGCATAAGATATTTAACATATCTAGTCGCTTCTATCATAGTAGGATCCTTAAACAATCATTTTGCCGTTTTTAACCATAATTTGAAATTACATAGAAGAAAAATTTGAAATTTTGAATTTTTATAAAGCAGGACTTAATAAATATAAACCCATAAAAAAAATATTGGTTGAGATTAATAATTTTTTCGAATATTAATTTCATGTTTCATAATTAATATAATAAAATCTTAAAAATTTCAAATTCAACGTAATTATGTTTGGGTATTTTAAAATTATTACTACACTAGCAGCCCGCCCTCGCTTTGCTACGGGAACAGCAAGTCGCCCAGTCCCGTGCCACTACTGACACCGCAAATTGTTACTACTACTTCATCCCATTAAATTTAACTACTAAAAACAGTACCCTCCTTTTAGATAGTCGGGTAAAAAGTAGCCTATATGTTAAACTATGGTCTCAGATACCTTCATACAAAATTTCATAAAAATCGATCCATCCGTTCTTGAGTTACAAATGGTATAAACAACCCGACTTTGTTTTTGTATATAGATTATAATCAATGGTATTCGCAGCGGACACGATGTAAGGTAATTTTAAGGTCATTTTTCTACACCTTGGGTTACATTATTGGTATTTTAGTAAGGATCCGCCCCCCCCTTTTTTTTTTTTTTTTTTTTTTTTTTTTTTTTTTTTTTTTTTTTTTTTTTTTAAATATAATACAGCCTATGTTCACAGGAAATAGTGTAGCTTTCCAACGGTGAAAGAATTTTTCAAATCCGTCAAGTAGTTTCGGAGCCTACTCAATTCAAACAAACAAACAAATCTTTCCTCTTTATAATATTAGTATAGATAAAAGAATAACACATTAGCAGTTTAATTTCAAGAGATATTAATAAAAATATGAAAATGCAATTTAACATTGGAAGTACTAAATTTTAAATTTTTATAAATCAAAAACTTATTCAAATAACTAAATTTGGTATCTTTTCATAGTTTGAACCAAAAATTTGAAATATTTTGTTAATATTGGGTATTGTTATTGAAAAAATTAAGTTTGGGTTCGTTTTAAAATGCACATAACCTCCTAAACAAATTTTATATACATCATTTAAAACTTTATATTCATTCGTTCTATATGAAAAACAGTGTTCTACAATAATTAGTTGAGGATTTAATGGAAAGTGTTTATTTTTTTTCCACAATTGTACATATATATCGATGTAACGTGTTACGAATGCGTAAATATATAATTCATTCGAAAATTTTTTTTTTTGAAAATTACTTTATATGTATTTATTTTGAAATATATATGTAAGAAAATACAAAAAATCAAACCTATTAATTACTTTTTTAATAAATCGCCCCTCAATGTGGATACGGGCCCCATGACTAATAATCACGGGTTTTACAGGGCAACAAGAAACTTAAGTTTATCGTATTAATTTAAGTGAAACACATGGCCCTTTTTAACTGGCAACCCGCGGGAGATGAGAAATTTCCATTATACATCTACGCACTTGGTCTCCAGAACTCATAATGTAAAGACTTGCGAAAAGATTTTGTTATGTTTTAAATAAATCGTAATTAAAACTCAACCCCTTGAAGTCTGTCGTTTCATGAAAATGCGACAGTTCTTCATAGTCGGCAGTATGATACCTAGTGCGGGAAAATATTCTACGAAATATGGACATTATTAAAAATACCGGACCCACAAAGGATAGCAAAGAGAGCGGTCATTCTGGCACGAAACATCGAAAGAGGCCCTGAAAAGGGGTTAACGTCTCGTCATGAGTTATCCAGCAAGCGTATTCCATGTTGGGATACTGAGATATTTTTCTACCATTCGTCGGGCCTTGCCGGATTTGAAACACGGGATTCGTGAATTTTCATCCAAAAAGTGGGTTGTATCGTGGAATACTAGGATGCTATTTTTCTGCCATTCTTCACACCTTACCAGAGCAATTTTTCTGCCTGAACGGGACATGCAGTTGTGTGTTGATCGTTCATCCTCCGTAGTGCCATAAATCATTTCAGTCAAAGCGCTCCGATGACCGGGTGAAACTGATACTCAAGATGTTTGTGATCTATGTTTTTTTTTCTTTCTGCTTCTCTTGAGTTTCAAAAAGAGAATATACGACAACAATATATGTGACAGCAGTTTTTGGTCTGTGATTATGATCTCAGGAGAGATTGCGTGAATATATTCGACATCTACTACATGATTTATACTCAAAGGGCGGTACAGTGATTTATGATTAAAAGAATGTTTAATTTATAATATGTGAGCCCACAAGTGTACACTATTTTATTTATTTATTTATTTATTTGTTTATATTAGTGCGCATGTTTTTTTCCCTAATTCCTTGATTATAAAACTAATTGATTAAGGTAAGTAATATATCTCTAGTGTTATTGTTTTTATTACTTCTACAAACCATGGTTTTAAGGTGTAATTATATTTTAAATTGAAAGAAAAAATGGATATCCATAATTACGTCTAATTCTTTTATATAACTAATTTTTTTATTTATTTCATTTCACAATTCTATGCAGATGCTTGTATTATGTTGATATTATTATTATTTTTGTTGAAGGTCATTTAGAATTTGTTTATATTTAGATTTTAGGAAGTTGTCATAAAATTAATTTAAAATGGAAGCTATTAAAAAACAAAAAACTGTTCTTAAGGGAAAAATCACTCGCATAAAAAATATTATAAATCCCAAAATTGATAATGAAACTGTAACTCTTGAAGAGTTAGATTTATATGGTAAACAGGTTCAGGATATTGAAACCGAATTAAATAAACTCCATGAAAATGCCATTCTTCAGAGCGATGCATCGGAAACTGATCCTATAATTGATGAATATAATGAGATTGCACTTAAATTGGATAATTTAACCATAGCAATAAATACATCACGTAATAAGTTAACTAAAAGTTTAAACATTCACGAGGGTGGTTCAGAAAGTCTAAATAAAACTACAGGTAATGTTTGTGTAAAAACTGTTAATCTTCCAAAATTTAAATTGAAACCTTTTCACGGAGAAGCTGATCAATGGCTTTCTTTTAAAGAGATTTTTCTTACAACTATAGATCAAAATTTGGAGTTGGGGGGCGTCTCAAAATTGCAATATCTACTGGCTAGTGTAAAGGGTCCTGCTCATAAATTAATTTCTGGATTTCCTCTCTCGGAAGTCAATTATAAAAATGCATGGGACATTCTCTGCGCTCGCTATGATAAAACTAGAGATTTAGCCATAGCACAAATAAGTAAGTTATACAATTTAAAAAACATGAAAAATTGCCCCTCTTCCTCTAAAGCTATTTTTGACATAATAGATACTTGTAATGAGTCACTTCGAATTCTAGAGTCTTTGAATTTGACTCAAAATGCTTTGGTGGATAACATGATAATTTATACTATAATTCAAAAACTAAGTGATAATCTAAAAGAACGATGGGAGCTCTCTCTTACTAATAATGATATGCCTAGTCTCACGGAATTTTTAAAATTTTTAGAGACTCATGCCAAAAGTATGCTAGCGTTGGAGAATCCAACTAAAATAGAGGTAAGAAATGTAAATTATTCCCGAAATTCTTCCGATAGATATAAATTCCCCAAAAGTCAAGAAAATACTAAATGCGGGGTTTGCCTCGAGTCGCATGCCACCCATGCCTGCAGAAAATTAACGAATATGTCCATAGATAACCGTTGGAGAACTGTCCAACTAAACAAACTATGTATCAATTGTCTGCGAGGTGGCCACTTTTCAAATAAATGTCCCTCCAAGATGAACTGTAAAAATTGCCATCGAAGACATCACACTTTACTCCATAAATATGATGTTCAGGGCAATGCAGGGACAACAATGAATACCGATTTGGCAACCCATAGTAATCAGTTTCAATCGCAAAATGTCCATGAGTATTCCCCTGATCAAGGAATACCCCATAATGCTTTATGACGGTTTATAGTCCCGGGGTACATCACATATAGGAATTACGATAATCATACGTATCCAAAAACTTGTCATGAGGTTCAAATACCATTTTTATTGGATAGCGGAAGTACCCTTTCCCTTATTCCAGAAAACTTAGTTGCAGCTTTGGATATGACGTCTATTCAAAGCTGTCATCCTCTTAATGTTAATCAAACCCAAGGACAAGTTCAGATTTCTGAAAAACTTCACGTACCCCTCAAAATAGGAAATATCAGGCAAAATAGCACCTTATACCTAGTTAGGTCATTCTTGCCATATGCGATACTGGGAACTCCAGAATTACAAAAATTCCATATATCGATGGACTTTTATTCGAATATTCTGACTCAGGATGGAGTCATTCTTAAGTATGATCAAAACATTTCCAATAAAATTTCTCAGGGAAACTCATTCAATCATACATTAACTTTAACGAGTGATATGAATTGCAAGAAGCCGTTTCGTTCTCCTTCCAAATCAAATCAAGAAATTTTGTCGCAACAAGGACAATGTTATCTTGATACTCAAATTCTCTCGGATTATGATGACAAAAGTTTTAGTCATTGTACTACTGAAGAGAACTCACAGTTGGAAGGGCTTCTAAGCGACTTCAAGGATATTTTTGCGCGCAATAGATATGACGTAGGTAGAGTCAGATGGGAACCTCAGCGGGTAACTCTCACCTCGGAACTTCCTATCTCGCTTCGACCTTACCGTGCATCTCCTAGGGACAATGAAGAAATTCAAAAACAAATACAAGAATTACTGGAAGCTAAACTTATTAAAGAGTCCTGCAGTCCTTATTCCTCTCCCGTCACTCTGGCATATAAAAAAGGAGAAGGTAAAACGCGTCTCTGTATTGATTACAGAAAAATCAATGCCATTTGTAAGACTGATTCGGAACCATTGCCCCGTATAGATTGGCTTTTGGACAGACTTGTCAATGCCAAATATTTTTCTACGCTAGATTTAGCCTCTGGCTACTGACATATCCCACTTCATCCTTCAGACACAGAAAAGTTGGCCTTTGCAACCAATCAAGGTCTTTATGAGTGGTTGGTTCTTCCTTTTGGCTATAAAAATGCCCCAGCTCAATTTGCAAGAGCTCTTCGAAGAATCCTAGATAAACATAAAGTTAATTTTGCTACCAATTATTTTGATGATTTTATAGTTTATTCCGATTCCTATGCCGAGCATATGGATCACCTTAAAACTATATTTAACATTTGCCGTCAAGAAAATCTAAAATTAAAATTTTCCAAATGTAACTTTGCTAAATCTCAAATTGACTTCCTCGGTTATGAAATTAGTAACGGTCAAATAAAACCAGACAATGCTAACACCGAAACTATTAAAAAATTAATCCCTCCAAAAAACGTTAAAGAATTGCAAAGGTTCCTTGGTTCTGTAAACGTATACCACAAATTCATAGACAAGTATGCTAAAATTAGAGCCCCTCTAAATAAATTGTTAAAGAAAGATGCTCCTTGGGAATGGTCAGATGTCTGTCAACAATCATTTGAATTGCTTAAAAACGCATTAATTTCTAGGCCTATTTTAAAATTATTCAATCCTAACCTTCCATGCCATGTCTATACTGATGCCTCAAAGGAAGCCGTAGGTGCTGTCTTAAAACAAATAGATGAAAAAGGGAACTTGCATCCCATTGCGTTCCACTCGAGACAATTAAGGCCCTACGAGCAAAATTACGCTATCGCAGAACTGGAATGTCTAGCAATAATCGATGCCCTTGACAAATTCCATTATTACCTTCACGGTAAACCTTTTACAATACATACTGACCATGCCTCCTTAGTATGGCTTAAGAAGGTGAAGCATTTAACAGGTAGGTTATTCAGATGGTCATTAAAATTAAGTATGTATGATTATACTGTAAAATATAACAAAGGATCCACCAATTTTGAAGCAGACGTGCTTTCAAGAAATCCCACTTTTTCTGTAAATCCCCATATTCATTTATTAACGTCAGATGAAATTAAAGAACACCAACAATTAGATAATATAACAGGGCCTAAATTTCAAAAAGTTAATGACATTGTAATAATTCGCAAAAAGGGTTTTCAAAAAATTGTAGTACCATTCTCCTTGAGAGAGAAATTACTAATAAATACCCATACAAAATTTGGCCATCCCGGAATCCAAAAAATGTTAAATTTAATTTCCCCACAATACTATTGGAGCAGCATGATCCACGATATTACACAATTTGTCAAGCATTGTGAGGTCTGCCAACTGAACAAAAAATCACACCAACCAAAATTTGGTCTTCTGGAGGCATTACCACCTGCAGAATTACCTTTCGATATAATTTCATTAGATTCAGTAGGAGGTTTTAACTATTATAATTCATCTAAAAGGTATATGCACATAGCTATTGATCACGCTACTCGTTATGTTTGGGGTTTTGCATCTAAAAATGTTACAACTGAAGTCTACATTAATATTCTTAAACAGATTTTTAATATTCAACTTCCCAAGAAAATTTTAACGGATAGAAATCCTGCGTTTACAGCGTCTAAACTTCGTAAATGGGTACATAAACAGAATGTAAAAAAATTACTTACTTCTTCTCATAGACCACAGTGTAATGGTAAAAATGAGCGTGTGAATCAGTCAATTTGCACCCGACTAAGACTTAAAGTAAATTCTACCCCTTCAAACGTCCCATGGCCCAAAATTCTGCAGGAAGTAATTAATGAATACAATAACACACCTCATTCAGTAACCAAGTACCCTCCTGCATACTTAATGTTCGGCCAATTACCTTATCCATCAGTATTAGGCAATGAAAATTATTATCCCCCTGTAGAGGAAGCCAGAAAAGAGGCTTACCAAAGAACAAGTGAACATCACTTGAAAAATAAAGTCAGGTATGATTAAAGTTTGTGGAAGCGCCTTTTAAACCTGGTGACCTTGTCATAGTGGAAGAATTTCACTATCCGAATACTCGGAAGTTAAGTCCGCCTTTTTCTGGTCCATATCAAATTATGGAAAAATTATCCAATGTAAGTTTCAAAATAAATAAGCCTAACTGGCTTACAAAAAAGGATTATGAAGTAATACACGCTTCCAAACTAAGATACTTTTTTCCTAGTAATCAATTTAAACTACTTACACCAACAAATTGAAATAGTTGGTATCATATGAACTGATATTATATTATATCTGATCTCGGTTTGCATTATTATGAATATTTGGAATTTTAATTACCTTTTTGATTTATTATGAATATTTGAATTTTAAATTATTTTTGCATTATTGTGAACATTGTGTTATGTGTAAAAGTACTATTTCTTGAACTATGTCAGGACAGTTCCATACAAATTTGAAATTGTAAATAACATTGGATTTTCAGAATCCATCTGCAACATAGTTCTTATTTGTATTATCTTATTCTATGTATAATATTTACTGAGTGATTTGCATTTATTAATACAATTGTTTTTATCATGTTCAATGACGTATAGTGGTACATTTTATAACAGTGTTGTTTTTAGATATGATATTTGTACATTTTTTTATTATTGTTATTCTATTATTTGTTAAGTATACGAAAGAAATAACTCATCTCCCATTAGCTCACTTAATGTAAAAATTGTTTACCCTTTTCAGGTGAGTATCATGGATGGAAGCCGGCCCATCCCCGGAGACTTGTCTGGAAGGGGGGGGGGAAATTGTAAGAAAATACAAAAAATCAAACCTATTAATTACTTTTTTAATAAATCGCCCCTCAATGTGGATACGGGCCCCATGACTAATAATCACGGGTTTTACAGGGCAACAAGAAACTTAAGTTTATCGTATTAATTTAAGTGAAACACATGGCCCTTTTTAACTGGCAACCCGCGGGAGATGAGAAATTTCCATTATACATCTACGCACTTGGTCTCCAGAACTCATAATGTAAAGACTTGCGAAAAGATTTTGTTATGTTTTTAAATAAATCGTAATTAAAACTCATCCCCTTGAAGTCTGTCGTTTCATGAAAATGCGACATATATGTATAATTTTTCAAATATTATGTTTGACTCTTTAGAACAAGCCTTGTTACAAGTCTTCCGTATATCCTCCGTTGCAGTAATTATATGCGCAATAATTAAAAAAATAAATAAATAAATAAATAAAAAATATATAGTAGCATTTGCAACCTAATACAAATATTCAAAGAACTAGGCGTACCTTTTTTAATTCAGTTGTTAGACGTGGATGTGAATATTATCATTTGATATTAATTTTAGAATATTTTTATTGAATTAAAAATAGACCTAATATTGAATAGTCTAATATTATAAGTTAGAATGAAATTTATGTATCCATCTTTCTTGATATAATATATACATACATATTTTCTTTATAATAACACGTATAAGTTTTAACAGTAATCTAACAATTAAAAGAATTGAAATTAGTGTCTATATTCTATTCAATAAAAATACATTTTAAATGCATGTATATATAAAATATTTCTGACGCTAAATACAATATAAATAATAAAAAAAATTCACTACTTATTTTTGAATTTTCTGTTACAATATCATTAGAGAAAATGTCGCTAATTCCTTATAAAATAAACACAAATATGAAAAATATATAGGATAAGATTAATGAATGTTAAAAAGAGGTTGAAGATGAATTATATATCAGTGTATACTTTTTTTGCTCTACGTATTTACTGATTTTTTTCTCAAAGAGAAGTGTTTTCATCATAATAACACGTATATGTTTTAACAGTAATCTAATAATTGAAAGAACTGAAATTAGTAACTCAATTAAGACTCAAAATTACAATAATCTAAGTAGTATCAAATAGTTTTAATGAATGATGTTTATATGAAATAAATTGAAAAACTACGTTTTTTATGCTATATATTTAAAAATTGAGAAAGATCAACGTTTGTATATATTCAAAATTACATGTTTAAAACAATAATTTGAGGTTCCAATTTAATTTGATAAGTATTAGATAACTGATAATGTATGAAATTTAAGTAAGATATTTTTATTTATAATAGTTGTGTAAAATTATTTTGCTGTTATCGCTTAATCATTTCATAAAAGGGTCATTCCACGTAAAATGAGCAAAAGTTAAAAAGCCGTTGCACCATGGTAACCGATTTTAATAAAATTTGATATACAGGTTCAATTGATATTCAAATAGAGCTCTGCAAAATATCATGACAAAAAACTAATTATTTTAGCAGTTTTGGACATTTAAAAAACTTGTGATATAGAATGGCATGTGTGCATTTGCAATCGTCCAAACTTACAAGTTTGAAGTTTTATATCTCGAAAAATGTATGACAAAAATAAATTTTGCTTATAATATTATACCCTCTAAAAATTATTTTCTTATTTATTCAATAATAATAATCTGATAACTCCATGATTAATTTTAAATTAGTTGTAAATATTAAAAATGTGTAAATTTTAAGAAAATGAAAAACGTTATAAAAATTAAAGTAATTAAAAAACATGTGTCAAATTGATGCCTCACGTAGCATTGCACATAACGATCGATTTTCCCAAAATTGAAAGTTACCATTTATTTCCTTCAACTTCAATAAAACGTAGAAACTTTTAAAGAGATTGCAAAATCAGAATTTTCCCTCTTATGTGTGCATAAAAAATAAATAAATGAGCAATCCGACATTAACAATATTGCACAGATATAAAGATTAATAAGACCATAATATACTAAAAATATATCAATAGTGCCTTTTGATTCCTAACATTGAAAAAAAATGGTTCAAAAAGGTAATTCTGTTACATTCCACGCAAAATTTCTCTTTGAATTTGCGCGCTTTTCTTTAAATATTGGACGATTTCAAGAGAATAATAATGCTGCCATCTAGAAGACTCTAATACTACTACATAATTATTTCTTCAATTCTCATACTTTTTAATATAATCCTGAAGCACAGAAGAAAACAGAAAAGAAAAGAAAAGGAAAGAAAAGAAAGACGATTTATAGAGTTTGAATATTTAAAATAAACACTGGGGTCGCAGCGTCCCTAAAATTTTTACACTTTCCTACCACAATTATAAAACGAAAATATTTATTGTAGAGTTTCATTGTAGATTTTAAACGAATCTGACCCGAAAATTTTTGATTTAAAATACTGGTAGAAAAGTGCTAAAATTTTAGGGACAGCGCGACCTCTGTAAACACTTTTATGTATGATATCAATTAATTTGAAAAGGTGTACGAGATTTCCTTCATGTGTAAAAAAGCAATAGACATACTGCTTTTTCAAATCAATTTTTGCCTTACTTATTTTTTTTTTCGCATTAAGGAATAAAAAAGGCATGTATGGAACTTCTTGTATTTAAAATACATTATTTTATCTACAACGTCAAATAATTTTGAAGTTATATCAACTGTCATTCATTTTTGATAAGCAATAGACATATTGAATTTTCTCCTTAAAATTTTACATTTTCTATATCTTTTTCTCAGTAAGGAGTAAAAATCCAAATGCTAAATTACGCCAATCTCTTAATTATTATCCATTTTTATGTGAAAATAATTTAGGATATAGTTTTTTTCATTCCTAACGTTAATAATATGGTTTGAAATTTAAAGAATGTAGACAAGAACTCGATTTTGTATCAGCTTTTAACGTCAGTTTACATAAAAAATTTGTCCTCAAATCTATTTTGCATTTATTCATAAATAAATATGTTGTACTTATGTGCCAATTTTCATTCAAATCTGTGACATGTCAGCCGCAGCTAATTTGCTCATTTTGTATGGAATGACCCAAAAGCAAAGATTTTTTTAATTCATAATCATAAAGGTTATTTTTTTAGTCGCGAAGAATAAATGCACTATCGTATTAATAATTCACAACTATTTTTAAAAAATAAGGATATTTATTACTTGTGGTTGTAAAAAATATTTCGCAAAAAATAAATGAACCATTGTTTCAATAATTCATAGACTTCATAAGTTTTAGTACTCAATTATCTAACTTTTACACACACAAAATCAATGTCAAAATGGTAATTACGCCTAATTAATCTTAATATCATGAATAATAGAAGAAAATTAGCTTTATTTTTTGTCACTTAATATAACGATTTTCTTTCATTTTACATGATTTTTTTTTAATTGCAGAAATTTTGACATACCTCCCTAACATATTTTGACAAATTTAATTAAATATTGAACTAAAAATAATTTTTGAAGAAGTACTATTTAAAGTTTATCTTAAAAATTACACCTAATTTCGGGAGTGTAATTCATGTTGTTACAAGCAGTTTTCGTAATAATACGTTAATTTGTTTTGTGCTCCTATTATTGAAAGTAACCAAATTCATTTATACGCTTGGAAGAAAGCTTAAAGTAGAGAATTAATTTTCCAACATATAAGTTTTTCCTTTTCATTTTTAAAATGTGATAGCAAGGAAAATATATATATATTATTTAAACTCTCTTTTAAATAAAAATCGCTAAATTTCATTTTCAATGTATAATCATTATATATGAATAAATAATGAACAACGTTAAGGAGCACAAATTATATAAAATAATAGATGTTTAAAAGGTATACAGCCGTTTCGGGACTTCTAAAGCCCCATCATCAGTGCTAAAGTAGGAGAGGACTTTAGAAGTCCCGAAACAGCTGTATGCCTTTTAAAAATCTATTTTATATAATTTGTGCTCCTTAATGTTGTTTATTATTTATTCATATATTAGCACTAAGTACAATCCTCCCCCCTTTCTTAATCATTATACAGGTAGCAATATGTTATCTATTTCCGTCCTTTAATTTCTCAAACAGATGTCGTAGATGCATAGTTCCAGATGAAAAAAAAAAACATTTCAAATGAAGTAAATATTCGTGTTGTGGTATTGTTTAAAATAAAAAATCAATTTTATAAAATTTACGAAATCAAACCTTTTATACGATTTCCAGTCCCTATAGTTTTATTTCGTAAGAGTTTACGCATATCATAACAGATATAACATAGAACGTTTGACTTCTGTACGAAAAAAATTAAATTTCAAACCTTAGGCTTTTTACACATAATTATGTCGTTCATTCAGGGATTTGTTAAAAAACGAATTAAAGTAATTCAGTATCGAAATCAGGGTGCAATGTCCTTTTTTTTTGGGGGGGGGGCGAAACCACTTTTATTGCCAAATAGGGTTATTTCATCTAAAAATTCTTGCTGACTTTTAGGTACCGTAAAACAGCGAAGAAAGAAATGATAAAATTAAACAGAAAAAGAATTATCAGTTTATTATCATATCAGAAAACGGTTCACTAGATAAAAAATGAATGCATCAAATACCGGAATCTACTAGAGATACTGCTCAAAATGTTTTCCATTAGCGGTTATGCACAATTTAGTGCGTAACAGTACTGAGTTTTGGAACACTTTGGAATACAACAGGCGTACCTGTGCGACAAAGAAAGGATGCTTGTCCCTCAACACACACTAGCAGATAACTTCACATCCATGAGAGAAGTAAGCTTAGTCACATAGATCTGTGCCTTAGAAGACCGAATTCTGATGTGATAATAAAATGATACATATTTTTCTGTTTAATTTCAATATTTCGTTCTTCACTTTGTATACGACTCCTAAAACTCAGCTAAAATTTTTAGATGAAATAATTCCCTTTGGTAATATACCGATATGGCGATACCGGATAAAGGTGGTTTCGCTGTTTGAAAGACATTGCATCTTGATTTCGATCCCGAATTACTTTAACTCATTTTTTTAACTGATCCCCGAATGAACAACAGATTTATGTGCAAAAATCTCGGCGACAGGTAACACATTGAGCTCTGTATAACTAATATTTAAAAAAAAATGATTAGATAAAGCTCATTTACAATATATATATATATATATATATATATATATATTTATTTTCTAAAATTTTGTGCTTAATCTATTTCCCTGCTGCAGCTATACAGCCAGTTGGTCAATTTTATCGGGCGTGGTTTGGCATATATTTAACTCAGCATATTAATAGTTGAAAAGATAAATAATATTTTGTGACTTAATATCTGTAGTCATCTAATAAGAAAATGCATTAAATTTAATATATTTATTATTAAGTTCTAAAATTGTTACAATTTTGTAATGTCATCGGACATATACTATGCATCAGTTTCACAACTTTAGTATATCGTAAATTGACTGACAAAATCTAATTCAAAATTCCATCTTTATTGATAAAACAATTTAAGATAAACAGTGTAAAAAGATTGAATTAACTTCGCATTACGTTTTAATATCTAACAAGAAAAAGTTTTATAATTTAAAGCTATTATAAGCTTATGAAGCAGTCTTTTATTTGCTTTGAATCTGAAAAGTTTATTAACTGCTGTCAAATCATTATAAAAATATTTTAAATGTAATTACTTTGAAATGTGAAAAGTTCATTTTCCAATTACTTTTTTTAAATGTTTAATTTATTTATCTAAGTATTGAAAATTATTATTCCATTAATAAATAATTAAATATAACTAATTTTCCAATTCTAAGGGAAATAAATTTTCTTATTTGATTAATTTTACTTTTACCAATAACATTTATATTTCAGAAATATTCTTTGTGATTTCAATTATTAGTTAATAAAAGATAAAAACGATAAAGGAAATTAAATATCCAATTTTTATATTAATATCCAATGGATCTATTTTTTAGTCTTTCTCCCTTTCTCTCTCTTTAATGGTAAAATGCACGAGCAAAACATTTAAAGATAGTCTTGATTCTGATAATTATGTTGAGGAGGAAATTATGTTAGGAAATTGCGAAAAAAAATAACAAAATTGTAATTTAATAAATTACAACGACATTTGGAAAAAGATGTGTTCAAAGACTCAAATTTGAAAGACGTATGAATAAATTTTATATTTAAATTATTATTAATAATAAACATCATTTTTAGGATGATTATAACGAGTCATATATTACGTACGCCGTGCATTAAACACTCATATTCCTAGACCAATGATAAAAAAACAGTAATTTAAAGATATACAACTTTGACTGTTTAAAATGTGCATTTTTATTTGATGGAGTTAATCAGAGTGACTTCTGGACGCATCATATAACGTACGACATGGGTTAAACATTTATATTCTTGGACCCATCACAAATAAATTTTAAATAAAATTTCAGTTTTACAATTTTCGGAACTTAAAATTGTTTGACTTCTAAATATGCACATTTTAATGTTTTACACCGTTACGTAAAGAAAAAAAATGCACTTTTTCATGAAATTTCTTTGGAATCGCTATCAAAATTTATTTTTAAATTATTGTTAATTTTTTAAAGTTTTTATTACTCTTTTTGTCATTGTGGCAACAGAAGTACTCCATTTTTGGGCACTGAACTTGGACCAATCAGGAAACGAATAATAATAATAACAAGAATAAAACAGAAGCATTCCATTTTTGGACATTAAATTTAAATCAATCAGGAAACGAATAAAATTAAATAAGTTGCGGGATTCAACCGATAAGAAGATTCAGACATGCTACAGATTTCTCAATTCTTTATCAAGAACAACAACTAATTTTTCCAAATAATTAAAAAGTAAAATATTAAAGATCTGTAAAATACTTTCTTTTTCAAGAATGAAGTAATATTTTAAACTTAATTTGCATTTTTCTGTTGAAACAGAGTAAATATGTACAATTTATCATTCTGCCTCATTTGAAACTACAAATTCGTATTTAAATTTTTCCGAAAGCAACTCTTGTAATTTTTTAACTGTTTGAGATTTATTTGTCTCTATGAGTGAATATTATATATTGGAGGAATTTGTAATGTTCTTTGCGAAGGCACAGTAATTTCTTGATCAATGAGATTATTATGTGCAAGAACATCTTGACAGAGAATATTATTAAACATTTCAAGATCATGATTGATTTCTTAATTAGCATACTTAAGCGTTGTTGAGTCAAGCATTTTTTCTGGTAGCATATTTTTATTTCAAAGCAAAAAAGTTTCCTCATCCCCATTATAATCTTGGAATAGCTCTCAGGACTCCGCCGAAACTTTATTACGTAGGCGTTTGTCTACAATTGACCACACTTTTGCTTTGCTTTTAACTTTTAACCGTTCTTTAAGCACTTATTATTTTAGCTTTTGAAATGATGCTTACTTGCAAGAGCTGCTTCTATATTTGAGTTTATTTTACTATGAAAATGAAATCCGAAAGTTGCCATGGAGGGATCACCGCCAAAAAATGAACCCTTTTGAAGATAAATGAGGAAATATGTGTTGGAATCAAATTCTGCAAAACAAAACAATGCAACCCGCTCTCTTCTTATTTTTACCTTGGTGACCAATGCAGAAAACGATTAGAACACGCCTCTTTATGAAAATCGTGTCATGCTATAATCTGTTGTTGCAAATTATTGGTTGCTTTTCGTTTACTTTTGATCACCAGACATTTTCTATACGCAAAAGCTGCTGCTTATTTTCTTTAACGAAAAAAATAAAGTTTCACCTTTTTCCTACTGATAATAAACAAAATGTTTTAAATACATGTCTATCAAACTTTTACAAACAAGAGAAAGTTAGACAATAAAATACGTGATAAATTGATATTTTTTTTTAAATATATTTTATAAACTGTTCTACTGAAGCATTTTCCTACTCTTTTATAATCTTTTAAAAATATCTCTCTAATACAATGCTACAAAACATTTTCTAAATTAGGGAATATAATTAAGAGTGGACTTTACACTGTGGTTTACTATATGAATGTAAAAATTCCGAGCTTGTCTCAATATTCATATTAGAAAATGTTTTGAAATTTATGCTAAACTTTAAAATAATGTTGAACATTACTTGTTTTGCTGCTTTATTTTTATCCAAGAATCCTGTTAATATTATTATTTTATTTGAACAGTACATGTTCTACTGTCAGATTGATTAATGAGGCATGAATTGCGAAAAAGAAGCATGGCCAGAGATTTTAAATAATTAAAACAAAAACAATAATTTTGCACATGATAAACACTTAAATTTAAGAAATAACAAATTTTAATAAAAGATTAATCAGACAAAAAATTAGAAGAAAATACACTGATTATGAACGAATATTACACTGTGATCAAAATATAAACTAGCACATGAGCAATAATGAGAAATTTAATGTTTCTAACACATTCCAACATTTTAAAATATTTGACTTTAGTATGTCCAGCCGTCTGTCTGCATTCTATGCTTAATTTATCTCGATTTTGATATATATTGAGGTATATTTTAGCAGCATCTTCACTGGTTATTAGGCATATCTGTTACAACTGGTTTATCGAAAGATACAAAAGAAATAAAATTACGTTATTGTCAATGGGGCAAAATCATTAACATTGTTTTTTTTATGTTGTTACTATCGTTCTAACACGTGAAATTAGTAAGCATCACTCGACTGCATTAGAACATGCTTTCAACACACTGAAAAAAAAATCTGCCTCTGGCATCTAGAAAATAAATTGCGGCTCTAGAAAAAATAGTTCCATGTCATCCTTATAAATTCTAGCTCCCTTGGCTAGCGTGTTCTAGTCAATATCTGCCTATATTTAGAAAACTATCTTATGTAAATATATGAAAACGCATAGTTTTATAGAAAAATATATGATAAACATGCTAAAAGAACCAGTGTTTAAGTGTAATAATTATTTTAAATGCTATATAACTTTGAAAATGCAAACATTTACTCGAATGTTAGAATAAGTAATTTTAAACATAAAAAAATGATTTCAAACATAAAACTAACAAATGATTTTTTTCAAATTTGCAATAAGTAGAAAATTATATACTTCACATCAATATTGTAAATTTTTAAGTATTAAATAATCACTGTTAAAACTGTTGTTAGCTTTCGTTTTTTCAAAAACTAAAACAAAATCACTTCACCTTTTTTTTTTTTTTTTTTTTTTTTCATTCACGTATAAAAACATTTCATATTTATTTACTTAGAAGGTTAATAATACATAATAGTTTACTTAGAAGGATCTTTAATTTAATTTTTATTTGTGACACCTTCTAAGTAAATAAATATGAAATGTTTTTATACGTGAATTAAATAATCACGTTAATATTTTTTAATGTAAATAAAGTATAAAAATGCAGACCATAAACACAAAATAGAAACACACACTGGTATATTATTATATTTACAGGATTAGAGGATAATTAAAAATACCAAGCCTCGTTATAACCCTAGGCCTACGAGATGGGTCGGAAAGTAGAATTAGTGGTGTATTTTTGTCGTCCGATTATCTACACTAGGGATATAGGACCAAGGGGAGTGCCCTTCGTGGGGGTCTTTCTAAGGGAACCTAACCCGTATTTACGCAAGGTTCGAAGAAAACCACGAAAACTCCGAACGGTTAGGCCGACAGCCGCGATTGGGTTCGAACCCAGCACCTGCCGTCTACCAGTTGAGAGGTCCTAACCTCTCGGCCACTGGTGGGGCGAAAGTAGAATTAGAATCCAGAATAAAAAAAAAATAATAAACTAGCATCATTCAGTCATTAATTCATTTTAGTTTCATTCTTTCAAATATATACATTATTTTTTTTTATTAAAATCTTTCAGTAAAATAAAATTTAAATTATTACTGATTGCACAACTTCTGTATTTTCATTTTTTAACGATTTCAGACTTAAAAATTACTTTGAAAACTTCCCTTTGTAAATTTAAAATTTAAAAATTAAACTTTCAAACAGTTATATTCTATAAGATAACTTTTTTTACTTAGTAATTTAAATATCTTTAAATATTTGCTCATATTGTTAAACTTTAACTATTAAATTTTTTCGCAACATTTTATAATTTTAGAAAATGTGATTTTGACGAATGATATTTTACAAGTAAACAAATGTTATCAAAATGTAATTTATATAACTGCTTTCTATCGCTGGATTGCAGTTATTGAGAAACAGTTATTTATTTGAATTAAATCATAAAATTTAAAGAAAAGCAAGAGAAAAAATAACACTTTTTCATACCTTTTTAATGTAATCCACATTCACAAAGAACAAAGGACGAACAAATGTATACGTTATGATAATAACTAAAATAACTATGACATGTACCTTCTTAACACGCTACAGTTTTTTCAGACGCATATTTAATCTAAATCACACTTTTAAGGACTCTTGAGAAATTTTTTAGTTAAATTTTTAAATCAAGACTGACGATACGGCTCATGAGACGGCCATCCTATTCTACAAACTTTCTGATTATTCGAAAGTCATTTTTCCTATCAGATGCGACTTCTGGGACAGGTGATTTTTCATCCTCATCGGTTCATAAGAATATATGTTCGTATGCTGCAATATTTTTACAAGAGTTTTCTAATTAAAATTGTGAGGGAGTGACCTTTGCATAAAGGCACTCTAGTGTTTCTGAGATCGCGGCGTCAATAATTTAACATGTGTAAGCGTAAAAGCGACATCTATCCTCTCTTTTACTTTAACTTTCTAGAGTGTGTGTGCTCTTTCGGATTCTGCAGTTAGCTCGCGGTTATTAGTAATATGTTAATGTGAAGTATCTCAGTTTGCAGCATATAAAAGCTTGGGTTTGAGTGATTGGAGAGTGTCTCTGGCATTAGCCAGCGGGTGCCTCTGGCATTAGCCAGCGAGAGAGCATCTGTGGCGTTAGATAGTGAAGTGAATTATTGTTAGCGAAGTGCTAGCAAATTGAAAGTAGCAGCGAAGCCTCCAGTGAAGTGTAAAGGAGTTTCGATAGTTGACTTGAGAGTTGGCCGGGGTAAGAAACTTCACAGTAGTTTCATTTTGATTATTTGTGAATAAAGAATTACACACAGCCACGGGCTGTCTAATTAAGCTTTATCTAGTAGCTCAGCCAAGAGACAGTGAGAAATGTTAGAAGGTGCCACGATTGAGCTAGGCCGGAGCCTGTGAGTATGCGTTTAGCTTTTTCATAGTATTCTCAGTTGTGTAAAATTAAGACTTGCTCCACTTCCCTTCAGCCCTCATCATTTTAATAAACTTTGTTGTTTTATCTTAAATTACTGAGTATGTCTGCATTTAACCTCCACCACGACCAACCAATCGTTACAAATGACACTCAGCATGCATGTAACGTTACAAAATATCCGATTTTTTTGTTTCAAAATAATTCAAGTTTTATAAAAAGCTCCAGTCTCCTTTTTTGTCAAGTGTAACAATAATTATACTGATATAGATGATAAACGAATTAAGAAAGGTTTAAATTTTTAAAGTAGTTAATTTTTTAAAACAATATTTTAAAACAGGAAGCAACCCAACACCTTTGAAATTCTCGTAAATTCCCGCTGATTCATCTATAAGTATTATTGAGCATTTCCCTATATTATTGCTGTCAAACTTATATAAAAATCTCTGCAAATAAATGCGAACACAAGAAAAATGTTACAATAGCTAGAATTCCAGTTAATGAATCGATTTCAGAAATCAAAGCGATAATTTCTCGCAATTCAAACGATTCGTAGTAGTTATAATTCGTAAAATTTAGTTTCGTCATCTATAAAACTACAGATTAGAAATTCTCGATCATTTCATCAATACGGTTTATCTATTAGACTTATTCGCATAACTCTGACATTTATATTTCTAGTTTAGTGATTTAGAAAAGGACTACTTATTCATTCTAGATGAAGGCGGTAGATATTTTTTTCAGTGCAGAGCATAGAATAAATGACATGTATAGTTTATATACAGGGATACACACAAAATAATGAAATTTGATCATGCTCTAAAGGGGAAAAAATCGGCATTGTATTTTAACGATTCTTCACTGTTTCATTTATCTTATGTGGTGTATACAAATTCTGTGGATGGTATACAGGGCTGCACGAAAGAATTCTTAAGTATTACCATGAATGGGCGTGATATGCCTAAACTATGCTTTCAATAGTTTTATGTATTTTACAGCTAAATTATATTTTGGCCACCTAAGAGATACTTGTATAATGGTAACGAATTCATATAAGGAGTAATCAAAAGAAATTAAACCATTATCATTTTTGGATGATAAATGCTAGGATGGGAAAATTGGGAATTTCCATATGAATTAACTTTTGTAGTATTGTAATGTGTATCAGTTTTATAGATACGGGTTTGCCGAAGGAATTCTGATTAAAATCTTTAGACAAGATGTCCCGAACGAGAAAATAAAAGAAAGATCATATTGGAAATAGAATAATTCATCGTTCTTAAGAAAGATATACTGCTTTTCAATGTTTTTTTATCACCATTTTTGAAATTCAAAAGTTTGTTTTGATCATTCCTGAATTATAAATGTTATCCAAAAGTCTAAAAAATACTCATCAACACCAAATATTTTGCAAAACTTGGAAAAATGTCATGCATAAGAAAAGCTTTAAAAAACTTTAAAAATGCAAACTTCAACAAATATCTATGCTCAAGTAAAGATTTATAAAATTAGTAGGTACTTGTAACCTGTTACTAAGCTGAGAGTGTAATGATGGAATCTGTTCACAAAAACTGTTTTCCTCATCTCTGTAATCTTTTGTTTAGGACTTAGTATTGGATTACAGTTTAAATGTAACAAAAATGTAGAGTCAAACTTTTATTTAATTTTCACTGACAAAGAAAAAGAAGCTGTACAAATGTATTAATATTATAAATTTTAGACCAAAATTAGTAAACCAACCGAGTGTGGTATTGGTTTAAAATGTCTTTAAAAAAATCTTATGATATTTTCCTTTTTTTCAGTGAATTTCATTTTAATTTCTGATTTAGTGCTCCAAGGATCAGGGACATTATGAAATCGATGAACTGTGATGTTTTCCACACCAACTACCTATAGTTGCCGAGATGCCAATAACGATGCCTCATATACATAATTTTTTCATACAAATAATTTTTAAACACAATTAATAAAGCCAAGAAAACTGCTTTATACAACCTTGTGTTTCTAGTAACCTTGTATTACTTGTATTTACTTTATTGTAGTTCTTTACAGTTCGAGTTACTCTCCCCCCCCCCCTCCAAAAAAAAAGGTCTTTCCGAGCTTCCTGAAAATATTTATTTAAGTCAAATCAAATTCGCTCCTAAAATACATCAACCAAAAACAGGTTCATAACTCGCAGTTAAAGAAGCTTAAAAAATATATCTACAATCGTATCTTTAATGTCAATTTTACCTTTTATGTAGAACACCCTTTTTTACTCCTTATAGGAATTTAAGTATCCCAATCATTAGTAAACGTTATTAAAAATCAACTGATAACTTTTATTTTATAAAAGTAAAAATAGTATTTTTTTAAAAACTATTTTACTCTTATTTGATTATAAGTAAAATAAGAATTTTGAGAAAAATTGATGATAATCAAAGCATAATTTATTTTCTATAATTAATATAATTTTCCGTTTTAACATTATCTTTGTCATCTATTAAAATGTCGAAACAGGGAATTTCAATTCAGTGTTAGTGTTTTAACTCTCGCAGCAAATTGAATATAAGTTTTTCCAGAAGCTATAACCCATTCAGGAAAGGTGGCGTATTTATGAAGCCACTTAACTTCACTTCAACATGTCATAATGACACCAGAGTTAAATAGAAAAAAAATCCTTTCATCATATATTTTGAAATAAAGCCCTTTCTTAGTATACCTTCATGTTCATATATTCCGGTGTCAATCCTTCACATCAACATATAAGCAACTGAAGTACTTTGCCCAGAAAGGGTTATGCAGTGACTTGATTAACATGAATATTGTAATGATGCTCCCAGAATCTCATCGGAATGTAAAAGGAATTTTCATAAAAACGCATATTTATAAAATTCTTCCCAATGCGGCTGTGTAATGTTAATACACGCATTTTAAAAATCATTCATGAACACGTTATGTGTCACGTCAGTCACAGGTGACTGTCACTAAACTTTCCGTTTGGACCGCATCAATCACCAATGACTGACAGTTTAAACTTGATATAAAATTAAAAATATGTATATGGCTTTAAGTAATAACTGAAAAATTATTTTAAATTTACTTAACTTTTACTTTTTGCAGGATTGTATTTTCTTAATAATTACTTAAAACAATATATTTTTTTAAGTTTTAAACCATGTTCTACTGTATAAATCACCGGTGACTGACGCAGCGTAAACGAAAAGTTCAGTGTCAATCACCGTGGCACTAAACGTGTTAATCGAATCTATTTTCGTTAGTTATGGCATAAAAAAAGAGCTAAAATAATTCACGTAATGATCGCTTTGTTCCAAAATATTGAATAACCCTGATTAAAAGAATTCTAGAAATGCAAAATAATGGTAGTGATATATTACTAAAATAGCATGCACTATAATTTCATTAGCATTCATAATAGTTCTTTAGATACATTTCTAACTATAAGCATTTCGAATTGCAACATATTTTTATATCATTGTAAAAAATTGTGGACATTACTGAAGCCATCAAGCAGAAGTCATGGCGAAATTGAGGTTAACTCCATAAACAATTCTAAGCCTTTCTATTATGTACTCCTTAGCAATATCTTTTTTTATATGTTTCACCTATTATCTTTGATCCCTTTCATTGTTCTCTCATTTTGATTCAGCAGATGTAGCTACGAATAAAAGACCAATTTATTGATTTCCAATTATTAGAATGGATTCTACTTAAGCTTATTCATAATTTTCTTTTCTGCTCTTATTTATTATAGAAACAGAGGTTTAAACACGTACCTAAAAATATTTATACGTGTGTATATATTTTGACGATGAGATAACTTTTTAATTCAATCAAGTTCTAATGTGGAACTTATTAGTAATAAGTTACATTACTTATAATTACTTATTAGGTTTACATTTTCGTGTTCTTGAGAATAATATGAATTATAAATAATCTTCCTTAAAATTAGTATTTCGTAAAGTTTTAACTATAACTAATATATAAGTGAAAATATTTGTTTAGAAAACTATATTAAATAAAGTTTAGATTTTTGTTATAAATAACAAAGTTTTTATAAAATACGAAAAAAATAAAACGCATGGTATGTTTTTTAATTTTTAAAGTCATTTGTTATTTTTATTTTAGAAAGTCTAACTAAATTGATTGATTGGCAAAAAGATCTAATGTTATCTTAGCTAGACAATAAATAATGATAGTAAATTATTAATTTTTTTCCTGTTTATTAATATGTTTGTGTATCCGAAATTGACAAAAAAAAAAAAAAAAAAAAAGCGTTTTATATCTGAAAATGTTTTGCGAAATAATCTTCCATGAACTTTTCTATCACCAGTTGTATGGAAAAAGCCATTTTAATTTTTGAGAATAGCATGCAGTATGGAATGGAAACTGTATTAGTTACAGAGCTATTTAATATGTAGTACGATATAACTACTGTGGACATAGAAGTTATTGTCTACATTAAATGATTTTCAAAAAATCCTTCCGGCAGTACCGGGAAGAAGAGGTAGCTTTCATATTCTTTACTTTCCTTAAAAATTTTTTAGTTATATTATTCAATCGTACAAAGCTTAAAATAGTGGGACACGGTAATAGAAGATGCAATGCTTGTTTTTGTCCATGCTGAATATGAATGGAAATTTCGAGAAATTAATCAATTTTATAAAAGCTGGTTCTATTTAAAGCAATTCATATTTGATCGTCAAATTTGGTGATATAATGGAGTGCTTGCCATTTTAAAACCACATGATGTGTGAAATTAACCAATGAGCTTGATCGAGATCATAGTAAGTCCTGTGCACATGCTCACTCACATCGAAATCGGTTGATATGTAAGAGTGCAGTCACAAGCAAATAGATTTTTCAAAATGTCACCCAGTTTAGAAATTCAAACTGTTATATATAAGACATTTTTAAATCCCAAGAAATAAATAAAGAGGAAACAAAAACAAAATTTCCTTTGCCTTCTAATTTAACTACATTTCTCTATTATACACTATATATATTTTTATTAAAGTGCTATAATGTTAAAGTTTGATCCCTCAAAATATTTCTTTAACATTAGATATACATAAAATTGTATTTTGCGGAACGACACTGCATGAAATCTTGATTAGCGTAGTGAAACTGACCTTGTTTTTCAATAAATCAGTCTCTCAGAGTTACTGATCTGAATTCTAAATAAGCTAAATCTAAATACGCTTCTGAAATGTTGAAAAATTTATAAGAAAATGTAAAAATCAATTCATATTGCAAGTATAAAGCTTATTTTCATTGGTTTAAAATCAATATGTTATAATATTAATTTATTTGGTCAAAAGTTCAAACACTCTATTATATTTTTAAAAAAAATAAATTTTTAAGCAACTTCAAAATGGAATAATACTACGACAGTAAAAAATGAAAATCCAACAGACACTGAATCATTTTAGATTTTAATTTCTGAATATGTAGAAAATATGTCTTTTAATTTTGCTTGCAAAACTCTTATTGCTTTCAAAATTTAGAAAAAAAGTACAATAAAATACATTTAAATTTTACAAGATTTCTCAAACTATATATAAAAAAAAAATGCAGCTTTTCTCAGAAACAATCTGAAAATTATAGTGCTGCAGTTTATTTTGAAATTTCCTTAATAATAATAATAAAAATAATAATAATAATAAATTGTTTAATGATTATTTTGTCTTTACATGTTACATGGGTTATGTTACACAAAAATTCCCTTTTGTGTCATTAAACATAATGAACAGTAGAGATAAAACGATAAATTAATTTTTTATTCTTTTTGTGCATATTCAGTGGAAATCCAATTTCTCCCGTGTTTTATTTTAAAACAAAGTATGATAAATCTATGTAACATGATATTAAAAACATCTTAAGTTATTTTAAAAAAGTAGACTTCGACAAAATTTAAATAAGATGTTCTTGTTTTTCAACATAGGAAACATTATATAGAAGCTGAGGTATTTTTCATCTCAATAATAATTCCTAAAAATAAATTTTGCTATAAATTTTATAAGCGATTAAAAAAAATATATATAAACTCGAATTGAATTTTTACATTTTCCAGATAAATGTAAAACTGTTTTTTATGTAGTGCTGACAAAACAATACGAAATAAACATACGTTGAAGAAAAATATATAATTCATAAGGGATATCAAATAATAACTACACATAAACAAAACACATATATATAGAAAAAATTTTAAATACACTTTTGGTTGCATGTTTGTTTTTCGTTGTTTGTAAAATCACAGGACGTGAAATTCTTGGTATTTATTATTTTCTGTACATGCAGATTGGTATTTTACAATGATTAAGCACCAAATGCATCACATTCCTTTCTAAAAATTTATTTTTCTTCAAAGCTTATGATGTCAGAAAATCAGTGCTTTAATAAGTTTACTTCAATCAATTACTAAAATCATAGGTCCATATTAATTTTTCTAACAATATGAAAAATAATAATATATTTTTTGTTAGTTAAGTTTGAATTGTTCAAGAACTAAGTTTATGATGTCAGAAAATCAGTGCTTTAGTAAGGTTAATCCAATAAATTACCAAACTCAGAGGTCCATGAGAATTTTTCTAATAATATTATAAATAATAACATATTTTGTTAGTTATGTTTTAATTGTTCAAGAAAATATATTTCTAATATTGTGCTACAGTCCTTTTGATGCACTTAAAACTCGATGTTGTCTGGATTTAGGGTTAGAAGACACAAATAAATAATTGAATAATAATAATAATAATATTAATAATATATATATATATATAGGTAAGAAGCAAATGTTATTGTATTGCATCGTTGTAAAAAATAACTGTCTTAAACAACAATAATGATAACGAAAAGGAAAAAACATTTATTGGTTATTATAAGCTTTTTTTCAACTTTTTTTTGAAGCAAATTATCTTTTATACTGTGAAGCATTATAATTATGAACTGCATTTTAATTAGTTTTTAAAATGTTCAATTTAATTAAAATTCAATAAATAAACACATTGTTTAGAAATTAAGACATTTACATTGGACTGACATTTGAATAGGTAAAGATTTGAAGTGATAATTGCAAATATGCCAGTAAAGTTTTCAGTGGATGTAGAATTAATTTTTAAAATATTATGTAAAATTTCATAGAAAACGTCATTTGACACGTTTTTAAAATGTTTTCTTTTGATTTTAACCTTTAAATTTCGATTTTATTGAACATCCTGAGCGAGAATTTATATCTTAAGACCAATAATTTTCTAATTTTCATGCCAAGTTAAAATTTTTTAGTCCCTTCAGCATCACAAAAATTGTAAGTTTAAGCCATTCATTCCCTAAAACTTTTTAAAATATCGATAAAAAAAAAAAAAAAAAAAAAGAAAAAAAAAACTGCTCTGTGCATCGATTTGCGTCTAATAGCAGTAAACAGCGAACTAGAAGATATGTGGAATTTGAAGATTCTACCATTAATAATTCTATACAAATCATAATTTGGAATATTTTAGAATTTTTTTTTTGTCCAATTCACCCTTTGAAATTTTAAATAACTGTTTTAGGCGGCAAATTTGCATCCTAAAAATAACACCCAGGCCAAAATTCAAGTTTGTAATTATCAGAATTCTATGGAAATCGTGATTAAAAACTTTTTAGAGGTAATTTCTCTTCTTTTTTAAATTCCGTATTTTTTTAGAAACCATTCTTTGTGAGTATTTTTATTTCAAAAATGACCACCATTCCAATTTTCAAGATTCCAATACTTTCAAGTTTGCAAAAAATCGTAATTTAGAACATTTTTCATTTTTGTACACCTTTAAATTTGAAATAAAACGGAAGCAGTTCTGTTTGCAGTTCATGCATTTTTGTCTTAACCCTTTCAGGATCAGCATCTTTTAAGCTAATTTTATTATTTTGGCACTGCTTTTTGTTAATTATTTCACTTAACTTCATAAATCACTAACGTGCCGTAAGTTAAATAAAATTTACAATTTTACTTTTCCTTTTTATTTGTGCAAAATTTCAAACGCTCTAAACACTTTTTGAGGGTGTATATATGAATTCATGATCCCGAACGGGTTAAAAGTAGCAAGCGTGATAATTTTAAGTTTCTATCTTTAACAGTTCCATACAAGTTTTATAAATACTTTGCATTCATTACATCTTTTTAAATTATTCTTTAAATAAGCTGTTTTTAGAGATCATTGATATCTTATAAGTAAGTATCTTCGCAAATTTTAAGTTTTTTAGCCCCTTCAGTATCACAAAAGAAACGATTTTAGAACATTATTGGGTTTCGCACCTCCCCCCCCCCCTCATGTCACCGACATAAGATATTTTGGCATGATCACTTTTTAAATCATTTCGGTAGTTCTTCAGATTACACCCTACAAACAAATACAAAGCACACAAATAAATATTTTATATTTTTAATATTAATATAAATTTTTTACATCAATCAAACTAGATAATATGAACGTAACATTACTATCTAAAAAGGCCTTCCAAAGTTCTTTAATATGGAAATAAGTACATTAAAACAAAATGTAATTGCTTAATGTATGAGAAAATGCAATGAATACGGAATTTTTATTTTTGAAAAATATTCTTAGTTTAATTACTTTTACATGCGAAAATTTTAAGTTACATTAACTTTTTTTAAATGCTTAGTTAATTTTTTAGAATACTACAATCGATTTAATTATTAAGTAATTAAAAGTGATTAATCTTTATTGGTACAGTGAATTTTCAGCTAAGTTAATCTTAGTAATTAAATTATTTTATTGTTAAGAATAATGCGATTACATTTTAAGAAGTCTTTTAGGTATTTCTTTTATTAGGATATTAAGTAAATAAAAACCCCGCAAAGGAAATTAAATTCACAAATTTTAATGTATTATGCAATTAGTCTGAATTTTACAAATGTGTAAGCATCGGTGGTTTAAAAAAGAATGATACATCATGCATATGAAAAGGAAAAAATATATAAAGAGCATAAAAATGTAAAAATATCAAAAATAAGAGCACGAATAATTAAAAATTTTAAGCATACCGGTTTCGGCAGCATATAGCATACCATCATTGGAGCTAAAGTTGGCGCAAATATTGGAAAGAGAGGAAGATTTAGATGAGCTTGAGGAACGAGGGTGGTGTAGTTTTAAAAGAGCAGTATCAGTTATATAAGGTTTGTAACCTCTGTCAATCCCTATGATTTTAATTTAATAATTTCACTATTATATGATTGAAAATTAGAGCAAACATGTATGTCACGATTTATAAAAGCTTAAAATGTCACGAGAATATGTTGGCAGAAAAATAGCGAAGCTTTTGCTATAGACGGGTGTAGTAAAATACAGTGCAAGTGATAAATATCCAGAAATGAGAGCAAACCATTACCTTTATTTTAATAAGTGAATTCTATATTGCTATAACTAGAGTTCCTAATGTTAAGAATATTATCAATACTGTGAAGAGAGGAGTCAATTAATGTGAATATGTGTCATCAACATAGCAAATCCAGAAAAGGGAAAGAAAATTTGTTGAAAAGGGACCATTCAAAATAATATATAGAGATATCTGTGAGGATTAGTGATAGGGGAGAGTCCATGGTTAGTACGTTAATGGAAGTTACAACAAATATATTAAATGTAAAAATCTATTATAATTATTAATTTAAAAATAAGTGGTTTCATCTTTATTCCATAGCTTTGGAAACCAGCATTTGTCGCCTATTCTTTAAAATGTAAAATGAATAAGATAGATTTAAAGTTAAAATTATTTTCAACGTGTTGAGCACTGAGGAAGGTATGATATATGCTACCGAAACCGGTATGCTTGGAATTCGAATATTCTGGTGCTCTAATGTTGAAAATAATTTTAACTTTATCATATTGCACCAGGCAACAACCTATTATTAAGATAGCCTTACTCAAACAAACAACGATTTCTTTAAAACTGCTTTGGAGGTGGTATTAAAATACGTATTACATCTTTATGCTTCATTCCATTACATTAGGAATAACTTAGCATAAATTACACTTTCGTACAATGCAAATGTATAGTTGAGATAAATAATGGTCACTTGCAATAAAGTTTGAAATAAGTAATTAGAACAAAGTAAGTATCAAATCTTAATGTTTTAAATAAAAAATACATACAATAATACAATATATACAATTTAAAAAAGCAATATAATTAAATCTTATCTCTTGAGTTAATTAGATTATTTAACTAATATTAAAAGAACAGAATTAATTAGAAAGCGACGCATTTTTAAAAATATTGTTACATTTAATAGTCATTAATGTTTTTCAAAAAAATCACATTTTTGTTTCAGAATTTAATGATGGTAAACTTAACAGCATAAATTAAATTATTTTTAGTTTTCTTTATTTCGTTTGGTGTCAAAATTAAGTTTTAAGAAAAAAAAAGAATTTAGGTCTGCAACAACCATTCAGGTCAGTTTACAACACTTTGATTAAACGAAAATATTTTAAACTTGCATTTTTGCGACGTTTTCTTTTATATACCAAATAAAATGAGTGGCATTAATTGTATTTGTTTATCTAATGGTTGTTTGACTCCGCTTATGTTTGTTATATTAAAATCTATAAATTATTTAAAACACAAGCCAGTTTCTTTCGTCATCCATTCTGAACGTCTTATAAAAACATTTTTAGTAAATATTTTTCAATCTAAAAGCGATGCATTTCTAGATAAGCTCTCATTATTTTTTTAAATTTCAGTTTTTTTAATTTTATTGTTTAAAAAATTTTAATCCAATTTCTGTAATATTTCGGCTGTTGGATTGCTTACATTCTAATTGAAATCAGTTTATCTTAATTCATTTTGTTATTATTGATTTCATTTTTATTATTACAATTAAAAGAAAAATAGATTTTTGATTTAAATTAGAGCTCCCGATTATACGTTTATACGAGTATACGTATAATACGTATTATACGAAATACGTATTTGTTATACGTATAATTCGGCATCGGCAGTTATACGTATTACACGAAACACCATACACGGTACATCGTGTATACGGATTTTACCCAAGCGGTTAAACGTATAAACGTTTAAACATTTTTCATTCAATGTATGAAATTTGATGTTTCAATATTTTTTTGCGGATTAGAGACATTGAGAAATATCCGGTAGAGTATCCCCATCGCGATTCTTTGTTCAAAGAACTACGATGTGTTTTCTTAACTACTACTTGTTATGCAGGTACTTAAAAAAATCTGAATATTTCCTCAGTTTAGATTTTGGTTTTTTTTTTTTTTTTTTTTTTTTTTTTTTTTTTTTTTTTTTTTTTTTTTAAACTAAGTTATTTATTATAAAATGTCTTACATTAGTTGTGGGTAGAATCAAACTAATCTTTGGAAAATCTGCAACGCAGTACTTAGTTTTTTATATTTTCTTGTATCTTTAGAAGAAGAAAGTATTGAATTCGGGAATACTTTCGACGGGTTTACACGCTTTAAGGGTAAGAGAGTCCGAAAAACATGTTTTTACAAAATATCTGCCTGTCAGTTTATCAGTCTGTGACTTTGCCTGTCTGTATGTGACATGGATTTTGTGGGTTTTCTATCTGAAGACCTAATACACAGAATTAAGTAACATATATGTGGGGGAGACTAGGGCACATGTGAAAATGGGGCATATGAGAACATTGCCATTTTTCACTAGTTATTATATTTTTTTTTCAAAAAATTATCAAAGATGGGAGCACCTATAGACATATCGAAAATTTTTTTGAAACTCTTCGACATTTTGTCTGTCCCCTGGAGCCAAAATACTGCTTACTGTACTTAAAAGTAAAATCTCCAGCGTGATAAAAGAATAATTTTATTTATTTATTCTTTTTCTTTCTTTATTTAACATATACTATGGATATTAATAAATATTTATGATATTTTTTATTTTTAAAATTGAGAAATGCTAATGATTTGTCATTTTAACTCTTGTGGGAATGTGGGACACTTATGAAGAGTCTAGTTGGGGCAGATCTGAATATGTCATTAAAATGCCCAATAATCATTCAGTGATTCTATTCCTTTTAGTTAACTTCGTGAAAATAATGCCAGATTCATTATCTATATTTTTATAAAAATAGAAGACATTTCTATCATATAAAGTTGATTTTGTGTAATAGAAACTTCTACAAACAAAACTGTCAGCAAATACATAAAAAGCAACAAGCTTTTTACGTTCAATTGTAATTTAAATAAATTTCATGTTTTCTAAATTGCAATAAATGCTATACATTATTTTATTTAACAGTTTTCAATACTATTTTTATGCATCATTAATGCAAAAAATTTTACTTTTAACAACTTTGCAAATTTTTCTGTTTCATTTGTTGGAAACTTGTAGTATTACTTTACTTCCATTTCTAAAACAGCTATTTTATTTGGTGTTTTGAAAATAGATATATATATTAAGAAAATAAAATTTTTAAACTTATAACTAACGTGAAATCTCACATTACTGACTCCCCACTTTCTTTTAAAAGAAAAAGAAATTAAATTTACACCGTAAAAAATATCCGTTAATATACACAAACTTTTCCCTAAATTTTTACGGAATAGTTTGATTTTTCCAAGAAAACAGCAGTATTTCCGTTTTTTGCTATTTTGAGATTAAAAATACAGTAACTGTTCCGTAAATCTCACCGCAAACAGAACATCTTCCGTTTTAAACAGCACAAGTTATCAGTATTTTTAACCGATAAGTGTCGTGGCGCCATCTGTATGACAAATAGAAAAACATAGCAACATTTCTCTTATTTTTTTCTGTTTTAATTATAAAACGATGGCATATTTTTACAATATTAAAATAATAATATTAATTATCATTATTATTAATTCTTTTTAAGTTTCAGATAGTTAAGGAAAGTTTTTTGTTTTTTCAGTTTGATTTTGTTTAATTTATTTATATTATAATATAAAAAGTGCGTATGTTATTTAAAGTGGAAAAAAAATCTACTTTTAATTTTAATATATATATTTTTTAATCTATTCAAATTAAGAAGTTCGCACATAAAGTTTAAAGTATATTAAAAAGATAGCATATTTTAACAAATTGAAAAAAAATAATAATAAGATTTATTAATTCTTTTTAAGTTTGAGATAACTAAAAAAAAGTTTTTTTTTTCAGTATAATTTTAAATATGTTTAATTTATTTATATCATGATATAAAAGATATTTTAAGTGAAAAAAAATCTACTTTTAATTTTAATATATTCAAATTAAGAAATCCGCTCTTAAAATTTAAAATATATCGAAATATATTACCGAAATTATTATCATTTTGGCGATTACCTAAGTTATAAAAATCAATAAATGTAATTAATTTTAATAACCCATAACCCATAGTAATTATCTTTATTGAGTTTACAATAGATCGTCATACAAAATATTTTTTAAAATACATGTTTTTGGGGTTTTTTTAAAGTGTGTTAGTATCTTTTTATAAAATAAATAAATAAATATGAATAAAATAGCTTTAAAACTCTTCCAAAAAAGAAGGAAACAAAATTTTTTAATACTTTCATTTATGCATGTAATATTTTAAAGGTTAAACTTTTTTTCTTTTTTTTTATAAAGCTAAAATTAAAAAGCTAACTATTAGATATTATAGAAAGAAAATCTGTAAAACTTGATTCAGAACTGTCCGTTCAATTACAAAATATTATCACTACAAAAAAAAAAAAAAAAAAAAAAAAAAAAAAAAAAAAAAAAAAAAAAAACGCGTTCAAAAATTTTGTCTTTACTTCATGAAATGCATCCGAAATAAGTAAAGGTATTTGGAATAGTGCTATGTGAAATCATAGCGTAATGGTATTACACTACCGGCTACGGCAGACAAGGTCGTGAGTTCAAACCCCATGGAAGATTAGTAACATTTCTTCTCTGTTGTTTAAATTAAATGTATATAATGTGTCCCTGATATTAACATGCCTTTGTAAAGTAAAGAATAAAAATCACAAAGATGCCAGTTTGTTCTTGAAGAATTCTTTTAACTTTTCAAACGAAAATTTTTACATAAAGATATATTAAAAAACGGAAATATTTTGTGAAAAAACGTAACTATTCCTGGAAATTTTTTTCCGTTAAAAAACGGAAGTAGTACTGGCGTCTAGATTACCAGTACTATTTCCGTTTTTTAACGGCAAAATTTTTTACAGTGTATAGGAAGCTCATAAATGTAAAACAATTTTTTATCCTTAATTTACAGGCAAATAAGGCAAATATAGAAATGAGAATCTTTCACCTTTTGGTAGTTTTCCTATAAATATTATCCAAATGCCCCCTCCCTAAAATCTCCCTCAAACAAAAAGCCCTAAGCAAAATTTAAATTCTTTAATTATTTTCTCAAGTTTACTTCTTTATTTTTTTGTTATATTGCAACAATATTTTATCAATTATCTAACCCCCCCCCCTCCAAATCTAGTTATTTTTATTTTATAATATTTTGCTTAAACATATAACTCAGAAACTAAATAAATATACATCTATTTTTCTTTATGGTGAATTTAATAAATAATACAACTAATGATTAAGGTAACATATGAAAAAGATAATAAAAACATGTCAATTTTTTTTTCCTTGTGTTCACATGTTTTCCTTATGTGTTTACAACTGCTCTTTCATTGGGGCACATATGAACATTTTTTTTTTTTTGGAATCCAATAAATTATTAAGAAAAGTAAGAAGAACTGTGAAGTTAATTTAAAAAAAATACCATGCGTGAAAAAAAAGTTCTGTTTACTATATAGAGTAGTTTTGCTTAGAAACTAACCCAGTTATGACAAAATCTATGTTTATGTGAACCGTTCACATGTATCCCAGTCTCCCCTATATATTCAAGTAGTCCCTGGTAGAAATTGTTGCTGACTAGTTTTGTATGTAAATCGTTCAACAGGTGGCTCTACTTTGCTGTATTTTATTTACGATTTCTGCAATAGCTCTGTCTCTAGAATTAATGCACGGATTTTCACCAAACTACTGATTCAGTTAATGCTTCATATGAAGTGATTCTATGTATGTTTTGGTGAGAATGTCAAGATTAAAAAAATGAAATTTCATTATACATTAACAGAGTTAGAAAATATTAGCTCCATGAAAAGAATAGCATTTACGCTCGGGTGTAATCTTGAGTGTAAAACAATAAGTGAATAAAGAATTTTTAAATAATTAAAAAGAAAAACTAAATTTAGCAAGAATTCACAATAAATCTGACACATTTATACTCTCATTCTTTCCTCAAAAAGTGTTTAATTTTGCTAGTTATTTACAATGGATACAATTTGTATACATTACTTATACAAAATGTAAAATAACGGGGTATCTGAGCTCATTACCTTGAGATGAACAAAAAAATCTAAATAAATTCAAAGTACAATGTTGCAAAATACTTTTACAATTCACGGTAATAACTCGTTATTTTGAAAATAGATATTTCACTGTTAGTGAAACGAGATTGGCCAATCAGGAGTCTGATATTTTGTGAAATTTTTGCAAACTGTTTTAAAATATATACGCTTTTCATTGCTTGATCTTGTATATGGGTGATTCTCAAAATAGGGGACAACTTATGTCTTTCGGCATACAAAAAAAATTGAGAGGTTTTCTGTCATGTTTTTATATTTAGATATGTTTGTCTTAATATTATTTATTAATTGCACTCAAGAATTACTCACTTTTTAGTTAAAAACACCTTAAAATAACAGAATAAATGTTCAAAATGTCATTAGCATGGATGTCCACAGCAGCTGTGCCTTGTATATACTAGCTTTTTCAAGGAGTTAATATCATGTTTATAAAATAAAACAAAAATTATTCTTTCTTTAAATTAATCAAGGAGAGTATTTATCCAATTAATTTCTTTTTAAAAATAAAATTATAGTATATAAAAAAAGAATTAAAGTTTGTCCTCCATATTCTGTTTTCAAAACAAGGCCATACTATAACAGCTGGTTATTAATCAAAATTTCATTTTCACATCTGACAATAGTTTGAAAATATAAAGTTTCTCCATGGCAACAAGTAGCCATTTTATCCCAGCCTGAAAATAGAAGCATGTATTGTATTTTAAGAATAGAAGTTGAATATTAGGGGCATACATCAATTGTATGTCATTAGAATGGATAATAATTTTCATGTTTATTTTATAATTAAAATTTTTATTTTATTTATTTGCATAGGACTTTTGTGTTTTAAAAAGCCCCCAAAAAGCACTATTGCATTGGGATTATATTATGGCTCTTAATCTTATTTAAATTAAAAATTGTCATTAGCATGTACAAATATCAGTGTCATTAGCATGGTTTTTCTGTCCATGCTAAAGACTCCTATGTGCATAAATGTAACCATTGCTTGTATTGTATCTTTTATAAAGTTTAATTTTACATATAAATTTAGGTATTGCATTTATTATCCCTAAAATATGCATTAAATCTGTCAGAAAATCACTAAGACAGCTTCTTACATTGTTAGTGTCAGAATGTTGCTCATGTAAACAAAGTTTGCTCTTTCGTAATGTTTTTATTCTCCTTATATGTATATATGTAAAAATGGAAACCATTTGCTGAAAAGGAAGGCTAATAAATATAGAAAAAAAATATTTAAACAGGAAGAAAATAAAAATTTCTTAATATATTTATTCCATGCAGTTTGTTTTGTCATTAGCATGGCTAAAAAAAAATACTAATTATTTTTTTAAAGTTAATTTTTAAATATTTAGCTCTGCTGACTACATGTAAAGTATACTTAATACTATATTAACAACACCTATTTTTTTCAGAAATTTTGCTAACAGTAATTTTTTTAAGATTTCACTTTTGAAATTGTCCCCTATTTTGAGAATCACCCATATATAAGACATACTATACGGATTCCTGTCGTAACGCCATCGATTTCCAAATTATTCTTCATTCAATGACATAAAACCGATGAAGTCCAATATTTAAATAAGATACGATACGTGGAATATACGCATACATTAAATATACGTATTCTAAAATATACGTTTAACTGATACGCCTTATACGTATCCGGATACATTTAAACGTATCTTTTAAAATATCCGTATAGCAGAAAAACGTATTATACGGATATACGTATATCGTTTAAACGTATAGCTGCTATACGTATCCTATCGCGAGCACTAATTTAAATAGACTGTGTCTAAGATTTCAAAACTCTCTTTAAATGATTGACATCATTTTTAAACGAAATCAGACTTTTAAAACATAAAACTGTAACTATACCAAATTAACACCTTTTATTAATACTTTTTTTCTAATTGTTAATGTAAAATAAAAAATGTAAAATAGTTTTATTTAACTGCTGAGTCATTTTCAAAACAAAGTAAAATGATGCACTTAAGTTTCACGGCCCGTGGTGCATTGAACTAAAAGGCAAAGAACTAATAATATGTATTATTACATGTAAAGCATACAAAACTTTTATTTATTCCCTAATTACCTAAGAGGGGGTAAATGTGACCTCATTCGGAATTTCTACAAATAAACAAAAACAACAAATGAAAAAAATATGCAACAAAGGACAAAAATGTGCTACTTACTAAGTAAACAAAATTATGAAAGACATTTGTAAAATAATTCCTAGAAAATAATTTTAGCATACATACTCTAAATGAAAAAAAAAAAAAAAAACTGCAAAACGTCCGGTTGGTATCAAATTGATCCCGTCTTAGTATTTCGAAAGTTAATTATATATTACACTTTCTAGCATTTGATAAAATAATAAATATGAATAGAAAAATAAGGATGTGAATTTTGCGACTGTGAAAAAAAAATTATCTTTAGATTTAGTTGAAAACAAAAAGTATAATTTTTCATAGTTACTTTATTATTTTTTTAAACTTTGTTCTTACGTAATGCTAATGATCAAAGGCTATCAATATCTTCATAATTTCTACACTGGCGGACAAAACTTAAAGACCACTGTTATTTTCAACAACTACAGTTAGAAATAGATCCGCATCAACACGTGTAAATTTTCATGAATGCGGAATGTACTTTGCTTTTGTCGATCACGTGACAAGAAAGAAAAGAGATTTTAGGCAATCGGCGTGGCGGGTGCTATAAGCTGTCATTAGATGTAAAAATTGAAGAAGATGGAGTGAAGCTTGAACATTGAAATTTTGAATATGTCTTAGAAGAATCATTTAGATGATTTATTCGTGGTAGAATATTAGGAAAATTGGAAGAAGTACGCACATTGTGAGATTTTGCTCATGAATTTACCATCGCTCACAGTATTGTTTCTAGGTAATGGACGGCATTCTAAAATAGTGGAATTTGTACTAGGCGCACGGGAGGAGGTCGTCCTAGCATATCATGTCCCAGGAAAATCCTTTTACTTATATTTCGGCAAAAAGAAACCGACGCAGCACAGCTGGACAATTAGCAGCAAATCGATGTTTCTCTGCTACAGGGAGTAAAAAATCGTGAAAAACTGTTGCAAGACGCTTCAAAAGGGTAAACTGTACGCCTGAAGACTTGTGTGTGTTCCACTCTCGAGATGGCAACGCAGCAACCACTTACGGTGGTGCCGGCATTGCAATTCGACTCATGACGATTGGTCTATTGTACTATTCTTAGAGGAGAATAGATTCAGCCTATTGTCTGATTGTAGACGTAAATTGATGTGGTGAGAAGTTGACAGTGCTTACTATCTTGGAAATATTCTAGAAATTTATCAATATGCGACTTCAATTATCATGATATGAGCAGGCATCAAGTACAATGGCCGCACGTCTCTATGTGCTTGAACAAGGACCAATGACCGGTATACGGTACATTTAAGGCGTCTTGCTCCCACATGTTCGACTTTTCTAGGTGCTGTCAGCAAAAAAAATTCGTTTTATGGACGATAACACACTTTGTCATCGCGTACTGTCTATACAAGATTGTCTTGGGGTCGAAAATATCCATCGCATAGATTGGACAGCCCGTTTCTCTAACCTAAATTCCATTGATAATGTATGGGATGACTTGGGGAGACAATGCGTCTCCCAAGTCTGTTGCTCGTTTGCTGCTCAACAATTTCCTCCCACAAACAAGGGAACCCTCATCTGTGGAATAGTGAAGAAGAAAGCCTCAAAAACTACTGAATCATGTTGTTCGGAGTATGCTACGAAATGTTGAAAGTTATGTTGCATTAGGCAGTGGCCACATCCACTCACGATTGTTAATTGTGAGTTATTTGCATTATTTGTACAGTCATATTTTCAGACAATATTCACATTTCAGAAAAAGATCCCATGGTAACCTGCTGTATATATCCTTTCAAAAAACCTTTTATATTAAATCCTGTTGAACATTCTGTTAATACTGTTATTTGCTTCTTGACTCACAATCCCACGTAGATTCTCATTTACATGTACATTTCTTCTTGGTACTTAAGTTTTGTCCACCAGTGTATAACATAACTGCATGCGACTGATTATGCTTTGGAATGATTTTGAACTATTCCAAAATTTGAAAAGTGGAAATTAAACTTAAATTAGAATTAAAATTTGTTTTTAAACCTACGTAGCCCACATAATATTGATTAACTACTTTTGTTATTTTATATTAATTCAGCAATTGAATTCATTTAAACACTTTCATTCGTCGAATTTGACTCGTATGATATAGAATATGAAATGTTGAGCAATGTAATGACGTCATACTGGAAAGTTCTTTTACACTTTCAGCATTTTATTATAATAGATAAGACTTAAGGTTTTTTACTAACTTAACGATTCTCACTAATTATTTGTACGAATTTTTTCTTTCGCAATCTATTTAAAAAACAATCTGTCTATAGAATAATTTTTTAACAATATAATTAAGCAGCTTAGGCATTAATCAAACTCATAAAACAAGAAATATTTAAGAACATAAGAACCTCTTAGCAGATAATCCACAGTGCATAATACCAATAAATCGTATTCCTTAATTAAGAAATTTCCTTTTTTTTTTGTGACCATCTTGAAGAATTATATTCTGTAGGAAATTGTTTGTTTACTGTTGGAAGTTTCAAGTATTTCGCTAAAATATATTACGAGAAATTCATTTATCAGAGTGGTGTGCCTTGTAAAAAGAGAGGAAAAAATCAATTTACGTAGATACAGAGACTATTAACAAAATCTTATTATTGGAATATTGGGTAAACTGTTATAGTAAACAGTTTGGTAGAAATATACACAAAACAAAACAATGTGAAGTGTCCGTAACATAGAAAAGAAAATGTAGTCTTAAGTAGAAGATATTGAACTTATTACATAACCATGACATTTCATTGAGGCTTTTAAAATGAAATGTTATCGAAGGAAAAAATAAAATGTTGAAGTTTTGTAGTAGGTTCGTTGGTGTTTATTTCAGGGTATGGCTCATTTTTGGTGCAAAAGCAGCCCAATTCTACGGCAGCAAAAGTAGAACTAGACTAAGATATAAGACATGTGATTGTTAAAAGAGAAAAAGTTAAGAGCTTGTATAATTTATGCTTCAGAGTGCGATGATTCGTTGGTTGATAACAACTTCAAAGGGTTTGTGATGAAATAGCTGTATCTATTAACTTGTATTAGTTTTTGATATAATTTAATATTTAACAAACAAATAAAATAAATACATAAAGAGAAAAACCTACTGCCCTATCCTTCCACGGTCCCCTTCCACCCCACTTTCCCCTATTCATTCTACGAAACCCTCTGAACACACTCTTACTTGACAGTTTATTTTTATTAATTCAGCCATTGAGTGGTTTTAAAACTTTCACCCGTCGAATTTGACTCGCATTATGTTGAATGTGAAATGTTGAGCAATATAATAACATACAATGGAAAGTTCTTTTACTCTTTCATCATTTTATTATAATAGTTAAGACTTAAGGCTTTTGTCTAACTTGACGATTCTGACTAATTATTTGTACGAGTTATTTTCATTACAATCTATTTAAAAAACTTTTCATCTAGAGAATAGTGTTTTTACAACATAATTAAACAGATTACACATTAAATAAGAATGAAACTCATAAAACAAAACATATTTAAGAACATAAGAGCTTCTTAATGGCAGTACATTAGTGATGGGCGATTCTGGAAATTTTGAGAATCGATTAAAATCGATATCGTATAAAACAACATCGATCATAATAAGAATCGATTTCTCAGTTCTAGAATCGATATTTCGATATTCAGATTCACACAGAGAAGATCCAAATTACTAATTTCAAAACTTAGACGATCAGCAGGACCGTAATTACCGCCTCCCACCTCCCCATCCACATTTAGGGAGGCATAGAATTAAGCTATTGGAGATTTTAGAGTCGGATAATAAGAATTTTAAATTTTAAAATGATTGTCACTTATGATTGTCACTTACACAAAAACTTTGACAAATTTGAGAGACATAACTAAACTAACAACAACACTGAGTAACTTGGCATTAAACCGAGGATAAAGAGTGCCAAGAGCGTGTAACTAGGATGGGGAACAAGGAGTATAGACAAAAAAAAAAAAAACTTTTTTTTTTCTAATGCCAACCAAATGTTACACGAGATAGTTTGGAAGAACAAAAACTATGCCGCATAGCCAAGGGGGCAGGTAACCCCACTCTTGACGGAAGGGCGACCATAGCCCAAATGTATCTTTTGTCGAAGTTTCAAAATGAGGATTTACAATACAATAGAACGAGAATTGGACATTTTAAAAATTTCATGCATACTTTGAACGGCCCATTTAGTAAAGATTGGCGAGGAAGGGGGGATTAAACGAACGAATTTGGAAAAAAAAACATAATAAACTAATAACCCAAATAACTGAGTTTCTAAACAAAAATATAGTGTTGAATTAATGGGGTGGCACGCGGGGAACATGCACTCTTTGAAACTATAAAAAGTGCCAAGAGCATGTAACTAGGTAAAGAGAGGGGTAGTAATAGAAAAAAAAAAACGAGGAGATAAAAGCTTTATAACGATATGTTACATGAGATGGTGTGGAAGAAACAAAAAATATGCCCCCACCCAGGGGGTAAGGTAAATCCCAAAAGGACAGAAGGGCGACCCCGGCTCAAATGTATCTTTTGTTGAGATTTCAAAATATGGATTTATAATAAAATCGAACGAGGATTAGATTTTTTTTTTAAATCGCAGTCATAATTTGAACGATCCTGTAAGTTAAGATTGGTGAGGAAGGGAGGGGGGGAAGTTAGGATGGGCGAACATGAAAAAAAAAATAGTGGCACTCTGAGGGTGCCCACAGAAGTGAAACCTTGAACAATTACGTGTGTATTTTTTGAATCGTTAGGATATATAATGTTGAATCGTCAGGAAATACTTTTAAAAGAATAAAAAAAGGCTCTATAATATTAAAGAATATATCAATATCTATTAAAAAAAAACCACGCGATACCATATGAAACGTGTGTAGTTAACTCATTATAAGTACTTTTTTACATTTTAAAACGCGATAAATATACCAACCAAAATTAGATCATACTATCGATACCTTAATCCTTATCCAAATAAATCATTTTGTATTAATGCCTGTTACAATATCTGTAGATTACTTTTTGAATTATTCAAATCGGACATTCCATTCAAAAGATATTATGAATTTAAAGATGACAATCTAAAGAAATAATAGCGCTTGAGTACTCGGTGGCCAATAAGCTTAAGGATTACGTGTGCAATCAAAAGATTGCGAGTTCGAACCCCAGTTTCGGTGATATGTATGAATTTTTTTTTGTTTTGTTTTCGAAGAAGTTAGAAAACTTAAAATTTTAACACATTATGGGTAACGTGACTTGAAATGATGGGAGAAAATTTCTTATGCTAGGTTTGTAATTTATGAAGCATAAGCTTTCAATAGACATATTGTATCAACAAATGAGAAAACCCCCCTCTGCCCCTCCCCTCAAAAGGTCCTATAGAGAAAATCGGGAAACTGGAATAGCAAAAAGAACGGCGAGAAATAGTTAGTTATACTAGAATTTTTCTCTCCACTGTAACTTCTATAAAAGCAGTAATAGCCTTTTAAAGATTGAAATGAAGTGAAGAAATAAGCAAAATTAGGTAAGTGACCGATAGGGGGGGGGCGAGGGGTCCACAGCTCTATGGGGTATCATGTAGCTTAAACTTTTAAGTTAAAAATGGTAGAGAATTAAATGAGCGAAATTTTAAGGTGTATATTGGGGGAGGGTGCAAGCCTCTCATCAACATTTTTTTTTATTCTTTTGAAGAAACAAAAAAATATGCCCCCCCCCGGTAGGGCGCAGATAAACCCTAAACGGGCGGAAGGGCGATCCTTTATTTATCTTTTGTCAAGGATTTAAAATGTGAATCTAAAATAAAACAGACCGAGAATTGGACATTTTCAAAACTGTATGCATATTTCGAACGACTTTGTAGGTTAAAACTGACGCGGAAGGGGGGAATTAGAAGAGACGAGCGTGAAAAATAAAACATAATAATCTAATACTTCAAATAACTGGACTTCTAAACAAAAATATAACGATTTAACCTAGTGTCGAATTAATGGAATGGCCCGCAGGGGATACCCCACCCCAAAGAAGTTATGTGATTTTATGCTTTCTAATGAACAAATTGCGATTCCCCCTCTCTTACAGAGCTGTAAAACATGATGCCTTCCTGCGGAGTCGCAGAAAAATACCTGCATTCAACACTAATTTAGCCTAGGGAAAAAAAAAAAAAAATCGAAATCGAATTTAAAGATCGAAATTGAATCTAAAGATCGACATCGAATCTAAAGACCAATCTTACGGGCAGAATCGATTTTACATTTTTACTTTCTTTTGTAACTTTACAAGAAGAGAGTATTAGATTCGTGAAAAATTTCGACTTCCCGTTTTCGATGGATTTATATATTTTAGAAGGTCTTTAACACGATTTTATGGTTTTTAAGAAATATCTGTCTGCGTGTGTGTCTGTCACTCTGTGAGTCTGTATATGACAAAAATTTCTGACAGTTCTATCTCAAGAACAAATGTACGGAATTCCACAAAACTTTAGATTTAGTTTGACCTTGATATAAACTGAATCTAATTAATTTTTGGTGTATATAGCCTAACAGGTGGCGCTGCTATGCTGTATTTTTTGCGATTTGCGCAACAGCTATAGCTGAATAACGAATGCACGGATTTTCATCTAATTTCAGATCCAGTTAGTCCTTGACATGAATTGATGTTTTTTTGCATTTTGATGTATATCGCTTCTCAGATGGCGCTGCTATGCTGATTTTTTCAGAATTTCCAATCAGCACCATGTGAAAGGCCGGGGGGGGGGAAAGGAGGCGGTCGTTCCGAGCACGGAAATTTAAAGGGCGCTAAATTTTTACTTCTAGCATCGCTTCTAGCCTATCACAAGAAAAAGTTAATGGGGGGGGGGCTAAATTGGAACTTTGAACCGGGCAGTTCTCTTTTCGCACGCCCCTGTTTCCATTTTAGCTTTATCCCAAGAACTAATGCACGGACTTTCATAAAAATTTAGATTCAATTAGTCCTTGATATTATTTGATGCTAATTATATTTTGGTGGAAATCGCTTAAGAAATGGCGCTGCTATACTGCATTATTCATAATTAACGCAATAGCGCTATCTCAAGAACGAATTTTCATCAAAATTCAGATTCAGTAAATCCCTGACATAGATTAGTGTTATTTAGTTCTTGGTGTAAATTGCCCTACAGGTGGCGCTGATATGCTGCATTATTTATGATTGCGCAATAGCTGTATCTCGCGCTTTCAAGGATTTTCATCAAAATTCAAATTCAGCTGGTACCTGATAAAAATTTATCTTGATCAATTTTTAGTGTACATCACTCAACAAAAAAACGCCATTTTGCACTGGGGGGGGGGGGGTCTGAGGTTTCTTTAATTCTTCTATCTTAGAAACTAATACACTGAAATTTTGGAATTCGCACATCCGACTATTTTATCTTCGACTTTTGAAGGAAAATGAAAATTATATTACCTTCAGAGAAATCGATTAAAAATTTTAAAGTATCGATTAAATCGAGTTGGCCGCAGTATCGATTAAATCGATTAACAAAATCGAAATCGCCCATGACTACAGTACATAATACCATTAAACCGACAGTACATATTAAAAATAAAACATGTTCTGTAATTCAGGAATTTCCTAATTATTTCTTGTGACCATCTTGAAGAATTACATTCTGAGAAAACTGTTTGTTTACTGTCGGAAATTTCAAGTGTTTCGCTAAAATAAATTACTCAAAATTCATTTACCAGAGTGTTATGCCTTGTAAAAATAAATAAATAAAAATTAAAAATTAATTTACGTAGTTACAGAAACTATTAACAAAATCTTATTATTAGAATACTATGTAAATTATTATTAATATAAATAGTTTGGTGGCGATATAAGTCATACAGAAAAAATATATTATGTGAAGTACTTCCAATAGAGAAAAGAAAATGTAGTATTAAGTAGAAGACATTGTACATATTTATATGTTCAAGATTTTAATCCTTGAATTCTTTTAGACATTTTCATTCATCGAATTAATTTAACAATATTCCAGCCATTGAGGTCTTTTAAATACCTTAATTCTTGGAATTTAATTTAACAATATTTCAGCCATTATGCTCTTTTTTGAATTATCAGCCATTGAGTTTTTTAAAACACTTTCATTTGTTGAATTTGACTTTTATTAAATTGAATATGAAATGTTAGCGCTATAATGACGTCACACTGGAACACTCTTTTACACTTTCCACATTTTATTATAATAGATAAGACTTAAGATTTTTTACTAACTTAACAATCCCCACTAATTAATTGCACGAGTTATTTTTATCGCAATCTATTTAAAAAACATTCCATCTTGAGAATATTTTTTTACAATGTAATTAAGCAGCTTAGGTATTAAAGAAGAATGAAACTCATAAAACAGGACATATTTAAGAACATAAGGGACACTTAACCGACAGCAACATAATACCAATAAACATGTTCTGTAATTAAGATATTTCCTAATTATTTCTTGTGACCATCTTGAAGAGTTACTTTCTGTAGAAAAGTGTTTGTTTACTATCGGAGGTTCCGAGTATCTCGCTAAAATAAATCACGAAAAATTCATTTACCAGAGTGTTATGCCTTGTAAAAAAGAGAAGAAAGTCAATTAACATAGATACAGAACCTATTAACAAAATCTTATTATTGGAATATTGGGTAAAATATTATAGTAAAGAATTTGGCTAAGGTATAAAAAAAACGAAAAAAAAATGTATCATGGGAAGTGTCTATGATAAAGAAAAGAAAATGTAATCTTAAGACGCCACTCGAGTTTCGGTGTTTCGATCACAAGTTCGCAAATTTCAGTATTTCGATCATCAAAATTAAATATTTTCGTTAAACCATTTCTTGATATATTACAACAACCTTAAGAAAATATCCACAACCAGAAAAAAATTAATGTGTTATAATTAGATTTTACTCTTTACATCTGAATATCATTAATAAAAATGACATATAGTTTAGAATTTTGAAAATATTTAACTCAACACTTTCAAAAAGTGTACATTCAAGCATTTTATTACGTTACATATCCATTTCTGACTTTCGCTTTTCGTGAATAATTAAACAAAAATTTAAATTTAATGCTCTAAATCAATAATATAAATTACTTAATTAAGCTGTTTAGTTTGCGCATAATCATTCCAATGAATAGTAAGAATCCTTTGTTTTAAGAATTTTTCATCTTTTGTAAAGCTAAATTTTGTCTGTTTAACACTTACACTTTCAAAGAGGTACAGCACATTTATCCTAAAAAAATTTGAAAATCATAATCATACATAAAATTTTTCACGTTTAATACTTTCTGGTGCGGTGTGTCAGTCCGGGCACACCTAATTTTAATTCCAAACTTGCAATCGGCACCAAAAATATTTTAAAGAAATTTTGCTTTTACAATGAAAGCGTGAATTCAGGAATTTGTAGTTTCTACAAAAGTCATTTTTAAATTCCGTTATCAATCAATAATTTCTTATTTTATGAGCAGAATTTGCTTGCGCCAAAAGGGTTAATTAACATTGATATGTTAATCAAGTGACGCGAATATGTACACATCAACTGATCCATAAATATGTATTTCATCCTAGTATTTCTGAGTTTAGGGGCGTTATCTAAAATAGTGTTAATTGATGTTGATTTGCTTCGCAAATCTCACTTCCTAGATGAGCCCTTTAAATCACCTCTCATTTCTTTTGATATTGTTACACATAACTTATGAGTGCATCTGTGCATATCCCTATGATGATATAATCTAATTTTTATCGTGAGCATGTTCTCCAATATCTAACACTTATTTATTTTAGCTGCCTTTTATCTATGTTTCACTTTTCTGATTTTTGCAATTTTGATTGTACTTTCCTGTGCCTGCATAAGCTTGTTGGTTGTTTTTGTATGGTTATATGTTATTTAGATTTTTGTGGCCGTCTGATGAGTATAAGTATGGAAAAGAGAGTTTTAAAGAACGGTGTTGTTCAGGTCTCGCCTCTGAACGCAACTTAGACCAACGCTATAAAAGTTCAGAGTTTGGAATGTATATTTCGCCAAGTGCTATTAGCGTTAAAATTTAGAGTAATCTGAGTATAGATTGAAAACCTTCAGCTAAGTCTAAAATATTTAGGGTTTTTTATATAAAGTGTTTAGTTGCTAGTATTGTGCTAAAATATACGTACTTTAATAATTTTGAATTTAATTCAGTTACCAGATATATTTAACATAGTTTAAAATGTCGGAAAAAACATATTTTCAGCAATAGCGTTTATCCTTTTAAAAATAGAAATCGTCTTGCATACGATTTTTGAGCAGCCTTTTTTTTTATGCAAGTTGAGTTTAAATAAGTAAATTCGGATTTAAATATTTTGAAAAGTAGTTGAATATGAATTCGTACACCACAGTTAAGTTTCACTCCTTCCACTTCAAACCTCTTCCGTTTAATTATTTCAAATAAACTTGATGTTTTCAATTAAATCATGTCGAATTCAATTAAATCAGAATCATGTCGACTATTTTACGTGACGGGCACGAAAGTTTAATTCTATTGCTTTAAAAACTTTTAAAAGCGTATTTTTGTGAGAAAAAAATCTATTGAAAAATCAATTTAATAAGAAGTTTGGTATTTTATTTCAATAACCACATAAATCTAGAAAGATATGAAGAATAAAAACGTTTTTCATGATTGCATTTTGTTGCTATCACAGGCCTTCCTAAGAAAATTAAAAAAATCATTTCATAATTTTAGAAAGAAATGTAAAACTGAGTCGAAAATTCAATATACATTTATTTAGATATTTTCTTATTAAAGAATTTGTTTTTTTTTTCTGTTACAACAATATGAGAATTCTTTTTGTTGAATTTTTCTTTACAATATTGCATTAAAAATCCTTTTTCCCATTCCATTATATATTATTAAAACGGTACATGGCATCTCTAGGGAATATTCTGAAATTAATTGAGGAAAGTACTTAAAAGATGGAAAAGTAAAGCCAAGATATTTTGTAAGTATTTGAATTTAAAGCAGGTGTAGTTAGCTTTAAAAAAAGTATATTAGGGAATTTTTTTTTTTTTTTTTTTTTTTTACGTAGAAATATAACTTTTAAAAAACAATATGCGATTAGCAAAAAAATTAAAATATCGTTTTAAAAAAAGATGAGATAAATCATAAGTACATATATTTATAAAAAATAAAACTGATATATTTTGTAATTACTAAATTTTAATGCAAGGGTATTTAACTTCGAAATAAAAAACACTATATATAATATAATACTTGTTCTAAAAAAAAATGTACATTACTTTAAACAAATTATAATTAATTAAACATTATTTTACCAAATTTCGAATTTTAGCACAATAGGCACGGACTTTTTTCTATCTATATCGTTTATTTCATTTTTTTATTTATTGTAAAACTGATTTTCTTATTTAAAGTAAAAACTAATTTTTATTTGCAAAGTATACTTATTAACTAACGTATAAAGATTTTAGTTAAAATCCATTAAATTAACAGTAAAATTAATATATTAATTAGATATTCAATGTCTGCGATTTTCACTAATATATTAAACTATGATGTCTGATCACGTCATTAGCCCGCGCCCTTTTGTCATGTGACAGAAGGGGGGGGGGGAGGAAAGAAGAAAGCAGCGTTCAATTCAGACGCTTTTTTCCGGGAAGGATATTTCTAGTGCCGGTGGGGACACTATAGAGCTCCGGGGGGAAATTTCCCAGTTTGACCAGTGAAAATTCAAAATCTCAAAAGTTCTGGGGGGGGAACATTTCAATGCTCCAGGGGGAATATCCCCCTCGGGCCACCCCCTGAATTCTACACTGGAAGAAAGGGTTAAAGCGGCGTAGGCTGTGTTACCAGATTGGGGATTTTGTCCCCATTTTTGGGAATTTTGAACCTTCAGGGGAATTTTTGGGGGACAAGCTTTTCTTGAGTAAATATTTGGGGACCATGAACATTTTTGAGGAAAAACTTGGGAAATTTTTTCACATGGTCACAACTGGACTAGTCTGGAATTCGATTTTGATTCAGAAAACGAAAATAAGATATAGAAATCAGAAATAACAATTATCATTCAAGTCATCGCGGACAGACACACAAATGCACTTGCAAATTTCTTTTATTAGTATAGATTTATGCATCATAAACTATTTTATAACTCTTTTTTGTTTAATAGGGGTTAATTTGTTTCTCATAAAACGATAATAGAGCGTTTTCAAAAACATGAAATTGCATATTAGAATCGCATTGTTACGTTTATAATTTAACATTGCTTAATAAATGTAGCACTCTCCCCCTAGTTCTCCTTATAAACACTTGAATGGAAACTCTGTGGTTTTTATTATTGATGAAAGTACAGTGACTGATATACAACGAAGGTGCTTTGGCTTACGATTAAGGGCTTCAATAGGGATAGCAAAAAATTTAAAACAATGTTTTCTAATTTAAATCAGGTAAAAGCAGATGATGCCAAGACCATCTCAAATTCAGTCAAACTGTAACATGTTAGAGATAGTCTAAACCTTGAAAAAGTTATTAGTATATGATTAAATGAATATAACGTAATGATAAGTCAGCATAATCGATTGACAAAAATTTTAAAAAAATTCAAAAACTGTACGTAAAAGGTAGTCAAAGAAATGCGTTTGTATTATACCGAAGTTTTAAAAATATTCAGAGGTTAGTGCAATAGTATACAGTACTTCAGGTACAGTATAGTATCCAAAATCTTTTGTATATCCCTCTAAATACTACCTATAGTATAGTTCTGTACTTTAAAGTATATTGCCCATATTCATTTTTAAATGCATTTGCTAAAATTGTAGGCTGTGATCATTTTATAAGAAACTAGATGATTTTCAAGAAAATTGTTTATTTGTAGTAGAATTATAAATTTAAGTCATTTCTTACAGAAATATTTAGGGATGGTGCCTGAAAGCATCTTTTTAAGAGACGGTCTTTACATGACTGTCTTCGTGAGACGAGGGCGAGGCAGTTGAATTCCTCATTCTATAATTCACACATTTGCATCACACAATTGGTGACAAAGAGCATATGAAAAATGAATGATATCATCTACGCAAAATTGTCTGTTACGCCTTAAACAATTAAAAGGATTTTGAATTTAATGGCAGGGTTCCCAGAAATAGCAATCCTAAAAATATAAGCCAAAAAGAATTCGCGCCAAATCGTACGTTAGAGCATTGTTTTGAGAAAATTTGTGAAAGACACAATGAAAAGATTATTATGTAACAGTAAGTTAGACTCAAAATTACGTTTCACTGATATTTCACTGAGCGCAAGCTTTATGCTTTTTTTTACTTATTTCTAGCAAGAGTGACATACGTATATTAATGAATTATCTTTATCTGGAAGCCATTTTTCAGTAGTAAAGCAGATGTTAAATATTTTTCTTTCTTTTCTTTTCAAGGAAAATTATTGTGGGATCGAAAATAAACGTTAAGATACATGTAATTTAATAGACATGTAATTAAAGGTTAGTTTTAACTGTAATTTTAGAAAAATGTATAATTTAAGAAAACAATATGTGATTTTACATCACACTATCTGCTTTCTATTATACAATTTTTTTTTTACTAAACCTCAGCAACTTATATCAATTTCATAAACAGTGAAATAAATTAATATTATTAAGATATACCCCTATACCATTATGTAATGGAGCGCTTTTGTGTGGCTTTGTAGATTAATAACAAATATTCTCTATACCACAGATTGTACAAAATGTTTTTTTTTGTATAAACTTCATAAATGTATATCAATTTTATTATATTTGAAAGAGTGTAACATCATTAAAATAGACTTGAAACTATTCCTCCCATTAGCCGTAATGTAACGGAATACTTTTGATTTCCCTGTAGTTGAATTATACTTCCGATCTTCGCAACATTTGAAATGACCCGACAAAATTATGCAATGATTAAATATTTCAAATTTCAAATAATTCGGTTAGGTAGTTATTGCATTGTTATATGCAGCTTGACAGACGGACGGACTGAACGACGACTAAAGGTGCTACGTTGGTTAATTGGTCTCGTTTTTTAGCTGCAAATATGCATACAGAATTCTGCCGAGTTTAAATGTTTATTTTTTGTAAATGAAGATTTTTTTTTTTAAATATGCTTAATTCGGGAAAATATTTGAATTTTAATTAATCAAGCTTCTTTTATGGCGGAAAACTGCAACTTTATTTATTTATTTATTTTGAGTGGAAGCTGCATCTAGGATTTTTCTCGGAAAAAAGGAAAAAATTTGGGTTTGGAAAAAATTTCAGGAATTTAAGGGAAACTGACATTTGACTCTCTGGCAATACTGGGCGTAGTAGAAGAAGCTCGAGTGGAAGGCTGTGTAAAAACGGAAAACGAACGTTTGTTTCGAAAATAAAAACAATAGTGCTACGGGTAGCGGAATGTAATTATATAAAGTAGTTATATTGAAGGTAGTAGTATGAAAGGGTAGATATGCCCCGCATTGTGTTCAAGGCATCTAATTAATATTGCCTTATATTCTGTGTTTTAAATGTTTGTGTCGTCATGTACCTGAAATAAATGTCATTTGTGTTAAAAGAGAGAAGTATGATAAAAAAAATATATTGACATATACAAAAAAATTGCTAAAACAGAAAAAGTAATCATCGAGTAGCGTGTACAATTATCAATTAGGAGTTACACGAACTAGGCATATTTAGCGTGACGCGGTGTCGTGCAATTTTTTGTGCATTCGTCTATTTTTAACCGACTACAAAAAAGGAGAGGATTTTACCGATTCGACGCGTATGTATTTTTTTTTATATGTTCACCAATTACTCCGAAACTATGCAACCGATTTTTGTTTTAAATGAAAGAGGATGCTCTCGAATTGGTACCGCTTCCGTTTCATCGAAATGGGTTCAGTACTTTTTTAGTAATTAGGCAAAAACTACTAAAACTAGTGATTTTTCGCTAATTAAAATTAACACGGACGTTGAATAAGTTCGCCGATTTGGGTGCAAGTCGGATGACCGAGTGGTCTAAAGCGCTAGAGATAAACTCTGGTTTTCGAAAGAGAGCGTTGGTTCGAGCCCCACTCCTGACATACGTGTACAATTTACAATAGTCTTTTCCGTATTATAATTTTTACATACCGGGTGTCCAAAAAATGACTGATGGATTTTAAAATTCAATTACTTGCAAACAGTGACAGCTAATTAAAAATTTTTTGCAGGAGGGTTATGTATAATGTCAGGAAATTTTTACCGTAATTTTTTATTTTAGTTCGCATCCCAAACAATAGCGCATAGCTGGCGCTGACGGCGATTGAAGGCCAGATGATCAGTGCTGAGTGAAGCGTCGACCTGGCGTTCAATCGCCGTCAGCGCCACCTATTGTTTGAGATGCGAACTAAAATAAAAAATTACGGTAAAAAAATCCTGACATTATGCATAACTCTCCTGCAAAAAAAGTTTAAATAGCTGTCACCGTTTGCAAGTTATTGAATTTTAAAATCCATCAGTCAATTTTGAGACACCCGGTAGATATTTTACAAATTAAATACTAAAAATTATACTATTAGAAATATTTTGTATTTAATCGTTAGTAAGAATATAAAAGATCAACTCAATACTTAATAAGTGAAAAAATACAAAAAGAATAGACTTGAGAAAAAGTAACATGGACCTTGATGGTTCGCCGAAAGAAATGCAGTCAGAAAGACTGAACGGTCTAAGGCGACCGATTTAAGCTCTTGTTCTCGAAAACGAGCGTGGGTTCGAACCCCACTGCTGACATGTGTACATAATTTGCAATTATTTTTATTATAATTTGTAACCAACTTTAAAAATGATGGAAGAGATTATCAACTGGACGGGTATGTATATACAACCTATTAATTTGGTTTTTGTGTTAAATGAAAGAGGTTACTCTCGAATTGGTACCACTTCCGATTCATCGGAATTGGTTCAGTACTTCTTTTAGTAGTTAGGCAAAAACAAATAAAATTAGTGATCTATTGCAAATTAAAAGTAACATGGACAATGAATTAGTTTATCGAAGGAAGTGCAGTCAGAATGGCCGAAAATGCAGCCAGATGAGCGAAAAATGCCCGACGGTTTCGCCGAGTTAGCTTAAACGGCAAAGCATTTGCCTTGTAAACCAAGGATTTGAATTCGATTCCCGGCCAGAGGCCGGTATGGGCAATTTTTAGCTCAGTTGGAAATATTCTATTCGTATGCTGAATTTACCGATCAGTTTGATTGTGCTAAAGTAATAATACAGTTACTATTTCAGATTTAGAACATAGAAATAAAAGGGTTACTGCAATTACTATTACCTACATTGTCAGTGCTAAATATTTACTTGATATTAAATGGCAGTAGACATTAAGCATAACTGTCAATCTTGAGATATCCCAATTATAAAGTCTTCTGTATTGTATCCAGAAATACGAGCAAAAAGAAGAAATATCAGTACTTTGACGAAAATCTTGAATTTTAATCAGATTACCCGACAAAAAAGAAAAGCGGAATATATTAACGTTTCAAGAAAAATGTTTTAAGGCTAATATGGTTTAAAGGAAATGAGCATATCATAATTTGCTTCCAAAACTTCTATGTTTTATGTACTATGCTTAGTAAAATACGTCAGTTAGTAATACGTAGATCGATTATGACGCATGAACCAAGAATATTAAATGTGAATGAAGATGGATTTCCTAATTTTCCTTAATCAAGTCCACGGAAAATATTAGCGTGAAACAAAAAGGTATTAGCAACAACATATTCTGACGTAAAATGTGGATGTCATAAAAGGCTTTTTTCATAAAAACACTTCTATGCACAAAATCGCATTAACTAAGATGTGCAATTTGCAGCGGAACCAAAAACGAAAAAATACTTCATAGTTTTCAAATCTTCACTTTACCTAACATATTTGAAAATGATAATGCGATAAGAAATATAATATTTGCAAATAAAAGTATATTAATGCAACTATGAAATAAAATGCTGTTTTTAAATTACTGAAGCCACAAATACAAATATACTTAAACTTGTATTATGGCACTCAAATTTCATTAATGAGATTATTGGTGAAACGCTTATCGCATCTTTTACACTCTAATCTCTTCCCGGTCAAATTTGATACGTTATTAGGCCTCCCTTCTCTATTTCGTAGAACCATTCTCGTTAGACGAAGCTGTTTTTATTGTCAATTTTCAAAGACTAATACTTTTTCATGCGACAAAGTCAGCAATTTTCATCAACAAAGTAATGTAAAAATGGTTATCTTTTAACTAAAAAGGGAAAAATAAACTTTTCTATCAAAACTTCAACCGACTTCAAAAACTACTGCAAAGTAAAAAATATTTTTTTTACATAATCGTAATTAGAAAATAAATTAAAACCATAGTATTTACCATGAGCACTATTATATTTATGTACATTAATTTGATTTTTTAGAGCCGGTCCCAGCCAAGCCAAGTTCAAAATTAAAATTAATTATCCAATGCAAATCGTAAAATCATAAAGTTAAAATTTTAACTAAATAATAAATCGTAAAAAAACTCATAGGTAAGTGGATGTGTCTCTATTTGAAAATTACACGTAACTTGGCTTGGCTGGCACCGACTCCAAAAAATCAAATTAATATACATAAATATAATAAAACGCATGGTAAATAATATGCTCTTATTTAATTTCTTATTACTATTACGTAAAAGAATTATTTTTAACTTTGCAGCAATCTTTGAAATCGGTTTAGTTTTTGGTAGAAAAGTTTATTTAATTTCCAGAAGCAGGGGAGATTCTTTTCGGAAATAAAAATTTAAAGCATCAGTACCGAAAATTTTAAAAATGCATTATCAACCTGAAAACTAACTCATTAAATAATAATAATATATAAAAAATCTAAATTTTTGCAACATAAAACTCTTATAATGGATATTACCACCAGAAAATCATATTTCTGCGAGTATTTGCAGAAAAAATTGACATCCTTAGATTAGGTTCGCAATTTCAAGAGTTTTTATAAGCTATTATATGGCTTTTATCGCGGGCTTTGAGCGCGGCGACCGAATCTAAAAATTCCGTAAAGAGAAAAAAAACCTAACACTCCTACTAACGTCGTTTCAGTTCGACAGACTTCGGCAGACTTCTCATTTATTGAATAAAAGAAAAAAAATTGTTTTAATTTCTTTACTACACCAGTCGTGTGGCGCATCAATTAAAAGGTCTGCAACTGTTTATTCCTATTATGCATGTCCAGTATGTCACCCCCCCCCCACTCTGCCGCCCAGCGGGGCACATTTTTAATTTCTTTACTACACCAGTCGTGTGACACATCAATTGAAAGATCTGCAACTGCTTATTCCTATTATGCATGTCTATTATGTCAACCCCCACTCTGCCCCCCAGGGGGCACATTTTTAATTACTTTACTACACCAGTCGTGTGACACATCAATTGAAAGGTCTGCAACTGCTTATTCCTATTATGCATGCCTAGTATGTCACCCCCACTCTGCCCCCAGGGGGATGCACATTTTTAATTTTTTTACTACACCAGTCGTGTGGCACATCATTTAAAAGGTCTTCAACTGTTTATTCCTATTATGCATGGCTAGTATGTCACCCCCACCCTGCCCCCCAGGGGGCACAATTTGAATTGCTTTACAACACCAGTCGTGTGACACATCATTTGAAAGGTCTTCAACTGCTCATCCCAATTATACATGTTTGGTGCGTTACCCTCCAATCTGCCCTCCTCAGGGAAGGCACATTTTTAAATTCTTTTCCACACGAGATGTGTGACACATCGTTGGAAAGGTGGACAACTCCTCATTCTTGTTATGCATGTCTGGTACTTCACCGTCCACTCTGTCCCCTCCTCCGGGGGGTATGTTTTTAAATTCTTCTCTACAGCCATCATGTGACACATCGTTGGAAATGTCCGTAACTACTTTTTCATGCATCGCACCTCCAGTGTACTGCCTCCTCTTTGCCTTGGGGTAATATTTTTTAAAGTGCAGGTTCGCAGCGGTTCTGACGTGCAAATCGATCGTCAGATCCGGGTCTAGGGGCGAAAGACTAATCGAACCATCTAGTAGCTGGCTCCCTCCGAAGTTTCCCTCATGATAGCTGGCGCTCGACTGATTCAGTCTTATCCAGTAAAGCGAATGATTAGAGGCATTGGAGCCGAAACGACCTCAACCTATTCTCAAACATTAAATGGGTGAGAGGGCCGCCTTGCTCGATCGAAGGCCGGCCTCTTTCAGGATGGGAGTGCCCAGTAAGCCACTTTTTTCTTATCGGTCATCACGCTCAAAAAGTGTAACTTGAATTAATATCAAAGAAAAAGAAAAAACTTGAATTAATATCAAAGAAAAAAAAACTGCATAAATAAAAAAAAATAAATAATTATAATCGCATAAGTTGATAAAAAATGCTATGCAAAAGCTTTACCGCGGCAGTCTCCGAGTGCCACATGTATTTTTTATTATTATTATTGGATCGAAAGGTTTTCATTGAAGATCAGGGTTTGCAATAACTTGCGGGACTGAGCGAATCGGACAAAAAATAAAATATTTCGCGTAATAAAGAATTTTATGTGTATTTTGTCTCTTAAATTCTTTTACTGGCATGTGATTCGTTGTCGAATTTGTTTTATTTTTGAAGAAAAAGAGTGATCTTTTTCAAAATTTAGCAAAATTATTTCGTTGATTTCTTCAAGCAATAGAACAGAAATCTTGAAAGATCTCAAAATCAACCAGTGATTGTCTTCAATTTGTCGCAGAAAAAAATTCGCTAATTTCAATAATCGCTTGTGCAAAATCCCCACAAATTTTGTCAAATAATCCTGAAAAGAATCCTAAATTTTGGAATTTTGCGGTCATAATTTGTTATAAATGACTGAAGGAAAATTTTGCAAATATCGTTAAACAATTGAGAAAACAAACAACAAATTTTTTCAATTGGTCAAGGAAAAATATTCATTTTTTCCAAAATATATTCTAATACGGTAGATCCTCGATTAGCCGAGCTTCAATTAATCGAGGTTTCTGTTAACCAAGCTAATAACAAAGTTTGATGTATATATATATTTTTAATTATTATTGTTTGTGCTAAATGCTCTTTTAGAGATTTGCACGGGCTGTTTCTTGCAGAATTAGAACATTTTTTTCAATGATCCGGGCCAGCAAAAATAAATGGACGGGCCTTCCCGACCCAACCGGTTAAAAAATAAGTTAACCTACTGGCCCGATATAAAAAATTAAAGGAACGTGTTAAAATATAAGCCATTTTCAATTCATATGACATTTGTGCGAATAAGTTTAAATGTGCCTCACAAGCCAAAATTAATTCGACAACATCGATACAGAAATGTAACATGTCCAGTTTAGGGATTGGCAACAGACAGTTACATTGTGTTTAAACCCCAGGGTTAGTTTTTTTAAGCAGACTGATACCGGACCGAAATCAACCGTGCATTTTCTTCTACATAGTCGAGTTGGGCCGGAACTGGACTCAGTTGTACTCAGGATGTGTAGGGCAGGCAGTATGTTTTGTAAAACAATTATAACTTAGAAAATTCCTATTAAAGGAATCTTAAAAAATGGCTCTTTTTGAACTGAGAAACACAACTTTATGTATGCTTATATTTATTATTTAAAAAACGTTCTGTTCGAAGAGATTTTAAATTCGCGAGCACGGCGAGTTTTTATGCACAGTTTCGAGATTTCTGATAACCGAGGTGCTATCGGTCCCAATTAGCTCGGATAATCGAGGTTGCATTTTACTAATACTTCTGATTTATTGCATATTTTTAAATTAAAATAATTTTTATTAATTATTTTACCACTAGTATGCTATTTTTTACAAGTTCTTTTTAAATCCTTCCCTGCAACGTGTGCCACATCTGGCACATAACTAAAAACACTACAATTCTCATTATGTGCCATAAATTTGGCCAGTATAATCGCTTAACTGAATATTAAGAGTCCAAAAAATGGAATAACACTTCCCATGTTAAAAGTTGCATTTGACAAAAAAAAAAAAAAAAAAAAAAAAAAAAAAAAAAAAAAAGTCTTATGCTGAGAAAAATTAGAAAACTCTCGATCAAGGTTTTAAGGGAAATTTTACTTTTATTGTTTTCACTGAATACTTAAAAATACCAATATAAAGAAAGTTGCTGAGTGTTAAGCTGCTAAAATTAATTAATTTCAGACTTTTTAATTTAAATACAATATTTAAAAACCCTAATTGTATACATAGGATATACGCCATAAAATATGAAATTTTATCTGAAAATTTGAATTGTTTCTGTCTTACTTTTTTTTCCATTATTAGACCAATCTATATATTTCACATTTTTGTTTTTTCATAAAAATAGAAAAAAATCGTGCTGTGAAATGTTAAAGTAATATTTATATATTCCTAAAATGTTTTTAAATATCGTTAAAACAATTTCAAAGCATTTAGAAATTGTAAAGTTAAACTGTTATTCTTTTTAAGAAGTTGTGAGAAAAATTCTTGGACATTTCTTATTTCCAAAATGAATAATAGAATGTGGCAAAAAATAACTCGGAAAGGTGTTTTAGTTTATAATTATAATAATAACCACACAAATGAAAGTCATATTTCTAATAGACAATGTATGTATCTCTGCTTACAGAAAGATTACAGTTTCCGAAATGTCAGTCTTATGCTTACTAACGATCTGAACACATCTCCTGATGTTTCGGAATTTCTCCTGAATGATGTTTTACATATGGACTAATCAGCAGTGAAGCTTCGTAGAAACTCTTGAAGGGGACAACAGTACCTTGAAGTTGGTCAAGATATTGAATTTCTTGTTTTTAGGTGCGTTCGTAATTATGTAAATACGTAGCACCTATAGTTGTCGCTCAGTCCGTCCGCATATAACAACGCAAAAACTACCCAACCGAATAGGTTGAAATTTAAAATATATAATTATTACATAATTTTGTCGAATCATTTCAAATTTTATGAAAATCGGATGCATAGATCATATACAGGGACAATCAAAAGTGTTCCCTTACATTACGGTTAATGGGGAAAAAAATCTCAAATGCATTTTAATGGTGTTACACTCATTCGAACATAACAGAATTGATATGAATCTATGAAGCATATGTTATAATAAACATTTTGCACAAACTGTGGTGGAAAGAACATTTGTTATTGATTTACAAGGCCACACAAAAGTATTTCATTACATAATGGTATAGGAAGAACATTGTTTAAGGCGAGTTTTAATTATATTAAACTATTTCACATTTCATGAATATGATATACGTTGTTGAAATGTAATAAGAGTTACAATTCCTATATATTTACAGGGACACACAAAAAAGATTTCCACCACTACACTGTATCCAAAGTACTGTCTATTATAATAAAAAGATCTGAATATATTTAAAACTTCGTTATCGTACGAACGCACCTCATTTGCTATGCTTTACGTGCAATTTCCAAATTGTTAATATTAATTAAAATCTTCTTTAATTAATACTTTGTATGTAATGTAATGTTGTATAAATTAATGAATACTTTGGCACCTCATTTTTACCTGTGCGACAATTACAACACGAGATATTGTAAATTTTGTTAATCGCTCGAATGTAATTACCCATACAAATGAAAACTTTAAACTGATTTTTCACCGTGTTTATATGTTTATAACTTGGTTGTTCGATAAAAAAACGTTTTTTTTACTAATTTTAGATAAAGGTTTGAATTTTGTTTTACTTATTCTCCATGGGGATTTAATATTTTACTGTATCAGTTTAACATTTAAGTTTATAGTTATTTAAAAGAATATTTAAATTGTTACATTTATTTCATATTTTTATATGCACGAGAGAAATAAATTCATATTAAGTGCAAAATCCGATAAAATTAAAAATCAATGCACAGTTTTATGCAGTACATTCTGACAAATGTGGGGAAAAAAATCGAAGCCAAAATATTCATATTTTTAACAGTAGTAGTGATTCAAATAAAAGTCAATTAAAAGAAATTAAATCTTAATAAAGTAGGGTGTTTTATAATTTTTTAAATTTAATTTAATTTTTAGTATTAAGTATTGTGACACTCTTATATTACAATATTATTGAAAAGTTAAGAGGTGGTTTCAAAGGTGCTGTGTTCTCTTATGATGACGTCCAAAATAACACATTTGTTTGAAACTTAGAGAGTATTAGCCCCCGATAATTACTATTTCTTTTGGACAGCAATTATTGTAAGTCATCTCGCAAAAAGAACGCTCCGTTATTAGTCAGCTGTAAAACAAAACAGATGCATCAAAAGTGACATTTTATGGGATAGTTATTGCAATTTTTTTCAATTTTTAATCATCGTATAGTTTTAATTTTTATATCATCATAGAGGGTAAGAAAATACTTTAAATGCCATTGGTTTGAAAACTGCATCTCAATTCATTTCTGAGATATTTTTGTTTTTGCAGTTTTTAGCGCCATCTCTTTAATTTTGGTAACAGAAGTATTCCATTTCTTAGAAAGTAAAGAAAAAAATAATTGAAGATATTATATTATTATATCTTTTTGTTGCCATTTTCCCCATAACAATCGGAAAAAACAATTAAAATATGTGTTATTTTTAAAAATATGTAAATGAATTATTTTTGATAAAACATTGAGCTATTGTCAATTATATTTGATTTTAAAAATCTTTATTAATTTTATAAACAAAAGAAATCACAAAAATCATTAGATAGTCGATTTTTTTAGATATTCCTTGAATGGCGACATGACTTTTTTGCTGTGTTTGTGTATTGTTCTGTGGTACTTGCGTCATATCTATACTTTTCTGTACATGTTGTTTTAGACTGGATCGTAAATGTGAAATTCTTAAGAGGATGCGAATGAAGTCATTTGAAGTCAATCATTTTACAACTCACTCTTTCCTTTACGTTTTTTGTATCACTAACAACTTTTGCTGTTACAGAAGTTTTCATTTCAGACTGTTTGTCTGTGTTATTTTTTTCATTTAGTTTTAGTAGATTTCACTCTTACTCTAAAATCACCAGCAGGAGAATAAACGGATCTATCTGCATTCCCTACCTGCTTCATAGGAATAAGTATAGAAGCAGCTACAAAATGATGACTTTTCAAAACATGCGTGTTAAGAAACTAAAAGGCAAAAGAAATTTTTTTATGTTTATATAGGCCTAAACAATATAAGAAAATCGTTTAATATAAAGATAATCAAATGTTTTAAAAATTGTATGGAGATAGTAATCCATAATAAAATAGTGACCAAAAAGTACAGTTCTCGCAGATTATTATTTACTTCCCAAATTTATGATCGTATATCTGGTACAACTTCAGCTACACAAATTGATTCAATGAAAGAAACTGCGTCGTTTAAAAAAAATAGATAACCTTAAGCAAAAAACAAAAACGAAAGTATATAAATCCACATGAAAAATATGCTCAATAAACACATACAACAGTAAACAAAACTAAAAAAAACCTGCATCTTTTATGAAATAAACGGTTAAGTGCGAGTATTACTTGTCCTCAGAGGGCTCCGTACAATAAATGTAATAATTATTATTTGCATTATTAAAAAATATCGTTGCTAAAAGGATGAAAGACTTTGTAAGAAAAATAAAATAAAATAAAAAGTATACAACGTAGGGATGGGTAGAGCTGTATATACAACAAAAATATAAATGAAAATACCATAAAAGCTCAAAGTGATATGGAGCCTAATTGTATCAAATATTGCTATTCTGTATTACTCTTTTCTTTAATCTTATCATAAACTATTTATGATAAACTTAATTCAGTACTAACAATAAAAGTAGTGTATATTTAAACTTCATTTAGCATTTCAGAAAACTAAATTCAGCATAATATTTTTTTAAAATAAAGTGTAGCTAAAACAAAACCCTTCTTCAAAGTTTAAACTTGGAACTGTGCGTGCTCAGAAATGACATAACTAAGTATTTAAGGAGTCACAAGATGGGATTCTATAGTATTTATGTCATTAATTCTAATTGAAATAGTCGCTATTCAATGATTTTTCGTTTACTGCTTTTGTATTGCTAATGGGCATTGCATTACACAAATATATCATTAAAAGTAGTTAAGAGATGTGCATATATAACGTTATCATTTTTGGGGGAATAGGTATCTGGCACATGATATCGAAATACATCTCTAGGGAGAGAGGCTTTGATATCGTTATCATTTTTGATTGAAACAAATTATTCTCTTTTTATTTGTAACTTTAGTTTGTATCAAAATAGTATTTTATCCATTTTTATGGAAAGCGAATGTTATTGTTAAATCATGAAATGATTATGAAATTATTTCATTCCAAAATATTTAATACCCGAACGTGTAGCATTAATATTCTTCTGTCATATGTGTATGCATATATAAACTGCAGTTCGATAAATCAAATGTGAAATATCTTTGAATGATACTTGTTTTATTTACTAATAAATGTATGAAAAAGAAAGTTGTCCATCTGTTTTGTTGTTATGACGTTCTACCCCTCCCCCCCAGTCAAGAATTTCCTCCAAGTTCTTCCGCCCGGACATCTACAAGGTTGTAAACACCGCTCGTGGAAAAATCTAAAAAGTATTAAAGTGATTTTTTAACTTATGACCACGCCAAAATTCATGCAACATGATTCAGCTGTGTTAAATTCATTATCTAATGCATTTGTGGTTAAATACTTTGTTCCATGTTTTGAGAAAGCACTGTATTTTTTCATATCCGAAGTTATTCTGCATAATTAAGCATTTCAATGAACGTATATGACAAATTAATTATACAAATTTATTTTTATGTAACAAAATCATTTGTATATGAAACATAAACATTAAACGTATTAGGAAATAAAGCATTATTCTTCTATAATTTTAAACAATATATATAGTCGTTTTCTACATCAGATTTTGAAATATTATAAAAATAAGCTATGATTACCTAAGGTTATTCTCTGTGTGGGACATATGATACATTATCTCGTTTATGAATGATATCCATCATATGTTTCTTTAAAACTAATAACGTTGCATAAATATATTTTGAAATTAATGAAAGAAAAACATGGAAGCACTATTACTACAAACTATTCATAGTACTTTATACTGTACAATTTTTTTTTCATCTGCGCAAATGTAAAATTACTATGATCCACCCTGCGTTGTCCGGGATCAGAGATTTTTCAAACAAATTGCGAATATTTAAAGTCTACATTCATACTAAAATAGAAAAAAAAATTAATTTTATCTGAAGAATATTTTAAATTTTACCTGAGTGAACACAGGTATGTATTTCTGTTACAAAAATCACGTTTATAAAGATAAAGAAATATAGTCGTTGGTTTTAGCTGTTTTGAACCACAAAAATAATGCAACAATTGAATAATTTTAAAATTCCTTTCTTCAGCAAGAACTACTCCATACAAAATCTCCTGAGCACGAGCTGCACATCAGAAAAAAAAAAACACAGTTAGAAATTTAAAACTTTTGTTGCATCATCACGCCACTGCTTTTATAAAAAGCGATTGCTTCACTGAATTATTGAGCATTCTCATTGGTCAAAATAGCGATATTCTATAAAAGCTGTGGAGTGGCGATGCTTCAAAAGTTTCAAGTTTTTAACAGTGCACGAAAGCATAAAAGGAGTAATTAGCCAATTTACTACTTTTTTGGATGGTGCCATGGATGGATTTTCAAAATCGATTGCAAATCAATCAGGAAAAACCAAATCATCAAAACAGGAAAAATTAAACAATGCATGAGCAATTAAAAGTTTTGTTGATAATGATAAAAAAAAGGTGTCGAAATTTAGGCAACATATTATCCCTAAAAGATACGGTGGTTTGGACATACAAAATGACAGGGGAAGCGTACTCTATGTACCATCAGCTTTTAAAGCCTAGATAACAAATTTTAATGATATATATGTGTAATGCATTGCCCAATAGTTTTATAAAAGAAATAAGAGTCAAATTATATAAAACAAACTAATTTAACTAGAATTTACTCATTAACGCCAAACTATTTTCTTCGTTAAAATTTAAATTTTAGATTTCCTGTCACTTTTAAAAGAAGGGTATTTTTTATGTTATTTTATCAAACAATTTGTTTTGCAAAAGAGTGTATATATTCATCTTCATATTTATTGGTAAGAATGATATTTTCTTGCCATTAAGTTTAGTGATTTAAAAATATGCCACTTGGTGTTAACGGGTTAATCAGATAATACTATGGGATTCACGACTAGTTTGCTTTGAGTGGATCTCTCAATACACTTTTCGTGTTAATTAAAATACGCAAAACACTTTTCGTAAGTGAATTAAAACAAGAATGACCGTGAGCGGTCATTTTAATTGGCAGTTCTATTGCTAAAATTGATCTGGAAAAACGCGGCACAGATTGTGGCGTTAAAATTTGCGGCATAATATTAAAACACGCAATGCCAAGTTTAAACATGAAATAAGAATTTTATTTTATCTAAGTTGTAAAAACGAAAGATTATCATAACGTAGAATTTAGTTTTATTAATTACTAAATGAAATTTATATATGTTCTATTTTTTCTCAGTAACGAATTAAGGCTGCAATATGGGGATGACCAACCTGCGTCACGCGTGCCACAAAGATACCAATATATGTCTACAGAAAAAATAATCTTGTTTAATGACATGAGTTCTTCAATTTAATAAGGGCCAAGTTTAATAACCACTTTCATTCAATCATCACCATTGATGTGCTGGAAACTAATAAAAAAAATCTGACAGGATTTTTGGTACTACTTGGTTATCCCGTCGATCAATTTCGTCAAATTATATAAATCGCCAAACTTATAGCTAAATAATTTTTATTGACACAATTTTTATTTTAAAAACGAAATAACAAATAATTAGTAGAATATTAATAAAAATACAAATTAAAAGTCGAAATAAAAATCACTTAATGACGTTTTAAATAAGTGTATCGTATTTAATGCCATTAATTGTCACATTCACGTTCACCAAGAAAGTCTCAATCGAACAAGTTGGCTGCCAACGCATATGCCAGAACCAAGTACAATCGTTCACACCAGGACAGTCTCAATCGAAAAATCATTAAAATAACTTACTCTTTTCAGCATAATCTTCCCAAAATTTGCAAAGCTCTTAGCATAATTAGAGATCAAGAGAAATAATTACCTGTCCATAATTGAGGAAAAAAAATATTCGTTCAAGTTGCAGGATTCAGAGGCTAACATTATTTTATTCAAACACTTATAAAACTTCTAAATAGTAATCATTACTTTATTTAAAGATAGTTATTTGTCGTTGTTAAATTAAGTACTTTTTATCCCAAACGCATCTAGAATTACTAATAGTTATTTAACCACATAAAGTCTGTCATTAAATAAAACGAAGATTAGAAATCGGAAATTATGCAGTGGATTTTGTGAATGAAAAAAAAAAAAAACAATAACTGCGGGATTCCATAGTTTGCACAATGGTAATCCAGAAATGTCATCAAGTTTCAATTTTTCGAAAAGAAAAATAATATATGTCGACGAAGAACTAAATCCACGCACAAAGTGTTGTGCTTTCCAATATTTATTTATTTATTTATTTATTTATTTATTTATTTTATGAAACGTCATTTCAATTATAGGTGCATTTAGGGTTGATTTTAAAAAGCAATGGTCGGGTAAGGCATTTAAAGTGAAAAGTTAAGATAAGAAAATATACCGAACATTTGGTTGAAATCTAAAAGATATCATTAAAAGAACAGATGAAAAAAAATTGCATTGGACACGGGGACGATTAAAACTGTCTCTGCGTAAATGCTTTTTTCTCTCATTCACATGGAAAAACTCCCATATTGGATTTCCGATCCTGAAACTTCTTCAATGTACATATATTTATTTATTTATTGTGATTTAAAAAATAAATATATTGTGCTGTCTGTCTATTAATAGATTACTATATTTAAACGAATTCTCGAAATTTAGCATAATTGTCAAAATATACAAATACAACGAAGGAAAAAGCATTAGAGCCCTTTGGACATTTCGGGGCGCAAAGCTTTCCCTAGACGTGGGCTCTTCTACTCTCGGGGCAGTCCTAGCCTCGCTCTAACATAGGCTCTATTTTATGTCTGTGTCCACCATATGGTGGTTACCATATAGGGGTTGCAGGAGAAAATAACGCTCTAAATTGCGATTTTAGTATTAATGAGGGAATTAGAAAAATGAATTTTGGCATGGTAGTTAGTTATTAGATATAAAGGATTCTCTAAGAACATTTCATAAAAATATCGAAACTTAAAAAAGGATAAAACTGCACAAAAGCGTTATAAAAAAAATTCTCAATTGCAATTTCTACCCAATCACGGGAAATAAAGAATTTATTAAAAAAAAAATTGGTGTGGAAATTGATGGTAACAGGCATTACTTCAAGATCATCTATATTTTATGTCTGTACTACTACCCAAAGGGGACCAAACTCAATAAAAAATAAACCGGTTACAAAAGTAATAGTTGCGAATCAATTGTGAAAGTCTCTGATCCTACACAGATTATGTCTCATGGCAGTGCTACTAGCGCTTTAAATTAGCAGGAATAACAAACGGAAAGTTTGTTATTCCTTATTTTTGAATTAATTTCAGAAACTTTCTAAATTGCGTTTTACAGGGAATATTAAAAAATACCAAACCGATTTCAAAATTAATGATTGCTAATAAATAGTGATTGCCTCGTTCGATTTTATGTAAGTACCAGTACCCGCAGAGAGATGGTAGACAGTTAGACACGAAAGTTGGATTTTGACATGATGGTTAATTTAAGATTTTTAATGTGTACTAAGAAAAGTTCTTAAAAATTTCAAAACTTTAAAGACGTATTCTAATAAGGGGATTAAATGAGCATAAAAGCTTTAAAATACCTTCTAAATTATCATTTATTTAGAATTTATTTTAGTTATTTTTATTAATTTTACTCTTTTTGCTTTCTGCAATGTAATATTGAAGTTTAGTAAAACTACAGCTTAAATAGTATTCGAACTATTCCAAAAAGCGTAATTTCTTCTACTAAAACCTAGGCATACAAATATCACTTGGCATATTTCTATTATTACTCGAGAAAAGGCCATGGAATTTGCTAGCATTAAATAAAATCAATAAAAGATAACTCTTCTCACGCAGTCAGGCTATTATACTTTTAATTTTGCTGATAAAATTATTTAATGTTTAGATTTATTGATTGCATAAGTTGTTATATAAAAGAAACTGACACAACTAAAAATTACTGCATTTTATATATGTCATTAATTTATTTTTCTACATTTAAAAAAGATAATTATTATATTTCACACTTCATAATAAATTTCTATTCAAACAGATTCAAAAAACGAATGAAAACATGCAATATGGTGGATAAAAAACGAGTACTAATAGCAGATACTGTTTCTTCTAACAAAACGAGGTGGAACATGTCGAAATTTGACGAAAGAAAATGTTTAGGAAGGAACAGTTTCATTCATTTATAATAAATCTACAAAATTAGTTATAGTAAAAAAATGGATCTTATATTGGTCAGTCTATATTTCAAACAAATATTATTTTAAAATAAATTATCAAAATACTATTTCTATAAAACTCAGTTTTCCAAATTATTAAAATTAAAATTTATATTGCTTAGGTAATCCGTAAATTATAATAAAGACAAGTTATTATGATGAATTTATCAATTGAGGCTCTTATGTTTGGTATAAATGCGAATGTAAAAAAAGGTATATATTTCAAATTGCACGATCACACACGATATATTTGATATAGTATATGCATTTTAATTTATATTTATCTATTTTTTCTTTCAATTTTATGAGATAATGGAGTGATTCTGTTGCTGCTGTTACAAAATTGGTATAAAAAACTATAAAAAAAATTAATGTCTCAAAAATAAATTGAGATACAACTTTCAAACAAATTACATTTTAAAGTATATCTTTTTCTCTGTTAGACTGTATAAAAATTTAAAATGTGCCATGCTTAGAAGTGTCATATTTGCAGTAGCGAAAATTGCAAAACCGAAATTGCATGGGAAGGTGTTGCCATTCAATTCATCATGCCAAATATATGCAAAATAACGTATGAGTTACAGATACGTTTGGCCTTTATAATATAGATAAGCATAAAATGCTGTTTACCATTGAATTCGCTAAGGAGTATGAAAATTTAATAACGAAATAAAGCAGTGAACTTTCCAGCAGCTGAAAGAAGTTCTCTGGCAGAATTGTTTCTGGGAAGGATAAGATAAAAGTAGATTTATTTCAAGATTGCTCTAGCTATTTTCATTCTTCAGATTATTCTGGATGATTGAGCCGAAAGATTACTTCATTTAAAAGAGCATCGTATATTACCAGTGTTGTAGTCTTTGGAAACCACGCAGGGTATACGCTTTGGTTACGAGAGTTTATGGATAGAATGTTCGTTATAACTTTATTTGGGGGAGAAAAAGAAGGTATGCGGAGCTTTTGAAAAAATTTAAGATGGAACACGGCGTACACGTCTGTATACCCCCCCCCCATTACATCCCTATAAAGTACCTGATAACTCTCTTTTAAAAGAGGAAAATAATCCCCTCCTGTATACATCATAATGAGATATAAAAATGTTTATAATCTTATTCTCTTGCATTAATAAATAAGTGGACAAAGGTAAAGAGCATAGCACATATTATAAATATATGGATAGGAAATAGATAGGTGTTTCGGATCTTCTACAGATCCATCATCAGTGAAAGTGTTAAAATTAGTTTTTAAAGCATAGAAATGTGTGAGCGAAAGCACGCAGTTCACAGCATACAGCCAATAGGGAAAATTTTGCATTCTGAGAGCTGCATCGTCCACCTTCGCATATTTCTATGTTTTAAAATCTAATTTTTGACTTTGCACTGTACTTCCACATAAGAAGTGCTGAAAGCATCTTTCACTTTTATTTACGATGTCTAGTTTTTCAATCGCTTAAAAAATTTGCATTTTACTAGAATTTTTTTTTTCAAGTGCATTCTTAATTATGTAACTACATAGCACTTATAGTCGTCGTTTGGTCTAACCGGCTGTCTGTCCGTCTCTGCATATAACAGCACAAAAACATACAAACCGAACGATTTTAAATTTAATGTATATAATAGTTGTAGGATTTTGTCGTGTCATTTCATATTTAATGAAAATCGAATTGAACCTTTAAAAATATATTAATAAAAGTTATCTTCATTCTATTAAATCCTATCATACGTTATTAGTTCAATGATATCCAAAGATAGATAATGTTTATATATTGCTGATTACGTCACGTTTAAGATTGGAGTCATATTATTTCCGTATTACTTAGTTTAATTTTGCTTAAAAGTGCAACAGCTATTCAAGCAAGATCTAAACATTTATAAAACAATTTATGCTACGAGCGCACGTCATTTACCACGTTTAACATACAATTCCTGACTTCTTTCAGCTTCTTTCATTTTTGATTTTTAACATTTTTTCTACAACAATTTTGTTTTCACATTTGCCTCTGATAGTGGTAGATAGGTGACAATTGACGATAAAAGCACTATTTTCCTTTGCCCGCTGCCAGGTGAAGTAGTTAAATTTGGTATTATAAATTTAAAAACTTTAAAAGGTTACATGAAATGAAATTGTTCTCGATTTTATTTTAATAAATCAAATCTGAATTACAAACAATAATCATTACATTTAAACACATATTCACACATAAATAAGCCTGCATTCTGCTTTTTAAAGGTGCATACAAATATTATACAGACATACATACAAGAAACTCAAATAGAGTGAAAAATTATCCAAAGGCAGGAATTGAACTTGGGTCCGTAACTTATATTTGAGTCAATTGTATGCATGATTTCCTAACATTTTAGAAGGTACAAAAATCGCTATTACAGTGCCCCGTTCTAGAAAAATATTTCTTGCCACATCCAAATATATACATAAAAAATTGGTTCAATTCTATACAGAATTTCATATACTTTTCGATGATAAAATGCGATGCACTAACAGACAGGCATTTTGTATAAATTTGTTTATTGGAATCTCTAATACGTAAAAGAGTGTAAATTGGTCGAATTCTTGTAAATGTAAAAAGTAGTACGCTGTGGACCCAGGTTCAATTCTTGACTCTGGTAATTTTTTCATTTAATTTAGGTTTCTTATACTTATTTTGTGTATGTCTGTATAATATTTATACGAATCTTTAATATAATCATTAATTTTACTTTTTAAAATTTTCTACGTTATTATATTTAAAAGGTTATAATAGTCCAAGAGCCGACCGCACAAAAACCTAAGTCATCGAGCCCGAGAATATTTCCTTTATTTTATAGAAGAGTAGTAATAGGGGAATGGAATCTAATCATCCATGTCTGCAGAAAGCGAAGTGGTGCATAAGCCAAAAATTGATACCACTAGTGGTTCACTCGTACGTTTAACATTGTGTTTGCTGTACAACTAAAAGTTTGAAAACATGGAAAATTGGGTGCAAGAAAACATAAAGCTAAGTCTACGAGTCAACCATTAGTGGTATCAATTTTTCGCTTATGCATCACTTCGCTTCTGGCAGACATGGATGATTAGATTCCCTTATTACTACTCTTTTATAAAATAAAGGAATTATTCTCGTGCTCGATGACTTAGGGTTTTGTGCGGTCGGCTCTTGGACTATATATTTTTTTAAATTTATTTTATAAATGCGCAAAAGTCTTTAAAATTTTTTTTTTCTTCTAGAGCAGTTCTGAAGCAGTTCTCCAGCTATTTAAGTATTATTGTACACAATCAAACTTATTGAACCTATCAGTTTGATTATGTTACAATAATAGTTTATTTACGCACCCGCTGCTTATATGGCGTTCCTTTGTCTGCGCATTTTTTCTGTTGAGCTGTCTACATGACAGACCAGATTAAAAGATTCTAGATGTTACTACCAATAAGATTTTCTTAGCAGAATGTGGCCGCCGGTTGTGAGTCCAGGTAGCTTAAATGATTCAGTATTTGCTGCGAAAGCCAAGGACTTGGGCTCGATGTTCGATTCCCGGCTTGGGCATTTTTTCATTGAGTTGAGAATATTTAATTTGTATGATAGCAATACTAAGATAATAGATCATGAAAAATTCATTCGGATGATAACTAAATAACACTAAGAATTAAGAAACAAATGCAACTCTTCCTATCTGAGGTAAATTCAAAATAACCTGAAAAAAAGTCAATTCATTGTTTTAAAATACTTATAGAATTGTTTAATATTTAAAATTTGAATAAATGTAAATTGTTTGTTTTCAAGTGAGCAAATGCTTTTTCCATCTGTTTAAATATTTTCATTAACTTCATTCATTAAATCCTATTATAAAAGTTATAAAAAATCAGTCTTCTTTAAATAAAGTGATTTTTTTTAAGAAAACATTTTTTTCTGTTACAGTACTGTTTGGTTACGGTCTCTTAACTTAAACATTTAAATATATAGATATACATTATTTGATTAAAATTATTTGTAAAGATATGTAAAATGCATGAATAATGCGGGAAATATTTTATTATGGTACGTCTAAGTTTCAAAATATTTATTAAAACTTTACCATGGATTGAAATGTTCATCACTTGATATAATTATCATGCAAAAGAATTCTTGAAATTTTACTTTGATTTGAACAAAGGGGCATTTTAAAAAACTCCGCGCATGCTAGATTTGTATTTATAAGAATTGTTATGATTATTAAATATTAATTAATGTATTCTGAAAGCATAGAAAATAATTTTTTTCGACTAAAAGCAGTCTGTTAACACTTAAAAATATTTTGTAAACAATATTAAATAATTATAATTTTAATGAATATAATACAGTAATATATATTTTTGGTACGATGAATCTTTTTTAATCGCGTACTGATATTTTTCAAAGAAATATTTTAAATGATCCGGCACATTAAGCAAAACATTTACAAGACAAATATCAATGAATGAAAATTACTAAAATGTCGTTTCAGAATGAATATTTATATATATATCTTACAGAAAAACTTCGCAAAATGCGAGAATTTTGGCACTGCTATTAAAGACAGGTTGAGTCAGAGGGATGGTCAAACGATAGGTTTGACCATTTAAAAGGGTTCACATTTGTTGGAGCTTTAAAATTTTGCTGTTGAGTTTTCGCCGGCCTCTGCTGCTTCTTGCATTTATCTGGTTTTTTTCACCAAATCTCGACGGGTAAGTGGTGAGTGTTGTTAACATAAAACCGGTTTAACTCACTACGTCACAAGCCGTGTGGCCCGTCTCCAGTGGTTTATTTTTCTAGTTTATTTTTCAAGATCATTTTCATTGTTTCTATGATGTAAGCTAAATCAATTTGTTTCGTGTTTGACGGTTTACTTTTGTGAGGCTTCAGGTTTGTTTATAACATATGTTGATTTTCTCTTGTTTATTTTAATAAATTTTATTTTTGATTTGTTTCATCAATTTTGTATATTATAGTGTAGTTTTTGGATGTATATATATATAAATATATATAAATAAATATATATCTATATCTATCTATCTATCTATCTATCTATATATATATATATATATATATATATATATATATAAATATTTTTAGCTACCTTTGCTATAGATTAAAAATATATAAAAGATACCATAAATAAGTAAAAATTTATAATGAATATTTTATTCAAAATGGAAATATATCATATTATCAAATGTCAATTTAATTTTGGTTTTACGTGTGTTGGTAACCCCAAATTCGTATTATTTTGCTTTTTCATGAGAAATACGAAGATGAAACCACACACTTCATTTGTAGTTCCAAAGTGTTTGGGGTCCGAAGATTTTGCTTTGGTTCTACAAATTCCATTTGTATTCATTTTAATTATTTATTTTTTCCCTCCATGTTCAATGTGGTATAAGTTATTAAATTCAATGGTTCATATTTTGTAATACAATTAATGGTTCTATATATGTAACAATTTAAAAAGTAACTTTTAAGAGGATAACTTTAAGTTTGGCGTGGTACATATGCATAATATATAAATGATCTATACGTAAAGTTCCTAAAAATTTCCAAATAAGTGTGAAATAAAGGAAATTGTTTAAAAATTTTATAAATTACGACTTCTGTAGAATCTCATAGAACATCGGACCGAATTCAAAAGAAAAGCTGGCAAATTGATGGTAACCGTTTCTGCTCAAACACAGACTGTATTTTTTACAAGCCGCTACCAATAGGCAAAAAAACGTTCTAAAATTGCAATTATTGTGCTATTGAAATGACTAGAAATTTTAAATTTGGCATGGTAGTTACTTATAAGATGTAAATGCCATCTAAATACTGGTTCTAAAACATTCCAAATTTTAAAAAGTGAAATGAGTGAAAAACGTTCTACGAATTTTCTAGAATTTTTTAGAAATGTCCAAATCAGAAACTTGAAATTGATTATGATATTTATTGCTCTCCAAGAGCAATTGAAGAAAACCATAGAAATTTAAAAGAACTAAATGAGTAAAAATCTTACTAAAACTGTTCTAAATTACGATTTTTAATGAACTGTAAATGATAGAAAATCAAAAATGTGTCGAGATAGACACTTAAAAGACACATATGCTCTTTAAAAGCAATTTTATAAAATATTTGAAATTTAAAGAGGTTAAATGAGCGAAAAGCCTTTTATAAATTTTATAAATTACGATTTCTACGGAATCTCAAGAAAAACAAAACCGATTTCAAAATTTATGTAGGCAAATTCATGGTCACAGTCCTTGTTCCAACATGTTCGTAACAAAATCTTATCAGGCTGTGCTACTATCAGACATGTTAGTGCCATTATCAGGCCACTGGTATGGTGGCCTTTAGTTTAAAATTTTGGAATGTTGCATAATGGTTACTTTTGAGAAGTAAATGTGAGCTAAGAACGATTTCTAAAAAAAATAAAATAAATAAAACCTCAAATGAAAACTGAAATGAGCATAAATACTTCTAAATACATTCTAAATTATCATTTATTTACAGTTATTTTTCTTAATTTGTGTATCATTTGCGTATAATTCAGTGTAATATTGCAATTTAGTTAAATTGTGGCATAATTAGTAATTTTTACGCTTCCGTCTTATAAAGTGAAAACGGAACCATTATAAGATCACTCCCGTGTCTGTCTGTCGTCTGTCACAGCCATTTTAATCTTAACCTTTAAACGTGGAAAGCTCAAATTAGGGAAAATAATAAAGACTATTGGCACACATATTTACAGATTATTGAAGATTTACAAATATATTTAGGAACGGGGTAGAAGGCTAATTAAGTTACTTTAAAAAAGAGAAAATCCTTTTTTTTTTTTTTTTTTTTTTTTTTTTGTATATCATGTGTGGTATCTTATAAAAGTTTTCGTTATGCTGAACTGAAAAATACATTTTTTTCAATTTTTAGGTATTATATTTTGAGAGATATCGTCGAAAATATAGAGCAAAAATATGTTCTTCATCTTTTAATTCCGAATTTACTTAAATTAATATTATGAAAAGAATTAGAGGTAATAGATGTTACTTTAAACCTTGCAAGAAAATTAGTGATGAATGTAGATTGCATAATTTTAGAGAAAAGCACATTTTTCTGAAGCACACAAATTTCGAATTGTGGTCATTGAGAAAAGGTGTTGAGGAACGTTGGAGGTACTTCTCATAGTGGAAGTATAAAAACATTACTGATAATGATTTTTGAAAAAATTCGTTGGTAATTAGCCGAGTTATTAACTCTTTTAAGACAGGGACGGTTTGCACCTAAATAATAACAGGGGCGGCGTGATCTGCATATTATCGGCTTTGAAAGTCTAGCTAACAACTTTTAATAATATATCTAAGTAATACACTATGTAGAAGCGGTAAAAAAGCAATAAAATTCATACTGTTGCAAACATACTAATTTAATTACACTTAATCGTATAAATCAGTTTTCGTACACATAAAAATAATAAAAAATTATCCACTTTAGTACCAGATTTTTTTAAAAGTATTATTTGCCTTATTTAATGCGAAACGTTCCTTATTACTTCAAATATAGCGGCCACTACATTAGAAAATTTTTGGTGTTAAAATGTCTAATTTTTTAAAAAAATTCCTTATTTATACGAACCTTTCCTAAATACAATGCGATTCGCGAACAGTTTGCATTGAATGGATCTCTCATTACGCCTCTTGTGTATTTAAAAGTTAATTTAATAATATGTAAAAACACATAACGGACCAAAGCGGCTTTACAAATTTGCAATCTATGTTCAACACAAGGTCCATTAGCACAATGCTAATTTTGTATATTGAAAAAGGGTTTTGTGTTAGATACACTAGAAAAAGGAAAGGTTATTACTACGCTGAATTTAGTTTTATGAAATTCCAAATGGAGCTTAAATATGTGCTACTTTTATTCTAAATACTGAATTAAATTCCTTATAAGTAGATAAGGATAAGATTAAAACTAGTTGGATGTGTCAATCCCGAAACTTTCTTCTATCTCAAAAGTACATTTTAATATTAAAAAAAAAAAAAGAAAAGAAAAGAAAAAAAAAAAGTAGTGACCCCAAAGTTACCCACTATGGAATTTCCTCGAACATTTGACCTAGCCTAATGAGATTCTGGTATCCGAAAAGCCTAAAACGCAAAATTTAATTAATATTCTGAGAAAATGAGCTTAGTAGTGCCTCATGTTGGGTAATTTATAATAAAACCTAATAAGCAGCTATTGATGTCAAGACCTAACAGAATCTGAAATTTGATGGAATTTTGTCCATTAGTTCTTGAGATATAGTTATAACAAAAAAATTGCAAAACGTAGCACAGCAACACCATATCTTGGACAATTTATGCCAAAACGTAAAAAAGTGTCTAATTATATTATGATGTAAAAGAATCTGAAGTTTGATGAAATTCTGTGCATTAGTTCTTGAGAAATAGCTAGTTTAAAAAAACCCTGTAAAATATAGCACAGAGCACCGTCAGTTGAAGGATTTATAACAATACGTAATCATCGTGTAATTATGTTATATGTCATTTTGTAACAAAATCTGAAGTTTGATAAAATTCTGTGGGTTGGTTGTTGAGATATAGCTATCGGAAAAATCGTGCAAAATGCAGCATAGCTGCACCACCTGTTGCAAGGTTAATACCAAAATGTAATCAGCGTCTAATTATGTTATATATTCTAGTGTAAAAGAAACTAAAATTTGATGAAGTTCTCTGCATTAGTTCTTGAAATATAGCTATCGCAAGAATCGTGCAAAATGTAGCATAGCAGCGCCACCTATAGGGCAGTTCACACCAAAACCTTATCAGCGGCTATGTATATCAAGGGGTCACATAATCTGAAGTTTGGTAAAATTCTGTGCATTAGCTCTTGAGATATAGCAATCTTGAAAATCATGAAAAACATAGTATAGCAGCGCCACCTGCAGGCCAATTTTCACCAAAAACCAATAGACACTAATTCATATCAAGGTCTAACTGAATATAAAATTTTATTAAATTTCGAGCATTAGTTCTTGAGATAGAGCGCCCACAATTTTTTTGTCACATACAGACAAACAGACTCACAGACAGACGGACAGACTCACAGACAGACATTTTCTAAAAATAGTCAAAACGTGTTCAGGACCTTCTAAAACGTATAAATCCGTCGAAAACCGGAAGTCGAAAATTTTCATGAATCCAATACTTTCTTCTTGTAAAGATAGAAGAAAGTAAAAAAGAGCTATACAGAATAACAAGATTTAATATTATTTAGGGTTCATATCTTTTTCAACTTTTATGGTATACCCATTAGTATTTTTCTAGTATATACCGCTATAACGAACCCTACTTTGTATAGTTTTTTACAAAGTATTATTATTCTTTCATCAACAATTTTCTTTTAATAAGTTAACACTTCAATGAGAGAACTTTGCTTTTTTTTTTATCTTTAACCACCGGTTTTTCAGAACTGAATATTTTCTGTACTTTAATTGCGAAAATGCTCCAATTAAAATAAGGTAAACTTTAAAATAAAAAATAACTGGTCAGAATAATGAAGGATTCTGCGAATCTTAAGTGGCACGTATACCAGTCGCTTGTTCATAAGTGATTTACCACTTTACTGATCAATATTTTTAAAAAAAATAAAACTTTCAAATAATGTCTATTTTTTTTCACGTCTTTTACCTAATTTTTAATTGTTTATCAGCGGTTTTTCAAAACAGAAATTTTTGCTTAATTGAATCAGAAAAATGCTCGGATCAAATAACTCAAAATTTACCATAAATTTTTCTGATGACAATAATGAATTATGATTGGAAAACGGATGCCCGTACATAGTACGGCCAAAACCGTTGCCCTTACGTTGCATTTTGTGGTAAAAACACGTTGCACGTTTCATGTACGGACAAAAAAGGGAAGCGGTTAGTAATACATGCATTTATTGTACGGAATCCTCCGAGCGCGAGTAATATTCGCACTTGACCTTTTTTTTTTAATTACTCGTAACAGCTTAATTTTTTCCTAATAAGATAGGAATACACTACACATGCCACTTGGTATATTTCAACTATTATGAAGCAAAGCCGCAAGTTTTGCTCGTTTATAATAATTATTTAAAAATAAAATCCCGTTTTATATGCAATAACTTCCTTTTTCTAACCTAAGCATTTCACAACTGAATACCAAAGTAGAAGGTGGTACTACGTTAGAGTTTTCTCACAAAATATTTTGGGTGTTGTATGAAGTTTTAAATAGATAATCTATCGTCATATATATTGTCTATATCACTTTACCTCTGCACATATGAAACATACAATGATGAATGCGGTATCATTAGAAAGACTTTTGAATATGCTTCTGGAGAGTGTTGAGGTCACAGAAGCCCCGAGGGGATACCCCTCAATCCTCCGAAGCAATGAGATATCTCCCTGGAAGATTCGAGATTTTGTATTTTCATTGTCAGGGAAAAGAAGTCAAAAATAAAGAGTCAAATTCACCCAGAACTTTATGAAGAATATTCTTCCCGGAATCACAGAAATCTCTCGCTGAGAAAAATGTCTGAATTCAACACTGTTTCAGGAGTAATCCAGACACATTTCGTTTAAAAACATTGATTCCATATTTTTACATTTATTCCAAAGGAATATATTTAATTTTTAAGGTTAGTAGTTTATATTATAAAAATAAACAAATGTGTGTAAAATAATTCACAAAAAAAAAAAAAAAAAAAAGAAAAAGAAAGAAAGATAGAAAAAACAGAAGAAGAAGGAATTTTAATATATGTTTTCTCTTATTTTATCTCTAAGTACGAAAACCCTCTTTTTTATAATGTTTCACAAGTATTTTTTTATTATTATTATTCAAGAATTAATAATCACATCTTTTACTTTCAGCAAAATGAGCCTTTTTTTTTGTAATAAAAAAAATAAAATCATAAGCATTTTTTTTCCTCACATTTTTATTTTTACATAAATGCGAATGAATTATGAAAATCATTAAGAAGGGACAAATGATAGCAAAGCACTTCTTTCTATTTCAGGTTTATAAATTTGTTTTTTTTCTCTCTTTTTTTGTAACATAAAAAACAGAATTTCTTGGAGTAGAATGTGAAAATAAGATAAAAATAATGAAAGTATTCCTTTTCTTAATATATCCACAGCGTATGATAAAGTAGTTCGGAAAATAATATTTTTTAAGTCTCTCTGTATGCTTTATGCACTAAGATATTAATTTTCTTTTTGTATGAACAAAAAAAAAGTAAGAAAATACATTTATTTTAAAAGCGGAAAAAATATTTATGGAAAGCGTAAGGCAAAAAATGAACGAGAAATTGCAAACTAACTAATTTATAAATAATTCAGATGAAAAATAATTTATAGAATCCATGAGATGTAATTTGTTTAATTATATAGATAGGTATAATGTGCATTCGGTGTAGTAATAATTTAAGATTCCTTATTCATTAATTTCATAATAAAAGATTATTTCAAAGCGTAAAGTTCAATTTTTATATAAATTATGTTACAGGAAAAAACCCCGTAGGAATGCTGAATAAAAAATGAATAAAGCAAATAAATGTTGTTGAAATATTAAAATAAAACAGTAATTATTTATGTACTTAATATGAAGCAACAAGGAGAAAACATGATATAAATCATTGTTGAAATGTTAAATTTATTAAATTGTTTATTTGCTTTTAAATCATTGCAAAAATTGAAATATGTTGGAATTTAAAATTTTTTATGCGTGTTTTTAAATTTCCGGTTTGTGGCATATAATATGAATTACTAGTTATTTATTATATAGTGAAGATCTGATTATCCGGATCTGTCGGGACCAAGATCGATTCGGTTTGTGAAATCGCATAACTGGACAACTTCAAAAAACGGTTTTGGTTATATTTTTAAGTAACCCCCTTTCACATATTTTGCAGGCTTAAGGCTGCCAATTGTAGTGGTGTACATTTTAGAGCTCTACAAAAAAAACGTGTTTAAATACCATTATTGTTTTATTATTATTTCTAAAAAATTGTGACAAAGTTGTAAGTATAAGTACACATACATGAACATTATTACATGTAATATATACGTAGCGAGCAGAAGGGCGAGGGGTCCCTCTTTCAAACCAGGACACCAGGTGTAAAGCACAACATAAGCAATTTTTTGACTATCTTCAGAAAATCTGAAGATAAAAAGGGATTATCGTGGAGAAAATTATCTGCGTTGGACTTAGCGCAATTGAAGCGAAACTTCTTATGTTCTAGAAACAGTTTTATGATTGATTTCGTTGCATTTTTTGGCGAATTTATTTTTTCAGGATTATGAAATGGTTACACTTAACTATTTTGACATCCATCCGAATTTTCCCTTCTGCGCCTTAAGAAATTTTATTTTAATTTTTTGGTAATGGATGGAAAAAAGTATGGTACTTGATCGATGCGATTAATTGGACACCTAGGTTAATCAACATCTGAATAATTGGTGCTCTATTGTATATCATTAACGTCCAGAAAAGTTTAAACATTGTTTCGCTTCCCTCTATAATTGCAATTTTGATCATGCCTTTTTTGGAGCTTTTGGAAGTTCTGAGAAAAAAGGATTTTTAGTAACTTATACTTGCATTTATTGTACAGTATAAGATAAATGTTACTTTTAAGCTATATTTCGGTCTGTTTTAAGTTATTAAATAAATATGAATAATTGTTAAAATATTTCTTTTTTTAAATCGAAAAAAATTATTATGATATAATTCTATTTTTAATTTATTTGTATGAAGTTGTATTATTTTTAACGTAAAATTACGTAAATTGAACTAAATTTTTTATGCTTTACAGAAAAAAATACAATAGCAAAATATTGTAGTTGTTGAAACACGGGTTTTCATAACACATGCACATACATAGATAATAAAAAAAATAACTTGGAAATTGCACCTCATGCGTGGCAAATGAGGTGCTTTCATACTGCAATGAAGTTTTTAAAATATTCAGATCTTGGTGTAATAGTATACAATACTTCGGATACAGTAGGGTATCCGTAATCTTTTGCATATCTATGTAAATACTATCTGATTTCTATAATACAGGAAGGAACTTGTAGTAAATCTCAGCAACGTACATCAGTTTCATAATCTGTGAAATAGTTTGATATTGTCAAAACATACCCCAAACAATGTTCCACCCAGTACCATTATGTAATCGAATACCTTTTTGTAGCCTTGTAAATTAATAACAGACGTTATTTGCACTATAGATTGTACAAAATGTATATTTTAGTGTATACATCATAGATGCATATAAATTTTATTATGTTCTAAAGAGTGTAACATCATTTAAAGTGCACTTTATTCTATTTTTCCCAATAACCGTAATGAAATGGAATACTTTTGATTGTCCCTGAGGTTAAATTATGCATCCGATTTTCATAAAATTTGAAATGATTTGATAAAATTATGCAACAATTATATATTTTAAATTTCAAATGGTTCGGGTGAGTATTTTTTGCTCTGTTATATGCAGACAGCCGGACGGGCTGAACGACAACTATATGGGTGCTATGCAATTACATAACTAAGGACGCGCTTAACCCTTTATCTACTGCATTATGAATTCATGAAAAATTTACATTCTAAGGCATTTTACGTAAATTGCTTAAACTAAATTAAAAGATTTATTTAATCATTTAATGAATATTTAAAGGATTTTAGAAGGATTGAAGGCTTTAGAAGGATGAATTGCATTTGAATTTACAGGGATTTTGTGCCATTTTTATAACCCTCCTCAAATCTTTTATTTTTAATTGTTTTCTTAGTATTTTGTAGAATTATAAAATGTACAAGTATGGTGTTCTTACAATAGAAATATAGAAATATTTCCGCATTGAAAAATCGCCATCTCCTTCCCTCAGCGCCAAGAAAGCTGAAAAGATGCAAAGGCAAAATAAATCATTATTTAAAAATATTTTGTTTTGCGTAACCAATAATGCTTTTGGAACAAGATAAAGTAATGTATCTGTAACCCATTCTAAACAGTATTGCAACTAATTGACGCATTAAAAGAACTTTATAATAAGTTATTTTAATGGTACTTATAAGTATCGTCGGTAGATAAAGGGCAAAAATGAACAGGTAAATTAAACTGGAAAAAAATAAAGTAATAGAAACAATTCTACAAAGTATGATGCAGAAAATTTTAATAAAGTTTTAAGAACAAAACTATGCAAATTATTAGTAACTATATACTAATGCAATTTAATATTACCTTAATATGCATCACAATTTAGTATTTTACGGTAAACATAATTCAATTTAAATATATTAATATTAAAATGTATTTTTTAATGTAGATTTTTCAAATATGCATCAATTAAAAATCTACATTTAAAAACTGTTTTAATTAAAATTAAAAGGTTTAAGTTTTAATATTTTCCTAAAACTAAATAGTATACGTAAGCTTACAAAATTATGTAAAGCTAAGTATTTTACCAGATAGAGACTGACGAATACGACAGATGCAGCCACTTCATAGATATTTTAATTAATTATGCTTTAAAGCAATCCTTCAAAAATGAAATCTTTAAGAAGTTTTAAAACACCTTGAAATGTCTTCGAGAACTTTGGAAGCTGAACGAAAATACTTTGTCCATAATATTCCTGTGAAAAGTCTTACAAAATTGCTGAACAAAGTAAATTTTTCATTGGATTACATTTAGGCAAATTAATATTATCAATATTTCAGTCACACTTTGACAATTTACTCTTATAAATAATGAAATCTAAATATGATTTATACAAAAAACTGCTAATCTTATAATATATTTCTCAAATAAAGTAACGGAATTTTTATATTTAAAAAATGGTTAACTTAAGGTAACAAAAATTCACTTGTTAATGGTTAACAAGTGAATTTTTGTTTTTAATTCTTTCTCAAATTAAAATATTCTCAAATCTCTAAAGGTTTATAAAATTAAATTTTGAATAATCTAGCATGTAACATATGTCGCTAAAAAATACAATGTTCTACTCCATGCATTTTTTAATTACTTAATGTTTTTAAGAAGCCCTTTAAAAGTTTTAGAATATTTTAAAGTATCTTCAAGAACTTCGTATATTACATTTTAAAAGCTCAAATTAAATATGCAGTCTTTGTTTTTATTCTAAACTTTGTGAAACTAGCAAAAATGAAAAACGTGTTTGATGAAAATCAAAATTAGTTTAAAACAATTATATTACTTTGAGTGGCAAACTTTCAAATAATAAATTAAATGCTAACAATTGATTGTTTGATAAATATTACTTATAAGTAAAACATCGTAAGCCTTAAGTTATATTGACATTTTTTGTTTAATGTGAGTGACTAGGGGTCTTCGCCCGCTACGCTGGTCGGTTACTCTAAAAGAATCCTGCATCAAACAAAATATAAGGGAAAGGGGGACACATATGAACAATTTTCATATTTTTGACTATTTCTCAAACTTGTTATGAGTTATTGAAGTAAAAATTAATTTATATGAATATTTACACTTTGTTTGTCCTTTTGGTATAATGTTTTAATACATTTATCAAGAATTTCAAATTTCTATTATCATTCTAAAAATTTTCTAAATTTGCTCTCACGTGACCTGGTGGAAAAGTGGTTGTGAGCATACCTGTACATATGTGAACACATGCATAAATAAGAGAAAAGTAACTTCTTGCAAATAAAAACTATGATAAAAACTAATTAAATGTCGTTTTTCTAGTTGTGTAAATAAATCTTGTTTGAACATAGATACAAGAAATTATTCGTAAATTTATGCACTAATATACCTACGCCTTTTGAGTCAAGCATAGCAAAACTGTGTCTCTTTTAAATAATTTGTTGAATAATTCTGATATTGTGTTTTTAATTTTTTGTAAATATTATGCAATGTGTATCACAAAATTGTGCATCATGATTTAAAAATTGGTAACAGTGTTATATAAAAAAATGACGATACCACATTTTTGACATACGTTTTCCGTGTTTTCTTTAGGCATGGGTGGAAAATGTATCGTACATCAGCTATTTGTGAACTCGTTAGAATTTTTCGCTCTTCTTCGTTGTGCATTTTTTAGGTATCACACATTTTATATGACAATTCAATGTCTTTTTTGGTTATTCTAATATTTTGAAATTGATTGAAAATCTAAACTAAAATTTTTAGGATTGAAACAAGAAGCATCGAATGTTAAAACCGTGTAAATGCATTTTAGTTTCGTTTTATTTTATGGGTTAATATATTAGTTTTAGAATTTTTCTTCGGTTTTTATACTTATGGTGGTATTGTCTGACGAAACGGTAAATGCAAACTAGTACAATTTTGCTTTGTCATTCTAAAGAGATTTTGTTTAGAAATATGTGATATAAACTAAAACTTCGTGTCGTGTGATATTACATTAATTTGAATTTGTACTTACATCGTACATTAAATATTTTATTGTAATATAATATTTGTAAAAAAGAAATATGGGACATTATTAAGCTTATCCCAAAATCGTAGTTCTTATTCGCAGGATTGAAATTTGTAAATCGAAATTTTGTTTTATTAATTTTATTTTGTTGGGTTTTTTTAATATTAATAAAAATTTCATATTTCGGAAAAGTTAAAAAAAAGAGGATTTACTAAGCCTTTGCAACGAGTTGAGCTTAACAACTCTCGAAAAATGGAAATGGTCGAGTTGCGTATTTTAATTATAGCACAACAGAGTCTGATTATGAATGGGTTTATATTAAAATACATTGTACTGCTATAATCGAGATTCTAAAAGCCAAACAAGATCGCTTGCTTTTAGAAAGTCGATGTTGTTCGAAAAAGAAAAGCGTTGGAGCAATAAACAAAATTACGCAATAAACAAAATACGCTAAATTTTAAACTTGAAAAATTACACTGAACCGACATCTGTATCCAGTGCAGAGACTGAAATATTGTAGATGCCCTTATGAAAAGTCGCGAATCGATCTATAGAAATTGATTACGAAAGCTAAAATATTTTACAATGTACAATATTATAACATGCACACACACACACAAAAGCATATGCGATTATTTTAAGAATTTTTGGACCCACGTCCTCACTTGCAAAGTAAAAGAAAACTAAAGATTAAAATGAGTTTATAAAATCCTACTGTTATAGCCCCGGACTATTAAACGTAATGTTCCAGAGTTCATTTTAATCGTTTATTTTTTCCCCTCGCACACAAAAAGAAGATCCAAGGAACCTTGAAACGGACATATATGTTTTTTGTGACAGGATATTGCACGTATTTGTGCGTTTTGACATTGTAAAAGAATTTAGCTTACGTATTTAAACTTCGCACAAAATGATTGATTTATACTTACAGAAACTGATTCGTCGTTCCGACGCATTCAGAGCACAGAATACAGAATCAATTTCAGAGTACAGAAATTAATTCGTCGAATTCGTGATATAAACGTTTGCCTGCTCCAGTGGGAGCGACAGTTAACGGTTCTATGGGTTTCAAAAGATAATTGAATTAGTAATCATAAGGTTTAACATCATATAGGGTGTCCCCTCTCAACGGTGGCCAATGGCTAATTTCTAAATCGTTAGTCATAGACATATATCTACCAATAAGTATTTGGAAACTTTCAATTTTTGACATTTTGTCAAATATTTAAAAATATACTTGTCGGATTCTTCTGAAACTTCAGGATTATGAAGATTATGTCTGACCTCATATTTATCAACAGGGCAATTAGGGGTCCGACAAAAAAATAAAGAATAACAGAAATATTTGGTATCACCCTGTACATGAAAATGCACGAAACGATTTATCGCTGCAGAATACATATACGTAGATAAGGCACAACATGTACACTGATTTTTGCAAGAATAGCATGTATATCCATCGAGAAAGAGTGAAAAAAAAAATTCAAAAATTCTGGTATGTTTTTTTTTTTTATATCATGCAGGGTTTTTGACCAAATTTAACGCAAATTTCAAAAATATTGGCAAAATCTATTAGAAAAAATATAGCGCAATTGGAATATAAATATATTAAATATTTTATGAAATATGAGTAGTTTTATGAAATAATTTTTATCTGCGCATGCGCGAACGATAAAAACGATTATTTTACATCATTTAATAGTCAGTTCTATGGAGTAACTTATAAAAAAAAAATCCAAACAAATATCGTGAAAATTCAATAGATATCACTATTATAAGTAAGCTGTTTTTACATTGCTCTCTAAAAACGGCTGAATGATAAGGGATTCTCCACAAATTGACATTTTTTATTCACTGAAAAATAGGAAAAATTTAGTACTATTTAATGAATAAAATGCTGCTAATAAGTATCTTGACACCTGTGATAGAAAAGGAAAAGAGCTTTTATTCTTTTCTATCACAGATGTCAAGATACTTATTAACATAAATATTGTATTAGATATTGTATACTTTAAATACTATTTTTTTCCTAAAATTCAGTTAATAAAAAATTCAGTTTGTGGAGAATCCCTTATCATTAAGCCGTTTTTAGAGAGCAATGTAAAAACAGCTTACTTATAATAATGATACCTTTTTGAATTTTCACGATATTTGATTGGATTTTTTTATAAGTTACTCCATAGAATTGACTATTAAATGATGTTAAAGAATCGTTTTTATCGTTCGCGCATGCGCAGATAAAAAATATTTCATAAAACTACTTATATATCATAAAATATTTAATATATTTATATTCCAAATTCGCTATATATTTTCCTAATAAATTTTGCCAATATTTCTGAAATTTGCGTTAAATTTGGTCAAAAACCCTGCATGATATAAACAAAAAACATACCAGAATTTTTGAATTTTTTAAAAAAATCATTCTTTCTCCATGAATATACATGCTATTCTTGCAAAAAACAGTGTACATGTTGTGCAGTATCCACATATTTGTATCCTGCAGCGATAAATCGTTTCGTGCATTTTCATGTAAAGGGCTATCCCAAATATTTCTGTTATTCTTTAATTTTTTGTCGGCCCCCTAATTGCCCTGCTTATCAAATGGATGTTGATAAATATAAGGTCAGACATATTCTTCATAATCCTGAAGTTTCAGAAGAATCCGACAAGTATATTTTTAAATATTTGACAAAATGTCAAAAATTGAAAGTTTCCAAAAACTTGTTGGTAAATAGTGTAGTTCCAGTTGCAAAAATGCTTTTAAAAAAGTAAAGAATTGTTTTTTAAGCCATTTAGGTAAAAAAAAAATGTTTACTAAAAAATTACGAAAATTAAATTTTTATACGGTTCCCTGGTCCTATAAGTGATATTTAGTAAAAATTTCCCATTCCTCTAACAAGTAACACAATAAAGGTCCCATTCATCTAACACTAAAATTGATCGAATTATGAAACTTTAAATTTCATGACTTAAACTACTTTTCTGTAGCTGAAAACGGATGAGTTGTTCAAGCTTTTAAGGGAACGTACGCTAGTGCTTAAAGTATTATAAAGGTCGTCCATTTCTAACGCTGCCTAATGGCTAATTCCGAAACCGTATATCACAGACATATAGTTCCAATTACAAAAATGTGTTAAGTGAGGTAAAGAAGTATTTTTAAAGCGATTTAAATGAAGTTGCAACCACTATATAAGTTTTACGATAGCGTTAATTTTAATTAATTAACTTCTAGATCGGTTAAAGTAATTAAAGAACTGAGTTTAAAAATTCTTTTTATCCAAAAAATCAAATTTTAGGAAATCGCGAAAAACCTTTAAATGCGTCCATAAGTTTACATTATAAATTTGGAGATTATAGTGTGACATTAGTGCAGATTGATATAGACTGATAGAGAAAACAAAATCGATAAAATGAGTTTTGAAATTAACATCCTCAATTGCATTTTTACTTCCAATCCATTTTTTAATTCCAGTAAATTTGTGACTGACCCCTATTTTGTAGCAAAAAATATGCTTCAACTTTAAGCAGATATTACCCGGTCAGTTTTAATTGCAGACTAATGGGACTTTTTTGTCTAACTTGTTAGAGTTGTGGTAAAAATTTACTAAATATCACTTATATGACCAAGGACCACATAAAAATTTTACTTTCGTAATTTTGTACTAATTTTTTTTAAACTAAATTGCTTAAAAAACAATTCTTTACATTAAAAAAAATTTTTTTTTGCAACTGTAACTGTATGTCTATAATTAACGGTTTAGAAATTAGCCATTGGCCACCGATGAGAGTGGACACCCTGTATATAAGTAGTGCAATAGTACAATATTGTCAAAATATTATATATAAAACGATTTTCTAAATAAATCTCCGAGTGCCATTTAATTTGAAAAAAGTTTTGTTTCATTGAATTTTGGATTAATCTAATAAACCCTAATAAACACACATAATTAAAATAAAGTATTCAGAAAATGATTTTTTAATTTGTCATGTTAAAAAACTCATTTGCGGTCTCTTTAATAGTTTAATCTTCTCAAAGGAAATGTATTCATTTTCATAATTTGGATATTCAATATTTTAAATTCGTTATGATATGCCAATCATTATCCCACTCCGACAAAATTTCTTTGAATCGTAATTGGTACTCCCAAGAATTGAATTTAAAATTTTTGGAAAAATTTTCACAGACATTCTCCTGCAGAAAAAAATCTAATTTTAAAATCTAAGCTTCTAAGTTATTATTATAAATATTTTTGTGAAAAATATCAAAGTTATGGATTAGCTCTGAAAACCCCTTTTATCGGATCTGGTATGTCGTGGACATTTGAACTCGAAAACTGCTTATCTGAAACATAAATCAATCGATTTTCATAATATATTGCATATAATTTATTGTTGCAGCAAAATAAAAAATAAAATAGAATTAGGCTCTTCTGAAGTCAATATATTTTAAATGCATGATGTTTAGCTGATGGCGGCTATATTTGAAACACAGTTGACATTAGCTAAACATGAAACATTGAAAAATGTCTCGTATATGCGTGAGATTTGGACTGAAAAATAACTATTTAATAGTAACTTATATAACTATTTTTGTAATATTTTTCTCTTCTCAAAAATGTCCTGTTTTACATGGAATGGCTGATGAGTAAAATCAAAGTAATTTAAAAAGACATATGAATTTATTTTTATTTCAAAAGGAAAAAAAAATTCAACGTTTAAATAATTTGCGATAATTTAAATAAAATATCCCACAACTTTTTTTTTTTTTTTTTTTTTGTCATATTACAAAATAAATTCACATTTGTTTGTTCCGTTTGTTTATCTTTTAAAAGGAATTATATTTTCACATTTTTGGATTTTCAATACTTTCAATTCATATTGGTATGCAAAGCACTTGCTATTGTTACAATAGTTTTTTTAATCCAAATTTGAATGCTTAAGAACTGAATTTTAAATTTTAAAACGAGCAGTTTCTAAATCGGATTTAGTCATCGAAATTTATTTTTGTTAGTGATTTAAAATTTTCAAAATAATGGCCTGAAATAAAAACAAAGTTAAATATTTTTGAAGTATTAAGGTTATGTTTTAAAATAATAACGTAAGAGCATTCTTTATTTTCCATATAAAAAAAAGTTCATTTCTAATTTTAAATTTCTAGCTGTTTGATTGCCATTCTAAATATTTTGTTATGCAGATACTAAAATATATAAAACTAAAAGCGAATATAAAACGACCCATCAGCCATAAAGTTTTTTGTGTGTCATAAATAAATTTATAGTATATAAAAAAAATCATTTTTCAATTTTTCATACAATTAAAACAACTGCACAATTTAGTAAAATGTATAGAGCAGAATGAATCAATAATATTCGAGAAATAAAACGATAGACTTACTTCGATTATTCCAACTGCAAATATGAAAACAATTATGGAATTTTTCGCAATGCTGACAAGCCTCCTTTCACATAAAAATAAAAACATATTCTCATTTATTTTGTGCGCGGAAAATTTTATAATTGTACATTAAAGTTAAAATTTACTGACTGCGGTTGTTAAAAACCGTATTATTAAAAAAAAATTGGAAATTGATATCCCAACATTGGTCTTTTGAACATTTGATGTTTGCATTCTTGCAGATATATATACAGGGTGTTTCGCTACCAGATAGACAAACTTTGAGGGATGATAGTAGACACGAAAACAAACTTTTTTAAACAGGACACCATGGGGTGCAAATGTCTTCTGTAGGAGATAGGGGCCATTAAAGTTTAAGGTCCAAAATTTCAAACGATGATAAAAAAACGGAAAAAAAGGTCGATTCGTTTGCAGTTTTCACTAAAATCATTCTTTATATCACGTTTTTTTTTAGAAAAATATTTTAAAGGTTATAATGTTCAAAAATTGTCAATAGGGGGAGTTTTAGACTTTAGAATAACGAACAACTACTTTTTACCGTTATTTTGTGCATGGGGTAGAAATTATTTTAAAGTTTAGACTTTAACTTAAATTTTAAGCCCAAAATCGGAAACATTGGGATTAGGTAACTAGCGAAAATTGAACTGTGAACAGAGGGGGAGATTTTAAACGCTCATAAATATTGGACAAACAAATCGATTTTGTTGCGGTTTGCGTCTAAGTCATTCCCTTGGTAATTATTTTATACAAAATGACGTACAGCTTTAGTGTTCTCATATTTTGGAAGAGGGCGCTTCCGACACATCTCTGACATTTCAATGGCATTACTCTTGGGTGTTTTACGACCAGACCAACATACTTCCAGGGAGTGTTAGGGTTCCAAAGATGACTCGGAATCACACAGGAATGTAACGTTGAAAATGCCTTTTTTGCGAGTTACGGTTAAAGGAAGCAAAAAAAAAAAGAAAACAGAAACAGCAGAGAAAGAGCAACACGTTAATGTGACAGAAAACAGTTTATTTAAATGTTTTACGACAAAAGGTGTTCGAAATTACAATCAGAACCAGTCCTGCATGCTTGACAGCGGCATCGCGTGGAATTCCTCACGCTTTGAAAGATTCCTGGCATCTCTAATAGTTTCCTGGCTGCTACAGAAATACCAGCTGCGAGGTCTTCAACTGATGGTACGGAAGTCTTATACACCCAATTTTTCATTTGACCGCAGCAGAAGAAGTCCATACATGATAGGTCCGCCGATCTCGCAAGCCAATGAACCGGGCCACCACGACCTATCCAACACAGTCCATATGTTACTTTGAAGTATCAGCAAACGTCATTGGTAAAATGTGGAGGAGCCCTATCGTGCTGTTCATCGTTCAGATACTTCATTCTGCTAGCTTTGGAACCGGTTCGCGAATGATCACTTCAAAGTGATCGCTGCTCAGGCGCATTACCGTTTAGCGCCATCTACCGCAAGGACACCGCAGCACCATCTACCGTCGCTGTCAAACTTGCCGGACTACTTCTGGTCGTAATTTAGAACACCTTTTCTAGTAAAACCAATAAATAAACTGTTACATTAACGTGTCGCTCTTTCTCTGCTGTTTCTGTTACTTTATCTCTGTTTCCTTTAACCGTAACTTGCAAAACACTCATTTCCAACGTTACATTCCTATGTAATTCCAAGTCGTTTTTATATCCCTAACGCTTCCTGGAAGTATGCTGGTCTGGTAGTAAAAACATCCAGGAATAATGCCATTGAAGTGTCACAGATGTTTCGAAAGCGACGTCTATCAAAAAGTGAGGACACCACGTCAGCACGTCATTTTGAATAAAATAAATACCAAGGGAATGACTTACTCGCAAACCGCAACAAAATCGATTTGTTTGTCCAATATTTATGAGCGTTTAAAATCTCTCCCTCTGTTCACAGTTCAATTTTCGCTAGTTACCCGATCTCACTGTTTCCGATTTTGGGCTTAAAATTTAAGTTAAAGTCTAAACTTTAGAAAATTTTCAACCCCATGCACAAAATAACGGTAAAAAGTAGTTGTTCGTTACTCGAAAGTCTAAAGCGCCCTCTATCGATAATTTTTGAACGTAACCTTTAAAATTTTTTTCTAAAACGATCGTGATATAAAGAATGATTTTAGTGAAAACTGCAAACGAATCGACCTTTTTTTACGTTTTTTATCATCGTTTGAAATTTTGGACCTTAAATTTGAATGGCCGTTAGCTCCTACAGAAGACGTTTGCGCCCCATGGTATCCCATTTAATAATCTTTGTCTTCGTGTGTACTACCATCCCTCAAAGTTTGTCGGTCTGGTAGCGAAACACCCTGTATATATGTGTGTGTGTGTTGTGTTATTTTATATGATTTCTTCAGTAACGATTATTCATATTGCAAATTGGTAAACACAAATTCAATTCAATGCAAATTGGTCATATTGTGTATTTTATAATTTTTCTTTAGTTTTCAAATTGTCTGTAAAATCTACGCTGAATTTTCTATCAAGTGTTAAAAATTTATTCCAATTTTGTCAGTTTTTAAAACATAAAATATTAAATTAAGCAAAGACTTTAGAAGTATTTTAAGAGCTAAGAAAAAAAAGAACATCCTTAAAGAAGAGAACTCTGAAAAAAGAAATTAAAAATACTTATTTACAGAGGAGGTATTTTGAATATAAAAATATATCAAACTGTTTATTAAAAAAAAAACTGTTTATTTAAAAAAAAAAAAACAGAAGTAATGTATTTGGTTACTAAAGAAAAATGTAACATTTGTAGCTTGGGGTAATGCAACTGGAGCTGTTATTCATCTTATGATTTTGTACAAAGGAAAAGAGTGAAACCAGAGTAGGTAGGAAATTTGCATGTTGGTACTCAGGGGCGTAAATCCCGGGGGGGGGGTATGGGGGTGCGGCACCCCCCCCCCCTCGAGTAAATCAGTCGGAAAATTTCGTGTTTATCGGTAAAACTATAAACTTAGTCGGGAAAAAAATTGTATTTATCTATGTAAACTTATAAATTGGATAAATGAAAAAGAAAATCAGTCGGGAAAATGCCGGTTTAGTCGGAAAAATGTTATTTACTACAAAGACTTAGAAATTGGAAAAACGAAAATATCAGTCGGAAAAATTCCCGTTCGATAGGGAAAATGTACGTTTAGTCTTAGAAATGGTATTTACCTATAAGGACTTACAAATTTTAACAATGTTCGTTTAGTCGGAAAAAAAGTTATTTACTATAATGACTTACAAATTGGAAAAACGAAAAAATCAGTCGGAAAAATTCCCGTTCGATAGAAAAAATGTATGTTTAGTCAGGAAAATGGTATTTACCTATAAAGACTTAAAAATTGGAAAAATGAAAAAGTCAGTCGGAAAAATTCCCGTTTGATCGGAAAATTGTACGTTTAGTCGAAAATAATATATACATATGTATGCACCCTCCTTCCCCCCCCCCCCCCCCAAGAAGAAATCAGTCAGAAAATTCCCAGATCGATCGGAAAAAGTTTAGTCGGAAAATATGGTACTGACCTATAAAAACTTATAAACTGGAAAAATGGAAATATCATTCGGAAAATCTCATGTTACATCGGAAAAGGCGTGTTTAATCGGAAAAAATAGTATTACGTATTATCCTATAAAAACTTATAAATTGGAAAAATGGAAAAATCAGTCAGAAAAATTCTTTTTCGATCGGAAAATATGGCATTAATCCATAAAAATTTATAAATTGGAAACACGAAAATATCATTCGGAAATTTTTTCGTTTCCATCGGAAAAGGCATGTTTAGACGGAAAAAATAGTATTACTTATTAACCTATAAAAATTTATAAATTGGAAAAACGAAGTCAGACGGAAAAATTCTTGTCCGATCGGAAAAAAATGGTATTAACCTATAAAAACTTATAAATTGAAAAACGAAAATATCATTCGGAGAGTTTTGCGTTCCATCGGAAAAGGCGTAAAAAATAGTATTTTCGTATTAACCTATAATATATTATAAATTGGAAAAACGGAAAGTCAGTCGGAAAAATTCTTGTTTGATCAGAAAAAAGTAAATTTAGCCGAAAAAAAAAGTATTAATCTATAAACATTTATGAATTGGAGAAATATTTTTATAGTTTTTAACTAAACAAGGTAGAACCCGTCGAATTTCGACGAAAGAAAATGTTTAAAAAGGAACTGTTTCATTGGTTTATAATAAGCCTACAAAATTAGTTATAATAAAAATGTACCGTAAGTGTAACTCTTAAATAAATGATATTTAACTTAAACTTAACAAAATACTATTTTTATAAAATTTAGTTGTCGAAATTGTTAAACTTTAATCGTAAGCAGTAAAAAATAATAAACATCTGTTATTATGATAAAGTTATCAATTAAGACTTTTATGCTAGTATTCCAAAATGAAAAAAAGCTAAATTTATTCCACTTTAACTCGATCATAGAATTTTTTTCGTGAAATTTAATAATGACATCATTTTCACCATCTCAAAATTTAGATATGCACGTTTCATATTTACATTCACCTTTAAAAAAAATAAATAAAATGGCATTTTAATTTGACCATTTTGATGCAAAACTTGATGTCTCGACGCTATTAGCTGAAACAGATACTGAACTATTTTTATTCTTTTAAGTGTAAATGAAATTTTGTAAGAGAAACCAAAATTTACCGGATTTTGTAACGTATTTAGATTAAAAGAAATTTTCCCTTTCAATAAGAAAATGGCAACATAAAGATACAATATTTTTTTTCTCCTTTTTCCCATGGAGGAAGAATATACTGGAGGTGAACTATAATGATTTGGGTGATGCCAAAAATGTAACCCTACATTAAGTCACATTAAGTCCAAGCAAAACCACGTGCTTTGATTCGCCTATGAATTCAAACCGGTTAAAACCCGTATTTGATTGCTCTTGTTTTTTATCGTCAAATTTTTTATTAGACAGCGCTTTACAGGTAAAAATTTCTTTGATTATTTAATTATATGTGTTTTAAATATCAAAATAGAAAATCTTTTAGATTTTTCTTGAAAAGATAACATTATTTTGCTAATATCTGAAAATCGTTTGCAATCAGAAATCTGTAATTACTTATGTTTTCATACATGATTTTAAAAGAATGTTTTCATTATTATATTTTAAATATTATTTAAATGCAATTATTAATATTTAACAAAACAAATTTCTTTTTATATATTCATCTTGATTTTTTTTTTATCCCTGAATTATTTATTTAGAATAAATCTATTTGTAATATCGAAACCCTGTATTTATGCTTCATTTTTCGCATTTAAATGCGATTAATCTTAAAATATGTGTAATTTATTTTCTAATAATTTTAAAAACATGTTAAGAATCGAAATTTTTACTGCGTGAAAATCAGCTCATTTATTTTACAGCTCTCAAATTTTATTATGCTTTATATCTGTTGTTTTTAGGTGCTTTCGTAATTATGTAAATACGTAGCACCTATAGTTGTCGTTCAGTCCATCCGTCTGTCTGTCCATTCGCATATAACAACGCAAAAACTACCCAACCGAATCGTTTGAAGTTTAAAATACACAATTAATACATAATTTTGTGAAGTTATTTCAAATTTAAGATAGATCAATTATGTATAGATGAATTACAGGGACAATCAAAAGTATCCCGTTACATTACGGTCAAGGGGGGTTTCAAATGCATTTTAATCATTTGAAATTTAAAACAAATAATTATTACATAATTTTGTCGTGTCATTTTAAATTTTATAGAAATTGGATACATAAATCAATTACAGAAACAATAAAAAATATTCCATGACATTACGGTCAACGGGAAAAAAAGTTTCAAATGCATTTTAATGGTGTTAAACTAATTCAAACATAATAAAACTGACATGAACCTATGAAGTATATATATACTAAAATATACATTCTGTACAATCTGTGATGCAAAGAATATTTGTTTTAAATTACAGGAGCACACAAAAGTATTTCATTACATAAAGCTATACGGAGAAACATTGTTTGTGGGGCGTGTTTTAATTACATTAAACTATTTAGCATTTTATGAATATGATATAGGTTGCTGAGGTGTAATAAAAATTACTTCCTGTATATTTACAGGAACACAACGATTTCTACTACTATAATGTAACCGAAGTACTGTCTACTATATCAGCAAGATCTGGATATTTTAAAAACTTCGTTATCGTACGAACGCACCTCATTTGTTACGCTTCATGTGTAATTTCCAACTTGTTTATTAATTGTTTCTCAAAATTTTTTATTGATAATGCTGTTATTTTGAAGAAGTAAAATTTTTATATTTGTCAAAAATTGTTCTTATTAATGTAAAGCATGACTATATGCTAACAATATTTGTTTTAAAACATGTTTTGGAATTTTTTAATAACGTTGTAAGTATTAAAATTAGCTCTGTTTCAGGCGGAATACTGTTTATGTGTGGGATTCGAATTCAAATATTAGCGGTTCAGATCGATAAAAAAACATTTATGTTGGATTCCGATTTGAATAGAATTTTCGTGTTCAGGTAAAATACACAACCCGACCCATTCAAAGATCTAGTCTCGCTGCAAATTTAACATACATTTTTATTCGTGCAGCGTTAAGCGTTGAGCAAATAAGCAAAATTATAATATCACTTTTTTTATAATGTTGCAATATTATAATTTTTCAACATCACAGTTTAAGCAACATTATATAATTTTATACACTCTTACTTTCCTTTGCGTGAAATTTTATATCATCACGAAAAATATTGAAAAAGCCCGGTTTTAAGCTATATTGAGCTATACTCTTCACATTTTCAATATGCCTATACAGGGTGTTTCAAAGTTATGCATCAGAAATGTAAAGGCAATTAGCGGGAACATTAATGAGCAGATTTGTAAAGGAATGTGGGTGCGGAAATGTAGCGTTGAGGAGAATCAGTGAATAATTTATGTCTATTTCACTATAATTTAGTAACATATTTTGGCCGCTAAAAGCTCCCAACCATATATCATTATCCCCATAAACGGAATTCTTTTGTGTGGTTCTTTAAATAAATAATAAATGTTTAACAAACCCCATATTCTACAAAATGCTTGTTATACTGCCGTTTGTAAATGCATATCAATTTCTTTATGTTTTAAATGGTCTAACGTCATTGAAATGAACTTGAAACGATTTTTCCCATTGACCATAATGTAACAGAATACTTTAGACTGTCTATGCAAATGAACTATAAATTCTACACATTTCCTTATTAATAGCGATCAAGGTGTAGAACACGTCAATAACATATAAAAAATGCTACGAGCATCAGAGTTTATTTACAAGAGTTAGAACTCGGCCACACAAACCGGAGTCATAAACATTTTTCATCTACGTTACAAAGTATTAACTAGTAAAAAAAAAATCCCGCGTTAAGCATAGATTATAAAACACTATCCAAATTTCCTTAATTCTTTAACAAAACTCCGTTATTCAGGGAAATAGGTGTTACTGCCCATAACCAAATATGTATTTCAATACTTCTGAATGGCTCTGTATTTGATTTGTCGGTTGATATATATACTATATCATGGAGAAATTTAGTTTAGCAAAAAAATGCCTAGCTGGATGAAATTTTTCTTTTGGCAGTTTATACGAATAGATGTAAAACATACTTCAATACTTTTGTTCAGCCCTGCAGTTTACCTAGTACCTTTATTACACGAAAGTATTTTGCTAAAATTAATTATATAAAAAAATAAATAAAAAATGTTAATCAAACAACAATACTCTTTAAACTATTTAAATCATATTTCCAGAAATTATCATCCTTAAACAAACCTGTATCCAGTTCTTTGCGTGACCCTGTAAAAATGCAAAACTTTTTTAAAAAGAAACCTTTAAGTAAATTACACTTACATTCAGTAACTTTTCCGAGTTCTTTTGAGTAACCCTGTATATCTTAATTGTGTAACTATTATAGCATTTATGCACACCATATAATGTGAATACATTTAGTGACACTTAAAAGCGCATATCATAATTAAAAATGCATTTCATCCATGGAACAGTTACCATGCGTAATATACAGTACTTCGAATAGAATATGCTTTTTGAAGTCTTTTGTGTGTCCCTGTAAATGCTATGCACTTCGTATTATGCGTGAAATAACTCATATTAAGTCTCAGCGACGTATATCAATTTGATTACACATGATACGGTTTACCATCGTTAAAATATGTCGCAAACAATTTCCTCCTTTATTATCATATATTAGAATTATTTTGTGTGGCCCTGTAAATGAATATCCATTCTTTTAGCTGCTTTAGTGCTTCTTTTTTCTTTTTTAGTGCTTTTCGTAGATGAAAATAAATGTGAATACGTTTGTCCGGCCGCAACATCTTTAAAATTTATTTGAAACGATTTTTCCCCATTGGCCCTAATATTATCGAAAACTTTTGACTGTCCCTGTAAATGAATTAATCGTGGCAGACACTTCATTTTTAATAGGGTTTGTGCTTGTGTAAACTTCAATAACATGGTAAAATTTCTTTGCATTCCGAGCATATTTACGAGAGTTAGAGCGCGGACAGACGGACAGACAAAACGAATGCATAAACATTTTTCAATTTTGTTGAAAAGTATTAATAAAAATTACTGTAAAAAGAAAACTTTTAATAATACAATTTTTAGTTCGTATCAAACGTTTTCAATTTCTTATTTAATTTTAATTTGAAATTTAATAATAATAATGACATTTAATAATAATAATAATAATAATTTCCCAATTTCAATTATTTTAAAAGTAAACATTTCTTTTAATAAATAATAATAGAACAAAGACCATTTTAAAAATTTCCTATTTCTTCTTAAAAAATGCTCCAGCTGTAATTCATTTCTTTCAATTCGTCTTATTAATACAAAATCCCTTCCTTTTTTGGAAGCTTTCCAATTTTCCACGTGCTTTTGTTTGGTACACTAAAATTTGAGCGATAAATGGATTCACATTGTAAACCTTTTTTAAGGCTTAGTTCACCTCCACCTATCTTCTTCCTCCATGCCTTTTTCCCTTTGCTTTTAATAGAAATGGAGTACTTATGTTGCCAAAATTTGAAAAAGGTATGAAAAACTACAAAAAAATTAATTTTTCAAAAATAAATTAAGGTACAGTTTTCAAATAAATTGCAATTAAAAGTACATTTTTTTCCCAATACGACGGTGTAAAAGTTGAAAATGCGCGATATTATTAGTTTAAAAATTTGCTGTAGCGAAATTTTCAAAACCAAAATTGCACTTCAAATTTCAAAGTGTTGCCATTCATAAAATGACGTATGCGTTACGCACAGATACGTTTGGCCTTTATAATATAGATAAGAAAAACAAGTTAGATCGAAGAAAACCTATAAAATTTTATTCGTGATCGGATTTATTTCCACTTGCAGTTTCTAATTAGAAAAATAAAAAACAATTTAGAACGAAGAAAACAAATTTATTCTTAGCCGGAACTATTATTAATTAATTTAACTAACTGGTAATTTACTAAGTACTTTAATTTACTAATTAATTAATACAATTTATTAATATATAGGGTTTTATTTTTCTGATAAAACTATTCAGAAAAATTTTGATTTGACAAACATAGTGTACTCGGAAACCTCAATATGACAAAAAATAAAAAAATAAAAAAATAATAAATAAATAAATAAATAAATAAATAAATAAATTGTTTATGTATATATTCTAACAATGTTAATGTTATTTGTAACCGTGATATTTTGAATAAAACCTTGATATTCCGATTTTTTTTCCTGTGCCTTTTGGCTTCGAGATATCGAAATCCACCTGTATTGATTTACTGTCGGAAAGCTTTTAGTTTAGTGTCAAAATTTTAAGATATACTGATTAAATTGAAGAAACTTCTATTTTTTACTTTCTTCTATCTTTACAAGAAGAAAGTATTGGATTCATGAAAATTTTCGACTTCCGGTTTTCGACGGATTTATACGTTTTAGAAGGTCCTGAACACGTTTTGACTATTTTTAGAAAATGTCTGTCTGTGAGTCTGTCCGTCTGTCTGTCTGTCTGTCTGTCTGTCTGTCTGTCTGTATGTGACAAAAAATTTGTGGGCGCTCTATCTCAAGAACTAATGCTCGAAATTTAATAAAATTTTATATTCAGTTAGACCTTGATATGAATTAGTGTCTATTGGTTTTTGGTGAAAATTGGCCTGCAGGTGGCGCTGCTATACAACGTTTTTCATGATTTTCAAGATTGCTATATCTCAAGAACTAATGCAGAGAATTTCACCAAACTTCAGATTCTGTGACCCCTTAATATACATAGACGCTGATTAAGTTTTGGTGAAAATTGGCCTGCAGGTGGCGCTGCTATACTACGTTTTTCATGATTTTGAAGATTGTTATATCTCAAGAACTAATGCAGAGAATTTCCCCAAACTTCAGATTCTGTGACCCCTTGATATACATAGACGCTGATTAAGTTTTGGTGTAAATTGTCCAGCAGGTGGCGCTGCTATACCACGTTTTTCATGATTTTCATGATAGCTATATCTCAAGAACTAATGCACAGAATTTCACCAAACTTCAGATTCCGCGATACCTTGAGATACATAGCCGCTGATAAGGTTTTGGTGTGAACTGACCTATAGGTGGCGCTGCTATGCTACATTTTGCACGATTTTTGCGATAGCTATATCTCAAGAACTAATGCTGAGAACTTCATCAAATTTTAAATTATGTTACACTAGAATATATAACATAATTAGACGCTGATTACATTTTGGTATTAACCTTGCAACAGGTGGTGCAGCTATGCTGCATTTTGCACGATTTTTCCTATAGCTATATCTCAACAACCAATGCACAGAATTTCATCAAACTTCAGAATTTGTTACAAAATGACATATAACATAATTACACGATGATTACGTTTTGTTATAAATCCTTCAACTGATGGCGCTGCTGTGCTATATTTTACACGGTTTTTTTAAACTAGCTATATCTCAAGAACTAATGCACAGAATTTCATCAAACTTCAGATTCTTTTACACCATAACATAATTAGACGCTTTTTTACGTTTTGGCATAAATTGTCCAAGATATGGTGTTGCTATTCTACGTTTTGCAAATTTTTTGTTATAACTATAACTGAAGAACTAATGGACGAAATTCGATCAAATTTCAGATTCTGTTAGGTCTTGACATAAATAGATGCTTATTAGGTTTTAGTATAAATTATCCAACATGAGGCACTACTAAGATCATTTTCTCAGAATATTAATTAAATTTTGCTTTTTAGGCTTTTCGGCTACAGAATCTCATTAGGCTAGGTCAAATGTTCGAGGAAATTCGATAGTGGGTAACTTTGGGGTCACCATGTTTTTTTTTAATATTAAAATGTACTTATGAGATAGAAGAAAGTTTTGGGATTGACACATCCAACTAGTTTTACTTAAACTTTAAATTTAGTTAGAAATATGTATCACAGAATTTAGGTGGTATCCCATGAAAATTCAAACTGAAATACAAATATTTTGTATTTTTCCATATCAAAATCTGGATATTTTCCACTCCATACAAATTTTACATTTAATTGAAAATAATTATAGTTTTAATTATTCCTACTAACTAATTTTGTGTTTTCTTTTTATTTTACCAAAAATAAATAAATAAATAAATAAATAAATAAAATAAATTAGTAAAATATTAATAAAAAGTCGAAATAAAAATCACTTTACGATTGTTTAAGTACGCGTATTGTGTTTAATGTCATTGAATGCGACATTCGCGGTCATTCATTTCTTTGGCTTCGGCTTTTTCCGTATCTGTTAATTTCCGTCTACCCATTTTTAAATTTGTTAGTTTTCTTCTTTATTACAATGATTTTAAACATTTTAATTTCCTATTCAAATAAAAATTCTTCTAAAAGTAAAGAATTTAATTTAAAATCAAATAAAAATACTTCTAAAAGAAAAGAATTTAATTTAAATTCAAAAGTGACCACGTCATTTTGTCGATCCTCCACCGAAAACAACAACCATTTTTCAATGGTTTAAAAAAAAAAAAAAAAAAAAAAAAAAAGTGAAATTGTTTTTTATTTTATTTAAAAAAAAATTAAAAATGTGAAATTGTTTTTATTTACTTTGTTACATAATTTTGATTGATTTAAAAGGGTGCTTAAGAAATTTATATGATATAGGATGAAAATTGAAAATACCCAAATACTTTGAATTTTTATCTCAAAATAATCTGGATATTTTACAGTCTATACGAGTTTACTTCTCTCAGAAGTAATACGTTCGTTTTCTTTTTCCTGAATCAATTCTATTCAATTTTTAAATATTTTTATTAATACTACTACATTTTGTTTAATCAGAAAAATGATGGGTATCACCAAATTGTACTCTGCTTTAAAGTTTGTCGTTAGAAAGAATTAAATCTTATATTAAGAAATGCCGTATTTTTGACAAATTTTTGTCTCTAAAATATTCCCCAAGCAAAAAAGATTTCAATTTTACATTTAAAAAAACGCTAAAAATAATTTTAACTCATAGAAAAAAAAAAAAAAAAAGAGATAGAACATTGTTTTCTCTTCAACGTAACTCTTTCACGCTTGGGCATCTAGACGACCGGGCGCTGGACCTCCCGCCCTATGTGTCAGTTACAAAACTTACAGCTCGAAAATTGGAGAGAAAATACTTATGATGTAAGCGTGCACTAAGATGGAATTTTTGAAATTATCTCCCTAAGAGGGACAAGTGGCGGGGGGGAGGGAGTCAAAATTCTGGAACAATTTGCCATATCTCAGCAAACATTTAAGGTGGGAGCGTGGAATTTCAGAAAATAAATCTACTAAAAAAATTATCAAACACATAATCCAACGATTTCAGAAATTCCCCATAAGGGGGTTAAAAAAGGAAGGGGGTCGAAAAATTTTGGACATTTGGCGCATCTCAGCAGTCTTTTTTAATAAGAGCGTGAAACGGCAGAAAATAATTTTTTTAAAAACTAATTAAATGCGTGTTTCAGCGATATTTTAAAATTTCTACTCCCCGAGGATGAGGTTAAAGTGGGGTGGAAAAATTCCACACTTTTTTGGACCCACCATGTGACCTATCATAGAAAAACCCTCAGATCACTCTTTTATATTATAAATATTTCTTTCTTCCACCTGACCCTCTCTTATTTCCCTACCGGGGACAATTTTCGATCTTTTTCGAAATTGTAGCGTTTTATCATTTTAGTTTGGGTTTTTTACGGGGACCACCGATAAATATCATTTATATTATATGAAAATCAGTTAGGGGAAGGGTCTATTCTGGTAGGAAGGACAATTTCCTAAATATGGTCTACATCTCTCTTGTGATATATCACGGGCGACCACTTTTCTAAATTTAGCCGGCACCTTTCATGTGATATATCGTTGGAAAGCCCTGTGACTGCTTATTCGCATGGCCCTCTCGGGTGGTCCGATTATTGTATCCCAGCAGGAGACCTTCTAATTATGGGGGAAATATATGGTTGTATAAGACTAATAATAACAAAAGATTATTTGACTAACTCGATACACTAAGTCATAATTATCTTGAGAATTATATATGAATATACATTATATATGAACAGTAATAAATTTCAGAAAACTGAAATATATTGTAATAAAACATTTAACAGACATTCTCATTTTTGTTTTAAATGTGATAAACACCGAACAATCGACTTTCTTTAATTCGAAATCGGATAAGTCGAATTTTCGCTTAATTCGAACTAAACATGAAGTTTCGATTTTCAATAGCAGAATAACGTTAAAAATTTTCATTTATTCAAACTCATTTTCTGCTGACTTTGTTTAATTCGAACTAACAAAACTCCTATTTTTTTCCTTTTATTTTACTTTCTTATGGAATTCAGATCTTTCAAATAATTTTCTTTCTTTTATTTTTGTCAGAATTGTTCTGAACAATTATACATATAGTCCTATGCATTTGCTATCCTCTTTTTTAGTGCCCTGTGTGTCCATCAATAACACCTCCACCCTATCTTCGTTTCTGCTTATTTGTAGTACTTTAATCAGTTTATGTATTTATATATTTTAATTTAATATTAAATCATATTTTAATGATAACAACCGAAATAGATTTAAAAAATATTATAACATTAATTCTTTTTAATAGTATCCCTTTAAACATGTTTTCCTCTCTTACTTTCCATAATTCGAACGCTGGATAATTCGAATATTTCTTGTGGTCCCGACGAATTCGAATTAACGACAGCCGACTGTATACATACAGGGTGATTAAAAAAAACGTGCACAAAAAGATATGAGAAATCAAGCATACAACAAGGATAAAAAATCACATAGGAACATAGGGTCGCAAACTACTTATTGAGTCACAAATACAAGGTGATTCAAACTAGTTACACCCGGTTTGAAAGTAATTATTTCGAGGAAAATAAAAGTATTGTAATGAAAATGCAACAATATGTACCTTATTTTGTGTGAAATGTGATAACGTTACGAAAAGACTTGGAAAAACATGTTGCTCAAGCAATCGATGATACCGTATAAACTGATTATCACAGTTCAAAATGTGAGATGTCAAGTGCATATTGCTGGCGCGCATAATGCAAACTTCTACCACTTTTGTTCGGTGTTATCACATTTAAAACAAAAATGAGAATGTCTGTTAAATGTTTTATTACAATATATTTCAGTTTTCTGAAATTTATTACTGTTAACCGAAATTGAGTAGAATGAAACACCCTGTATTTGTGACTCAATAAGTGGTTTGCGGCGATATATTCCTGTGTGATTTTTTATCCTTGTCATATGCCTGACTTGTCATATCAATTTGTCCACGCTTTTTTTAATCACCCTGTATATTAGTCCTAAGGTTGGCCATAGTACTCGGAAATTTTTGAGCCTACACCCCCCTACGCGACTAGGGTGATTTACGCCCCTGTTGGTACTTCATTTCAAATTGCATCAAATGCAGCATAAAACACATATCTTTGTTAAATAGATCTGACATTTTTCACGATTTAAACTACAAGAGCACTGTTAACTCAATTTCGATGGTTTCATGTTCGATCTAGAATACTCAATTATAGATAACGCTCAAAAAATCTCAATTTTTACTTTGTTTACCTTTTGATACAATTAATGAACTGCTTCTATTGGTTTGTTTTATTTGATTTGTCAAATTCTGTTTTCTGCCATCTGAGCAAATTTAAAATTAACAAGTTGCTTGATTTTTGATCCAAATAATCATGACAACAATTCAAACAACAATCCAAATGTAATTATGAAGAAGATTTTGATTTAAGTTCTGTTTCTTAAAACCCACCTCCAATAAAGAATAGTAATAAAATTGGAAAGAAAAAATATCCCAGGGTCATCTTCTGAAAATAAATGTCGTCATACTCCGTTTCCATCATATATTCCTGTATTTTTTTAGACTATGACTATGATTTTTCATCTTTTGATTATAATGACAGAAATGGTGCCTCTGTTCACGAGTCTTCATTTTAAGAATTACTGTCATCTCCATAGAAAAAGCGTAAACCAATTCATGTCATGAAATCTGCAATGAACTAACTTGCTCAAATTTTGTAAAAAAATATATTTTTACAAAACCTATTCAAAATAATATTGTGGACACTCAAACATCACAGCATCGATTAAATAAATAAAAACGTCAGCTTCTGATGAATTGTGGAAATTTGTCCATAGCAAAGAGAAGTAATAAAGACAGTTGTTTTTGCAGTATTTGTAAAAAAGAAAGAGTTATGGATGTGAGATTAAGTGTTGTGTGTGCTAAATATGTAAACGAAAAAAGCGTCAGATTTACCGTGAAATGTATGTAGTATTTTTATTTGCCATACAAATGAAGTTAAAAAAGAAAAACATTTTTTACATTAAAAAATAAAATTGATTAAAATTGTTTAAAATTGTTTAAAATTTTTAAAAATTACTTTCATTTTTTTTTTTTTACCTTTTTGTTATTTTTTTCAAAGTTTCAAAAATAAATTTTGTTTTTGTAATAATTGATATTCCTCATGCGTTAAACATGAATCCTCCCATTATAGTTCTCCTAAGTGCATATTACCTACATCAACAAGTCTTTAAAAGAAAAATCCCTCCAGGTTAAAATCTTAATTATGTTAAATTTTTAATATTTTTTAATGTACTAAAAAGAGTATGCCCTTTTAGACAATTATTATTATTATTAGTGTAAAAATCAATTACTATTATCACTAAATAATTTCTATCCTGAAGGTCGCTAAATTACCTGCATATATCTGGGAATGCGAGGACACAGAAATAAGTATAAGTTAGAAAAAGAATATACTGTGCATTTCTGTAGTAGAATTTATTTTATATACATATTTACCTGTTACCAATATGCCACAGTACTACATCATTCATGGAGAATATTGATAAAAATCGCTATTTAACGAAAAATCTCAGCGGTGCATACACCTTTTTGTGAGGATATCAATGAACTTTGAATGTCACTTTGTAGATATCACTGAAATAGTATGAAGAAAAACTTTGCTGAGCATATTATGAACATACTGTACATTATTTATTTCTTCTCTATTCTATTCCCTTTTTTTTTATTTTAGCAATTAAACATTTTTTGGAAGTCGAAAAATAAATAATTGTAATAATTGTAATTCAAATAAATAAATAATAATTGTTCTTATGGGATTTAAAGGGTATGGATTTAAAAGGATTTGTGGTTTAAAGGGCAATTTTCATCTTGTGTGAGTACATGAATATCTAGATAAAATATTTTTAGTTTTTTCGTTTAGATTTGCCCGTTTCCCTCACTACACGTAAACTTACTACTTCATCAATCTAATCTAAAGGATACCTGAAATTAGTGATGGGCGATTCTCGAAAATTTCCTATTCGATAAAAATCGTAATCGTAAAAAAGCACATTCGATAAAGTCATCGATTAATTTCGAGAATCTACAATCGAGATGTTTTTACAATCGATTATTAAAATCTTTGTTATTACATGTTTAAAAAGCATAATTTAATAAATACATTGTAACTGAAAACAAATGACTAATAATAACACATTGCTTAGTGGTGCACAAAATAGGAATTTTTAATATACATTTGTACAATTAAAGTAAACTAAAACTTTCAACGTTTCGCGCCGTCTTCTGCGGGCGTCTTCAGGAAAATATGATAATGGAAGGACTACGTTTGCATCTTGATCGAGAGATAATATTTCTACTAAAATCTAAATGAATTAAAATTTTTAAAAATGTTGCCATTTACACGTGGGTACAAATTAAAATATTGCAAGGAAATAAAAACAAAAACGCAAAACGTTGAAAGTTTTAGTTTACTTTAATTGTACAAATGTATATTAAAAATTCCAATGTTGTGCACCACTGAGCGATGTGTTATTATTAGTTAAATTTTATGGTGCAACTGTCCTATATATATTTATGAAAACAAATGAATTTAAAAAACAACAATAAACCAAAAGAATGTTATAATGGAGCCGCAATAGTAGAAAAGTCATGTAACAGCGTTCCTTGGTTTCAAAAAGTTGTAAAGTCGCGAGTAGAGCGAGTAGCAAAATGGCTAAAGAAAAAATAATCAAAAGCACTCCTAGTGAAAGAACATGAACTAAAAGTGGATATTAAAAGTGATCAAAATCTTTTATTGATTTTTGTACATCAATTGAGATACGATCTACAATTCTCCCATTATTAGAAGACTCTATTGAAATTCATCAAACGGACCATTCGGGGGGCAAAATAGTGCAGGAGCAATGAAAATGCATAATATGAATAAATGGTCATTAGGCTTTTCCAACAATACATCACATGATGGGTGTCAGTTAAATTTATTAAAGAGTTTCCCGCGGGGGCAAAGTGAGGAGGGATGAGCGCGGGAGGTATATAAAATAAAATGGTAATTACAGAGCTTTCTAATGATATATCACGAAAGAGGAGTCAACAAAAGATATAAAAACACTCCCCTTAGAATTCCAAATATTGCAACACACGGAATACAGCCTGTCCTCACAGTTTGTGAATTCTTCATACATTATAAATTATATATTGAAAGTCTCCATAAAAAAATCAGATCTGAATTCACAAAACGAAATGATTTCAAAAAAGTTTGAAAAGCGCTTCTGTAAGGGGGCCAAATTGAGGAAAGAGAAGGAAGATTCATAATATGAAAGAGTGGTTTGAAAACTTTCCGTTGATGTATCATATGTCGGGTCCATAAAAAGCTTCAAATTTACTCCTCACTACTCCACTATTTTTTTTCTTGCCTGCATACATCCGGAAATCACGCAGCCTCGCTTTAAAATGTTTATATTTATTAAAATATTTTTACCAAAGGGCTCCATCAAAAAATCACATTTAAAATGAAATTTATTCTCAAAATAGCTACGATTTTAAAAAATCACCCCTCATCGCTCCCCTTCCCCCTGCGGAAATTCAACCCAAGGAGGAGAAACTTTCATAATGTGAAAGAATGGTTCGAAAAACATTTCAATAATCTATCACATGAAGGGTCCAAAAAAAAGTTTGGAATTTACTCCTCACCCGCAGGTTTACTTTTTCTTAACAGAATACACCCGGAAATCACGCATCCCCCACTTTAAAATGTTTATAATTAGCAATTTTTATTAGAAGGTTCCATCAAGAAACCACTTCTAAAATGATAGTTATTCTCGAAATAGCTACGATTAAAAAAATTCACTCCCCGTCGCTCCCCCATCCTGAAATTAAACTGGGGGAAGAGAAAGGTCCATAATATGAAAGAGTATTCCGAAACCTTTCCTATGACATATCACATGACGGATCCAAAAAAACTTTGAAATTTACTCCTCACCCGTGGCCGTAATGTTACTTTTTCTTCCCAGAATGCACCAGGAAATCACGCAGTTCCCATTTTAAACTTTTGTATTTATGAAATAATATTTACCGGAGCGCTCCTCTGAAAACCACATCTAAAACTATATTCATTGTCGAAATAGCGAAGATAAAAAAAAAAATCACCCTCTTATTGCTCCCCCTCCCCTTCCTGAAATTCAACTCCAGGAGGAGAAATATTCGTAAAATGAAAGAGATGTGCGAAAAAATTCCGATGATATATATATATATATATAACATGGCGCGTCCAAAAAAGAGGTTGAAATTTACATGTCACCTGAGGGTTCACTCATTTTTCCAAGAATACACCTAAAAATGACGCACCCCCCACTTTAAAATCTTTATATTTAATAAGTTATATTTACCGAAGAGTTCCATAAAAGAAACCTCCACATCTAAAATGATATTTATTGTCGAAATAGCTACGATTTAAAAAATTCACCCTCTTATCGCTTTCTCCCCCCCCTCCTCCTGAAATTCAACTCTAGGAGGAGAAAGATTCGTAAAATGAAAGAGAGGTGCCAAAACTTTCCAATGATGTATATATGTTGCGCCAATACCCGGAGACTGGCCAATTCTAGAAGTGGCTGGCCAATACCCGAACTGGCCAAGCTTCCTGGCCAAAACCCGACATACATGAAATGAATAGCGTATTTTGGGTTTTGGCCGGCCAATTCGCGAACTGGCCGGGAAGCCTTGGCCAACATCCGAACTATGATGCATAGGTACCAATTTTTTGTAATTAAGATAATGTAACATTAAAATGTACAGTAAAAAAGATTTTCATTGATTATATTGAAACGAAATATTTTTGTGTACCCAACTAAATTAACCAAAAATAGCACACAATTCCCTTTCAATATCGAAGTTAATTGATAAACCAAATACGATGACAATAACAAGTTAACCGGAAACTTTACTCGAATTAGATCACGGGCAGGCTGATGTCTAGACTATTTGAATTCATAGACACTATCAACTATGTTAGAAAGGATTAAGCCGAGTATTTATATCTATTTCGCGAATTGGCCAGTCGCATCAGGCCAGTTCGCGAATAAGCCAATTTCATCTGGCCAGTTCGCGAATTGGCTGGCCAATTCTAGAATTGGCCAGTCATTTTTTAACGTTGCTGGCCAATTCGGGAATTGGCCGGCCAGTTCTAGAATTGGCCAATTTCAGGTATTGGCTGCAACATATATAACATGACGGGTTAAAAAAAAAAGGTTTGAAATTTCATGTCACCCGTGGGTTCACTTATTTTTCCTAGAATACATCTAAAATTGATGCAGCCGCCACTTTAAAATCTTTATATTTAATAAATAATATTTACCGGAGAGTTCCATAAAAAAATCCACACCAAAAATAACATTTATTGTCGAAATAGCTACGATTTAAAAAATTCGCCCCATCATCGCTCCCCCCTCCCCCTCCCCTCCTCCCGCCCTTAAAATTCAACTCCAAAAGTAGAAAGTTTCATAATATGAAAGAAGAGCTTTCATATGTGCCTCTCATTTCAGCAAATCCCGATAAAGTCAGACATTTCGAAAAAATCATTTCTTCGCGATGAAAATTAACCTCGATTGAAATAGGTTTATCGAAGGACTTGTAACTTCGAGATGAAATTTAACCTTGATAAAAGCGGCATTTCGAGAAGGTTGTGGTTTGCTGATGAATGCCTTTTTCGATAAGGATGATTTTCGTTCTCGCTGAGATAGAGATGAGGAGCTATATCGAGGAGCGTTTTGTCGATGAAGCTTTGTGAAATGAAAGTTTTATCGAAAAACGAGGTACAGAAAGAAGCATGAGAATATACAAGTTATCTTGTGAAATGAAGACCTAATTTTCAAAGTTTCCGGTATTTTAGTCTTACCATGCTGTCACGTACCCATAAATATTATTTATTTTTAAAAAAAAATTTCAAAGAGGGGGCTGGAGAACACATGTTTAAAACTGTAGCGATTTCTACAATACATATCAATTTAAGTGTTTTTTTTTCAACGAATCATTCGGTAAATATTATTTATCAAATGCAAAAAAAATAAAGTGTCTGCTGCAGGAAATTGGGGGCGAAAGTGTGGACTGACGGGGAGCAGGGGAGGGGGACAATTTTCACTTTTTTAAACCCGTCATATTGTGTATCATCTTGAAGATCTCGAATTACTCTTTCATATTATGATCAGGCACGTAGCCAGGGAGGGGGCTAAGGGGGTTGAAGCCCCTCCCGAAACTTTGAAAATACAAAATTATCCGTATGATAAAAAAAATAAGTTTTAATAAGTTTTGTTTGTTTTTATCTGCCATTACATTAAAATCAATTGCATTTTTAGCTGTAAAAATATCCTTTTATTGAATTACAGTTACGGTAATCCTTCATTATGTCGGTTATTTGGATATATTGTTTTTTTAATAGGTATGTACCACTAAAAATATAAACTCTTTTTAAAACGTAATTTTTACTGTCTTTATGCGCAGTAAAAGTCAATCAAGTGTAATTTCTTATCATTAATTTGACTAAGAAAAATTAAGTATAAAACGCATACGGCATAAGAAAGATCGCGAAAAATTAGGAAGATTATTTTCTATATGTTTCAGTCATTGGAAAAAGGCAAATTTTTTTCTTAAAACATAAACAATTAGATTATCACAAACCTTATGCTATTTTAACAAACAAACTTCAGATTTTTTCGGGAAAATAGAAATAGAATTATTTCACTGTTGAGTTTTCAAAAAGTTCCAGGTAAAGAAGAAATTAGAGAAGATCTTGAACTAATACTTGAAACAATCTTATTTTGTGCAGAATAAAATAGCCACAGACCACGATAACGATCCTCTAACTTTAGAGAAATTGGTATAAAAGAGACTAGTTAAGAGTTCTTTTAAATTTTGAGCAAAGTCTGGAGCGAATGAATTGAAACGTGATATTATAAATATCCTTAGAAATGCTATTTATTTCACCCCAGAAACTCAGAATGAAACCAAATATTCTGGGATATAGTTACCGAAGTATTAATTATCAAAATATATATTGCGATCTGTTTTAGCTTAATTGCTGTTGAAACTATGAACATTTCAAGCGCAGAACAGCTTGCCATTTGTGCTAGATATGTGAACTATTTAAAAATTCACAAAACCCAATAATTCCGAAATTTTTTTCGCGTGTTATTCCAATAAATGTCTCAAAAATTCAAGAAAAGTAATTTTACAACATTGTGGTGAACTATGTCTTGGCATGTATAAATGTAAAATGTGTCGCATAGGCGTATGACAAAGTAGCCAATAACTTTGGTCATGTTAGCGGGGTTCATTCTAGAATTCTTCAGAATATCTAAAAATTAGATACGTTTTCTGTGAAAGCCATTGGTTAAATCTTGTCTTATCCGACAACATGCTGATTTCCTTCATTCGAAAGTATCATGCATGGACTTGTTAAAGCAGTGACAAAAGTTTTTAAAAATCAGCTGAAGGCAAATTTAGTGCTTCAAGAAGCAATTGCATCATATATCACAGAAAACAAAAGAATATAACTTTTCCGCATTTGTGATAGAAATTTTATCGAGAGGCATGAAAGCATATTGACTTTTGTTGAGCTACTTAAATATATTTGTATTAGCTCAGAAAATATTTCGAAAAACACATGGAAGATTTCTTCAACAGCTGGAGGGTTTTTTTGGCAGCCAGGGAAAAGTATCATTTTCTCATAAGCTTGTCTGTTTATCAGAAGGTTTTCTGTCTGACAATCATAGTGAATTCTTCCAAAAAAAAAAAAAAAAAAAAAAAAACATGTTAAAGGTGCCTACTTGTTTTACATAAATATGCAGAAAAATGAAGTAGAAATCTTTTATGAGATTTTATTGTACATCAAAACTTCGGGAAAACATCTTCCAAACTTAAATAAAGATCCCAAGACTGACATTTAGACAGGCAACAGGTAAAAACCCTCAAATTACATTCACTGACAAGTATTACAATATCACGGTCTTATTTCCCCATGTAGAAAGCCTTATTAAAAATTTAAATTCACGATTCATTTCGAATGATGACATTCTAAGAGTTTCCCAGTTACATCTTACAGGATGTGTTTCACTGGAAAAAGCAAGCAAATTAGAGAATCCAATGCAATATTTTCAGGATAAAGTGTCAATGTAGCAAGTGAAAGCTGAATATGAATTAGGGTGTAAACAAATTGCTAATGTTGACACCAACACAGAGGTTTTAAAAGTTTTAGTACTGTAATGTGACGTAATTACGATAAAATCAAACACCTGCTGACAGTTTTGGTTGAGACGAGTAACAAAAGTCAGTGCTGAAATATATTTTTCGGCAAAGAAAATAATTAAATCTGACTTGAAGCGTTATGATCGATGACAGACTGAGTAGTTTTTCCATGATTTCCATTCTTTGGGAAATTACAGAAACTCTTGATAAGTCAATCAGCATCATGACTAAGAAGAAATTATGATGATTGCTTCTGTTGCACTAGTAAACAGTGTTGAATTCAGGGGGTCGCCCGAGAGGGGGATATTCCCCCTATCCCGGAGAAATGAGATGTCCCATCCCGGAAAATTTGTGATTTTTGTGTTTTCAATCGTCAAAAAGTACAATCCCCCCCCCCCTCTCGGAACGCTATAATGTCCGCCAGGAGCCCCAAAAATCCTTCCCGGAGAAAAGTGCCTGAATACAACACTGCTAGTAAATTTATTTTACCGCGATTGTCATTTATAATTATTATACTCAGAGAATGTGAAATTCAAGCATTTTTATAATTACATATGGCTGTAGTAATTAATTTTTTTTCAAAAAAATAATGCATGAAATTTATTTTATTTATGGATCAATAGTTTCAAGACCTCGCACTCGTAATGTCAGATTATCGCACGTTAACATTAATCTTGTGTTTTAAATCAATTACATATTATTTGTTTGCATTTCAATATTTTACAACGTTTTTCTTCATAGGAGAGGGGAGCACATTTGAACATTTTTTTTAAAAATCAGTACATTTCTTATTTGAATTATATTTTTTGCATTTTAAGTATTACATAATAAAAACAGTGCATTTCTTCATCATATGAACCAGAAATTAAACGTTTTCCATATAAATTAAAAAAAATTGTGAGGATTTAAAAAGCTGAAATATTTCTGTTCAAACCTGTCCCATGTAGGGGTATTTTTGAACAAGTAAGGGGCACCTTTGAACAAATGAGTAAAATATGAAAATATTCGGAGTTTTCATAAAACGCTGTATATGTTTCAGGAATATAAATTAATACGGATAAAATTTAATAACTATATTTTATTGAAACTAATCATTTTTCTATTATTTAACCAAACTTAAATCCATCAAAGCTGATGTATTGTTGAATCATTGTTGAAACAACACAGAATGTCTCTCCAATTATGTTTGTTAGAGAAAACTTTTTTAAAATATCCTTGTAATACACCAATATGATATTTGATGCTTCTGGAAAATTAAAATTCTTCATTTACACTTTTTATGAAAAAACTTGACTTAAATTCCGTTTTATCTAGTACGAAAGTACTAGTAATTCCGTAGTTTTGGAAAGAGTATGTTAAAGAGTATAGGCTTTGATAGACAAATCTTACTAAACCATGAATCACTATTGTGTATCCGGATTTTGCAAATCAAATAAATGAATGCCATCATCAATTTAAGTTTGAAACTTCCAATCGCTATGTATCCAAAGATTGTAATACATGTTTGCAGTAAAAAAGATTGTTAACAGTATTAGTTCATGTTGTTTGATACTCTTAATTAACCTCTTTTCACATAAAAAAAATTCCAAAAATAATAACACTTAGGTACATCAACAACTCTTTACTTCATAATTTTAGATGTTTAATGGGGCCCCATCACATGGAGTTCAGCATTACAACAATTTACTCAATTCAGCTGATGATTTTGATTAAAACAAAACTTATAAACTAAAGATTACATCTTTATTTAAGTGTTGAACAATAAATCAAAATTTTAGGAATACAAAATTTTGAACAAAAATCTTACAACGTTATTTTCTTAAGTTTAGATTCAAGAGGGAGAAAAATATACAGGGTGTTTCTAAATTCAGGGTCCAAACTTTAAGGGGTGATAGTACACATCAAGACAAACAATATTTAAATAGGAAACCAAGGGTCCCAAAGTCTTCCGAAGGAGATAGGCGCCATTAAAGTTTAGGGTCCAAAAATTCAAATGATTATGAAAAACAGAAAAATTGGTCGATTCGTTTTGCGGTTTTCACTAAAATTATTCTTTATGTCAGTATTGTCTTGAAAATAAGTTATAAAGATAAATTTCAAAAAATGACGATAGAGGGCGCTTTACACTTTAGAGTAACGAACAACTATTTTTTACCGTTATTTTTTGCATCTCATTAAAGGTTTCGTAAGCTTAGACTTAAACTTAAATTTTGAGCTCAAAATCTGAATAGTTGGAAGCAGTTAAGTAGCACAAACTTAACTGTGTTCAGAGGGTTTTAAATTCAAATGATTATAAAAAACGGAAAAATTGGTCGATTGATTTGCGGTTTTCACTAAAACTATTCTTTATGTCGGTATTTTATTGAAAATGAATTATAAAGATAAATTTCAAAAAATGCCGATAGAGGGCGCTTTAGACTTTGGAGTAACGTACAACTATATTTTACCATTATTTTTCGCATCTCATAAAATTTTTTTAGAAGCTTAGACATAAACTTAAATTTCGAGATGAAAATCTGAATCGTTGGGAGTGGTTAAGTAGCGCAAACTGAACTGCGTTCAATGGGGGTGGGGAGGTTCAAATTTCAAATGATTATAAAAAACGGAAAAATTGTTCGATACGTTTGCCGTCTTCGCTAAAACTATTCTTTATGTTAATATTTCCTTGAAAATAAATTTTAAAGATTAATTTTTAAAAATACCGTTAGAGGGCGCCTTAAACTTTGGAGTAACCAACAACTATTTTTAATCGTTATTTTTTGTATCTAATTAAATGCTTGTAAAAGTTCAAACTTAAATTTTGAGCTCAAAATCTACATCATTTTGAGTAATTAAGTGCGGAAATTTGAAATGTGTTCGAGGGGTGGGGAGGGTAACATTTTAACTCCTGAACACTGTTCAGTTTCCGCTTCTTAACCCCTCCATCGATTTAGAATTTGACCCTCCTGGACCACCCCATGAAATCAACGCTATGCACAATAAGTTTATCTTCACATTCTCAAAATGTCGCTTTCCTAGTGATGATTAGATCATTTTTTATGGAAGCAGCTTGTAAAAGCAATGTCTGTATGAGAAAAAGAAAATGTTAAATTTTAAGAGTTTCTTTAGTAGAAGCTGAAATTGAAATTGCTAAGCCGGAAACTGGGGTAGTAAGAAAATAAAATAAAATACCATTTCCAGAGCAAAACTGCAGTTTTGAATCTGTTAACCCTTTCCGGCGCAGTGTTTCCACTCCGGCAACACCTAATTTTAATTCCAAACTTGCAAACGGCACCTAGAATATTTTAAAGATATTTGGCTTTTACAATGAAATCGGAAATTTTTAACTTTTGTAAAAATTGTTTTTAAATTCCGGTGCCAATCAACAATTTCTTATTTTATGAGGAGAATTTGCCTGCGCCGGAAAGGGTTAATGATAAACTCTTTTTATCTAATACTAAAGATAGTGACAATATTTATTATGATCATACCACAGATGTATTAGAAGTAAGAAATCGAGAAAGTAATTACTTTCTTACAAAAGTATCTGGGAAAAAAGTATGCTCTTCTAGATATCTAATATTAGCTGACGTATTTCCTTGAAAAAAGTTTTGGTACAGCAAATTATTTATTGTTATTCTATAAAATATCGTATTAATTATTGTACAAATTAATAAATTATATGTCTATTGGCTGAAATATGCAGTATGTCCCAAGGTATAACAGGGTGTTGTATCTTGGGACAGTTTGCCTACCCTACTTCAAATAAATGGCAATTTTTTATTTTCAAACTGTCTCAATTTCTAAAAATATACTATAGAGAAAACTGTTGGTGTATTGAAATGTTGTGTTCAAATTACATATCGGATTATAATCATCGAAATAAAAAAATTAGATGTGATATCTGACCCAAGGTCAACACTCACCCCTATTTTGTATGTATTTTGTCGAAATTTTGTATCAGAAAACTACGAAAGCCCTAAAATTTCATTTATCTCCAACTAATTTTCTAGAGATCCCTCATTTAACCATTCTTACTCAAACCACTCTTCCATCAAAATTCTCTGTAAAACAGGAAACCGAACCTTCTCACTAGAAACTATTTTAAACAACCGAATATTTGATATTTGCTTCGAAAACAGAACGGCACTGACGAGTAATGTGTCACACATACATTTTAGTAATAAAGAATCCAAGCATTTTAATCGAGGAAAGAATGTACATAAAATGCATATTTTAAAATTTTATTAAAAAAATAGCGATTCGGGATATTTTAATTATGTTTAAGGATTCACTTCAAATTATTTATTTATAATCACTACTTGTTTTTTTTTATGTATGTGACAGACTAATCAGTTTAAATTCTGAATACAAAAATTCATTTAATTCTTACGAAAAAAGGAAAAAAAACTTGAAAATTTGTGAAATTGTATCCAGTTATAGATGTAACACAGCATGTATTATCATTAGTTATTCGCCTCCACCCACACAGTCTCAGAATAGCATGCGACACACAAAAGCTGTTTAGACCAAAACATAATGGTATTTCCTGCCCACGAGATGGAAAATGCCTTTTAAATTTGTTTTTTCTATTAAAAGTGGGGAAAAAAATCAATATTTGCCGCGCAAGAGTAGGGACAGGGGAAAGAAAATTCTTTTATGCTTATTTCCCAGATAATGTTTTGTAAAAAAAAATTCCTCTGCCAGATAAAATAAATAAGTCAGTAGATTAGAAAAAAAAACTTTGTTGCAGGTGGCGTTTCGTCCATGGGATCACGTTCCTCAAATCATGATCAGAGATTTTAGATAATTAACCCATCTTTAACCTAGTAATAAAAGAATGTTTACAAAGACTTTTATTATATAGGATACCTAATCTATGGTTGAGTTTGCTTAAAGAATTCTAAAACAACAAGAAAATTGTGATTTTACAAATTACAAAGACTATTTGGAAAATGATATTTTCAAATACTAAAATTTTAAAGACTTATATGAAAAAATTCTATGTTTAAATTATTAATAATAATAAACACCATTTTTAGGATGATCATACCGAGTCCTATATTACGTACGCCATGCATTAAATATTCATATTCCTAGACAATGATGAAAAGAAAAAACAGTAGCTTACAGACATACAACTTTAATTATTTAAAATGTGCATTTTTATTGGATGGGGTTAATCAGACTGACTTTTGAACGAATCCTATTACGTACAACATGGATTAAACATTCATATTCTTAGAATCATCCTAAACTAATTTTAAATGAAATTTTAGCTTTGAAAAATTTTAAACCTCTAAACTTCACACATTTTAAATTTTACACCATTGCGTAGAGAAAAAAATGCACTTTTTAATGAAATTTGTGTGAGATCTTTATCACAATTTCTTTTTAAATTTTTATTAATATTATTTTTTTTTTTAAGTTTTTATCATCCTTTTTGTCATCGTTGAAACAGAAGCATTCCATTTTTGGACATTAAACTTAAACCAATCAGGAAACGAATAAAATAAAATAAGCTACAGAATTTAACCAATAAAAAGATTCAGTTGTACTTCAGATTTCCGAAATCTCTACGTAGGACAACAACTATTTTCCCAAATAGTTAATAATATTTTAACACCAGTCCACTTTCTTTGTCCCCTCCCCACTCTGTCCTTCCCCCCGTAAACTAACAGTACGGGTCTAACACATCATCTAACAAACTCGGATGATGATTCCCTGTTTTCCACATCAAGAGAGCGAAATTCGAAAAATAAGACATTCGTAACATCAGTTTTTGTATATATATTTTTTTCTGAGGATGAGTGTGTTTATAATAATTGTAATAGATACGAATTGCATACTGATGTAATTTAACAACTTTTAATATTTTTATTATCTTTTACTCAATAAAGCCATTTTATGTTATTTGTAATTTTTTTAACACTTTAAGTAAAAAAAATTGGAAAATTAAAAATAAAATCTAGTAGAATTATATTCCAAGAACTTTTTATGTAATGGCAACAATAAAAAATCATGTAACAGATACAGATTCGCACTTTGAGTCAAAAAATTTTTAAGGTTACTAAGAAATTGTTTGGAAAATCGTATTCCCAAAACTTTTTAAGTAACGGTAACGAGGATTACAGATAAAAATTTTAGTGAAAATACCAAAATTTTAGCAAATTGTTTTGTGAAGTTACAGATGTCTCTAGTTTTGCTTACAAGTTTTGTATATTGACATCATTTTCTTGTGTAGTGTGCATATAAAATTTTCGTAAGCATAACAGATTTCGGTAAATTTAGATTACTAAGGTTAGAGATCTTTTTTACAGTGCTCATTCAGCATAAAATGGTTCAAATTTTTGAGTTTTTAATTATCTGCCTAAAAAATAGATGTAAAAGCTTATGGTGCTAAATGAATATGGACCTAAACAATAATGATGCTTTAAGGTTTTAAAATAAAACATTTTTAACATTGCTCGTGTGTGTACATACATTTTGTTTCTCTTTTTTTTTCGAAATCTGTTTTTTAATATTTTAATGCGCTTTTTTAAAATTCTGTTTTGATGAGCAGTTGAAATTTCCCAAAATACTTAACTAATTTATTTTTTTAGAAATGTCTATCCTTATAGTTCTGGGTGAAAAAGAAAATTTAATAATGAAAAATGTGTTCTTAATAATAAGTTTTTGGTGAATTATTTAAATTTATTTCTTTTAAGCCAAAATGAATTATTATTCTCAAATAGTATGTTTTCAGACACGGCAACAAATTTTAAAGGGTATATTCAACAGTTTTTTAGAAAAGTGTACTCAAAAGGCATATTGTTCAAAGATGTGCAAAAAGCTAATTAGTTCTTAAAAACTAATTTGTTTATGACATCCATTTCCTTTTATTTGCATATTGGTTATAATGTGGGTACTTACTGTTAAAAAACAATAATTTTTATTTCTGTTAATGCATTATGTTAAATATTTCGCAAAAACTGTTTTATTTTACTTGTCGAGATGTTGAATGCGTCCTTAAAAACGAATTTTACTGTTCTGTTTAATTATTTGCTTATTTTTTAGATACACTTTCATTTTAAATGTTTTAAACCGGTGGTTCATATGAATATTCTAAATAATATTAATGACAGAAAACTGTCTCATTCAGGGGCGCGCCAGCAGTGTCTGGCGCCTGTGTGCAGAACTTCATTTGGCGCCCTAAACCACGGCCAACTTTATTAGAGGCCTCGGAAGCTTTTGCTTTTTAGGCGGGTCTTAGGACGGAATTAATGACGTAATCTCCGTCTATCCAATCTCGTGAGGAAGTTGTCCTTGTAAGAGGCGTTACAAACAAGAGTTGTCTTTGCCGATTGGTTAAACATGAAATGATGTCATAAATTCCGTCCTAACAGCCAAGAGCTTCCAAGGCCTCTAATGAAGTTGGCCATGCCTAACCCCCCCCCCCCCCCAAAAAAAAAAAAAAAAAAAAAAATCAATGAGTGTCTGTAAATGCAAAATTGTCATTCGTTTGGAACTTTTTATCATCCAAAAAAAGTTTTTGTACCAGAAAATTTATTTAATAAAATGTGTCTTGTTTCTTTACAGTTCGTACTTTATTTCATTTATTAAATAAAATTTCTGGTTCTAAACATACTTAAATTACTTAAAAAATAAAGAAGGGTGGGATCTATGTAAATAAAATTCGTAACACAGAATTCGTAAAACCTGTAAAAATGGAAGCATTCTCTATCAGAATCCTTCGTATAGTAAAATTTCTTTATACCGGAGAAAATAATTCGATTCAATAACAATAGATTGTATCTAAAAGAAAGAAGATTGTTTTTATTTTGCATGTACGTATTGGTGATGACTAAGAAAATCTACCGCAAATAGATATCTGAAAATTTGGATAAAGATAGATGATAATACTAGGTGCACCTGAGACTCAGTTTTTTTTTGTTATTTATTTTCTTTTGTTAATTAACCGAAATATTAATTAAAAACCTTAAATGATGATCACAAAATGGCGAGCTTTCATTCCTCAAAGAGATCACGATCGTGCGTTTCCCAAAACTTTAAGCAATCCTCCTTCCCACTGACCAAAAGCGTAACGTTCGGGTTTTTTTTCTGCAATTTGAAATTATGATAGTGGGATGCCTATAGAGTTACAAATAAATAAATAATAATGAAAGAAAGAAAGAAAATTACTTTACATTTCAGATTTCAATGGTATCTTTCATTACTATTTCAAATAAACCTTTTTAATTGGCCGCGATTTGCGTCAGTTTCAAGTTTTCCATTTTTCTGAAGTTGCAAACGTAAAAAATAATAACTAACAAGCACTAACAATAACAACAAAACACCACCTATTGATACATTCTTAATATTTTCCAGGCTTTAATGATATATGTGGTGTGAAAAAATATTAATACTTACTGTTAAAAAAAAAAAAAATTGAAGTCATTTCAAGGATTTGCCAAACATGTTTTTTCTCTTGGCGCAAATTATCTCAAGATCTGATTTACCAATTAAGAAATGTGTGATTTAAATATCATTTCTCTCTTTTTTTTTTTTTTTTTTTTTTTTTTTTTTTTGTAATAAGGTATTGTGTGCAATTTCATATCAAGACATTTTTTGTTAAAATTGAAAGTTTTATATCTAAATATCAGAAAATAAATACAAATTGATGGTTAGCTTGAAAAATCAGACCGGAACTTGAATATCACCCACAATGCACCTATCGAAGGCAGTAAGAAATTAACTGCAGATTCGATTGGATGGATTTTCATTTAAAAATGAAAAAACATACACATTCAAAATTATACACTGCTAACAATATTAGGTTCGTTCGAAAAGATTTTCATTTAAAATAATAAAACCAAATCAATATGCTGAAGAATACATTGACCTGTCTCTCTCTACCCCGCCCCCTTATTTGTAGATTCGTTTTGAAAAAATTAACATTATTTTTTGAATTTAGGATATTTAAGGTTATTATAATTGGCATAGGCGATCCAAGGCGGTTGGTTAGAGGAACATAAAGTGCACTGAATTTTAAACTCTTTTTTCATAAATCAATATTTTTCTGTTTATATTACAGCCATCATTGTAGCTCCTAATTTATTTATGTCTAAATTGAATGTTCTCTTTTTGCCATTTTAGTTTCTGTAACGTTTGCGGTCATCCGTAATGCTAATAAGTAATCATATTTCAAAAATTGAATTTTATACACTGAAATGAAATGTATAAATCTTACAATCATTACAATTATTTATGCAGCATTTGAATAGACACGAGCGTATGCAGGGAATGTAGGGAAAGCCTTCTCCCTCAATTTTAAAATAAAAAAATAAGAGTATTCGGACATCTATGGCCAAATTTAATTTATCTTCACCAATTCTCACATTTTTTCGCCGCCATGAGTACCAAATAATATAGATAAAAGATATTTATTGTAGTGAAGTGAAAAAAAATCTTTAAAACACCATAAAATAAATTAAATTGCGCAAGGCCTTTCGAAAGAGCTTAGTCTTTCTTCGTCAGGCGCAAAAAGACGTGCGTCTACTATGAATGTAACGGCAAGACTGGATTGAAAAGGCGTAAAAGGGAGCAAGCTGAAGCAACAGCCAATAGGAAAGTAAAAGCAAAGCCAATCACGGAAGAGCATAATTGAAACCTACGAGAGATACAATGAAGGAGGGGAATGTGAAGGTGTTAGTTCAATCGGCCCAGGTGATTTACCTAAAAGAAGCACACACAAAAAAAAACTCCGAAAAGAAAGAGTTACTTTAACGCTACATTTATTTAACAGGAGATACGACACTGCAATTCCCCACAGGGGGAGGGGATTCTGAGAGCTCAAGCGAGCTACATCTTGACGGTATGATGGCAATCGGTGAAGTGACGACACAGCGTCCTAGCCCCTTATCGCCAAGAGTCGTAATAATATTTTTCATACAAAGATTTTGGCGATATTTGATAGACCACACCTTCAGTATCAGCTAACTTTTGCGGTCTAGGAACCCAAGGATTATTTTTACACCTGCGAATATCTATTAGGGTTACAGAAATATTTTAAGCCTGGGAAGTAGTTGAGATAAGCAAGCCGTTACATACATTTCCCTTTTGCAGACCAAAATTTATGTTATCCAGATGCGCAATTAAACAGATAAGACAGCACAATCAGGATAAACAGAGACAAAAGTATTTCTAGCTTTAAGCATTAATTGTGAGAATGAAAACAGGGTGTGTGTGTAAGGCAGATGTTAATAAAAATGTAACGGATAAAAGATTATGATGAACCAAGCCCAGAGCTTTCTTTATTTTGTTAATAAGTGCGGTATCTATGGGCAGATGTTTTTCAAAGACACAACAGAAATTTGTGAGAAAGGAAGTTCTATTATTATTTTCTACAGAGAGCTCCAAAAGATGAAAAGTTGAAACTTCTAATAGTGGGAGGATGAAAGCTAGAACTTAACTATTAAATGTAGAATTAATTTAACTAATGGGTTTATTAGTGAAGAGGGAATCTAAAATAAAAATTAAGAATTTATTAAAGGGAAATAATTATTGCATTTATGAAGGGGAAAAGATATGTAGCGATAATCTCTGCTACAGGGAAGGAAAAAGAAAAATGGTAACAAGGGGGAAAATATTTATTTCGCTCAAAAATCTATGGTGTGAAAAAAAAAAAAAGAAAAAAAAACTTTTGTTTACGGTAGTAGTTTCCGCAGAAATGATCATTTGTAGAAGTGGTGAACAAAATTATTGCTTTAGCGCCTACAGTAAATTTTACTCTTAAGTGCGAAAATCACAGTGTTCAACTTACGGCATGGAATACCAGCTTCACAAAAGCCTGATACTTCATTTTTACCATTAAAATTTTATCCATAGTTGACGCCAATATCTCCAATCTAAAATCTATACATTGAGCAGAACACTAATATTCAAGGGGCAATACAAATATAATGAACGTTATTAACTTTTTGGCAATTTTGGACCCCTGATCACCCTTACGATATCATATGTTATCATTCCTCAACTATTGCTCTAGTGATATCGTTATCAATGTCTATAAATACTTTGGATTTTTAAATTTTTAATTTTCAGAGATATACAGATATTGTTATACATTTATTATTTGCATGCTTCATTGATTCAAATGAGGAGAAGTTATTAAAATATCACTATTATATATGAAACAATTTTATATTAAAAAGAAAAAATAAATAGTTATTAGTTAAAAGTATTTAGTAATATGTTTTTATCACATAAAGAATTCAAAAATAATAATGCCTTTTTGCACTTGCCTCTGTGCACGAGAAAGGGGAGAGAGGGAGGGGGGGGGCAGGTAGCACAACAAGTAGTATCAACAAAACAGTTAAACATTCTCTTTTCTTTACTGATAAACACAAGTATAATTTTAACGTATTATTTCAAACATAACTAGCACCTGTTTTCTTAAACGCAAATTTATATATGCATACACATAAGATAGAAGGATAGGAATGTCAAACATTGAGGTATTCCAGATTTTGAAAATAAATAATTTTATTGTCATTTAACTATTTTAATTTTAATTAATGAGTATTTTCATAAAAACAAATAAACTGGATTGCAGGCTATATTGATGTAGCAAACAAGTTATAAGTAAAAAGAAAAAAATCTGATACAAATTACAAACAGAAAGAGAAAAGTTTGGCTGGATCATTCAAAAAGGATAAATATATCAAAAGACATCGCCCCCGCCCCTACAGATATGTTTCGATATCATATGCCGGAAATACTCTCCCCCCCCCCCTAAAATGATAACGTTGTGTATGCATAGCCCCCAAGTTCTGGTTTTACATAGGGCTCGAAATGAAAAATCCACAAACCGGAATGTTATTTCAAAATTATGATTGACCAAATTAGGCAAATTTATGTCTGACCACACGAAAACAATTCAAAAAAATTATTCAGGATTCAAAATAAAAATAATAAAAAAACCGAGAGCACAGCGATCTATACATATAAAATTGTATTAATATTTTAAATAATTTAACGAACCGGAGCGTTATTTAAAATAATTTCACGAACTGGAACATCGTTCCGGTTTGGTCCGGTACATTTTCGAGCCCTGGTTTTATACTGTTTCTCTATTCAGGATTCTCCAACGCGTCCCCCACGGACGCCACGATTGCACCCTTAGAAGGTTTTCTTGGCGCCCATTCGGATGCCTCCTCTACTTGCTATTTTTTAAATTAAATGTCTATTTTAAAGCATACATTTTTAAAAATAAAAAATATTTGAATAGGTTTCTTTTAATAGTTAGTGACCTTAAATAAGTTTTAATCATTTAATGCAAGTTGTTATTCAAGGATTAAGGTTTCTAGCTTCTTCATCTACAAAATTTTTGAAAACAAATTGTCCCTCTGAAAATCTAATTTTAAATTTATTCCGAATTAAATTATTGCTGCAAATTATTTAAAGTAATTTCTGAATGATAGAGGACTTATAGCTATCCCCATGAGATATAAGTACATATAAAGACGTTTCTAACGTATAAGTCTACCTTTATTCATGGCCTGATACTGTAATAAAAGCTTTCAATAGTATTTACGAATAGTATCTTTCTTCTTATTTATTACACATTCTGAAGTAAGGCGACAATTGCTATTTAAAAATAAAAAAACAGGTGGAATCTATTTCCTGTGATAATAAAATTGCATATTATGCTTTTCTACTACAGTAATGTATTAGTGCTGCATATTTTCAGCTTTGTGCATTATGCGCCTTTCAATGCTTATAACTAGATGAGGTGCGCCTCTGTTTATTGAGGTTGGACAGGTCTTGCCTAAATGACTTATTAGGCAAGTACTCATAAGTAGAATAACGTGAAATAAATTTGTAATCAAGAATTGAATATTTATAAATAAGTTTGTATAAGGCAAATCTACAAAAGATAAATCTGGCGCAAAGAAAATATAATACATTTTAGTGTAACTAAATTAAGGATTTTTTTTAAGTATTTACTCCTCAAATTAAATCTTTTGTCGCCTTTACTACTTCGGCGCCTGTGTGTGCCGCACACTTTGCACACTGTGTCGGCACGCCCCTGGTCTCATTGCCATCAACACAATAAAATAGTTATTTCAAAAACGTTAAAGTTCCACCAGTTGCTGAGAGGTCATACTTTGAAAGATGGTAGACGGGAAGTGTTGGGTTTAAACCCAATCGCACCCGTCGGTCTAATCGTTCGGGGTTTTTCATGGTTTTCATCAAATCTTGGGTAATATTGCATAAAACGGGTAGGATTCCTTAGAAATGCCCCCTACGGGAGGCACTCCTCTTCGAATTTGTATCCCTACTGCAGATAATCGGCCATCATAAATAACACCTAACAAAAACTAGTCGTTGGGGGCCACCGTAACACTTACCCATCATAGATATGCATAATTTAAATTATGAAAATAAAACATGTGTAAACTATTTATAAAATGCACTGCAATTCCGAAACAAAACTTAAACATGCATTTAAATACTTTTAATATACATAGTAATGCTCTATAATGAATTGCTGATAAACCCATTTCGACAAATTGCACAAAACGCCAAAATACTCAAATAGTACCAGATTGCGTAAAAGAAACATCCTTATAACTCCTAAAATAATAATCATATTAACTCACAATTTACTGCGTCGAATTAAGCGTCTCATTTACAATTAAAATATATCTTTGTATTGAAATTTGAATGAAATACAAGGTCATGAAAAATCGAAGAATGTGGAAAACAAGATTACAAATATCTCGGCAACTAATAATCCGATCGACTTCGTTCTATATGCAAAATGTGTGTTATTTTATTGCCTTTTACGTTCATTCCTTAGAACAAAAAAATTCGAAAATTTTTATATACCTTTCATCAGAACGAATTTTTCGAGAGTCCGAAAAAAATAGTTCCGGATAATCGAGGTTGCTGATATTAAATAGGGTTCGTTCCATTCTTACATACTAACTACATACCAAATTTCAAGTCTCTATCTCAATTTGTTCGAGAGATAGAGCGTTTACAGACAGACAGACAGACTGACAGACAGACAGACAGACAGACAGACAGACGGACGGCAAAAATTTTTTTCTAAAAATATGTTTTTCGGAATCTCCACTATCTAAAACGTGTAAATCCGTCAAAAAATTTTTTTCGATTTTCAAAACGATTGCAAGACTTACCCTATACTACGTATGATGGGTAAGTAAAAAAAAAAAAAAAAAAAAAAAAAAATGCGACAGGCTTAAAAGCTTTTTGAGACACTAAAGAAGAACTGTGCATCTTAAAGGAGCTTATTGAAAAGTGCTATGTAACGGAAACTAAGATACTTCAAGTGTTATGAAACGCCAAATAAAATTATTTTTATTGGAATCACCGAAAATTATTATTGCGACACTCTCTTAAAACATCAGCCGAAAGATAACTCAAGTTGAGCCAAAGCTGGCTTTCAAATCTTGAGATGAGTGGATGCTCATCTCAGAGATTTGAAAGTTTACTTTTCGTAAAGGGTTGAAACAACTTCGAGTAAGCGAGTTGTTTTTAACCAATTTAAATCAAGATTGGCATTTAAATAAGCATTTTACATGAAGATGAGTAAAACATTTAAAAAACAACTCGTTCATGATCAAGTAAATTACAACTGTTTTCTGAAAAGCCAAAATCACTCTTTCGTTTTAAGAGTATATGTTGAAAAACAATACAGGGTTTAAAGAAAATTAGATTATAGCACTTTTTAAACAAGAATTTATCAGGTATGTAGTCAAACTATATGCTTAAATATTCAAAAAATTAGAATAACAGAGGTTGCTGTGAATTGTAATATGTCCCGTGATTACTGTTCAAATTACGCTCACTATTACGAAAGCATCAAAAATGCTTTTCAATGCAGATTCAATCTAAATTCAAAAATGTATTGATGTCCTAAAATAAAAATGATTTTTATAGATATTCTGCTATCGGACAAGAAAGCGAGCATTTTTGCACAAATTGCCCAAAATAAATTAATTTTTTTCTGTCCTTTATTATAAAATTTTATTTTCAATATTATTTAGATTGATAACTTAAACTATGAATACTCATTTCAAAATTAAAATATCATATAAATTATACATACGAATATATTATGCTTACGTAGGGTCATCTTTCGAGAGATTAAATGTTATCTTAAAATAAAAATTTGGTATCTTCGAAATAAGTGTTTATTGTATACTTATTTCCTATTTTATTTATATTCTATTATCCAATCAAGTGTTTATGCTATTTAAAAAATAATTGATGCATCAAAATGTCAGGGACAAAAATATATATTGACGATCACAATAACAAAATGCACAACGTATCGCGCATATGATATCCTTTTCTTGCAATTTATCTTATTATATTTGTAGCTACATTTTCAGCTCAGTAAACATTCTAAACAAATTCATTTGATAATAAAAAAAGTATCATTTGCGCAAAGCGCAAAATAAAGACGATTAAATTAAAACTATGGAAGTAGCGATAAATCGAAACAACTTTCATCCGTGAAAAGTAAATCTACATCTATGACATGAAAATCACATCAATCTCTAGACACTTTCAATTGTGCCATCAGTCAATAAAATTATTTTTTAAAAAGAGGACTGATTCAAAAATAATGGTTGTTCTGGCTCATTTTCTATTTAATATAAATTGTAAATATGCAACCGCTGTAATTGTGGAGTAATGAAACATCTGAATACACAAAATAAGATAGTATACCAAAATTGTAAAAACGCTGTAACAGGGAAACGAAATAGAAAATAAAATGAAGCAGTCGTTCATTTGGAGTCAGTTTGACATTTTTTTTTCATAGAAAATGACGTCATATTTATGTGATTCATAATAATCATAGAGTAGCCAAGAGAGTAATGGTTAGAAAACGGCACTGGCGAGATCGGTCACACTTGAAGCAATGTATCGCATAGTGGTTAATTGTTATTAAACGACAACCCTATGTTGTTTTCTAAGCATACAAATTTACCGCTCCTGAATGCAAATGAATGTCAACAATCACTGAAGTACGAAGTGTGCATTTGATTACACTTTTTAGGTAGATTTCGTATGAAATACTACCTATTGCAATCTCTCCCATGTTGGAATTTCTGAAAACGTTTTGCAGATATACACCGATCATGACTCCTAGACCCCAAAACTACCATTAGTAAAAAAGTTTATCTATCTATCTATATATCTATGTATCTAAAACTTTTCAAACTTTTACATAAAATCAAGGGGCATAAAATCTCGGTCGAGGTCCTTAATGGGCAAAATCGGACCAAGGGGGTGGAAATAGGAAGGGTTTTTGTGAAAACCGAAAAAACGCGACAACTTCTTAAATAAAATAGATTTATATTACTTCTAAAAATTGGGCTAAGTTTATGCACGACAGATTTTTGATAAAGTTAAAAATGGGCTCAAGGGGCGAAAAAAACAGGGTTTCCGAGAGAAAAAAATTCATAACTTCGTCAATTCTCAAGACATCAAATCCAACTAAATTTTTTATAAATGTACTCAACATTATCTAAAACTTTTGCTTTTGCAAATTTTTGATAGGATCAACTTTTACTGATGAAAAAAATTTAAAACGAAAATAAAAAGAGTAGAGGAAAAAGAAAAAAATCCATAACTTGTAAGGGTTGGGTGCTCGTACTGGGTGTTGAATGCAGACATAACTCAGAACATAAGATAAAAACAGTTTATTTAAAACGATTAGGGCTCAAGGGCCGTGGAGCAGTTCTGTAATTTTAACAACTGATAACAGTACTAAAAGGTTAAACTCATACTCACAGCTCCGGCACTAGCTCAATCGGGGCACTTCATATTACTTCTCAGCGATATGTCGGCTAAGCTGCTAGATAAAATCTTATTAGACAGCCCGTAGCTGTATATATATTCTTTATTAACTTTGAAGGAGTCAACGTAATTACTATTAACTTCTTACCACCGGCCAACTTCTCGAGTCGAATTCCAAAACTCCTTGCCAACTCACTGAAGGGTCGCTAATACTTGATATCGCTTACTCTAGATCAGTACTAGCTGGCCAAATGCCGCTAGACACACTCCTAGCTGGCTAATGTCGCTAGACACACTCCACACACACTCAAACTCCAAGCTTTTATATGCTGCAAACTGAGATACTTCAAATTTGCATATTACTTCTAACCGCGACATAACTGTAGAATCCGAGAAAGACACACACGCTCTAGAAAGTTAAAGTAAAAGAGGGATAGATGTCGCTTTCACACTTACACATGTTAAATCATTGACGTCACGATCTCAAAAATGCTAGAGTGCCTTTATTACATAGGTCACTCCCTCACAACCCCCCCCCCCCCTCGGACTCTACAGAGAAAAAGTACTGGGCAAAATGCATGCCCTGAACTTTTTCTTGTTATAAATTTCAAACCGTACAAAACAAAGTGATGGGTGAAATTTTTTCACCGAAACATAATTTTCAAAATATTAACTACTACAAAAACATCAGTTTGCATCAAATATTCACATATTCAATCCAATCATCCTCCTATCTTAAAAATAACCTCCATAAAACTTTCAAAACTTATAAAACTTCCGAAACCAAGTACTTCTTTTTAAGAATAACCCTCTCCACTGGGAGTGCTAAAATTCATCAAAACACTAAACTTACGAAATTTTCCTCAATACTGAAATACAAATGTAACTTTACCAAAAATTTCTCCATAAAACTTTCCTAATATTAGAATATGCACCAAGTCCAAAAAACCCAATGCGCAAAAATTTTCCTCGGCAAAATTCAGAACTCCTCTAAAATTAAATTTACTTCATACTAATTAAATTAACTCCATGCTACAATAACTCTGTGCTACTGTGTAATACCTAATACCCATAAGCCAATTAACTAACTCACAAAAACTCGGTAGAACTAGCTCCACTTTAACAATATTTAGGGTAACATACGTACAGCTTTACATTACTGTGCTTATGCAATAATAATCTATAAAATCAAACTTTACAAAAAGTGACGTCATCACATACTCTTCATCTGTATAAACTAAAAGAAAAACAGCAGTATCAATATATAACACAGGTATACTTCCCTGCAAGAAAATCACATTAACATTCAATTTTAATACAATACAATTTCATATTCAAATGTAACATAAAACCTTGCAACTTGCGGAAAACAACTCCCAATTAAAGTACAAACGCAACGCATAAACTACGAACGATAAGAAGAAAGTTAATTCATTAAATGTTAGTACAAGAGATAGAAACGCGTGTCAAGGACTTCTTGACCGCAAAACACGTGCCCGCCTGATTCGCGGCGCGTGTACAAAATAACCCAAATTACTATCTATACCTTTCTGAAAATAAGAGATACATTAACACATACCATAACTCATCAACAATATAACAATATAATAACATTTTAACAACTAACATAACAACTTAACAATAGATCCAGAATTTTTAAAAGCAGTTAAGACAAAAATTTCAAACATACATAAAAGTAACAATTTTGAAAACAAATTTTGAACACAATTAAGCACCATTCGTGAGTCCGTCAAAAAATTCCAAAAATGGCCAAAAATGCAAAACAGTCTATCTGCTTTTTATTCCTTCACATTGCTATCACATATATGCACTCTAATAGAAATTTAATAAAGAACATGATCACCCAATTATAGAGATGATTCGCTGCTAGCCGGCTTTATACTACAGGATGGCTTTCCCTTCTTGTCCCAAAAACCTTGCACGAAGGATCTTTCGTCATCAGAACTGTACGGTGACGCCACAGTTGACTGTCGTGCCTGCAGCCTGGTCCTGGATGGATGCCGTGGGACACTTGTAGATTCCCCTCGACGACTCCGCTCTGATCGGTTCGCTGGTGTCACTCCATGGCGAGATTCAAACTGCTGATGCCGGTACTCTGAGTGTTGTCTCCTCTTTCTAGACGCACCCGAAGTTACTGAAGATCCTAGGCCATGTTTCTTTCCGGATCTACGCTGTCTCTTATTTCGCAAAAAATCAGATTTAAAAGTTCTTTTCTCAGATTGACGAGTGTCCATATGACGTTTTTTCCGAGGATTAATTACTGAAGACGTTGAGCTATTGGATAACTTATGTTTTTGAGGTTGCTGTCTAATAGGAACGGGACAGTTTATGATCTTTTGCCTTTTATGGCACCCTGAGTCTGACGTATTTGACACTGCTCTTTTATTTTTATTATCATACTTTGCTCTCGGTTTGATAGGTTTTCTACTTTCAATAACAGTTTTTGGAGCTGTTTGACCAGATTTTCTTTTTGCATACTGATGAAAAGAATAAGATGAAGACATAGGCGGAGCGTGACCAAAACTTTTGGGCGGGGCACCAGCAAAGTAAAAACTGCGCCCCGTGGCAAATTTTCAATTTGGCGCCCCCCCCCCTCTTAGCCCCAAAAAAGTAACAAAAAATATTTTTCTTTTAGTAGGCTTCATAAAACTAATTTAATTCTATTAAATAATTATTTCGCGTTTATTTTGGAACTTTAAAAGTTTTAATTTTAATTTAGAAATTCAAAACTAAATAACATACAGAAATCTGCATTTTTTTGGTCAAAGAGTTCACAATGTTTTAAAACAGGGGGGAAAATGATCAAGAGAGATAAAGAAATTCCCTGAAAATGATTGTCGGTCAAAAAATGAATAAAATCGTGGCTACAGAATAAATTTTGTGCATTGGTGACCGTCTCTTTAGCATGTCCCTCCAGTGGTACATGCTAGACATGGACAGAAATTTCCAGGCACGGGCTCAGCACGGACCGGCGTGGGTATGAAAGGTTTATATTTTCATAGTTTACGGCCAGGTCCTGCGCATACAAAAAAAACAATGAAAAAACATAATTATTATGTTTTTCATTAGTATTATTATTATTTAGTATTAGTATTATTAATTAGTATTAATTGGTTAATTTTATAGTATACTTTAAATTACTATGTATTCACAAGCCAGAAAATACTCAATAGCAGCATTAATAATTGCTTAGACATTTAAGACTTTTCAACATTCAAATAAAGATTCATAAAACTTGATGTAGTTTAGAATTTAAAAAAAAATTGGTTAAAAAAATCCTAACTTTTGAAGCTATAAAAAAAGTAGATTTTGAAATACGAGGGTCATCGAAAAACCGAGTTTTCCACAGCATTTTAAAAGAAACAAAACATAATTACCCGGAAAGTTGGATCCAATTGAACTGAATCCGGTTGAAGTACTCATTGCCCTCATCGTGGTATCGCTCTAAAATAGCACGAAAAAGATTCTCAATGCAGGAAACCACCACGAAACTCCTGTTTATCTAGAAACTGTGTGCCAGGTAGGTGCCTAATCAACTTACACCTTAACACAAAACCAAACGTGGGAAAGCAGCATTGATGCTTCTGTAGCGATATCACGATGAAGGAAATGAATACCTCAAAAAGATTTTTACGGTTGATAAGACGTGAGTTGACAACTGTTACAAGTTCCTGGCTTTATTCCCAGGTGGCAGACTTGTATGACACTGGACTCAAAAACTTATCCCACGTTGTGACAAGCGTTTTAATTCAGTTGGTTCTAAAGTGGAGATGTAGTTAAAACATTGCTATATCTTTTGTAATAGTTCTTTTTGGGTAATTATATTTTTTTTCTTTCTAGCCACGGAAAACTTATTTTATGGATGACCCCCGTACTTTTCAGTAAATTATTATTCTGATCCAACTTAGCTACTTTCTGACACATTTCTGAATTCATTTCTTTTCTGAAACACATAAAATTGGCAGACATTCTTATTCAGAAACTATGGAATCAAATGGAATTTTCCATTTTTCGCAAAAGACAAAAAGTCTTTGAGAAGATACTGCCAAAATTGTCATTTTGAATCTAAATTCAAAACGCAATAGAACTGGGGAAAAGAAAAACTTGTCATCAAGTGCTTGGAATAGGTTATAAATCAAAAAGTTGTTTATTTAAAAAATTGGAAAATGCTATTCGATTCCAAATTATTTCAATCATCAGGACTGTCAATTTTATGCCTTTATAAAGTAAAATGAGTCAGAAAGTGTGTCAAATTTCACGTTGTTGAGTTGGGAATTTGAGAATAACCTTAAGTTGTGCTTACAAAGATTGTGTTAATGTACGTTCATTATCGCTATTAATATTTTTACAGAACATATTCCTTGCCCTCCACATCCTGAGAAAAATTAAATCTAGTTTTGTCTCATCTCGACTGTGTAAAAAAATGCAAGCCTGATCTTGGCCCGGTAAAAGTCTGCTGAAAAAAATAAGCCCGGATTCGGAGGCCATAAACCTGACCGATGCCGATCTATATGCTGGACACTTCGTACATTTCTTTATTGATATTGTCAAACTATCATCGGCTCGTGACGCACATTTATACATATTCTTGCGAAAGTCTTATTCTATCGGCCCAGTAGAGATTTTTATATCGAGCCGGTAAGCCTGCTTAATTTTTTTATCGAACCCGAACGGCAGGTTCGTTCAATTTTTTTGTTGGCCAGGTCCTTTAAAGTTGTTTAGAGGCTCGATTAATCTATTAATATTTCTTCGAAACACATTGCTTGTCACACTGTAAACAACTAGATCCAGTTTCGCTCTGACTCGACTATGCTGAAACAACAACAAAAACAGACATATATATATATATGTACACTAGCGGACCTGACAGACGTTGTCCTGGCACCGACTCCAAAAAATCAAATAAATGTACATAAATATAATAATTCGCATGATAAATACTACGCTCTTAATTTAATTTCTGATTACAATTATGTAAGGAAATGTGTTTTTCACTTGGCAGTAGTTTTTGAAGTCGGTTCAATTATTTATAGAAAAGTTTATTTTTCTCTTTTTAGTTAAAAGGTAACGATTTTATGAAGTCGGTTAATTAAAGTTATAATACAGAAAATATTATCGCAAATCATACACGTATGTCAGTAGTGGGGTTCGAACTGATGATCTCTTTGTTCGAGAGCCAGAGCTTAAATCTGGCGCCTTAGACCGCTCGGCCATTTCGTCCGCACTCTAGTTAAAGAACTTATTCAATAATTTTAATTAGCGAAAAATCACTAACTATTAGTTTTTGCCTAATTACTAAAAAAAGTACTGAATCAATTTCGATGAAATGTGAATCTAAACCATTTTCGAATCCACTGGAACACACACAAAAAATTATATTAAATTCGGTCCAGTCGTTTAGGAGGAGTTCGGTGACATACACATGCATAGAAAATTTATATATATAAAGATAAGACTCGATTCAGCACGAGTCTGCATATGAAATTGAGTTTGTGCTCAGATACGATGTGACTGACCGCTTCTCTGATCTCTAATCTGGGCATATTATAATTTCTATAGCGATTTTGTCAAACTAATATCGGTTCTTAAAACACATTTATAATTGTTATTCTCGCGAAAGCCATAACCAATGAAAATGATCCATATTTTATCGGCTTCGCTTAAATTTTTATGTAGATAAGTTAATGAATGAATAAATAAAATGAATAAACTTGTCATTGGGCGGCCACCGTAATAATTACCCATCACGGATATGCATAATATAATATATGAAAATAAAACATGTTTGAGATATTTATAAAATGCATTGCAATTCCAAAACAAAATTTAATCGTATATTTAATATTCTTAATATACATAGTAATGCTCTATTAATCCCTTGGGGACAAGCGATACGTATACGTGCACCAAAAAGACTTAAGAATCCTAGTTTATTCTCACCAGCAAAATTTTACTGTAAAATTTGCCTTATTTAATTGGAGCATTTTCTCGATTTAATAAGGCACAAATTTCTGTTTTAAAATATTGTTGCCAAATATAAAAAATTTCGTAAAAGGCTCCCGTCGCGAAGGAGTTAAGGAATCGCTGATGAACCAATTTCGACAAATTATATAAATCGACAAGCTACTCAAGTAGTACCGAATTGTGTAAAAAAAAAAAAATCCTTATAACTACAAAAATAATAATCATATTAACTAACAATTTACTGCGTCGGATTATATAAGGGTCTCGTTTTCAATTAAAATATATCTTTGAATTAAAATTTGAATGAAATACAGGGTCATGAAAAATTGAAGAATGTGGAAAACAAGATTACAAATATCTCGGCAACTATTAATCCGATCGGCTTCGCTCTTTATGTACAATTTGTGCTATTTTATTGCCTTTTACATCCACTCATTTAAATACAAAATTTCGAAAAATTTTATGTACCTTTCATCAGAACGAATTTTTCGAGAGTCCGAAAAAAATAGTTCCGAATAATCGAGGTTACTGATATTAAATAGGCTTCGTTTCATTCTTACATACTAAGAACATAGAAAGTTTCAAGTCTCTATCTCAATTTGTTCGGAAGACACTTCGGGAAGTCTTTACAGACACACAGATGAACGGCGATTTTTTTTTTCTGGGAAAAAAAAATGTTCTTCAGAATCTCCAGTATTTGAAACGTGTAAATCCGTCTTTTTTTTTTTCTTTTCAAAACGATTGCAAGATTTATCCTATGTTACTTATAATAAGTAAATAATACCAAAAAAAGTCAATTTCGATTTAAAAATATAAATTTTAATTTAAAAATTTTAAATATTAATCATGTTTGAAAATCGATATATTTTCTAAAAAATGAAATTATTTTTAAATTTTTTAAAAAGTTTTGAATTCTACAGAAAAAAAATTAATCATCTTTGCTATTTACAAAAATATTTATTTTTGAAAACATATTTTTTAAAAGAAAAAATAGTATTTTTCATATTCTTTCTACAAGATTCTTTGAAAATATGGACTGGAAAAAAAATCCATAATAATAAGAATAAGAACAATAATAAATCCCGAAGACGGTTCAATATATTATTGAAAATCATGGTGAACATTTTCAGGACTTTTCTAGTTCCATTGTAATATTTATACTAATGAAAATGAATTTGTAAATATATAAAGAAAATATATGTTGCCAAACGCAGAAAATAAAGAATTTAAATAAACATTTAAGCTGATTCTCGAAAATGTATGTATTTTTATTCCTTGCATAACAACAAAAAACTTTCTGACATATTTTCTGTCTAAGTTTTAAACGTAAAAGCATGACAATTGCAATCGTGATTAATGAAGAGATTTATGATCAAATGTTTTTATTTCTATTTACCGATAAACGAATTAAATCTTAAGGCAGATTCCTGTCTCATGGTGGTAACTTTTTTGCCTCACTTGCACTATCACCCCTTAGAAATTCAGTTCGAAATGCCAAATTGACATCATCTAAAAATATTTCTGAATTTATCGAAAAATGAAAAATACTATTCAGTTATACAATTGCAAATAAGAGCACAGCACCTGTTCGAGTAAAAAAATGTGTCAAAAATGCGGTTTGGATCTGAGAGTTACCTTGAAAAAACAATTTCTTACACTATTTAGCAATAATAAAAATTTTAGTTTGTAGGTTTTTTTTAAAATAAGATCATAACAATAAAGTATTACCAAGTTAACAAAAGTTATTTTGGGGCTTCTTATAAAATAATAAGGTAATCTTGAGTTGTATTTTATATTATTTCATATTTTTAATTCATGCACTAATTATAAAATGAAATTTTGTGCCAGTGGGAAGCAGTGTTCTCGCATTTTACGCCCCTCTCACCCCCTCCCCACGAAAATCATAAAACAAAATTTCTTTAGATTCATAAAACGTTGACCTAATGCATTTTGAATGGTTAATACTGCCACTGTAACATGTAAGAGCATAATTTTTTTAATTTATTTTTTTAATAAGCGAAATACATTTAATTTTGCAGTTTGCTGGATAGATATAAACACACTCTTTATAACTAGTTAAAATTTTACATACTCTATCCAAACATTTCCTAACCATACCTAAAGTAACTTTGGTACAATTTTATTTACTTAAAATGACAAATCATTGTGATCCTATATCAAAAGAAATTCTAGTGATAAGAAACCGCAAGATAAAAATAATTAAAAATAACCCTCGCTCTAAATAGGTTAATTAATTAATGTTAATTAGAATAAATATATAAGTTTGCATTGTGATTATTTACAAGGGCCCTATCACTTATAAATTTTTCGCAAAACTTCAATTTTGTATGTAAAGACAAACAAAATCTTTATTTGGTGCTCCCTCTGAAACTCCAAGGGAAATTGCTAGGTTTCAGGCTGTGAGACATTCTTATGCAAATTCCATACATGTATATTTTCGTACGTAAAGACAAACAAAATCTTCATTTGGCACCCCCTCTGAAACCCCTAGGGAAATCGCTAGGTTTCAGGCTGTGAGACATTCTTATTCAAATTCCATACATATATATTTTTGTATGTAAAGATAAACAAAATCTTCATTTGGCGCCCCTTTTGAAACCCCTAGGGAAATCGCTAGGTTTTAGGCTGTGAGACATTCTTATGCAAATTCCATACATATACATTTTTGTATGTAAAGACAAGCAAAATCTTCATTTGGCGCCCCCTCTGAAACCCCTAGGGAAATCGCTAGGTTTCAGGCTGTGATACATTCTTATGCAAATTCCATACATATACATTTTTGTATATAAAGACGAACAAAATCTTCATTTGGCGCCCCCTCTGAAACCCCTAGGAAAATCTCTAGGTTTAAGGCTGTGAGACATTCTTATGCAAATTCCATACATATACATTTTTGTATGTAAAGACAAACAAAATCTTCATTTGGCGCCCTTTCTGAAACCCCTAGCGAAATCGCTAGGTTTCAAACTGTGAGACATTCTTATGCAAATTCCATATATCTTCATTTTCGTATGTAAAGACAAACAAAATCTTCATTTGGCGCCCCCTCTGAAACCCCTAGGGAAATCGCTAGGTTTCAGGCTGTGAGAAATTCAAATGCAAATTCCATACATATATATTTTTGTATGTAAAGAAAAACAAAATCTTCATTTGGCGCCCCCTCTGAAACTCGTAATAATCTCTAGGTTTCAGATTGTGAGACATTCTTATTCAAATTCCATACATATACATTTTTGTATGTAAAGAGAAACGAAATCATTTGGCGTCATTTTGTTCATTTATGCAAATTCCATATATATATATATTTGTATGTAAAGACAAACAAAATATTCATTTGGCGCCCTTTCTGAAACCCCTAGGGAAATCGCTAGGTTTCAGGCTGTGAGACATTCTTATGCAAATTCCATATATGTACATTTTTGTATGTAAGGACAAACAAAATCTTCATTTGGCGCCCCCTCTGAAACTCCTAATAATCTCTAGGTTTCAGGCTGTGAGACATTCTTATGCAAATTCCATACATATATATTTTTGTATGTAAAGAAAAACAAAATCTTCATTTGGCGCCCCCTCTGAAACTCCTAATAATCTCTAGGTTTCAGATTGTGAGACATTCTTATTCAAATTCCATACATATGCATTTTTGTATGTAAAGACAAACAAAATCTTCATTTGGCGCCCCCTCTGAAACCACTAGGGAAATCGATAGGTTTCAGGATGTAAGATATTCTTATGCAAATTTCATATGTATACATTTTTGTATGTAAAGACCAAAAAAATCTTCATTTGGCGCCCCCTCTGAAACTCCTAATAATCTCTAGGTTTCAGGCTGTGGGACATTCTTATTCAAATTGCATACATATACATTTTTGTACGTAAAGACAAACAAAATCTTCATTTGGCGTCCCCTCTGAAACCCCTAGGGAAATCGCTAGGTTTCAGGCTGTGAGACATTCTTATGCAAATTCCATACATATATACATTTTTGTATGTAAGGACAAACAAAATCTTCATTTGGCGCCCCTTCTGAAACCCCTGGGGAAATCGCTACGTTTCAGGCTGTGAGACATTCTTATTCAAATTCCATTCATATACATTTTTGTATGTAAAGACAAACAAAATCTTCATTTGGCGCCCCCTCTGAAATTCCTAATAATCTCTAGGTTTCAAGCTGTGAGACATTCTTATGCAAATTCCATACATATATATTTTTGTATGTAAAAAAAACAAAATCTTCATTTGGCGCCCCCTCTGAAACTCCTAATAATCTCTAGGTTTCAGATTGTGAGACATTCTTATTCAAATTCCATACATATACATTTTTGTATGTAAAGACAAACAAAATCTTCATTTGGCGCCCCCTCTGAAACCACTAGGGAAATCGATAGGTTTCAGGATGTAAAATATTCTTATGCAAATTCCATATGTATACATTTTTGTATGTAAAGACAAACAAAATCTTCATTTGGCTCTCCCTCTGAAACTCCTAGGGAAATCTCTAGCTTTCAGGCTGTGAGACATTCTTATTCAAATTCCATACATATACATTTTTGTATGTAAAGATAAACAAAATCTTCATTTGGCGCCCCCTCTGAAACTCCTAATAATCTCTAGGTTTCAGGCTGGGGGACATTCTTATTCAAATTGCATACATATACATTTTTGTACGTAAAGACAAACAAAATCTTCATTTGGCGCCTCCTCTGAAACCCCTAGGGAAATCGCTAGGTTTCAGGCCGTGAGACATTCTTATGCAATTTCCATAGATATACATTTTTGTATGTAAAGACAAAGTCTTCATTTGGCGTCCCCTCTGAAATTGCTAGGGAAATCTCTAGGTTTCAAGCTGTGAGACATTCCTATTCAAATCCCATACATATACATTTTTGTATGTAAAAACAAACAAAATCTTCATTTGGTGCCTCCTCTGAAACCCCTTGGGAAATCGCTAGGTTTCAGGCTGTGAGACATTCTTATGCAAATTCCATATGTATACATTTTTGTATGTAAAGACAAACAAAATCTTCATTTGGCGCCCTCTCTGAAACACGTAGGGAAATCGCTAGGTTTTAGGCTGTGAGACATTCTTATTCAAATTCCATACATATACATTTTCGTATGTAAAGACAAACAACATCTTCATTTGGCGCCCCCTTATTCAAATTCGACATACATATATATATATATACATTTTTGCATGGAAAGACAAAAAAAAACCCTTAATTTGGCGCCCCTACGCTTTCTGTTCTGGCGCCCGGGTACAGATGATTGGGGGGGCACGTGCCCCCCCCCCCCCGACGCTACGCCTATGGATGAAGAAGTGCTGGACTTGGGACACTCATTGGATCGGGAATTTTGCGAAACACCACTCGACACATGAGAAACTTCACTACCATCTTCTCTAAACTTATAAACTCTAACCTGATCCAAATTAACTGTCATTCTTTCATCATTGACATTAACAACCAAATTATTATTCCGAACTTCCAAAACTTCAAACGGACCCACAAACTTGCTATTTTCTTTTGACGACTTGAACTTAACTAAAGCTTTTCCACTAGCACAAAATCTCCAACCTTAACTTCCAATTCCCATCTACGCATATTATAATACTGAGCTTGCTTTTCCTGCGCTTTTCCCATCTGAACTTGAGCCTCCTTAACCAACCGCTCAATATCCTGGCACATAAACTGGCTTTCTGCGTCCGATACCATAACTAACCTCTGAAATGGAGTAATCACCTTTCTTCCCAAAAAAAACTCAGCCGGCGTTTTCCCCGTCGACTCGTGAACTAGAGGTCTGCACGGGCCGAAAATTCCAGGCCCGGGCCCGGCCCGAAAGTTAAAATTTCGGCCCGGCCCGAACGAAAGGAATATTGGCCCGACCCGGCCCGGCCCGAACGCAAAAAATAATGGCCCGACCCGGCCCGGCCCGAAAGTTAAAATTTCGGCCCGAGCTCGGCCCGGTCCGGAGAAAAGTTTAAAATTCGGCACGAACCTGGCCCGGCTCGAGTGAATTTCTATAGAACATTGATCTTTAAACTTATGGAAGAGTTCTGACCAAAAAAAATATATATTAGTCTTTTTTTTCCATGTTTATAATCTCCATTTATGCAGAAGTGCCGTAGGCTCCGATATTTATGCTTTTAAATGAATCTTTGTTTGTTGTATGTAAATATTTCAGTTATCATTAGTATTATTAATCTATATTCCCTGTAATGGAGACAAAAAATCGAAAAAGCGATATATGCTAAAATTTCCAAAGACGAAATCGCTTTGGAACGAAAAATAATGCATTCCCTTCTTAACAGATGTAAATGTTTAATATATTTTTTTCTCCCGTATTGTTGTATTCATTTTACATGGATGAACATTTTAAAAGAAACTTTCAGTTTTCAGTTTAAAAAAAAATTCCGTCATAATCATTTTGTGTGTGTGTGTGTGTGTGTGAGTTTAATTCTATTTTAAAACACCTAGTAATCTACGATTCTTTAAAAGGAATAAATTCTAATGTTTAATTGTAGAATAATGACGGCTTAAAAGTACATGCTTTTTTGCAGAAATTTTTGGACAAAGCCAAATATTACGGATTTATAAAAAGTCGAGAAAAGGATTTTCAGATTCTATAGGAACTGATTATTTTGGTCCATGGAAACTAGGAAGAATGGAATCAGTCTCGGCTTCGTACGGAAAAAAAAGTTATGCCCGGCCCGATACTCCAGCAAAAAAATTAAGGCCCGAGCCCAGCCGGGCCCGAAAAGATTAGTGACTAGGCCCGGCCCGGCCCCGCCCGAAAGGATTAGTGACTAGGCCCGGCCCGGCCCGGCCCGAGACTTCAGAATTAAGGCCCGAGCCCGGCCCGGCCCGAATGCCACGATTGGAAATCGGCCCGAGCCCGGCCCGTGCAGACCTCTATCGTGAACTGCCGTACGAAGTGCATACGCAAAATGCTGCAGAAACTGGTCCCAATTCGAAGGATGCGAACCAACATAAGAAGAAATCATTTGAATTAATGTACGATTTACACGCTCAGCCATATTAGACTGTGGAAGCTCCTTATCGTCCACAGTCTCCAACTTTTCACACAAAGACTTAAAAATACTAGATATAAAATCATAACGAAATGGTTTACTAGCAACGAGTGAGGCAAAACCAATATGAATTTCATTCGTTAAACTCGGTTTATCTGAAAAGACTTTACCAAAATCGACCAAAGACTTATTAAACTCCTCTTTCCCAAATTCACTTAAACCCGACTCCTCCAAATCAACTGACACTGAAACAGGCTTTTTCTTACTCACATTCTCATCATTATTCACGATCAATGACTTTTTAAAGAAATCCAGACTAATTCCTCTATCCTTCATTTAATCCACACCAACTATACAATGCACTGTTAATCCATCTAACACACAAAACTCCCAACATGTCTTAACCGAACGAATTTCTACTTCTAAATCTACTTAACCCTTATTATCACAAGCTACTCCTTGCGCAGACTGAACTACCAGACTTGACCTCTTCAACTTTTTATACGAAAAATATTTCTGATAACAATTATAAGAAATGAACGACTTATCTGCCCCTGTATCGAAGACACTCTTAACGACAATACCATCTAACACAATTAATACTTCAGGTAACTCAACCGGATTAATAGTAACTTTATTCAAACTCACAGAAGGCTTTTCCACTTTAACCTGTGACTGCATACCTTCCGAAATACAGTCACCTACCAGTTTAACTGACCCGACCTCTTAACACATCTCCTTTGCATTGATCTACCTTCAAAATTCTCATCCGAAGTTAATCTCCTTACTTGCGAAGAAACGTCTTGTCCCGTACTCCCCCTTTCCGACCATAATTACTATTCTGCCTATTTCCATACATATATCTATCACCACTTCTAAAATTATTAGCACCACCATAATTCCTATTACCATTACCAGTATTCGACACATTACGACCAAATCCATAATTTCCATTACTCAAATTATTATCCGGAAATCGCTGTCCCCCTCTCAAAAAATTATGCTCCTCCTCATTTCTCAAATTACTTCCCGTGACAGGACTCTGTCGAGGCTACGCGAATCCCGTTGATCCGAGCTATGCCGAGTCTCATATTTCGATAAAATTTGGTGCATTTCTGAAAAGTTCTTAGGTGCTCTAATTTCGATATAGTCCTGTACATTCGCATTAAAGAGAGGAAGAACTATGTCCAATAATTCCTCAAATGTGATATCTAAATCCAATTTATTTTTCAGTTCAAGCTTACGTAGGTAAAACTTTGATGCTGATTCGTAAATATTCTGCTTATTGCAGTAAAATTCTTTCCTCAAAATACTCTTATCTTTAACGCAAGGAAACGCCTTTTTTAACTCAATCACAGTCTGCTCAAATCTTTTAGCTTCTTCATTAATCAAAAATTTTCCTATATTTTTTAACCACAAAAGTGCTTCCCCTTCAATGAGCACTTAAGCACTATGTATCTATTCTTCTCAGTTATATTATTAAACAAAATATAATCATCTAGTTTGACTAAAAATTCATTAATGTCACCTTCACCGGTAAAATAAACACGTGGCACAATCTCACAATGTCCGACTTTTCGTTGGGCGCCATTTGTAACGGTTGGGTGCTGGCACTGGGTGCTGAATGCAGACATAACTCAGAACATAAAATAAAAACAGTTTATTTAAATCGATTAGGGCTCAAGGGCCGTAGAGCAGTTCTCTAATTTTAACAACTGATAACAGTACTAAAAGGTTAAACTCATACTCACAGCTCCGGCAATAACTCAATCGGGGAACTTCATATTATATCTCAGCTATATCTCGGCTAAGCTGCAAGATAAAATCTTATTAGACAGCCCGTTGCTGTATATATATTCTTTATTAACTTTGAAATAGTCAACGTAATTAATATTAACTTCTTACCACCGGCCAACTTCTCGAGTCGAATTCCAAAACTCCTTGCCAACTCACTGAAGGCTCGCTAATAATTAATATCGCTTACTCTAGATCACTACTACTGGCCAAATGCCGCTAGACACACTCCTAGCTGGCTAATGTCGCTAGACACACTCCATACACACTCAAAATCCAAGCTTTTATATGCTGCAAACTCAGATACTTCAAATTTACTTATTACTTCTAACAGCGACATAATTGTAGAATCCGAGAAAGATACACACGCTCTAGAAAGTTAAAGTAAAAGAGAGGATAGATGTCGTTTTCACGCTTACACATGTTAAATCATTGACGTCACGATCTCAAAAATGCTAGAGTGCCTTTATTACAAAGGTCACTCCCTCACAAACTTACTCAATTCTTAAGCAATCAAATCTAATTAAATTTATTTTACATCTTCACAATGATATCTACAACTTTTATATTAACAAGATTTTCATAAGACCAATATTGGTAGCAAAAATAAATTAAATAAAAATAGGAGTTGGAGAAAAAACATCAAATCCAAACTGCTTATATTCAGACTCATTTTAAAATTCATTTTTGATTTTAAACGCATCTAAATGTCGGATCTTCTTATTTAGGAACTATATAATGTAACGGGCAGAATATATTAAAAAAAGCTGTCAAAAAGGGTATTTTGAATAGAATTTCCCGAAGTAATAGTGATTGAAAAATTGAGGAAGTATAACAAATTGCGTTTTTTCTGAGTCATTTTTAAATCCATTTTTATTAACGCATCCAATTTACAGGTCCTCTTATTTAGGAACAATATAGTGGGACGGATTGGCCAGTTTTTTGATAAAGGCAGATTATATTTAAAAAAAAATTTGCTAAAATGGGCACTTCGCACAAAATTTCTTTATGGATCATGATTAAAGAATTGAGGATGTATTCAAATAATAAATATGTTATTTTACGACACATTTTTAAATCCAATTTTGTTCTCAGACGCATTCAGTTGACAGTTCTTTGTTATTAAGGAACTGTGTAATGGACCGTATTGGTTAGTTTTTTGATGAAGGCTAAATATATATTTTTAAAAAGTTGTCAAAATGGGCACTTCGCGCAAAATTTCCCAAAGCGATCATGATTAAAGAATTGAGGATGTATTCAAATAACAAATTGGTTATTTTATGACTAATTTTTAAATTCAATTTTGCTCTCAAACGCATTCAATTGACACGACGAACGAATGAAAACGAATTCAATATATAATGTGCGTAATTGGTCGATTTTTTAATAAAGTTAGAATATATTTCAAAATATGTTTTCAAAATGGGCATTTGAGTCAAATTTCGTTTAAGATGATTTTGATAAAATCAATTTTTACAGAAAAATGAACTTAAAATTTTTTAAAAAGCGGCCAAATAAAATAGTTAAACTGGGTATATCGCTAATAATATTTTATTTTTTGTTGTTGAAATGAAAACTCTTCGAAATCTATCTCCGCCTATAGGACAAGCAGACAGGGATTTTTTTTCATGTGGCATTCAATATAATTTCATGGTCGATAAATGGAGGACAAAAACTAAAACAATGTATGATGTTACAATCAAAGGTGAATTTTAGAGAAAAATTTTAATAACGAACACTCTTTGAAAATAAGTTCACAACATAAAATTATTAGAAAAAAATCAAATAAGTTAAATGATGGCTCTGTCTTAACATATCAGCTAGTGGCGCCAACTGAAATGGGCCCATGGGGCGCGAGCCCACCGAATAATTTGATATCTCTATCCACTCATTATTAATTGAGCTCGCACAATATTTATGTATTTGTTCAAAAATTTTTGAGCCAACCCAATATTTTTCAAAAGTTGGCACCACTGATATCAGCTATTTTAGAGAAAGCAATCAAAACAATTTTGTTGGTACAAGTGTTTTAGAAAACATAAATCTTGGATGTTTGGAATCTTAGATTTTATTAGTCACTTTTTTCTCCACAGCGATATATTTGTACAGTTATGTATTTATGTAATATTGATACTTTATTTTTGCTCTTATAGGATTTAAAATGTGGTGATCTTAAGCCTTTTACAAGTGTGAATTTTAACATGTTAAGTCTCATCATAGACGCTTAACATTTACTAATATTTTTTTCGTGAGAAGAAAATTTGACCAAAGATGTTTCATAAACTGTTAGTTTTCTTTGTTACGTTTTTGTTATAATATTGATTTATATTACATAAATCTATTCTTTAATTAAGTAATTTAAATATGAAAAATATTTTACATAATCTAGTTTAAGAAAAAAAGAACTATTGATTAAACGAAAAAACTCAAAAGTATCTTTTTTTGCACTTCAAACTTTCAAAATCCTCTGAATCCAACTTTTCCCTTAATTTTTACATTGTGATTTTTTGTTTAACAGCAAACATCAATCATCCTACGTAGAAAGTAGACACATCTTTTGAAGTTTGAAGTGGAATCTTGCCTGATAAAAGAATAGGATCGAACAAAAAATTCAGCTTCTATTTTAGTTCAGAAAAGTTCCTTCGTTTAAAAATTTATTACACTGTAAATCTTAAAACACTTTTCAGAACACTTTTTAGAACACTTATTTTGTCTCCTTTTTTAGAACACTTTTTAAGCGCACTTTTTGGAACAGTTTTTAGAATACTTCTCAGAACACTTAAGGAACACATTTGAGAATACTTTTCGGAACACATATTTGTCTCCTTTTTTAGAACACTTTTCAGCGCACTTTTTGGAACTCATTTTAGAACACATATGGAACGCTTATTTGTTTCCAGCGCACTTTCTAGAACACATTTGAGAACACTTTTTGGGACACATTTTGTCACCTTTTTTGGAACATTTTTCAGCGCACTTTCTGGAACACTTTTTAGAGCACATGTGGAACAGTTTTTACAATGCTTATGGAACACTTTTTAGAATGCTTGTCGAATACTGATCTTTTTCTAGTACACAATCTAGCACACTTTTCAGAATATATTTTTAAAAAAAATTCTTTTACACATTTTTTATACATAGTTTCTGCAGGTGCACATATATTTTCAATGAAGTTTTTTTATGACCAAAAATATTTTCACATTAACCATTTCAGACAATTTGTTTATTGAGGTGGGCACCTCTTTTAAAAGGAGAAAATGTTGTATGCATTCTGTTATTCTCCAATATAATAAAATATTTTAAATACTCAGACTCAGACAACTAATTTGATATTAAAGAGGAAAAGTTTGATGTCAGTATGCAGTTAAAAATAATAAATATATATTGTATTGTCTCTGTCAAATCGGCCAACATTGAGGCTGAAAAATTGGTGGATTCTAGATCATAGTTTTGTTTACAATTTTTTTGTTTGAATCCGATTATTATTATAAAAATTTAAACTGCAATGTGAAAACAAAAAATTTACAGCAAAATTATACACAATATAATTGTACCATATAATAATGTGGAATATAATAATGCCATAATATGATGTATTTCCCCACCCCTGTTAATAAAAGTTAAAAATACCGCAGGAAAATATAGCATACAAATAAAACATTAAAATTAACAATATCTATTGTCAAAATTAATAATTTATAGAGAATTAATAATGTAAAAAATATAGTAAAAAAATGTTTGCACAGAATAATTTTATTGATTGTTTAATCTACTATGCCATTTAGTACAATCTATTTATTGGTTTGTGATCATGAGCTTCAGTATAAAATCTGTTCTTTTAAATAGATGAATTGCATTAGAATTCTTAAATAACTAAACATTTTTTTGAAAATTCACTAAATATGGATTCGATAATTTATTATTATTATTTTTTTTACAAACTTCATAGAGAAATTTTCATTTGTTTAAATCTGAAAATAAAGTGCAGATGATAGATAATTGCAAATAATGCGGATTTAACAAAGCCATATTTTTTTAAGAAACAAATGTACACCCAAAAGATTTGCATATCCTGTTGCAACTTCTAGCTTAGCTGGTGTCAACTCTAAAACATAGTAGATATATGTCGCTAACACATAGCTGAATAATGCAAGCTTGTATATCAAGATCAAGGTTTATTCTTTTATAAGAGAAAACTTAGATTGCAAATATTACAGTAATAAAAAAATTATTGAAAAATGTATGATACGCAGTAAACTTGTAGATCAAAGTTCATGCAACAAAGGAAAAAAATTATGCCCCCCCCCCCCACCCCAAAAACAATAAAAATGTTCACAGTCATTAACTTAAAAAAGCTTCAGGACTTGGAGAATTCAATATAAGCAGAACATTGAGTTAACTGAATTCAAGTTGCCTTTGAGTTTACTGTATTCATAAATTGTAAAATTTAAATAGCTATTTAATTTGTGGTAAGCAAATGTAAACCCAAAATCAAAACAAAATAAATTTATTCTTAATGCTGATAGTAACAAGCAACAAAAATTATTCTTATTCTTCTGATATGCTTTCATTTAATTCACCATGATGCTTTGTTTAATTTTTGGTCCATTAAATGGTTTTCTTTTCTTTTTCTTTCTTTTTTTTTTTTTTTTTTTTTTTTTTGCCTAATACATTTGAATATTCATTCATAAGTCGAATTATAAGCATTTACTTAATCATACAAGATCTGCTATTTACCAACAAGTACCACAATTGAAACCTGAAGGAATTCATTTATGTTACAGTTATACAAATCTTTTTTTTAGATCCATTATATTTTTTTTAAACTATGATTTTCCAAAACCCCAGATGGAATTATAAATCTCCCAAGTGATCATACTTCATGGATTAAAATGTAAAAAAATAAAGATATATAGCATAAAAAATAAAATAACATACATTTTCACAGAAATTTAATTAAAATATTGAATATTTTTTTATTACCATGGGTGCAAGAAGCCCATCCAAGCCAAAAGTTAAAACCTTTCTGAGTATTAGAAATTGCTTGATGGAAATGGCCAAGATGATTTCTAGGTTTAAAATTATGGTTTAAAATTATCTCTTATAATAAAAGAAACAGGTTAAAAGGTTTTTAGAGTAAAATTATTGTTATTTTTGCAAATAAAGCAAAATTTACTATTAGTCAAAAATCTCTTCAAGACTGAAATCAGTCAGCTGAAACTGAAGATCTTGCACACAGGATTATTACTTATGTATAAAAATAACAACAATGGAAATTTAAACTTTAGCCCATTATTCGAATTTCTTCAAAACTTTTATTATCTTTAAATTAGATACATTCAAACTGCCTGACATTTTATCTTTTGACAATTACATTTTAGAAGGGCTTAAACAATGATGACTTTTTTCAAAGTTTATAACTGTGCTGGTCAAATACAAAGACTCCTAATGCTCCAATTGCTTGCACATATATCGCACAGGATAATTTAGTTTCAAAGTGTAATTCATCAATAACAGTACAATTCATAACTCCATTACACCTGCTGAGGTTTCACTTAATAATTGCTAACAAATACAGGACAGCGGCATAGACGATTAGCATGTCTTTAATGCATACTACTGCACTTGGCGATCGAGAGGCTGGCACATTCTTCAGTTTTTGTCTTAAATTTGTCATCCTTCTAAAGAAAAAAAAAATCAGATACATCATGTATATTAAAAAAAATTAGTTAATGACAATTTTGAATTTTATTTAAATATAATAAGCATAGTGTCCACTCTAAACTACTTTAGTAGGGTGCAGCACCTGACAGACTTTTGTATTTCTTTTATGTGCCTGGAGGCTCTTTTAAATCCTTCTGATGCACCTGGTGGTCTTTTTTAAAATTTCCAATGTGCTCTGTGGCAATTGAATTGATCATGGGGAAATATTGCAAATTCTAGAGTATTCTAAACAAACCAGTTCAAAATATTTTAGGTAAACAAGGTACACGTGTATCCTTTTTATAGAATAGTGTTCCCTTTTTTGAAAAAAAAAATGTACCCTTTTTTAGAATAATCCTTTAGAACAACATCCTGTGTCCAAAAGTATTGAGCTCTGATAATCTCACAGCAGATCACATTATTATTTGAAGCCATTTTATCAGGGCGCAGCACCTGGTGGCCCTTTTAATTTTTTAATGGATCTGATGGTTCTTTTAAACATCTCCGTTGTGCCCAATGACCCTTTTAAACTTTTCCTGTGTGCCTTGTAGCAATTTAATTGATTCTGGGAAACTATCACAAATTTTAGGGGACTCTAAACAAAGCAGTTCAAAATATTTTGGTGGAACAAGATACAAGTGTGCCCTTTTTTTAGAAGTGTTCCCTGTTTGAAAATAAATGTACCCTTCATATAGAATAGTGTTGCCTCTTTGAAAAATTCCTAGAACTGTTAAAGTAATATTGTTTCTTGAATTGTGTGTATTTCAATTTGTGTCCCTTAAAACCTGATGAATTATTTAAATGGGTATAACTCTATGAGTTTTGCAGATATGAAGATGCAATTTTTTGTGTATAATTCGGGACTGAATAAGGGAAGTTTTCCTAATTGGAATTTTTATCCTAAGAGGGGGGGGGCTAGAGATGTAAATTTTCCGGAAAAATATAAATGGCGGAAAAAACTGGTTTTTACCGGTTGTTTTAGGGAAAAAAACGGAAAAATTGATTTTTCATGACTGTTTCTCCCAAGAAAATTATATTTTCTTAGAGAATATTAAATAATAAACATTTTTTTCCCATTTATTTGTATTAAATGAAAATTATTTTCACTTTATATTACAAAATAAAAAGAAAGTAGCAAAGCCTGCTTTTAAAAGTTTAGTTTTTTTTTTCCTATAGCCTAAGAAATTTTAAAACACTATTATTTGTTATATCATATCTCTGTTGAAATGATTTTTCAGTTACATGTTTAACTACCAATTGACCTAATGTAAGAACCAGAGCCAATATGTCTGCAGTTTGGAATGAAATAAATTATGCATTCCATTTACATAAGTATAGTTTTTAAGTAAATGATACTAATTAAAAAAAATTGTTGCAGTTTTGTCATTATTATCAATATCAGTGTTAAAAAAAAATCCATTGTTTGTTAAAAAAAAAAAAATGTATATTTTTACATTATTACACTTTTTTCTTACAAATATAATTTTATCTCCTTTAAAAGATATGTTTAGTTTTGTTATAGCTTCCCAATCTCAACTCAAAGTTTTGATTTAGTTTTATTATCTAAATTCAAACAAAACTAAGTTTTAGTTTAGCTTACTCAGGTCTGCAACTAAAAAATAGCATAGGATTTATTGACTGTTAGATTTTTACTCACTGAAACCAGAAAAATATATATTTTTAAGTTTAATTAAACACAATTTTTTTCTTTTTATCCTGAAATCTGGTATTCTATTCTTGAGTAAGAAACCATATTGAATAATGTTTCCATATGGTAATTTCATATTTCTAAGAATGGAACTCAAAAGTTATGAAAACAGAACACTACAAATAGAAAATGCTTGCTATTTGAGAGGAAATACCAAAAGCAGTTACACAGTGAGATAAACTTCTACTATGCTTTAAAAAACTACTTAAATTCAAAGTTTAATCAAGAAGGAAAGTATAATTTGGAATGTATTTACATGTAATAAAATATGGTTTTTTTTTTCAATCGCAGTTGTACTTTTCTAATGCAAACTGCCCATGTTTTTGCAACATTACTGTACATTATGGAGGTCAATTTTAGATTCAGTACCTTGAAAAAACATTCAATTAATCAGCTATAACGAAATCTCGAAAAATACAGCATAGTAGTGCCACCTATAGGGCAATTTACACCAAAAACTAAACAACATTAATAAATATCAGGAACTGTCTGAATCTGTAGTTTGATAAAAAATCGTCCTTTAGTCCTTGAGATAGAGCTATTGCGATAATCATGACTAAGGCAACATAGCAGTGTCATCTGTTGAGCAATTTACACCAAAAAGTAATGTGCACAAAGTTATCTCAAAGATTAACTTAATCTGAAGTTTTATGGCAATACATACATTAATTCTTGAGATTGGATCTATTGTGGAAATTATGAATAATGCAGCATAGCAGCACCATCAGTTGGATGATATACACTAATAACTAAACATCTCGAGTTTATATCAGAGTGTAACTGAATCTAAAATTTTGTGAAATTATGTACATCAGTTCTTGAGATCAAGTGCCCATAAAATTTTTGTCCCATACAGACTCAGAGAGTGACAGATATTTTCCAAAAACTATCAAATTGTGTTCAGAACCTTCTAAAATGTTTAAAAACACCAAAAACTGGAAGTCAAAATTTTCACGAATTCAATACTTACTTCTTGAAAAGATAGAAAAAAGTAATAAATGCATGCTTTAAATTTTATGTTAAATTTTTAATTTTACCATTTCTAGTAATTGGCATATTATTGAAATAATTTTGCACATGAATTAATTTTTAAAAAGAGAAGAGTCATTTAATTATACATCTAGATTTTTTTCATGTAATCCTGCTTTTGTGAAATTGTGAATTTCTTGTATATATACTTATACAAAATATATTCAGAATCTGTGAATAAGAAATTATTACTATTTTTAGAGTCCTATTTAGACATTTTTAATAAGGTTATTTATGCTTATATACAACTTGATAAGATTCAGCTGCTATATGGTATGAGTTTTTTTTTTTTTTCAATCACTGCATTTGCGAAAGATTCAATTTGTAGGTTAAACTTTTTTCTGAAATGTCTATTTTCAAGAGAAATTTTGCGAAGGGTCTTGTGTTTCAAACAAGAAAAAAAATGTGAAGGATCCTTTCAAGTCTTCTCAAACAGATTTCTGCTCAGAGATCAGATTACCCACATTAAAGTTTTCATGTGGGACACTCAACATAAAAATAAATAAAATAAAAAGTATGAGAATGAATCATTACAAAATTTTCACTATATTATTTCATAAATGAAATTTCAATTTTTCCAGTTCGGAAAAATTGAAAAATAAGCCTTCGGAAAAAACCCCGAAAAAAAACCGGTTTTTTTCCAAGCATTCCCATCTCTAGGGGAGGGGGGGGGGGGCATATAAAAATTTAATCTTTGTATTTTTTCAAATAGACCCTCCATGGAATTGCAACTTATCTTATGAAAATTTTCACATTTTTTTAAATGAAACTTTGCAAATTTGGAAGTATTGTACAAAGGGACAATATTTAAGAGGATAGCATATTGTTTCGATAATTATGACTCACTCTGGTATATATTATAATGCAACATTCATTAATATAATATAGCCGCTAAAATATAGCCTCTTATATGAATCACTAGTTAAGCCAATTAGCCACTTTTATAAATCAAAATCAAAGTTAATACAGTAGACTCCCTCAAATCCGCAAACCAGAAATCCGCATTTCTCTAAAATCCGCACATATTTTATGGATATAAACAATGAAACTTTCAGTTCAGATATTGGGACAAAATTTGATTTTTTTTTTAGTTTTGTATCAATTTCATGTATTTTTTAATTTGTAATTTTCTTCATGTCTTTTTTTTTCATGAAGGAAGAATAATTTCTTTTTGGAAAAAATTCAAGATATTGCTTATATTACTGGTAATCACAATCTTCTTACCAAATATATTTATACACTAATCAAAATTTTTTGGGTATTAAGCCTGGCTAAATTGGAAAAAAAAATCCTTATTTTATGATTTTGATGTGGATTAGTAATGTACTTTTATGAGGCAAGTTTTGCTGAATAATTTTGGAAAAATACATTTAATCTTTATAATGAATATTTAATCCTACACTACTGATTATTAAATTGACTTTTGCTATTAGTACTTTAATCATTTAAAAAATTATCTAAATTTTTATCATTTTAATTTATTACTTATTTTAATATGTTATTATATTGTAAGCATTCACTATAGTTTTGAATGCACTATTAATTTCACTCAAATTACTGTTTAAAAAATGTAAACAAAGCAATGACCAGAAATCCGCAAAATTATAAAATCCGCACAACCTCTGGTCCCAAGCTGTGCGGATTTGAGGGAGTCTACTGTATAAAAAAATTTTTGGATTACTTAGAATCCATAATTTTGTTGAATAAAATTCTGCTCTAGAAAGTGATTCAGTTAAAGGATGAATATTGCATTTAAAATTGTGAGACACCTATTGTATGCATTAGTTAAATGAAAACTGGTCATTTGTTTTGAAAAAGAGCAGCAATTACATTTCGAGACATCTTAGGCTAAAAGAGTGGTCATTTCATGTGGCACAGATGGTTTAAGTTTTTCCTTTTTTAATTGCGTTTTTGCTTTTGTTCCAAGTTCAAAACAATTATGGGCCATTAAATTTAACAGAAAAATAAAATATTCACACTTTCTAGATTTTTCAATCTCAAACTCTCTGTTTTGTATTCTTGCTCTCAATTTAAGAGCATAAATCAATCTAAGACCAAGTTATGTGTGTAAAAATCTTTGAAAACATAATAATAATAAAAGGTACTATAAGGATACTAACATATAAAAAGCCTTTTTTGATTGTGATCAAGGTTCACAACCCCCCCCCTAAAAAAAAGTTTTTTTTTGTTTAAACCAGGTTTTTTTTTTTTGTTTAAACCTTTTTTTTTTAAACATCCTTTCTTATTACATATACATGCATATTTATTGATAAAAATAGACACTGTTGGATTATAAGTAGTGTAACTTCATTTAAAATAATTTAAATCAAATAAATACAGTGAATTTATGTAGAAAATTGAAAAAAAAATCATATTTTAATTTAAACAGTATTAGCAAAGTCTTGTGTTCAGAGAAGAAACCTGCTCTACACAGTGAAACATTGATATTATAAAAATCTTTATAAACAATCTTTTGATTACTAATAATTTTATTAGTAACATTAGTAGTTTATTAACATTTAGATGTAGATTAATAAATATGATCTTTTATTAATCAGTCATTCGACAGTCATTCATCAGTCGACACGAATTTGTCGGTTATACGCATATTCTACTGATCGGGCAAGAAAAAATCATCAGTTTTGTTGATGATAAATGAAAAAAATGCAAATAAAATTCATTGCTTGTAGAAAAATCACATGTTTTCTTGGTTTATCACATGCAAAAAAAAAAAAAATGCAAATTTAATTGATCTTACATGAAAAAAATAACAAATTTTGTAATCAAGAAAAAAAAAAATCGCAAATACATAATTTTAAAGTAAGATAAGCAGTGTTCTTGCTGACATTTGACCAACATTAGTAATTTGGCTAATTAAAAATAAAAAACATTCGCCAAATGAAAAAAGTTAGCCAAAGAGATTCGCCATGTAGCACAAAAAAATTATCTTTACTCCTGTAATGTACCCTCTTTTTCACAATATGCTCTAAAATAACCTGAGATTTTATAACTGCGACAATGATTGTTATTAATCTAAATTCAACCATACACTACAAATATATTAAAAATATGTATATTATAAATCAGACTTGTATAAAACCAAAAACTTTCTGTGCGCGTAATATTGGGTCAAAAACTTTCTGCAAATTAATTTAATGTTGTGTGTAATTCTCATTTTTTGCGATATTCATGGTCGTGGTTCGCATTTTTTATGCGATTTATGAATGTAATTTGCATTTTTAAAGCGATTTATGCACGTAATTTGCGTTTTTTATGTGATTCAGAGTTTCCCCCAGAGGGTTTCAGGGGAGCATCCCGCCCCTCCTGCCCTTTAATTTAAAAAATAACACCCCTCTTGCCCCTAATCCAAAATCTAGCGCCCCTCTTGTCGCTCATTAAAAAAAATAGTGTCCTTGCCTCACGTTAGAAAAAAATGCGGATGCGGTATTGCGTGTAAATTACGCAAAAAAATAGCTCTTACGCGTCCTACAAAACGCGTAATTTCGTCAAAAAATCGTGAAAAACAGACAAATTTCGTTAAAAAATCGCAAAAGAATGGCTAATTTCATCACAAAATCCCCAAAAAAAGGCAGATTTCCTCAAAAAATAGTGAAAAAAAAACAATAAATTTTGTCCAAAAATGGCGATAAAATGAAAATTTTGTCAAACGACTTGCGAAAAACGGCAAATTTCGCCAAAAGATCACGAAAAACAGCAACTCTCGTCAAAACATTACAATAAAAATGACAGATTTTGTCTGAAGATTTGCAAAAAACTGGTAAATTTCGTCCAAAAATCGCAATAAAATGGAAAATTCTGTCAAAAGATTTGCGAAAAATAGCAATTTTTGCCAAACATTCATGAAAAAACGCAAAATTTGTCAAAATATCCCGAAAAAAAAGGGCAGATTTCGCAAAAGATCGTAAAGAAATGTAAATTTCGTCAAAGGGGCACAAAAAAAAAATAATAATAATGTGAGAAGGGAATTTTTCTGTTATAAAAGCTGATTTTTCTGCTTCAAAATTGTGTCTTTATTACTCTTAAAGCGGATTTTCTAGCTTCCCAATCAGGGGCGTGTAAAAAGAAAATTGCACTTGGGGCATAATTAGAGTTTGAGGCCCCTTCCTCCCTTGCAACTTTTTCTTGCGACAGCCCAAAAATGATGTTTGTAGTATAAATTTGACGCCCCTTAAATTTCAGTGCTCGGAGTGAACACCACTTTTCCCCCTCACTCTCCCCCCAAACCCGTTACAAACTATGTGCTTTTTTTTTTTCGAAATTTGCGTTTTTTGTGTTTAAAGATGACAAAATTGGCGAAATTTGCCATTTTTGTGATACTTTAACGAAATTTCCCATTTTTTGTGATCTTTTCACGAAATTTATTGTTTTTTCAGATTTTTTGGCAAAATCTGCCTTTTTTGCGACTTTTTAACAAAATCAGCTGTTTTTTTGCGAATTTTTCAAATCGTCCGTTTTTTAACAATATTTGCCTTTTTTTTCACGATCTTTTAACAAAATTTCCTTTTTTTTCAATTTTTTGATGAAATTTTTGGATTTTTTTCTTGATTCTTTGACAAAATTTTTGATTTTTTTTCTCGATTCTTTGACAAAATTTCTGTTTTTCCATGAACCGGTAGATTCTAGATTCAACTCTATAAAAGTGCCCTGAAGAATGTAAAAAGTGCCATTTTCAAAAGAGTAGTGCCCCGCCCCTTTTTAAACCTGGGGAAACACTGTGTGATTATTGAATGTAATTCACATTTTATGCGATTTATGGACGTAATTTGCTATTTTTATGCGATTTATGGACGTAATTTGCTTTTTTTTAACTTTCTGTCGACAAAACCCATGTTTTTTTTATCGATTTACTAACATAATTCGCATTTTTATGCGATTTATCAATGTAATTTGCCTTATTTTACACGATTCTTGGACGTAATTCGCGTTTTTGCAATTTATGAAGGTTATTTGCGTTTTTTTGCGTGATTCATGGACATAATTCGTGTTTTTATGCGTTTCATGGACGTAATTTGCAATTTTTGAGCAATTCATGAATGTAATTCACGTTTTTTATGTGATTCATGAACGCAATTCGCATTTATTATGCGATTTATGAACGCAATTTGCTATTTTTATACGATTTATAGACGTAATTTGCGTTTCAGCTTTCTCCTGATGAAATTCGTGTTTTTTGAACGATTTCTGAACATAATTTGCATTTTACTACACGATCCATAGATATAATTTGCATTTTTCATACAATTTCTGAACGTAATTCTCGCCTTTTTAACACGATTCATGGACGAAATTCGCGTTTTAAGTGATTTGTGGACATAATTAGCGTTTTTATGCAATCCATGAACGCAATCTGCGTTTTTTGAGCGATTCATGGATGTAGTTCGTGTTCTTTAAGCGATTAATGCATGTAATTCGCATTTTTTTACGCGATTCATGCACAAAATTTGTATTTTTTTACGCGATTCATGGATGGAATTTACGTTTTTAATGCGGGCTTTGGACAAAATTCACATTTTTTTACTCAGTCTGGACGAAATTCACATTTTTCACGCGGTATTTTGTCGAAATGTTGGGGGTTTTTTACACGATTCTTTGTTGAGATGCAGGTTTTTTTTTACACAATTCTTTGTTGAAATGCATATTTTTAAGCGATTCTTTATTAAAATTCACGATTTTTTCGATGTTTTTTTGAAGACATTCGCGTTAACAGTAAATAATTTGTTCATAAAATTGAGGGAATATTTTTATTTTTTGGTACTAAAAAAAATAAATAAGTAAATAAATAAAAATTGTTTCTTTCTTAAAATTTTCTGCGCATCGCATGCGTCTATATTATACAACTCTGTTCTAAATATCTTGCGTAAACAAGAAAAAAAAATTCTAAAACCGATTTAACTCATTAAAATGTTATAAAATAAAAATTCCCAAGTTAATTCAGAATTTTATGATATTACACGCAATGAATCTGAAAAATCAAAATATGTCATATTCAAATGAACTTTTATTTTTCTAGAATTCTTCGGCTTTTCTTAGAAGTCCATACTTCAAATGCAGTTTCAAAATTATACTCTTCAAAACACAGGGCAAAAATACACACACACACACACACAAAGAAAAGAAAAGAAAGAAACGGCAAAAGTTGAGCACTAACAATTTGACGAATCTAATCGCTTGTTTACTCGCCAAATGGCAATTTGGCACAATGGCGAGCGACAGCGAGAACACTGAAGATAAGTCAAGTAATATTAATTTTGATTGATTTTATGACTTAAAAATTAAACCATAATTGAATAGTTTGATGTTCTTTTTCCTAAAGAAGTGAAAAAAAAATTGTAACAGTTTTGGGCACACAAATTTAAAAATAATACAGAATAAAATAAATATATTAAACATCTCTGGGTAAAACCAGCAGTGCATTTTACAAATTTGAAAAAGGGCAGGGTGCTGCACCCTTCAAAAATAGCCTAGAATGAACACTATACATGGCTTAACAAAAGTATTGAAGTATCCATACATTAATATAAATTGCTGGAAGAGAAATTTCAACTTGTTGGGCATTTTCTTGCTAAACTAAACTTCCACATTATACAGTATATATACATATATCAACTGGCAGATCAAATACAGGTCTGTTCAAAAGTATCAAAACCCATATTTGGCTATGGACATTAATACTTTATTTATCTAAATAACGAAGCTTTGTTCAACATTTCAGGAAGTGTTGGAAAGTATTTCATAATATATGCTTAACGCATGATTTTTTTTTTACTTGTTTGTATTAGTTTCAGTTTTGATATGTAATAATTTAATTTTTCTCTGATTTCATATGTAATTCTGCTTAGAGGCTGTTCGTATATATTGCCAACTTTTTTATAAAATTTGGACTCCCTACCCTCCCGATAACAAATGTTATCTCTCGACTCCACCCCCCCATAATATTATCGTTGTCAATGTCTAAATTTTCTTTTTTCACTTTTAAAATTTACTAAATTTGTTTAGAGTGACATATAAAATATATTTTTTTTTATGTTTTATTGATTCAAAAGAAGGGAAGTTAATAAAATACAACTTTATTAGGATGAGCGAAGCGAATCCTCTACTAGGCCACTCAAATGACATTTTGTCGTACACTTTACAAAAAAACTATACAGTATTTTCACTTGAAATTAAACACAAATATAAATTATGATCTGTAGATTTGCAGAATATTATTTTTTTTTACAGAAATACTTTTCAAAAAATTATTATTTTAATTATTTTTATTTTACATGTTTTTCCATTACGAACGCATTTTTTCAAATAAAAAGTGAAATACGTACGTTTTCAGAAGAAAAACTTAAATCATGGGGTCAGTAATTATAGCTAGAATCATCAATAAATAAATAAATAAATAAAATATATTTTCATTATTCTGATAAAATATCTCAAAAACTGCTATCAGATTTTCAAACTATGCTCATTCCTTTAACTATGTATAGTTTCATGATTTCTTTTATAAAATGTATAAAATATTTTTTTAGAAAAATTATAGCATATTTTTAATTAATTAAAATTTGTGAAAATTCTCTTATTAAGATTCCATTATAAAAGTATTTTTCTGTGTTAGGAATTCAAATACACAATTTATTCTTATTTTGTGAAATCATTTAAGCAGACGATATTTATGAATTTTAAAAGAATTACATTATGTTTTTGTGAAGTGGCAATAAAAGAATTGTAAACAAATAAAATTAATTAATATTTTGTATAATTCTACTTCGAAAATACTTTTATTTATACCAGTCTTATATCATAAATAAACAATCTGAGGAAATTCTTAGTTATTTGGTTGAAATACATTTTAAAATTAAAATGCGCCGAAACATAAAATTATATTTTTGCTTAATAAAGATGCAAAAATAATTTTAAAAATATATTATTACTTTCAAATATTTATCTTATAGCATAATACTTCGCGAATCCAAACAAAGCATGGCTTTTGCTAGTATATAAGATATAAATCACTTTATGTATGAAATAAATAACACTTAAAATAAATAGTTACTATTTAAAGGAATTTTATAATAGCTTTTTGTAACATAATCTATTTAACAGTAATAGCATCTTCTTTCACTTACCGGTCATGAATGGGGAGGGACAGGAGGGGGTGTAGATAGAAATTTTTATCAACAAAACAAGCGAACAACATTCTTTCTCTTTTATTTTTTAGTAAACATAAGTTTCATCTCAAATATACTAACTTTGCATTGTTGAACAGCGATTATGAGTGCATACACATATAAAGAAGAATAGGAATGTAAAACATTGAAGAATTCTATGTTTAGAATTAATCAACTTTATAATAATTTCTTAATTTCAATAACGGTTTTGCATTTTCATAAAAATAGACACAAAAAAAGTACTATTTTGAACCAAAGACCATGTTACAAATAAAAAAGAGAAAATTTTGGTTGTATCAAAAATGATATTGATATCAATAAACAAACTCAGTCTCCCCCTAGAGATATCATCTGCCAGTGACAGACCCCCCCTCCCCCCTAAAATGATAATAGTTATATATGCACAGCCCCTTAATATGGATGATTCCAAATATTTCAAATAAAAAAATGACAGAAAAAGAAAACACGCTAGTTGACAATAACCCAAAAATTTCAAAGTATAAAACAACTTGACAGGGCTTCATTTTAGAGCTAATTTTTTATTATTTAATTTAATTATTAATTAAGTCTTAAATTAATATTTTACCCATTTTAAGCATTCATTATATTTTTTAATATTTAATTACATTCAAATTATACTCTTTAAAAAAATGTAAACAAAACATTTACACTATACATAACTGCTGGTTTGAAGATATATAGGTTTGAGAGAATTTACTGTAATACTGTTACTAAAATGATTTTGATTAATATAAAAAACGGGAGATTACAAATTAACATACAATACAGATATATTAGTAAGAGTATAGATTAATATAGATAAGAGTATAGATTAATATGCAAACATAACTACGTTTTTTACACCGAACATTTTTTTTTTTTTTTTTAAGCAATATGGATGCCATCTGAATATCGAATTTTAGATTTCACTCGGATTTATGGAATCTTAAAACAGTTAGTGTTCCTTATGGGATAACTGAATACCTGCCTTTATTGTCAAAACTTCGATGTCACGATAAAATGGAGATCACGTGCCTATGTAAAATAAATTAGGCTGAATATTGATTAATTTGACTAACAAAAACAAAATGCAATAGAATACGTACCACAGAAAAGGTTTTCAAAGAAACAAGTCGAGTAACCTTCAAATTATATTAATAAAAATATATAAAAATTGCATTGCGCAGAGACGCCGGCCGAGTCGAATGTAAATATAAACAAACAGCTCTGCTTCCATTTCCCGCGCGTCGCGTCGATGTTGCCACACCAACTTGATAAAAACTTTCCACTACAGTACTTCGGAAAAAATTATCTGCTGGTCAGCTGGTCTTGTCAACTCGTTTGAATGCTTATTATTTGCAAGTTAGAAGTTTTATAATTTATTATTATTCATATTTCTTAATTGTTTAATTTAGAATGTACTGTGTCAAGATCAGTGGCGCAGCCAGAATTCGGTTCTAAGGGGGGTTTTGAGTTTCTGAAAAAGGTGATTGCCGGTTATTTGAATCGCCGGTTAATAGAATCATTACTAATTAGAATATTTACTGTATAATACTTAAACTCAAAGAGCGTCTGTGTGGCCGGAAATCATGGTTTTTTTTTTTTTTTTTTTTAGCATGAATCATCTAAGAAAAGTAATCCGTAGAAAATGGGGGGGGGGGGTAGATGACAGTGTTGAATTTAGACACTTTTACTAAGAAGGATTTCTGTTGCTCGGGAGGGGGGGGAGACATTGTAGAGTTACGGGGGTGGGCGTGCATTTTTTTGGAATTGAAAACACAAAATCACAAATCTTCCGGGGAGACATCTCATTGCTCTGGAGGGGGGGGGAGGATTCTCCCCCCTCGGACGTTTTCCTGAAATCAACTCTGACAGATGGTACAAATTACCTGCAGCGCCGGGGGGCGGTTGCCCCTGGCGCGGAAATATACGGGGCGCAAAAATTTATGCTCACAACGTCATTTTTTGCCTGTTACAAGAAAAAGTTCCGGAGGGGGGGGCGCCAAATTCAGACTTTTCCCTGGGCGTAATTTCCTCTTCGCACGCCCCTGATCACCTGTTACCATCTCTACTAAAGCACCTGGCTTCGATCCTTGTTTAAAAATAAAGTAGCAAAACAGTGTAATCGTACTTTTTTAAGTTAATTATTCTTTAATTTAAATATCTAACAAATAATAAAATTAAAAAGTCAGAAGTTACTGTTTTTTAAATTTACCTGTGTAAAACAGAATTCTTATTCATACGGAAAACCAAAAAGGATAATATGCATTTATACCTCCTAAGACGGAAACAACCTGTCTAAGACGGTAATTTTACTTATTAAATTTCGACTTAGCAAATTTATATTTATGATGTGAGAGGAAAGAGGGCTTGCATTTGGATTGCTACCTGGACACGTGGTCTCTCTGTACGGCCCTGTGAAAGGGGGAGGGGAGAATTACATGACAACCCTTTCCTCCTTAATTCACCAATTTCTGATAGCACTGTACGTCATTACGATCAGTATTTGAAAGTGGAATTGAATATGAAATTGAATTAATTAAGCACAAAATTCTTTTCCATGTTAATGTTACAACCCCCCCCCCCACACACACACAATGCACCTATTATTCTTGTTCTCTAGGTTTTTATGAATTTATAAAAGCCTCAAAAGAAATAATCATTATATACATGCATGCAAAAAATAAGTAAATAAATAAATAAAAAAATTACCAAATTGATCTTGAAATCCGCATTGATTGCGATCAAGAATCCTTATGGTCGTCATCGTTGTAACAAAGAAAGCCATGATTTCACAAGTGTGCCCATATGTGTTCCCAATCTGCTCTTAAAGGTGTTCCCAAGTTTAGATTTAACAAATATTCTGGGCAGATCACTTTCGGAACACTTTCAGGACACTGTCGGAACACTTTCTTTATAGTGGAACACATCCGGAACACATTTCAGTACACATTAAGGTAACTGGAACACCTTTTTTCAATCAAAGTGTTTCACATGTGTTCTCAATGTGTGCTGGGAATTTGCAGTGTACTTTTTGAAACTGCAATCAAAAGTATCTGTCAAAGTTTTTGCTTCGGATTAAAACAAATTAATAATTTATATACATATATATGTATGTGTGTGTGTGTGAGAGAGAGAGAGAGAGAGAGAGAGAGAGAGAGAGAATCATTCATAATGCTGGAAACATAAGCATCCAGCAATCTTCCGTGATTTATAGATACATATATATAAATGGTATATTATACATATTGTATCCTTTGATGTTTTTGTATAGTGGTTGTAAATACTAGTGTATGTTTAACGCTATTCATGTCAGGAGCAAGGCAGACCCCTATCTCAGATGGTATCTAGAAGGCACCAGTTGGGCTCTCGCGTAACAATCGCTTGACATTTACGTCAAGAATGGTTTATTGGTAGATTTACAAGCCAATTAAGCGAGACCCCACACGTTTCTCTAGTTGAGGCTACCGGTCATTTTTCCGGCTGGGAGTGCGTGGCAGACAAGAGGGGCCAGCCCCCCACGCTCGAAGAAGGAGCCAACGAATCTTTTTTCAGAAACAGGCCGGGCGAGAGACTGAATGGTCATTTTTTTCGGGCAGATTGATTAGCCACGCCCGCCATAAAAAAAAGAAAAAAAGAATATAGACTTTTTTTTTTCTCCTCAAAAAAGTGGAGATGAAAAGTTCGTTCCGAGAGGCGAAGATGTGTTAGAAGAAAAACGTGATTAATTCCAAGGAAGACCTACCAACATCGCCGATGATCCGAATGGGAAGTCCGCCACTGATGATGTGTGATAGCCTGTGATCCGAAAATGATGTCCACCAGTAATGATGTGTGATAGCCTGTGATCCGAAAATGATGTCCGCCAGTAATGATGTGTGATAGCCTGTGATCCGAAAATGATGTCCGCCAGTAATGATGTGTGATAGCCTGTGATCCGAAAATGATGTCCGCCAGTAATGATGTGTGATAGCCTGTGATCCGAAAATGATGTCCGCCAGTAATGATGTGTGATAGCCTGTGATCCGAAAATGATGTCCGTCAGTAATGATGTGTGATAGCCGAGGATCCGAATGTGATGTCCGCCAGTATTGATGTGTGACCGCCTGTGATGTTTTCGAATGCGAGCCTTAACTGAGTGCGGGGCACAAAAGAATATGAAGGTACGGTTTTCTTATAATTTATATTGTTTCCCAAAATGTGTAGGGCAAAATGCCAAGTAGGGGGTTCTGCACGCTCCAATTGGTATTCAATCATAGTATTAAAAACAATAATTACACAAGTAGAATTAATAGTGTTTTATTTTGTTTTTTTTTTGTGTTATCTATATTGAAAATAATGTGTCTTATGACGCACTAACAATTTGTAAGATAATTGTAAATAAATTTATATGTTAGTTGTTAAAGAATTGTTAGTATCTTTTCGAACATGAGTCTTACTTTATTTAATTCTATTATGATCTAATTTAGAGTTATGTTTTATTTACGATCCATAAGTTAATTCCGTCTTCAAAAATATTCACAACGCAATTTGGTAATGAAGGCAGTTGCCTCACTCATATCGAAGGGATTAACCAGGATTGAAACGAACGATCACTGTTATTTTTGTATTAGATGTAAAAAAAATGCATGAGTTTACACTATGAATACTCTGAATTAAAGTGATTAGGAGTGACTAACATAATTCATTCTAGGATTTGGGTTATGCTAACATGTCGAAATAAAGATTTCCGTTACAGGAGCTCAGTTCTGTCCAGCATAGGCCCCTAGAATCTTATCTGGTACCGTGACCTTTTCGGATCAGTTCCGGAGGTTAATAATATTGTTTTTGTTATAAAAAGTTAATAGTAATTCATAGTGTTAGTTTTACTCAAAAGTCTACGCGCTATTCATGGTTTTTAGTGTTAAATTAAATTTTAAAAGTAAAACTTGGTGCCAATGGAGTGTGCTACAACGTTTCTGACTCATTCGTCCAAAATGGCTATTTTTTGATGTGTTATACTAAAAATAAATACATATGTTTAAGTATGATTATACTGATGATATTGTGTTTTAAATTGGAAACAATCAATCTTATAATTGTGTGTGGAAAGGTTTTAAGAGTAATATTATGAATATTATGAAATAAGGTTTCAAATTATATGACATATTTGAAAAATTTGAAAGAATTTTAAAATAGATTTTGCATCACATTGAATTTATTTATGGTATTTTATTGTAATAATTATATTTTGGGGGTACATGGCATTTTCTATGTTATTGAACAAAAAAAGAAGTATTTTATGTGAATTTATAAGACCAATTTTATGCCGCAAAAGAAAACAGCGGGAGTAGTATTACAAATGAAATAAAATAATAATAATAAGACGAAGAAAGGGCAGTTTAGAAAATTAATAATTTGGTACTGATTTTCTATGTGTACTTTATACATTTATTTTGAATTTGATTGTATTTTGGTATTGAGGGACAGTGTATATATATATATTTATATTTTCTTGTGTGTGTGATAGTAAATTTTATTCAGGAGTTAAGTATTGCAAAGTTATTTGTGTAAAAATATATAATATAAGGGTAATGAATGTCAATTAGGACAATATATGCCGAGGAGAAGAGGAAGGAAAAGTTTACAAAATCAATCTAAGCCAGGGGTAGTAACAAGAAATAAATCAAAATTGAAATCTAAAACGTTAGAGATTAAAATGGACGACCCGTTAAAACCGAATTTGTCGCAAATGTTATCATTGATTGTTCCCTTTGACGTAAAAAAGATTAGCAATGTGTTATTTTATTTGAAAGAATTCGATGAATTATTGGATCGGGTCCACGTAGAAGAGGATTTTAAATTACAGATATTAAAAGCTAAATTTGTGGGTACGGCCCGTGAGAAATTAGTATCTGACCAGACGCTAAATGAGGAAAAGAATTATACAGAGTTTAAAAGAAAAATCGTGGAATTGTTTCAGAAAAAAGATTCTTTTATCGAAGCACAGATAAATTTTAACTCAATTAAGCAACTCCCAAATCAAAACATGAAAGATTTTATAGAAATTTTTAACAAGGCCGCATCAATGTATTTAGGTGCTTCTGGCCAGGCAACGGAGGTGGGAGCTAATAAACTATTCGATTTAATAAAAGCCAATAAATTTTTGGAGGCAATATCGCCAAATATTGCGTTGGAATTGCGAAAATTAGACATTAAAGATTTTGGGAAATTGTGCGAAAAAGCTCAGACGATCGAAGCCGCGTATAAATCGACAGTTTTAGATCAGATTAACGCGGTAACAGCCAATACAAGCAAAGAAAATGAGGATTTTTGTACGAATTTATTACAATTAAATAAAGAGCAGGCTACGGCTATAGCAGAATTAACTGCTCAGGTCAACGAGTTGAAATTAAAAACGAAAACCCAAGTTAGGGAAGATAATTTGAAAGAAAAACGATGTGAAATCTGTAATACGAATCGGCATGACATTTCCGAATGTTGGTACAATTTGAAAAATTCAAATACTAAATTTCGGAACCAGGGACAGAGAAATGTTGCAAATAAGAGTTTTGGTGCGAATAATTACAGGACGATGGAAGGCTATGGATTTGCAGCGCCAGTATCACAAAATTATTTTCCCAGTGCACAAATGTATAGTGATTTTAATTATGACAGATTCCACAGGGATAGAAATTATCAGGATTATAATAAATTTGAAAATTTTTATGAAAATTTCAATCATAGTTCTCCATGGAATAGGGATTCTTCGGATAGAAGCTATAATAACAGAGATGACAGATCAGGGGTTGCACGCTACGATGCATATTATGGAAATCGTAAACAATCGGATGAACATAGGAGAGGGCGAAATGACTATTCCAGGGATGAACCGCAGCATGACAGAAATAGAAATTCAATTCAGGAAAAAGAAAATAAGAGAGATGTTTCGGACAGACACAAAGGGAAAAGAAAGTCGAATTCGGGAAACTTTTAAGGGAATCTGCAGTTGTAAATAATAGTCATAAGAAAGACCCCGGTAGATTCCCGATAAGGGGTAATAAGTTCGTGATTGCTAGTGTGAATTCAGCAGAAAAGGATAAACTTCCCATCATTGCATTACAGATTTTTGGGTTAAAAGTTGACACGTTGCTGGATAGCGGGGCCGCAGTTTCGCTTTAATCACCGGAGGTTTTAGAGGCGCTCAAACAAACGGATGCAAAAATTAAATACTTGGCGAATAGGGTAACAATCCACACATTCGATAACTCAGTCATACCTTTTCGGCAATGTATAAAAATTACATTTAAAATTAACAATGAGTTTGTGACAGGAACATTTTATGTTACATCTCATAATTTTCAAGGGGACTATAAAATGTTGCTAGGTTTTGATTTCTTGAAAAAAAATAGAATGATTTTAAATTTTGATAAGAAAACACTAAAATTAAAAAATACGGAAATTGCCCTGGAACCGCAGGTTATGAATAAGGAAATAGTTAGTGTAAATAGTGTAAATAAAAGGGGGTCGGAAATGAAAAATATCACCAAGGCAGTGCGCACAAATAAAATTAAATGTCATTTTAAAGGAAATGAAATATTGCGTGTATAGAGAAAGAAACACATTTACACCCAGGACAAACGAAAATAATATCGTTGAGATGTCCTGAGGCAGTCCAGCCTAATCAGCTGATTTTAATTGAACCAACAGAGGAATTTAAAAATTTAATTACGGAATGTTCAATTCATGAGGTACCAGTCACTAATAAAATTAATTTAATTGTAACAAACAATACAGAAGATAAGATAATAATTAGAACGGATACTAGGATCGCACTTATCAGTTCGGATTTTGTTAGTAAGAATAATTTAAAGCCTAATGAGATTGAAGATGGAGAAATCTATCAAATTAATAACCTGGATTTGCAAGAAGTTAGGGCTTTGAGAGAAGCGGAGCTTGATAGATCGGATTTTAATTTAGATCATTTAACAGGGGATTTTAAGCAAATGATAGAAGACTTATTGATGAGTCATGCACATGCTTTTTCGAAGTCTTTGGGACAATCTTCATTGGTAGTGCCCAAAATACAATTAAACCACAATTTTCCCATTCAGCATAAACCATATAAGACGCCCCAGGCAGTTAAGCAGTATGCGCAGGAGGAACTACGAAAACTGTTAGAAGCGAAAATAATCGAAAAATCAGATTCAGATTATGCATTTCCGGTATTATTTGTAAAAAAAAAAGGTACGGAAAAAAACTTGGTTCGCTATAGAATGGCGGTGGATTACAGGACGTTAAACGAGATTTTAGAGGGGTTTCCATATCCGGTACCGGACGTAAAAGATGTTTTACAGGCAATTAGTGGAAAAAAATTTTATACAACATTAGATTTGCATTCGGCTTTTTTCCAAATTATGTTACGCCCGGAGGATCGTCACAAATTAGCATTTGTGACGGAGTGTGGGAAGTACGCCCCGTGCCGCCTAAATTTTGGGCTTAAATTAAGTAGTACAAAATTCGCTGAACTTATGGATAGGGTCCTGGGACACTTTCCTAAGGACAAAGTAGGATATTTTATAGATGATGTGGTTTTGGCCGAAGACAGCCCGGAGGGAATGGCACAGTTGTTAAAGGAAGTTTTGGAAACTCTAATTGATCACAATTTAACAGTTGAACCCTCTAAGGTGCAAATATGTAAACCGGAAATTGAATTTTTGGGTTTCAAAGTTAATAAAAACGGATATGCCCCATCAGAAAAAAACGTGGGGAAGGTACAACGATTAACTAGACCTAAAAATAAAAAGGGGGTCAAGTCACTTTTAGGTTTGGCAAATTATTTCAGAACTCTTATTCAAAATTATGCCGATATTGTCAATCCTCTAGTCGAATTGACTAAACAAAATGTAAAATTTAAATGGACTGAGGAGACGGAACAAGCATTTTTAAATATACAAGAGGCAATCGTGAGCAACCCTACCCTTAAACCGCCAAAATTTGATAGGGAGTTCTTTTTAATAACTGATGGTTCAAAGAAAGCAATATCAGGTGTCCTTGCGCAGGAAGATAATGGATACTTAGTCCCTATTGAATTTTACGGTAGAAAACTTAAGCAGTCAGAAACGGCTTACCCAAGCATGAAGTTCGAATTATTGGCTATTCATGACGCAGTTATGCATTTTAAACACATGCTGTTAGGGCGGAAATTTACTATTTTAACGGATAACAAAGCTCTCACATATCCGCTGAAAATTGAAATGCAGTCGGATATAGTGGCTAGATGGATTTTAAATCTCAGCGACTATGACTACAATATTGAGTACATCGAAGGGAAAATTAATCCTTCGGATTTTTTGTCTAGAAACTTAGTAAATAATATTACTAGTAGCAACGAGTTACAGAATAACTTATTCAAAGTAAATCTTAACTTGAGTGAAGAGAACATTAGAGCCAAGCAATATGAGGATGAAAAATTTATCACAATTATAAAAAAGGTTGAGTCAAAGAAAAACAACAGAATAACAAAAAAGTATAATTTAAACGAGAATAAAACGCTGGTATTAAAACAAAACGGGAAATATCCAGAATTAATAATCGTACCGGACGAGCTTAAGTTTACGGTTATGGCGGAGGCACATGGACCCCATTTTGGTTTTAAAAAAACATACGAAACTGTCAAAACTCGTTTATTCTGGTACGGAATGTACCAAGATATAAAAAATTATTGCACGAATTGCGTAAGATGTAATTGCAGTAAGCAGCACCAGACGATTAAAGTACCACTTGAAAAAATGGAAAGAAATTTACAAATCGGAGCAAGTCTACAAATGGATATAATAGGTAAATTACCCATGACCCTCAGGAAAAATTGCTTCATTCTGACTATCATAGACGCAGGCTCTAGATTTTTAGAAGCAGTCCCTTTACGAAATGTGGAGTCCCAAACTATCTTGAACGTTTTAAATAGGTACTTCGGAGCCTACGGTTTGTGTTCCGAAATAGTTACAGACAACGCACAATATTTTCGCAGTGCGCTTTTTAAAGAATATTTGAAGACACTAAATATAGATCTACACCCGACAAGCGTCTACAAACCTTGTGGGAATGGTCTGGCTGAAATCATTAATAAATCGATTAAGGCATCCTTGGTGGCAATGTCCAATTCCACTCTTGAGTGGGACACCAGACTCGAATATTTTAAACTTAATTATAATACCACGATCCATCGAGCACTAGGTTATTCTCCTTCAAAATTATTCTTTGGTAGAGAAATTAAAAATCAATTTACGGTATTAAGTGCTCCGGATTTAACGTGCACTCAAGCGTTCGTTAAAAATAGGATAGAACATATGAGGGCAGTTCACCGGCAAGCCATAGCTAACCAACAAAAAATTATAGCGGAATATATCAAAGAAAATGATCTTCAGGTAGTTAAAAAGTTAGACGTGGGTCAAGAAGTGTACGCAAAAGTAATTGGCAAGCCTAGGGCTTTACACCCTCGTTTTGAAGGGCCTTTTGTGGTAGTAAAAGTTGTTCGACACAATAATTATGTGCTCCGTCTGAAAGACAAAATAAATGGGCCAACAATACGTCGACACATACAATTTCTTTTTGCACCCAAGGCTACGACGAGGAATGCCAGAAAAACTAAGGGCGAGTTAAATGAATCAGACTCGGAACAGAATATTGAGGATTAGGTAAGGGCACTCTTACTTAGATATATAGGTTACGGAGGATTAGCTTGTACAAGACTGTCACAAAGACTTAATTAAAAAAAAAAAAAAAAAGCTCCTTTCAGAGCCATACATGAAAAAAAAAAACATGAAAGAAAATAAAATAAAATAAATAAGTATTACGGTGGATAGGCAAATTTATATAAGATAAGGTGGATGAACGCATTTCCTCTAAATATTAATTATTGAGTGAATGTATAGATAGCTTAGATAGTCAGATTCATTGAACATTTTGAAATAAAATTATAACAATAATATTAATAATTACTTCTTTCAAAAGTAGTTTTGGTTTGGGCGACACAGGGAGATAATACCTCTTTATATTTAAAGACGAAAAGGAAACTTAGTTTAAAAAAAAAAAAAAAAAAAAAAAAAAAAAAAAAAAAAAAAAAAAAAAAGGCCCTTTTCAGAACCATACAAAAAAAAAAAAAAAAAAAAAAAAAACTTTTGCATAACTTTATCTTTGGCGGGGCAACCAACATTGGGGGTTTTGGGACTTTGCATGTAATAAATTCTTTTGCGGGCAGAAGATTTTGATTTACTTGGCCAAGGCATGCAGGGTCGTGAACTATCATTGTTTTTATTTGCTCCGAGAAGGATAGATTTCGAAATTGGGTAAAAGGGTTTGGAAGTAAATACATTAATAATAGCGATAAAAAAATAAAATAAAACGGATATATAATAAAAGGGGTATAATAATAAGGATTATATAAGTAATAAGGAGACATAAGGTAGCATTGGTAGGATAAAATAAATAAATAAATCAATAAATGTGGTAGCTTTTTGTTTTTCCCTCCCTGTTTCAGTTTCAAATTAGTTAAAAAAAATAATAATAATAATAAAAAATAAATAAAAAATAAAATAAAATAAAATAAAATAAAATAAAATAAAATAAAATAAAATGAAATAAATAAATAAATAAATAAATAAAAAATTTTTCTTTATATCAGCACATAACAGAATGCTTATAAGGCTTACACAATGGATTACTTGGAGAGTTTGACTACTAACAAAATTTTATTGAAGTATATGGTTTCCGCGGTCATCAGAATGACATAAAATTTTAGAAATTGGGACCTTTTTTGAGTGGCCAGGTTATATTATATGTAAAAATGTTATATAAAGAAAAAGGGTAAAATTGGTCTTGTAAGATTAATTTTTCAATATGTATAAGGAATGAAACAGAAACAACAGCACTTACTATAAGTTTTGGAATAGTGCTAAGGGTGAAAATCAGCCTGCACAATAAAATTGTAAATATAAATAATTGTGTGTATTGATTTTATATTGAGATAATGTGAATGGTATAAAATGTGTATCATATATAAAAAAAGATTATAGTGTAGCATATAAATATGGTGATGCATTGGTTTGTACGTTATGATAACAGCCATACTTGTAAATGGAAAAATGAGTCAGAAATGTGTTCTTAAACTATTTCAGTAACTAGTTTTGGACATAATAACAGCTTTTAAATAAATAAATAAATAAAATACATATATATATATATTTATGTATATATATTCTCATTGCTTTATTATTTCGGAAACTCGCGATTTTAGGCAAAATTATGGGAACAATATAAGTATGGATGCATAACGCAGAAGAAGAATCCTCACACATCAACAACCTCCCAGCAGGGGAGATAAACCAGGAGTGATACAATCAGAGACTGCGAATCATTGTGTACGTAACCTGAACTTTCTTTACAGACATGGACAAAAAAAAAAAAAAAAAAAAAAAAAAATCTATGCATTCTACGATGATCATTTTAGATTGTGATGTACAGAAGTAAACAACTGATGGCGTTGCAAGTGTTCAATCACAAACAGACTTTGAAACAGTGATTGATCTTTCAGGATCGCCGAACACTTATTAAAAAAAAAAAAAAAAAAAAAAAAAAAGAAAAAAAGAAAAGAAAAAGTACTCTTTTGTCTGTTTATTTCTTTTTTTTTCATTTAGTTGGGGGGGGGGAGATGCTGGAAACATAAGCATCCAGCAATCTTCCGTGATTTATAGATACATATATATAAATGGTATATTATACATATTGTATCCTTTGATGTTTTTGTATAGTGGTTGTAAATACTAGTGTATGTTTAACGCTATTCATGTCAGGAGCAAGGCAGACCCCTATCTCAGGTGGTATCTAGAAGGCACCAGTTGGGCTCTCGCGTAACAATCGCTTGACATTTACGTCAAGAATGGTTTATTGGTAGATTTACAAGCCAATTAAGCGAGACCCCACACGTTTCTCTAGTTGAGGCTACCGGTCATTTTTCCGGCTGGGAGTGCGTGGCAGACAAGAGGGGCCAGCCCCCCACGCTCGAAGAAGGAGCCAACGAATCTTTTTTCAGAAACAGGCCGGGCGAGAGACTGAATGGTCATTTTTTTCGGGCAGATTGATTAGCCACGCCCGCCATAAAAAAAAGAAAAAAAGAATATAGACTTTTTTTTTTCTCCTCAAAAAAGTGGAGATGAAAAGTTCGCTCCGAGAGGCGAAGATGTGTTAGAAGAAAAACGTGATTGATTCCAAAGAAGACCTACCAACATCGCCGATGATCCGAATGGGAAGTCCGCCACTGATGATGTGTGATAGCCTGTGATCCGAAAATGATGTCCGCCAGTAATGATGTGTGATAGCCTGTGATCCGAAAATGATGTCCGCCAGTAATGATGTGTGATAGCCTGTGATCCGAAAATGATGTCCGCCAGTAATGATGTGTGATAGCCTGTGATCCGAAAATGATGTCCGCCAGTAATGATGTGTGATAGCCTGTGATCCGAAAATGATGTCCGCCAGTAATGATGTGTGATAGCCTGTGATCCGAAAATGATGTCCGTCAGTAATGATGTGTGATAGCCGAGGATCCGAATGTGATGTCCGCCAGTATTGATGTGTGACCGCCTGTGATGTTTTCGAATGCGAGCCTTAACTGAGTGCGGGGCACAAAAGAATATGAAGGTACGGTTTTCTTATAATTTATATTGTTTCCCAAAATGTGTAGGGCAAAATGCCAAGTAGGGGGTTCTGCACGCTCCAATTGGTATTCAATCATAGTATTAAAAACAATAATTACACAAGTAGAATTAATAGTGTTTTATTTTGTTTTTTTTTGTGTTATCTATATTGAAAATAATGTGTCTTATGACGCACTAACAATTTGTAAGATAATTGTAAATAAATTTATATGTTAGTTGTTAAAGAATTGTTAGTATCTTTTCGAACATGAGTCTTACTTTATTTAATTCTATTATGATCTAATTTAGAGTTATGTTTTATTTACGATCCATAAGTTAATTCCGTCTTCAAAAATATTCACAACGCAATTTGGTAATGAAGGCAGTTGCCTCACTCATATCGAAGGGATTAACCAGGATTGAAACGAACGATCACTGTTATTTTTGTATTAGATGTAAAAAAAATGCATGAGTTTACACTATGAATACTCTGAATTAAAGTGATTAGGAGTGACTAACATAATTCATTCTAGGATTTGGGTTATGCTAACATGTCGAAATAAAGATTTCCGTTACAGGAGCTCAGTTCTGTCCAGCACATAATTTGAATGTTACTTACATAATTTTTCAAATTTTGTTCGATTTGTACGACACTTGACATAATATAACGTTTTAGAACATGAGAAAAATTACTGTAAACTTTAACATCAAATTTAAACAAAATCTGACGTCACTTTCTATAAATGACGTCAAACTGACTATAAATTTGAGATTGCTTCATTTTATTTCCTATTTTGTTTGCATTTTATAGCTTTTTATACAGTTTCGTTAAGCTGTCCTTTACTATGTACAAGCGTTTTAATATTTTACTGTTACAGCGGTAACCGTACTAAAGGTAACGGATAACGATAAGGATTAAGATAACGATTGAGTATTTGTAATAGCGTTGGATGAAGATGTAAAAATATTCATGCTTGGAAATTACTTTAAAATTCATTATAAAAATCCCTAATAAACTCAAATAAATTTTTTAAGGTAGGTGCAGCATTCAGTAGTATATGCAGCAAAAGGAATTTTATACTACAAAACCCCATTCAACTAACCACTTTTCAAAAAAACAACAATAGAAATTGAAAAAAAAATCACTTATATCATGACCCATATATCAGTAATGGCAGATTAGTTAATCCTACAACGATAGACAGGAAACTTAACATCTCAATTCAACGCCAATAAAATATGATAAAACGTTCTGTGGGCTGTTACATTATGTCTTTGTTTTAAACAAATAAATACATGTCACGTGAACAGCGGCTGCTCGTACTGGAGTTTCTTTTTTTTTCATTTTCAGCTGTGATTTGTTAGCAAAACTTTTAATGAATAAAGTTTTCTTTCGTGCTGTGTTCAAAATTTCCAAGAAAGATAAAAGGAAAAAGAAAGTTTTAATAAGTTATTTAAAATTTAAGGAATGTGTAAAGATATTGGTGTTTTCAAAATGAGCTTATTAATGTCAGCTATAGGAGGTAGGCTACAACTTATGCTTTTTTTTTTCATGATTGCAGCAGTGATGGCCAACACTTATTTGTTATACTTTATAGCTATGTGCTGTTATTAATTAAAGTTTTTGAATATATTTATTTCCTTGAACCATTTAAAGAAAAGTATTTGATAATAAATTTTATTAGCATATTCGTCCTATTTATGTCCACTTTATTCTACGCTTTTTATACTCGCGGCATTCTTTTGTAAGTGGTATAATTAACTACTTTTTTAGGCTAAGTTCTACACAATAACTGCCTAATTTTGCTAACACAACTAACGTCTATAGCCAGCGATGAATATATAAAATACAGCTTTAATATTTCTAGACAGTGCACAAGGCATGACGTTTGCTCAAGATTCTCCAGACAGGGGTTCGTTTACAGTTAGCGAAGAATTTTCTTTATTTTTCCGTTTGTTTAATTCATTTTTAAAAAACTAATATAAATTTGCCTTATCTTAAATAATATTTTCATACTAGTATTTCAACAAAGAAGCATTTTTTATAGGGGTTAATCTAAAAAGCTATTAGCTCATTTCAAAAGTATTGTTGGCAAAATGATGCTGAAAATCCGTACTTCACATAGACTATATTACTTTCTTTAATAGAAAAAAGTATTGTAATAGAATTTTTTTTCGACTTCCGGTCTTCGACGGATTTACACGTTTTAGTGGTCAGAGATTCCAAAAAACGCGTTTTTACAAAATGTCTGTCGGTCTCTGTGTCCCTATGTCGCCATTCTACCATCAAAATGTGTATGAAGATATGCATAGAATTAAACCTAATTTTTTATGAATGTTTTGTGGCAAGCAGGTTCTCCTTCAATTTTCAAATATTCCGCCGGAAGAGGGGGCTCCAATAAAACATTTTGTGCAATTTTCAATATTGTATCGACTAAAAATGTATGAAGTTTTGCATCGAAATGAACCAAATTTTTTGTGTAAGTGTATGGCTATGGCTTGTTGATCCTCCCTGCATTTGAAAAAAATTCGTCGGAAGGAAGCGCTGCAATAGCGATTTTTGTGCCATTTTCAATATTGTACCGCATAAAAGTGTATAAAGTTATGTATCGAATTAAACGAAATTTTTTGTGTAAGTGTTTGGCTGTAACTAGTTTGTCCTCCCAATATTTGAAAAAAATCTGCTAAAAGGGGGCGCTGAGATAGAAATTTTGATCCATTTTCAATATTTTATCACAGAAAAGTGAATGACGTTATGCATAGAATTGAGTGAAATTTTTTGTATAAGTGTTTGATTATGGTCAGCAGACCCTCCCTGTATTTGGAAAAAAATCCACAGGAAGGGGGCGCTATAATCATGATGTCTGTGCTATTTTTATTATTTTACCATTAAAAAGTGTTTGATGTTATGCATTGAACTGAACTAAATGTTTCGTGTATGATTTCTTTGGAGAATGGCGAGTAGAATCTTCCTGAATTTGAAAAAATTTCGACTATCGTTCTACTGTTCATCAGCTCGTGCAAATGTGGAAACTCATTTTTATTTCGATTAATTGACAGAAGCAGGAATTTAAGATGCAAATCATAGCTGGTATAAAATTGAATTAATAATATGTAGCTAAATTTCGAAATATTAAAATGTACGTGTTAGATAGAAGAAAGTTTTGAGATTGGTACATCCAACTAGTTTTATGTTGATATCATAACCCCAACGGAAGACAGGAATAAAATCTTTCTAAAATGCATATTTTTGTAATTTTGAAAGATATAAAAATTAGAATTTTAATTTGATGGTAACTTGCTAAAACTAGGAAAAGAAAAGGTAAAAAGTGCAAAAATAACAAATTTGTTTTAATTCATTTTTTTTCCATTGTTTTCTTTAAAAAGTTCATAGCAAATGAACAAATTATTGTTCATGTACCATCCAATGTATGAAAGTTATATATTGCGCTGTTATTGTCATTAGTGTCTTCCGTCCTGACGTAATAAATAGAAAGTGGGATTGCAAAATCTCGATTAAAATTAAATAAAACATCTCCGAAGATGTATTAATCTATATATAGATGCACGAATTTATTGAAAAGGTCAAAACATAATTTTAATAATTGTAGAAAGAGTTAATTTAATGTAAAGAGAGTTCTTTAGTGTATTTTACAGGCGACAACAAGACTCAGAAGGTTAATAGTTTTGAATCGATTTTTTGCTATTAGTTTTATGCTAATAGTAACGTGAAGTAAAAGACGGGTAAGAGAATTATTGCATTTATGTTAATTACGCGGCTAATGTTAACTTACTGCACTAACTCTTCTAGTGATAATGAAAAAACTGTTTTAGATACAATATTAAATAATTAGTTAAATTTTTCCTCACTGTGCCTTAATAAAGTTACATTTCTAATAATTTTTAATACACTTACAAGGGATTTTTTAGCATGCTTGTTAAGAATTTCTTGTGGATTTGTGAAGTAGTTTAAAATAAATTTACTACATTTTTTAAGGAATGCACATTAAGTATTTTATCTACGATATCAAAAATATGTAATTTTATGAAGGACATTTGATGAAGTATATAAAATACTGAATGTGCATTACTAAAGAAAAATAGTATATGTCCTATAAAGTCCTTCACACATTCGCAGAAAATTCTTAATGAATGTACAAAAATGTTCCTTGTAAGTGTACTAAAAATCATTAGAAAACTTACAAAATACTTTTTTAGGAAACACCCTAAAAACCATTAGCACGTTTACTAAATAATCCTTTGTAAATTTACCAAAAACTATTTAGTAAACTCCCTAAAAAATCGCTAGTAAGAATACTAAAAAATTTTTAGTACATATACAAAAACTAATTTGAGAAACTCCCTTAACAATTATAAGTAAATTTACTAAAAATCCGTAGTAAGATTACAGAGATTTTTGGAAATATCCCTAAAATTTTTTTTACTACGTTTACGTTAATCATTGGTAAATTTACTAGACATTCTTCACTAAATTTGCTAAATAATTTTAGTAAGTTTAATAAACAATATTTAGAAAATTTACAGAATTTTTTTGGAAAGCTCCCTTAAAAAATCATTAATACGTTTACTAAACAATATTTACTACCAGTTACTAAAGAAACTTTTGTAATTTTACGTGATTTCCTTTCTTTTTACATAAAATGTTCTAGGCATCCCAGTTTCCTAGAAAATTCTCACTAACCTTACAGAATTTTTTTTACAGTGCATATATATTAATTATACGGCCACTTAACTTAATTGTTCTCGGAAACATTTACTGGCTGATTTTTTACTGCACGAAAGCTTTTTAACCATTATTTCCCTCCATTTTTATATTGCTATCTGAAATCATTTATATCGAAAATATGATACATCATATATAAATATTACCTTTATATTAAAGTTGTATTTGATATGATAAGGTTTTCATATAATTCTTTTTTTACTGTGACATGAGCGTAAATAATCATATGTTTATAGCAGAAGATAAGACATTGAGTAAAAGTGGTGCGAATAATTTACACTTGAGTTATTCGTTAGTGTGGAAAAAATCGAAAATGTGTTACCATCCGTAACATAAAAAAATTGTTTTCCGCCGTCAAGGTTCAAGAACAAAAATTCGTAAATGATGAAGAATATATATTCTTTTATATCATGATAAATGATGCGAAAAATGTTTAATGTGCTTTTCAAAGATTCCTGCACAAATACTTGTCAAACCAACATTACGTATTATGTTTAAGATTTATCGCACCATTACACTTACTTTGTTCGAGAACTTAAATGGAATAACTTTAAATTTTATCAAAAATTTTAAGACATATTATTTAATCAAAGTCATCAATTTTATACAGTAAGTAATTTATCTTTTAAAAATTATCCCTGGTAGTTATCGAATAAAAGAAATTTGTTTATGTAACCACAGCTGTATGTTGTTAATAATCCTTAAAAATTGACTCATTAACAACATATTTTTCACTTATATCACCATTTATGTAGAAAAATTGTAACTACATTTAATTTGCTAGGATTTCGTTCCGGCATTCATAAAACAATTATTTTCGAAGATGCTCCTGAATCTGATAAGCAGAGTTCTCGATGGCTTTTGAGCAACATTAGCGATTTGACGAATAAGAAATAAAAAACAGTAGCCAAATGAAAAAAAAAATAATAGAAAAATTTACCTTTAACTGCTTATTGTATGCTTTTTTTCAATGTGTTTTAAAATACCATAGTTTTTTGGCATTGCTTATAAATTAGAAATTCTACTATACGCTAAGAAAACTATTAAAAAAAATACGTGTGGCACTCGGGGACTGCCGCGGTAAAGCTATTGCATAGCATTTTTTATTAACTTATGCAATTATAATTTTTTATTTATTTTTTATTTATGCAGTTTTTTTGTCTTTGATATTAATTCAAATTAAACATTTTGAGCGTGATGACCGTTAACAATTTTTTTTTCTTGTATTGAACAAATGCGAAGTTAATATCGTTTAAAATATTTTTATTATCTTACAATACATGTAGTTTAATCAGGAATTTTTATCATTGAAACTATACGTTTATGGTAGCTGAAATTAAAAAAAAAACATAAGTTTAAGACTTGATATTCTCAAAATATCTGAAAAATACCGCGTCAATGTCTGCCAAAGTCTACGGAGGGATACCGTGCTGCCGAAGTCTGCCAAACGGAAGCGACGTTAGCCGGAGTGTTAGGTTTCTTTTCTCGTTACAGAATTTCTAGATTCTTTCGCCGCGCTCAAAGCCTGCGATAAAAACAATGCAATTCCTTAATAAATTAAAAACAAAATTTGGCCGCACTACGAAAATTAGATCGCGAGTTATAGGCATTTTAAATTTTTCGACCCTCACCATGGGGGATCTCCTGTCACCAAAAATCAACACTGTCTCATAATAAATTACCAAACAAAATTTGGCCGCGCTACGAAAATTGATCGCGAGTTATAAATATTTTAAATTTTTCGACCCTCACCGTGGGGGGGGGGGCTTCTGTCACCAAAAATGAACACTCTCTCATAATAAATTACCAAACAAAATTTGGCCGCGCTACGAAAATAAGATCGCGAGTTATAAGCATTTTAAATTTTTCGACCCTCACCGTGGGGGGTCTCCCGTCAAAAAAAGTAACACTGTCTCATAATAAAGTACCAAACAAAATTTGGCCGCACTACGAAAATTAGATCTCGAGTTATAAGCATTTTAAATTTTTCGACCCTCACCATGGGAGATCTCCTGCCACCAAAAGTAACACTGTCTGATAATAAATTACCAAACAAAATTTGGCCGCACTACGAAAATTAGATGGCGAGTTATAAGCATTTTAAATTTTTCGACCCTCACCATGGGGGATGTCCTGTCACCAAAAATTAACACTGTCTCATAATAAATTACCAAACAAAATTTGGCCGCGCTACGAAAATTGATCGCGAGTTATAAACATTTTAAATTTTTCTACCCTCACCGTGGGGGGGGGGTCTTCTGTCACCAAAAATGAACACTCTCTCATAATAAATTACCAAACAAAATTTGGCCGCGCTACGAAAATAAGATCGCGAGTTATAAGCATTTTAAATTTTTTGACCCTCACCGTGTTGGGTCTCCAGTCACCAAAAGTAACACTGTCTCATAATAAATTACCACACAAAATTTGGCCGCACTACGAAAATTAGATCGCGAGTTATAAGCATTTTAAATTTTTCGACCCTCACCGTGGGGGATCTCCTGTCACTAAATATTAACACAGTCTCATAATAAATTATCAAACAAAATTTGGCCGCGCTACGAAAATTAGATCGCGAGTTATAAGCACTTTAAATTTTTCGACCCAAACCATGAGGGATCTCCTGTCACCAAAAGTAACACTGTCTCATAGTAAATTACCAAACAAAATTTGGCCGCGCTACGGAAATTAGATCGCGATTTATAAGCATTTTAAAATTTTCGACCCTCAGCATGGGGGGGGGTCTCCTTTCACCAAAAATTAACACTGTCTCATAATAAATTATCAAACAAATTTTGGCCTCGATACGAAAATTAGACCGCGAGTTATAAGCATTTTAAATTTTTCGATCCTCAACGTGGGGGTCTCCTGTCACCAAAAGTAACACTGTCTCATAATAAATTACCAAACAAAATTTGGCCGCTCTACGAAAATTGATCGCGAGTTATAAACATTTTAAAATTTTCGACCCTCACTGTGGGGGGGGGGGTGGTCTCCTGTCACCAGAAATTAACACTCTCTCATAATAGATTACCAAACAAAATTTGGCGCGCTACGAAATTTAGATCGCGAGTTATAAGCATTTTAAAATTTTCGACCCTGACCGTGGGGGGTCTCCTTTCACTAAAAATTAACACTGTCTCATAATAAATTACCAAACAAAATTTAGCCGCGCTACGAAAATTAGACCGCGAGTTATAAGCATTTTAACTTTTTCGACCCTCACCGTAGGGGTTTCCTGTCACCAAAAATTAACACTGTCTCATAATAAATTACCAAACAAAATTTGGCCGCGCTACGAAAATTAGATCGCGAGTTATAAGCATTTAAATTTTTCGATCCTCACCATTGGGCGGGTCTCCACTCAGCAAAAGCTACATTATCCTACCTTGTTTTATCTTAAGACGATTCTTTTCTATACACATTCTATCAGTAATTTTTATTATTGAAACTATAGAATTATAGTAACTGAAATAAGATATATAAGTTTGAGACTTGATACCCTCTAAATATCTGAAAAATACCGCGTCAATGTCTGCCGAAGTCTACCGAAGGATACCATGCCGAAGTCTGCCGAAGTGAAACGACGGTAGCCGAGTGTTAGGTTTTTTCGTTACGGATGTGTTAGGATATTTCTCGTTACGGAATTTTTGGATTCGGTCGCCGCGCTCAAAGCCCGCGATAAAAGCTATGCAATAGCTTAATAAGTATAGTCTAAATGTCTAATAAATGTATAAATGTTTCAAACATTCCTTTAGTGGTAAATTGCAATGGGATTTTGACTATAACCGATAGAAAAAACTGATTGTTGGCCAATGATACTTTACAGTATGGGAAATGGCAAATCTAACGCTGCATTTCAGCAAAACCTTTCTCTATTTGGCTATTGATGCGAGTACTTTTTGTTGTAATTTTACCTGTTCATAGATAATCATAAACTAACAACAGGGAAATATTTATCGTATAATCTTTTCTGTGAGTTTGACTGTTGCTAAACTGAATTTGTGTTTTTCTGAAATTTTACATAATTTTATGTGAAGAGAATTTGAAACAGTAGTTGATAAAAAATAATTAAATAGAACGATTTTTTCGTCTATCTATAATGGTACAATAGTATTTTTGTTTGCTATGTGTGAATATGTATATGCATGTCTTTCTTTACTTTTGGTTGGTGAAGTGTAGGGAAGTGAAGAGTACATAGCAATTTGGTTTTAGCATTGGACTTATCATCATAAGTATATCTTTGTCCTAATAACAGTCTGATATTATTGAAATGAGTCTGCATTTTTTTATTTTCGTGCTTCAAAACTTATTTTATTTATTCTCTAAATGCAGTTACAAGTCTTATTTCTTATTCATAAGAAATGTAAATCTTCTATTTTAACAAATATTAAATTAAAAAAAAATCGACATTTTCAATGTAACATTCAAAAATAGCATTCGATGGATCGATAAGAATAGCAATCAATGATGTTTGTTTGTTTGTTTGTTTGTATTTGTGTCGGCCGATTATCTACACTATGGGATATAGGCTCTATGGGGTGGGATGCCCTCCGTGGGGGGACTTTCTAAGGGAACCTAACCCGTATTTACGCAAGGTTCGAAGAAAACCATGGAAAACTGCGAACGGTTAGGCCGACGGTCGCGATTGGGTTCGAACCCAGCGCCTACCGTCTACCAGTTTGGAGGTCAGAATCTCGCGGCCACTGGTGGGGCGCAATCAATGATGAAAGCAAAAACAGAAAAAAATTTTATATATTAAATAGAGCAGGTTGTTTTTTAGCCATAAGCTTTGAGCCTTTTACTGAATCAATTTAATTTTTTTTAAACGAAAGCTGTTTATTTGTAGATTTGCTAACAGTAATCATTTTTTCAAATATTTCAATTTCTTTATTTTATTTTTAATATTTAACGTTTTTATGAATAATTTTTTTCAAAATGATGACAATCGAGTTATTTCCATTATTGCAGATAAATGAAAAATTATGCGGTTTATTTTTATTAATTATATCCTTATTGGTGCCCTTTTCAAGTTAAAAATGAAATAACTTTTTAAATAATGTTGAATAGAAAATGACATAAATGTTTTACATTTCAGTACTTTTTATTACGCTAACACTGAATTTGAAAAACCTGGCGAAATTATATAGTAAGTGAAAATGATGTCATACTTAAATCATAATGATCATAAAATGATGTTACAAAAAATGATAAAACTAAATATTTCACCCCGAATGCGTCCAAAATACAAATTTCAAAATTTTTTATTTGTGGGTACTGAGGCTAGACCCTCAAGCTGAGTATGAAAGCTCACATGAAATTTTGTATAATACAAACTAGACTTTAAATTTGCAAACATATTAATTGATAAATTGTGTGCTAAACTACTTTTAAATGTCAGTACTGATTTGAGGGGCCGTATGTAAATTTTGCGAATGTGAAAATGACGTAAGGTTTAGATTTTATGGGGGAAAAGTTCTATGATGTCATAAAACGAAATCCTTTTTGTTGATTTTTTATTCCGTGATGCCTGGCATAATACACTCAATCGATAACTTCATCATAATTACTCATCTTGATTATGCATTTTAATACAGTTTAATTTTACAGTAATTTAAACAGTTAAACTTTGTGGAAATTGTACTTTGGTAACTTTAGGTTAAAAATATATATATTTTTTTAATTTAGATAACCAATGCAAGTTGAATTATTGTAATTACTTTGGTTAGTTTATTACAAATTCGTTTTAACAGTTCCTGTCAAAGCATTTTTGTTCGTCAAATTTCGACGGGTTCTAATTGGTGTATTTAATTCTATTTAATAGTCATAAAAATATTTCTTAATTTGTTAAATTTTCAAGCATAATCTGTTCTTAAAAGGAAAAACTGAAATATTAATAATGAAAAATTCTTTTGCATGCTATTTGCATGCACTTTTTTTTTAAAGAGAAATTTTGAAAAATAAATTAAATATTCCGCTGAAAATTTTAATATCTCTCAATTTTATAGCTTACCCTTTTATTAGATTTATCTTTTTTATTTAAATAAACTAGTTTTATTTGATTTTGAAATGAAAAAATAGCTTTTAGAAACGCATATCTTAAGTATTTCTGTTTATTTAGCTAGAAACTTTTCTTTTGAAATGTGAGTTGAATATTAATACTAAAACTTCTGATATATTTTAAATTCGTTTGAAAAAATTTTGATAAAGTTTAATATGCGAATTTTTGCTAATAAAAAATTCTTTAAAGTGTACTTTTACGTTGTTTACTTTTGTAGAAAAAAATGTGCAACGTATTAAAAAAAAAAAAAAAAAAAAAAAAAAAAAAGGAAAAAGAGTGTTTGACTTAAAATTTTAATTGGTAATAGTCAAACTTTTTTTTCTCTTTGAAGAATACTGAATAAGTTTTTTGGTAATGCATTCTAATCTATCTTTTATCATTTTTAGCTTAAACAAATGTACCACCAACAACAAAAGCTTAAGATGTTAGCAATTTATGCAATGTTTTCTGAGTAAAATGAAACAAGAACTTGCTTTTGTTAATGCCTTTGATACAGTATGTGAAAGATTGCTGACAGATATTTCTCAAGAGTAGCAAATTTATTTTTATTCAAAAGATTTCATATTACTGTTAAATTTCATGCAGTTTTTCCATAAAATAATTCAAGGCGAATTCCAAAATATTTATATATATCATATTTTTAACTCTACAAAATTTATTTATTCTTAGTTATTAACAAAAAGAGCTATAACTGTCTTTCTCTGTTCATCGGAGGAAATCATGCATATTTTAATTTGAAACGCCTTTCAGTAACATACTGGGTGTTTCACTTCCAGATCGACAGACTTGCATGAGGTTTAGGTGGTCCATAGACGAATCGGAATCGCATAGTAATGTAGGATACAGTATGCAGTAGCTGCGAGTTATAGTACAAAGAAATGTTGCCAGTGGCTACTTTTTTAAATACAGACTTCTTGACTACCAAAACCTTTTGAAAATGGTAAAATTCTTCTTATTAGACAACATGCTAATTAAGTCGAAAACAAGGGAATTTTTACAATTTCAAAAAAACTGGTACCGTAAAATGGGGTGAATAGGAACAGCGGGGTGAATAGGAACGAAACTTCCCAGTCATACAAATAAATTCATTAAAAATATATGTGATGATATTTTTAGTTGGCAATTGTTTTATAAGAAGATAATAACATTAAGAGTTGGGAAATTCTGTTCTGACGCGTTTGCAGAACTACTGGGGTATATAAAATTTTTTTTAAGAGGATCTTCAAAAATCTCATTTTTTCAACGTCTTCAAAACTTTGTATGTAACTACAGTATTTTTCGTATTATAAACCTTTTAATTAATGATAGACCTGTAAACGATATTCTGTATTAAATTCTACTTATTTCTAAACTACATAATGAAAAAATGAAAAATGGCTTGTAACATCAGAGGTTTAAAATTTACGGGGTGAATCGGAAGACGTTTTCTCTCACGGTTTATTTTTCTATACAGTAATAGTTACATGTAATATATGAAAAAAAATGTATGAATATGCATTGTAACAATATTTTGTTTGTTCTAATTACTTGAAGAGTTTAAAGGTGCCAAGAAATTACTTGGTTAAACAAAAAAGTCAACGCCTAATCCAACAGACATGGAACACACAATAAAAGAATTTAAAAATAGCAAATTAGTTAGAAAAACTGCACAGAATTATTCTCTGACATTCACAACATTACACAAACATCTCAAAATAAAAAAAACTAATTAAACAAGAGAGGGATGCAAACAGTACTAAGGACAGGGGATGAGGGCGTATTAGTAGATCGTATTAATACATGCAGCGATTGGGGCTACTCAATAGATTCACTTACCCAATGACTACTAGTGAAGGATACCACAGAACAGGGCTAAATTTGTATTAAACTCTACTTCTGCAATTCGAATATAATTTCTTAAAATAAATTTTAATTTTTCTTGATTTAAAAGTTGTTTTCTAATTTTTAAAAAGGCATATCTTTACTTGTATATAAAATAAAGGCTTGATTTCGCAGTAGCTACGTGTTCTATTTCTCCCTTATCGTTATTACTTGTTATTATTAACCCTATTAAAGTTTGAATCGGAATAAATAAAGATTATAGCATTTGTTCCGCGGGGTGAATCGGAATACCATTAAAAAAGTAAATAACATATACATAAACAGTAAAAATGTTTCGTGTTTGCTTAAAAAGTAAAGAACTAAACAAGACCGAAGTTTCTAATAGAAAAATAAAAAAATAAAAAAATCAGTCGTTGTTTTTTTTAACGTTAAAGTTAAAAAGTGTTCCGATTCACCCCATTTTACGGTACCGATCAAGATATCTGAATTAAAAAATACTGATACAAAGAGACAGAAAAAAAGGACTGAAACAGCAACACATCAATAGCACCAAAAAAAAATAATAATAATAATGATAAAAACATTTTATTGACAGATTGTACGACAGAAGATGGTCGAAATAACGATTAGAAATTTTCAGAAAAAGCCTGGCAGCGGCCCGTTATTCCTTCAATTGAATACCTCATCGTGCGAATATCTGTAGCGGAAGATACTTGATATGCCAGGAGTCTTCTAGAACGTAAGGAAGTCTATGCGGCGGCGCCGGTTTATCAAACCATCCTGTTCATAATTTCGACCTCTTGAAAGTTACGTCATAAAAGCTTTATTTAAACATAAATATTAAATAGGTATTATTGGTTAAAAGTCGTAAATGGAACTCCATGTTTATAATAGCAAAATAATAATAACACAAAACAGTTTAAATTAAATAAGATATTTGTGCGAGGCATTTATTTCCTATTTTAACATAATCTTTTAACTTTTGCTGTGAATTCGACACTGCAAATAATAATCCCTTTCTAAAAATGAAAATATTTTTATGTGAATATTAAAAAAAAAGTAAAAATTACGCCAGCTTTAAAACAATACAAAAGTTAAATTAAAAAAAAATATTTACACAAGACATTTCACATTACTGGATATATTTAAATTCATGGAGGAAAGCGATAGATAGAGGAGCAGTAAGCCTGAAAAATAATTTGTAATATGACGCCCGTTATCTCTCAAATTTAAAGGTCTTCATTCTGAAGTAACAATTCATTGAATTTATGAATTAAAAACTGTATTACTAAATGTTTTCTCCTTTTTGGCAAAAGCAGGTGGTTGTGTTTGGACAGAGCGTAGCGAATTTTAGTTATATTTTTGGCGTCATATCTAGCTACACTATTGTTGCCAATCTTAAAGCAGCACGCAAACAAATTTCCTTTCTAGCAACAAAAATAATTTCTTCTGAATATTAAAAAGGGAAATAAAACATTAAAATATTCTATGCATTAATATGCTTCAAAAGCAGTAAATAGGAGAAATTACGTCATATTTGAAATAATTCTACAACAAAAATGCAAACCAGTTTAAATATAAAAATTTTGTTGCATGAGCGAGACAATTTTAAGTACAAAAATATAGTTGCATGATTGAGACATTTATTTCATATTTTAAGATAAACTTTTCAACTGTTGTTATGAGTTCTAAGACAACGTAAATAATATTTATTTTCTAACAAGAAAAGTATTTTCACGTGAATACTAAAAATAGAAAAAACTTTGGTGAAATGCTGGTGGTGATGCCAGATTTAAAACGACACATTTAAAATATCTTATTTAAAAGAACTTTCTTGTTTAACAACATTTTTTTAAATCGAAAACGAAAACAGCCAACGTATCTTTTAGCAACAGCTGATAAGGTATTAAAAGTCCCAAATCAAAGAAAAGTGAATAGAAAGCCGTTTACAGGAAAATTGCCACTGTTTTTTAAATTATAATTTAATCTTTCTAATGTCAATCAAATTAAGTGCTTTAAGAATCTGGAGTGTCTGAACGGGGGTTGACGGGCGTAGCCGATATCCAGCAGTGCTCCCTAGTTTAGTTTAAAAAAATGAATGAATTTATTCATTTAATTTGTGTTCATATTTTGATGTAAGTAATATGGCATATTAAATTATTCCGATCTTAAACGGCATTTTGATTTTTGAACTTTCAGAATGTTATGCGATTCTTACACTGTTTATCTGTAAATGTTAAATATGCCGTGATCTACTAAATAAGAACTTTATATTTCATTTTTTATTGAACAGATATGTTTAATAATAAACTTCCGAATTCTTATTCTGGTGAACAAGCCAAAGTAAAAATTTTGAAATTAAATGTATTTCCCTATCAGAATATTACGTAAAAATATCTCGATAAAAATATCAAATAAACGTTTGTTAAACTACCGCCAAAGAAAGTAATTATGATTTTACTACGTATTTGAAATATCGGAAATTTTTTTGCGACTTGTAATCGATTTAGAAGGAAAACGAAAATAGATTCTTAGCCGAAATTTCATTTTGAATTTCATGTTAAACAAAATTTGTTGGTAAAATTACCAAAGTTTGATGTTCCATAAAGTTATGGTGATTTAGAACATTGGATTTTGTTTAAAAAATTGTTCGTTTAAGTGTACGATTTTGTGAAATAATAATTTATCAAATATTCAGAAAATGCAGCATTTGTATTCGTCAGTCCATGGAAATTCGGTAAAATTACCGAGTTTGCATTAGAAGAAGGAAGTTTAGCTGAGTGTCGAGATTTATCACTCAAGTTATTCGAAATTACATTGACATTACAAAAGACATTTGATATTGATCTAAATATGCAAAATATTTTCAGAAAAATTGTTAAAGCTTGTAATTTATTTTTTTTTTCTTCAGATTTATTAAACACATGTAGGAGGGAAGGGGTTCATTCCGAATTTAAACACTTTGGGTTCAGAATGTAATGCGTTAGGTGATTTAACGTTGATATATTTAATGTTTACTAAATTACATCAGACTATATTATTAAATTACATCATTACAAAATTACATCAGACATGTTCTAAAGTTATAAAATATTGCATTTGGATTCATTTCGAAAATTCATAGAGTAGAAGGTTACAGTTTTGGGGAATCAATTGCACTAAAGTAGAGTCTAAATTTAATTTTTTAAAGAAGTTGCCTTTTAAAGGTAATTTTCATTAAGAGACAGTGCATAAGCTTTTAATACATTTTATTCTCTAGTAAATAATTTGAAAATTATCTGACTTTAAAAACCCAATTTACTGCATTAAAGCTACAGTTTCATCGCACGGAGCTGACAAAGGATGAGGATTATATATAGCCAAATTGCAATTTAACTCAGCTTGTCGTCTTCAATTAAAATAGTTCAACATCAAAATTGAGGGCTGTATCCAACGCTCCAGTCAAGACTTTTAAGAGCGAAGCCCTGAATTCGGTGCACTCAATGGATAAAAACCACAAATCAGTATATCCTAAAATTTAATCAAGAAAATCCATATTGAGTGTCTTTGTTGGCAGACATCGAAAAAATGTATTGTCGTCTCCGATGAAGATCTGTATTGAAGATCTCTATCAAAGAATTGTTTAGCGAAAAGAACTCTCGGATCTTTTGCTTGTGTACACATTCAGAAGATTTTTACTGATGAGAGAAGTGATTTTCCTGCCACTTCTAGTGTAACGATGATTACTTTTTACAAGGGTCAGACTGAATTATATCAATTCAAGTTTAAATTAGTATTCCACAAAATTTATTTCAGAATGCTGATTTCCAACTAAGAAAATGTGCATCAAATGAACCACTTGTTATTAAAATTTTGCCAGTTAGCTTGAATGTAAGTAGCTTTGACTCATTTCAGCGAATTCTAGTGCTAAAGTGGAACTATAAAACAGATTAGATTCTAGTCCAAGTTGTCCCAAAACAATTCTAATCACTAAACGCCAACTATTATTCACAATCGTTAGGACATTTAATTCTTTGTGTCTCTTGCCACCTTCCACTGTTATTTTAATGACATTGCACAAGATGTGAATCTTTAAACTTAAATTGGGATGGCATTCTGGCCTAAAACTTTCAAGAAACATGAAATAAATTCCATTCAGAAATAAGCACTTTTAAATATATAAATATTTCCCCATTCATGAATTCATCTTCAACTTTTGAAATTCATGGGTTGTGTGATGCCTCCACTCGTGTTGTCTATTTAAAAATTCTTAAAATTATTGCAGTAATACTAGTTGCAGCAAAAACAAGAAATGTTCCGGCCAATACAATAACATTTTCATATTTAGAGCATATTCAGCCTTTCTATTATAGAAACTCATTCATGTGAATACATGATGCATTAATAGAAATTGTCTATGAAAAGTTCTTAAGGACATACACTGCTGTTGCATTCAACTAGATCTTGAAACTGCCAACCAAAAGCAATAAGTTGCAGCTTCATCAGACATATAAAATCAATGATTTGACATTCTCTGAAATCTGACATATTCCTAAAAAATACAACCCAACAGATTGTGCAAATCAAGATATATACGCCCTTATCAATTAAAAGATTGTAAAGTATGGTGGTCCGGAAACACTTGGCTCTCCAAATCGTCTAATCCTTTGATAGATGAATCATAATCTATTTCAAATATTCCGTTTGAGTCTGACTTGTTGACAATTGACACTATATGCCTATTACTGTATCAGCTCGTTAAAAATGTGGACATTCTTAAAAGGTTTTTTCATATACAAAATTATTCCGAGTAGTTGTTTGAATGCAAAGATTCGATAACATAACCATAATCCTCTTGAAAGATGAAAACCCAGTAAATGCCAAAGAGCTTAGAATATATGTAAAACTGGAGTCAAATTCTTACAAATTCAGCTTTATTTGCTGAAATTAACCTTCTTAAACAGCATAAACAATTGCTTTCATCTAGTAAACTGCTTTCAATAATTATCTTTTTAGATTTTGATTATATGTTGAGAGTGGGTGAACTCCTTAGCAAGCACAAAACCTTAGCATTCGATTGCAAACATTTAATGCAATGAATCATCGCATCGCTTCATATTGGATTGCAAGCATCCAATGCAATTGATTGCAAATATCCCTATAAATCATCACTTAATATAAGATATTCCTTCTTTATAATCTTCATTCTGCTTCTGAACATGCTCGTTCCTTACCTAGGCAAAAATGCAAAATTGTAATGTTGTTTACTCATTATTATTTATTAAATTCTAAAAAAAATAAATAAAATAAAATAAAATAAAATAAAAAAGGATTATTTCTACAACATCACATAAAATACTTTGTTACATATGTGAATATAACCGTAGAGCGTATTAATCATTGCTCGGTGTTTTATATCAACAGTTAATATCTAGAATTACATTAATTTAAATAATTCTTCTAAGGCAGTGAAAATTTCAGTTTAACAATCAGATGAATAGAAGGTTCCAAAAACAAAAGTTTTGAATACTACATGGCTAGTTAACAATTAAAAAGGAGTTAGGAATGTGTGTAAATTGTATTCGCATATCTACTCAATCGCTTAATTAAATGATGAGTGATTTAAACTCATCACCAGTTAGAACTTGCAGGGCCTTTCAGCAAAAAACAAATGATTTTTCGGGACCATTTAAAACAATATGGCAGAATAAATGAAAGTATACTATAATAAAATATTACATTTGTCGAAATTTCTTATGCATATCTATCTAAACTGTGCAAATTGAGTTTGCGTCAGAACTAAGCATATAAGCTTTATTTTTCACTTATAAGCGTTTTATATTATGTCGATGATGTCCAACAGATTTTTTCCAATTACAGAAAAACATCAGTTAGGGTCACATTTTGCATTAAATGATTGTTCCGACTTCTGAAAAAATCAAAACTCATAGACATCTATTAAAAATGACAGTTTCTTTGGCATCCTGATTATGATACAAATTTTTGAAATTTGTGGAACTAATGCAAAACTAGTGAAACATCGTCTGCCAAAATTATGTCACGGTACTTATATGACATTCGAAGTGCTATCCAGCAACCCGTGCCCTATTAAATCATGTGTAAATTTTTTTCACACTGTCAGAAAAATTCGTCAATATACACTAAGTTATCGTTATTTTTTCACAAATAATTTCTGTTCTCCCAGAAAACGTATTTGTTCTGTGAGTTCATTCCGAGCGTCGAAAAATGAGGAAAAGTTTCCGTTTATATCCAGCACGCATGCGCATTGGGTCTGTTAGTAATAAGTTCGAATTTATTTTTAAAATGAAAAACAAAAATATTCTATTGATTAAAATGTCTAATTTAGTTTTAAAAGACAAAAATGTTTTCGAATTTAAAAATAAATAACAATTACTTTCTTTATTCGTTCAAAAATTCTCACAAATGGAACATCCATGTTTTTTCTCTAACATTCTACGTAATATATTTAAAATTCACATTTTTATGCTATATTAATACTAAACTTAAAAAAAACCCAGCCACAGTTTCATTAAAGATGAAATCTTTCCGAGATTAACTACATAATTAAAAGCTTTTTAACGAAATACACCAACCCACACCATATGAAATGAAGGGTTCTATTTTAACGCACAATCATCATGAGCAGCCGTAGCGCCGTGGATTAGCGTTGGTCTGGTAATCCTGGGATCCTTGGTTCGATCCCCGCCTCTTCCGCATTGATTTTTTTCCAAACTTTTTTCAAGTGACGGATATTTTTCCTCTTTTGACAGAGAAAAAAATAAACAGAAAATCGTCAATATACAGACAATTTCTGGCAGCAGTGCTGCCAGTGCATTTTCTGTGAAAAGACGGAAGTTTTTTTGAGAGTGCACGTATTTCCTTATCCATAGAGCCTATGACTTAACAGATTTAACCCAGGAAATTTCCTCATCGGTGCTTCATTACTTGCTTTATCTAATATTTCATCTACTATTAATCCATGCATTATTCTTTTTTCCAGATGGAAGCAGTGTAACAAGATGATACGTGACCATTTCTAACAACGTTGGATCAAAAATTACCTCCAAATATTTTCCTTAAGAAATAAGTGGTAAAAGAGAAATCACATTATCAAGTCTGATCAGTTGGTCTTGTTTAATCAGTCATGAAGCCATCCGACGCAATGGAAGCTAGCCCTTATCGAACATACCTAACGTGGTGCTGATTGTGTAGTTACAGACGTAACTATCCTTACCAAAGAGCATGCGTTCAAGCGTACAATTCAATAATTCTCCAACGAGATTATTGAAAAAAAAAAAAAACGTTTCATCAGGAGTTTATTGTCTCTCTGACATTTGATGTACAAAGCTTGACGTCAGAGATGAAATAAATGCAGCAACTCGGAACGAAGTAAAATACAGTTTAAATAAATTGTTTAAATAAATTTGATTCATGAAGTTAAACCTGTCTAGGTATATTCTTGGTATAGTCCATTTGTAATCTTAACTGTAATTTCTCATTCTAAATCAATTTTTATTTTTTGAAAAATATATAACTTAGGTTGATTTTTAATTTGAAGTGTGCAGAAAATTTGTTTTATTCAAACTTCCAAGATTATTATGCAATCAATTTCGCCTTTTACCATCTAGCTTAAGCCATAAAGTATTTATTCATTAAATCGTTATTCTATCGATATTTGTTGTATTCAAAAGTGTATATAAATGTACGAAGCAAGAATAAATGATGCAAAATATTATATTTTATGAATGATTGACTACTTTTAGCACTAATAAATTGTTATTTTCTCCAAGTCTAATATTCAAAATTTGCTGCAGGCTTAATCATTTATTGAAGCTATAATTGTCTGCGAAAAAATGCAAGTTCTTTTGTTTTAAGTTGCTGTGGGTTTAAGCAAAAATGTCTTAGTCGATCAACCTTATCATTCTTTATGCTTGGTGTAAAAGTTTTCGGGAACTGAAGTAAGAAATCGTCCATAAACTTTTAAGTAATTTGTTATAACTTTAATCCCTAATTCAGTCAAATTTAAATTATGATTTGTATTTAAAAGTCAGGAATCAATCTTCATTCTAAATTATGTCAAATTTTTTATTCTTTTAAAGTCTTTATTCTTACTAAACAAAATACATTCAGTAATTTCAGAGCTATAAAAAACATATAAATGCGAATTTCTCATAGAATTTAAATCTCCAGCAGCTACTTCTAATAACAATGGATTCATTTCGTTATTTTATTTATTCCTTCTTTAATAAACATAAAATATTACAATAAATATAAATCTTTGTGCAATTATACTTTCCCATTTCTTTACTAGATTATATAGAAATACGAAATGGTTCGTTTTATTCCCATTTCTTTGAAAAAAATTAAATTCCTTTCCGTTAGAATATTTTGAAGATTTTAAATAGTGTATCTTCGAAGTCTCATTAATTAATATATTGTAAATTATTTCAAGAACTTTATTAACTTTCGTTTTTTTTCATAATATTTTAGAATTATAATTTATTCAATAATAATACATAAATTTTGCAAAATAATATTGATAAATCTATCATTCTATCTTGAGATTAAAATAATTCTTCTATGCTAGAAAATACATGTTTATTTAGTGGTATCAAACTATCAAAACTATTGATAAAGACTCTCTCAGAGACGAGACATAAATATTGCATTAATTCTACATGATGTACTGCAGCCAAGAAATCTTGGTTTTTCTCTTTTGTAAATAAATAACAAGCTTTAGCACTTTACTTAAAACAAATATGTGTCAGTTTGTTTTGACTAGTAAATAATAATGACATATGATATCAGAAAACTTCGCAAAAGAAATACCCAACTTTTGAAAATGTGATATTAGAAAATGAGATGTTATACAGAAGGGAAAATATTCAAAGCCGCATATCATATTTAGTATTACTCATCCATTTAGAACACTGTTTTATGTATACATAAAAAAAATCAAATAAGTACCTCAATATAAAGATTTAAAACAGTTATTTTTACAGTATTATTTATAAAAAAAGTTTGGCAAGAATATGTTTTTTAATAAAGGATATTGTTTTAATTTATGTAATTGTAAGAAAAATATAAAACATATTGCATTATAAAAGGTTTATTTATTGACAGATATTCTGAAAAATCCTTGCGAGTATAGTTTAGTTCATTTTTAGGTAGCTTTCATTACGAAAAGTAAAAAGCTACCTATTGCAGCCGTCCGGAGGAAAGCACTTCCAGAAAATTTTGGTATATTTTCACCGATCATGACCCCCAGACCCCAAAACAACCCTCCGTTCAAATGTTGACATATATATATATATATATATATATATATATATATATATAATACCATTAAAAGTAGACAAGATTCACCAATGGATTTTATCAATAAAACAATAAACGAAAACGAAGAATTAAATTGAATTATAGTAAACAATATTAACCGTTTGAAATTAACCATTGAATTTAATAACTTATAGCACATTGAACATGGAAGGAAAAAAGAATAATATGAATATAAATGAAATTTGTAGAACCAAAGCAGAATCTTCAGGTCCCAAATACTTTGGAACTACAAATGGAGTGTGTGGTTTCATCTTCGTATTTGCCATGAAAAAGCAAAACAGTACGAATTTGGGACTACCATCACACAAAAACCAAATTATTAAACAAGGAACAAAGATATTTTACAAAAAGGAGTTGAAAGTAAGTAAAAATAATAGTTATCCATAACAAACAATAAAGATAAAGCTGAATGGAAATATAATTGAACCGGAAAAATAATTAATAATCGATATTAACATAAAATTAAATTAATAAAATGATAAAAATTAGAATTAAGAGATAACATTCATATTAACATATAACTTAAAATACATTATTGTTACTTTAATCAGTAACATTTATAGTGACTTTACATGGTAAAAACTCATTATCTTAATATAGGATGATAAAAATTAAAAAAAATTAAAATAAAATAAAAATAAAAGAATAAAAAAAAATTTAAAAAAAAATAATAGTAATAATATTATTAATAATAATACCAAAAATTATATCAATAACATTAAAAATAATTTGATAATTAAAATATAGCTATTTAACTATAGATATAACTAGACAAATATCCATATATTGGTGTAAATTAAAAAGTATAAAAATTATGTTATAATAAATAACCCACTCTCAATTTTTTTAAATAAATAATTAACCTTTGCGTTTTTATCCAGACAACACCACCCACCTCCGTACTCTAACATCTACCTACCCAACCAACCTATATAAATATTTTTTTTATTACTTTTTAACATTTTTAATTTTTTATTATTATTTTTATGTTTTATAATTTTTTTATACATTTTTTACGCAAAGAATTAATTATAAGATCATGTAATATCTAATTATAAATTAAAGAATATATGAATTTTTTAGGATAACCATTATTTATAGCATCATATACAAGCTTTTTAATATTAGTATTAATTAAATGGGAAGAACATAGACATTTTGTTCTATATAAATGGTTAAGTATTATATTACGATATACTGAATTATGAAGACATGATTTAAAATTAGTAAAGGTATTAACTTTAAAATTAAATTTTTTCTTTTTGTCATAAATGTCAGTTATAAATTTGTTCTCTTTTAATATAATTTTAATATCTGAGAAATTGATTGTATTATTAAAAAGTAGGTTTTTTGAAAGTTCTAGATTAGAAGGATAATCAACAGGGAATTGAGATATACAGGTGTTATCAGTATCAATTAAAATTACATCATCTATATATCGATATAAATGTATTGTATTATTTAAATAATGACGTTCATAGTAATATAAGTATAAGTCAGATAATACACTGGATGTACTACCACCTTGTGGTATACCAACATTTTGAATATATATATTGTTATCATGCATGATAAAATTATTATAGATAATGAAATTAGTTAAGGTATGAAAATAATCAGAATCGATATTATGTGATATATCCAACTCGTGTTGTTATTTTTTAAAAAGCTCATTTATGACATTATGTAAATCCGATAAATCGATATTATTAAATAAATCTTTAAAATCATAGGTAGTGATATTTTTTATACATTTAAGATTTTTCATAATATGGACCAGTTCATAACTATTTTTTATGCAAGGTGTATTATCACTTTTTTTTGTAATATTATATATTTGATTAAGAATTACTAATAGAAGTTTGTTAGCAGCATTATTATAAGTATTGCAACCAATTGTAACAGTTCTGAATTTAACAGGATGCTTATGAAATTTGGGTATAAGGACTATGAGATAACTAACGTATTTGTGAACCGATTTGAATGAAACTTGGTATGTACATAGTACATACAAATGTCTCGGCCGAGTTCGTTGGCCAGCATCATACGCCATTTTGTTTTTAAATGGCGGCCATTTTAAATTTTTAAAACAACAATTCCAGAACACTTTTTATTTTGTCTATATCTTAAAAAATGATTGATTTATAGCACTTTGAATTCTTCTTATGGCTGACATTTTGAAACGATCTGATTTTTGTCACGTGATAACACGCGTATTTATGAACGGACTTGAATGAAACTTGGTATTTACATAGTATGTACAAATGTCTCAACCGAGTTCGTTGGCCAGCATCATCCCCCATTTTGTTTCAAAAGGGTGGCCATTTTAAATTTTTTTAAAAATTTAAAATTTAAAATTAGGTATAAGAAAGTGAGAAATTGAAGGAGATTTTCCTTTTATGCATTTGACCTTGATACAAAGATTCCAGAACATTTTTTGTTTCGTCTGTATTTTAAAAAATGGCGGAGTTATCGCATATATATATTATTCGATTTCAATTACATAGTACATACAAATGTCGCGACCGAGTTCTTTGGCCAGCACCATCCGCCATTTTGTTTCAAAATGGCGGCCATTTAAAATTTTTTAAAAAGTTTAAAATTTTAAATTAAATGCGAAAAAATTAAAAGTTCAAAAATATTTTTCTTTTACGTGTTAGAACCTAAAACAACGATTCCAGAACACTTTTTATTTTGTCTATATCTTAAGAAATGATTGAGTTATAGCACTTTGAATCTTTCTTATGGCTGACATTTTGAAACTATCTGATTTTTGTCACGTGATAACATGCGTATTTATGAATCGATTTGGATGTAACTTGGTGTGTACATAGTATACACGGAGGCCTGAATCGAGTTCGATACTCAGTTCCATCCGCCATCTTATTTCAAAATGGCGATCATTTTAAAAAAATTATAAATTTTAAAATTTTAAATTAGGTACAAGAAGGTGAGAAATTGAAAAAGATTTTTCTTTTATGCATTTGACCTTGATACAAAAATTCTAGAGCATTTTTTGTTTCGTCTGTATCTTAAAAAATGACTGAGTTATCGCATATATATATTATTCGATTTCAATGTGAGTGTGCATGTGCACATATCTTGAAATGCACATATCTTGTGTTGCTCATATCTTGAAATGATCTTATTTTCGTCATGTGATAACATGCGTATTTATAAACCGATTTGGATAAAACTTGGTGCGTACATAGTACATACCAATGTTTGGACCGAGTTCATTGACCAAATCCATCCTGCATCTTGTTTCAGAATGGTGGAATATTAAATTTTTTTTTAATTTAAAATTTTAAAATTAGTTGCAAAAAAGTAAGAAATTGAAAAAGATTTTTCTTTTGTGAGTTTGACCTTGATACAACGATTCCAGAGCATTTTTTGTTTCATCTATATCTTGAAAAATGACTGGGTTATAGAACTTTCAATTTCCAGTGTGGTTCACATTTTGAAACGGACTGAAATTTGTCACGCGATTATACGCATATTTATAAACTGATTTGGATATAACTCTGTATGCATATAGTACATAGCAATTTCTTGACCACGTTTTCTGTCCAACTTCTTCCGTCCTCTTGTTTCAAAATGGCAGCCATTTAAGTTTGTCAAAAATCTTTTAAATGTATAATGATGTACAAATAAGAAATTGAAAAAAGGTTCTTTTTAAAGTATTTATCTTAATAATGAATTCAGGAGTATTTTTCGCTTTGTCTTTAACTTAAAAAACGCCTGAGCAGTTTTAATTTCTTACGTGGGTGACATTTTAGGTAGCTTTCATTACGAAAAGTCCTTCCGGCAATGCCGGGAGGAAGAGGTAGCTTTCATATACTTATATATTTATTTATTTATTTTAAGGTAAGTTACATTGTTCAGAAATACTAATCCGAAATTAGTGGAAATAATCTTATAAAATTAGTGATTTTATAAGATTGAATACTAGTTTTTGTCAAGACTGAATATTAATAGGAATTTTTAGAAATTAGTCATCTTTTATTCAACCTGGTTTTATTTTAAGCGATTTAGAGAGTCACCAAATTCCACGATATCATAAAGTGTATGCCATTTTGAAGCAACATTGTGGATCGTTCAGATCAGATCGTTTCAAAATGTCAGCCATAAGCAAAATTCAAAGTGCTATAACTCAATCATTTTTTAAGGTATAGACAAAATAAAAAGTGTTCTGGAATCGTTGTTTTACGTTCTAACACGTAAAAGAAAACTATTTCTCAACTTTTAATTTTTTCGCATTTAATTTTAAATTTTTAAATTTTAAAAAAATTTAAAATGACCACCATTTTGAAACAAAATGGCGGATGATGCTGGCCAAAGAACTCGGTCGCGACATTTGTATGTACTATATACATACCAAGTTTCATTGAAATCGGTTCATAAATACGCGTGTTATCACGTGACAAAAATCAGAACGTTTCAAAATGTAAGCCATAAGAAAAATTCAAAGTGCTATAACTCAATCATTTTTTAAGATATAGACAAAATAGAAAGTGTTCTGGAATCTTTGTTTTAACTTCTAACACGTAAAAGAAAAATATTTTTCAAATTTAGATTTTTTCGCATTTAATTTAAAATTTTAAAATTTTTAAAAATTTTAAAATGGCCACTCTTTTGAAACAAAATGGCGGATGATGCTGGACAACGAACTCGGTCGAGACATTTGTATGTACTATGTACATACCAAGTTTCATTGAAATCGGTTCATAAATACGCGTGTTATCACGTGACAAAAATCAGATCGTTTCAAAATGTCAGTCATAAGAAAAATTCAAAGTGCTATAACTCAATCATTTTTTAAGATATAGACAAAATAAAAAGTGTTCTGGAATCTTTGCTTTAAGTTCTAACACGTAAAAGAAAAATATTTTTCAAATTTTAATTTTTTCGAATTTAATTTTAAATTTTAAAATTTTTAAAATTTTTAAAATGGCCGCCATTTTGAAACAAAATGGCGGATGATGCTGACTAACAAACTCGGTCGAGACATTTGTATGTACTATCTACATACCAAGTTTCATTCAAATCAGTTCATAAATACGTTAGTTATCGCATGACAAAAATCAGATATATATAACCATATATATATACACTATATTGCCATTGATTATGGGACAGTTGTGATTTTAGACATTTTACTAAATATCTAGAAAAATACATGAGGAATCATCTCGAAACTCTTAGTGTATAAATATAATAGTATAAGTCATACATCTCCGTGAAGATTTTTTCCCGAAACTCCAAAGGGGACCGTCAACAAATTAAAAAAGAATGAATATCTTTTGAATAACCCTGTCAAAACTAATGTAGCAAAAGCGCTCAAACTCTAGATTGTGATTGAATGCCTTATTGTAATAAGCTTTGTTCATTTTTATGCAAATAGCATGCGTACTCGCAGAGTAATTAAGGTTTTTATAAAAATGATCCCAAATTTTTCCAAGTTTTTTCCTTATAATTTTCAGAGTTCTTAATATAAAATATTATTTTTTTCAGAAAATATGACAAACAACATTGCACACAGTACCCTGTAATCAGAATTAAAAAATAATGAAAATTGTATAAAAAATGAGTTGGTTTACTAAATAATTTTTTACTGCGCATGCGTCAACGATATCAAAATTTCATTTGCATATTATGTTAGCTAAATGTATAGAGCAACTTTTGTGAAAGTCACAAAATCATAACTTGAAAATTCTGACAATAATCGTCAATTGAATAAGTCGAAAATCCGTTATTCTCAAAATGAAGCAAAAACAAGAGGGGTTGTATCCATATATTCATTGATTAGTGTCAATATAGAATACACAATATGGGATGTGCTACTGCATTTGGATAAAATCCCTCATTTTTTTGCTTCATTTTGGAAACAACGGATTTTGTCCTTTTTCTATAGACGATTACTTTCAGAATTTTGAAGCTATGATTTTGAGACTTTTACAAAAGTTGCTCTATACATTTAGCTAACACAATATGCAAATGAAATTTTGATATCTTTGACGCATGCGCAGTAAAAAATTATATACTAAACCTACTCATTTTTCATACAATTTTCATTATTTTTTAATTCTGATTACAGGGTACTGTGTGCAATGTTGTTTGTCATATTCTCTGAAAAAAATATTATTTTATATTAAGAACTCTGAAAATTATAATGAAAAAACTTGGAAAAATTTGGGACCATTTTTATAAAAACCTTAATTACTCTGCGAGTGTGCATGCTATTTGCATAAAAATGAACACAGTGTATTACAATAAGGCATTCAATCATAATCTAGAGTTTGAGCTCTTTTGCTACATTAGTTTTGACAGGGTTATTCAAAAGATATTCATTCTTTTTTAATTTGTTGACGGTCCCCTATTTCGTTTCGGTAAAAAATCTTTACGGAGATGTATGACGTATACTATTATATTTATACACTAAGAGTTTCGAGATGATTCCTCATGTATTTTTCTAGATATTTAGTAAAATGTCTAAAATCGCAAGTGTCCCATAATCAATGGCAATATAGTGTATATGTATATCTGATTTTTGTCATGCGATAACTAACGTATTTATGAACCGATTTGAATGAAACTTGGTATGTACATAGTACATACAAATGTCTCGACCGAGTTCGTTGGCCAGCATCATCCCCCATTTTGTTCCAAAATGGCGGCCATTTTAAATTTTTAAAAAAATTTAAAATTTAAAATTCATTGCGAAAAAATTAAAAGTTGAAAAATATTTTTCTTTACCGTGTTAGAACTTAAAACAAAGATAACAGAACACTTTTTATTTTGTCTATATCTTAAAAAATGATTGAGTTATAGCACTTTGAATTTTTCTTATGGCTGACATTTTGAAACGATCTGATTTTTGTCACGTGATAATACTCTTATTTATGAACGGACTTGAATGAAACTTGATATGTACATAGTACATACAAATGTCTCAACCGAGTTCGACGGCCAGCACCATCCGCCATTTTGTTTCAAAATGGCGGCCATTTAAAATTTTTTAAAAAATTTAAAATTTAAAATTGAATGCGAAAAAATTAAAAGTTGAAAAATATTTTTCTTTTACGTGTTAGAGCCTAAAACAACAATTCCAGAACACTTTTTATTTTGTCTATATCTTAAAAAATGATTGAGTTATAGCACTTTGAATTTTTATTATGGCTGACATTCTGAAACGATCTGATTTTTGTCACGTGATAACACGCGTATTTATGAATCGATTTGGATGTAACTTGATGTGTACATAGTATATACTAAGGTCTGAATCGAGTTCGATACTCAGTTCCATCCGCCATTTTATTTCAAAATGGCGGTCATTTAAAATTTTTTTATAAATTTTAAAATTTAAAATTAATATAAGAAAGTAAGAAATTGAAGAAGATTTTTCTTTTATGCATTTGACGTTGATACAAAGATTCCAGAGTATTTTTTGTTTCGTCTGTATTTTAAAAAATGGCGGAGTTATCGCATATATATATTATTCGATTTCAATGTGAGTGTGCATGTGCACCTGAATTAAGATTTCGACCCAGCTCATAATCAGGTTCTAGTAATTTGAGCTTAGTATTTTTGAATAATATAACTTAATTTAAAATAAATAAATATAATATATAAGTATATGAAAGCTACCTCTTCCTCCCGGCACTGCCGGAAGGACTATTTTAAAAAATCAATTTGCCCGCGACAGCACTATTATATATTAATCGATTTCAATATGAGTGTGCATGTGCACCTGAATTAAGATTTCGACCAAGCTCATAATCAGGTTCCACTAATTTGAGCTTAGTATTTTTGAATAAGATAACTTAATTTAAAATAAATAAATATTTATATAAGTATATGAAAGCTACTTCTTCCTCCCGGCACTGCCGGAAAGACTATTTAATTTATACAGCAGAAAAAAACGGAATGAAACATTCAAGAAATCAATATTAATCCTAATATAATGTATTACACAAACAATAATTTTTTTTAAAATTAGGAATGTCGGCAGTGTTGTCAATTTAATAGAGCTTTTTTTTTTTATTCAAACATTCTCAATTCATCCTGAATAGTAAAATTCACTTATTTAATGACATATTAAATAAAACTAACATTACCATTAGGAAGCTGTTGTAGGTGTTTATAAAATTCGTTAAATTAAAAATGATGAACCAGGACCTCGAAATAGTCTGAATCCTTTCCTTTTCACAATTAGGTACATATAATATTAATTTTGAATATAAAAATCATGTCGTAGCCTATATAGTTGGTCTTAAATACAGAATTCCATTATTCGATTTAATATTGGTGCTACTTAGTTCATAATTTAACAATAATGAAGATATTTTACCGTTATTTTCAACAGATTTAGTTCATTTTCTATAAAATATAACATTATATCAAGAGAGAGAAAAAAATGAAAATATAGCAAATCCTCGAAAAATAAAAGCTTCGTATGCTATATTTGGAACGGCTACTGTCCTAATTAAAATAACATATATTTAGCCACTGACTCACATGTAACGCTCGAAAGATAAAATGCACTCAATGTAAAAACAATCATCATCACAGTGTCTTTAAACCGTTTTGGCATTCTTGATGCTTTTGGCTACTTTAAATAAACTCTTCCCGCAATCATCCCAATTAATGGAATTACTATTAATAATTAAAATTCTTTCACAAAGACTTGTTTCAAATTCTGGATGTGAATATATTGTACAACACTATTTAATGCAACGTTTTTTTTCGATGACTATTGTTTTATAATTTTGAAAACGTGACGAACTTTAACCTATTAATGCATATTTTGTGTTGTTAAGAAAACAGTATATTTTAATCTGTTTTTGTTAATTATCCATTCAAAAATAATGAAAATATTTATTCATATTTTTATTTGACATGATTTCATAATGTCATCTGAGTTACATGACAAAAATGAATCAAAAATTAATCATTTTAAATTACATACTGACTTTAAAGTGTACTGCCCAATAACAACTCTTCAACTATATAATACTTTTTATAATATTTTCAATAGTTTTCAGAATTAATAATTACTATTTTATAAAAAAATTTAGTCAGGTATATTTCAAGCAGCATCAACAAAAGATATTATAACTTTCCTGAGTTAATAAAACAGAAAAAAATAGACGACATGACAATAAATGCATGTATCAAACGTAAATAACATATCATTTTTAACCGACTTCCAAAAAGGAGAGTAGGTTATCAATTCAACGCGTATGTATTTTTTTTTATGTATGTTCACGGATTACCCCGAAACTATCCGACCGATTAATTTGGTTTTGGTGTTAAATGAAAGAACTTGCTCTCGAATTGGTACCACTTCCGTTTCATAGAAATAGGCTCAGTATTTTATTAGTAATTAGGCAGAAATTAATAAAATTAATGATTTTTCGCTACTTAAAAGTGTCGAATAAGTTTTCTGAATGGAGTGCAGTCGGAATGGCCGAGCGGTCTAAAGCGCCTAATTTAAGCTCTGGTGTTCGAGAGAGAGCGAGAGAGTGGGTTCGAACCCCACTCCTGACATACATGCATACAATAATCTTTTTTCGTATTATAATTTTCACATGTACATTTTACAAATTAAATACTAATTATGCAATTACGAATATTTTGTATTTAACCGTTAGCGTAGAGTATCAGAGAACTTTTATGAACTCAGTACTTTATCAGTGAAAGAGTACTAAAATAATAGACTTGCGAAAAGTAACATGACGTTGAATAAGTTCGACGAATAGTTTGCAGTCAGGAGAGCCGAGCGGTCTAAGGCACCTGATTTAATCTCTGGTTCTCGAAAGAGAGCGTGGGTTCGAACCCCGCTCCTAACATACGTGTATAATATGCAATTTTTTTCCGAATTATAATTTTTCTAACCGACTTAAAAAAAGGAAGAGGAGGTTATTTTCAATTCGATGTGTATGTATTTTTTTATGTATGCTCACCGATTACACCAAAACTATCCAACCTATTAAACTAGTATTTGTGTTAAATGACAGGGGCTACACTCGAATTGGTACCACTTCCATTTCACTGAAATTAGTTAAGTACTTTTTTTAGTAATTTGACAAAAATCTAATAAAATTAGTGATTTCTCGCAAATTAAAAGTAACATGGACGTTGAATAAGTTCGCCAAACGGAATGCAGTCAGGAGGAAGTACTTATCAAATCGACGCGTATGTATTTTTTTCTTTTTATGTATGGGCCCCACCAGTGGCCGAGAGTTTCTGACCTCTCAACTGGTAGACGGCAAGTGCTGGGTTCGAACCCAATCGCGTCCGTCGGCCTAACCGTTCGGAGTTTTCAGTGGTTTTCTTCGAACCTTGGATTTCATTTCGTAAATACGGGTTAGGTTTCCTTAGAAAGACCCCCACGGAGGGCATCCCACCCCTTTCGGGCCTATATTCCACATGTATATAATCGGCCGACATAAAATAAACCAAACTAAACCATCTTTTTGTGTATGTTCACCGATTACTCCCAAACTATCCAATCGATTAATTTGTTTTTTGTGTTAAATGTAAGAGGCTACACTCGAACTGGTACCACTTCCATTTAATCGAAATTGGTTCAGTACTTTTTTAGTAATTAGGCAAAAACTAATAAAATTAGTGATTTCTCGCAAATACAAAAATAACATGGATTTTGAATAATCTCGGCGAATGGAGTGTAGTCAGGATGGCCGAGCGGTCATAGCGCCAGATTTAATCTCAGGTTCTGGAAAGGGATCGTGGGTTTGAACCCCACTCCTGACATGAATATATAACTTACTATAATTTTTCCGTACTATAATTTTTATTTACTGACTCCAAAAAAGTAGGAGGAGATTATCAATTCAACGTGTATGTACTTTTTTTATGGATGTTCACCGATTACTCCGAAACTATCCAACCGATTAATTTGGTTTTGATGTTAATTCGAAGAGGTTACTCTCGAATTGGTACCAATTCCATTTCACCAAAATTGGTACATTATTTTTTTAGTAATTAGGCAAAAACTAATAAAATTTGTGATTTCTCGCAAATTAACAGTAACATGGACGTTGAATAAGCTCGCCGAATGGAGTGCAGTCAGGATGGCCGATTGATCTAATGCGCCAGATTTAACCTCTGGTTCTTGAAAGAGAGCCTGGGTTCGAACCCTACTCCTGACATGCGTGTTTAATTTACTATAGTTTATTCCGTGTTATAATTTTTATTAACGACTTCAAAAAATCATTCACTTTTCACTAAAAAGGGAAAAATAAACTTTTCTACCAAAAATTGAACCGACTTCAAAAACTACTGCAAAGTGAAAAATATTTTTTTTTTTTTTACATAATTGTAATAAGAAATTAAATTAAGAGCGTAGTATTTACAATGCGTATTATTATATTTATGTACATTAATTTGATATTTTGGAGTCGGTGCCAGCCAAGCCAAGTTCAAAACTAAAATTAATTATCCAATGCAGATTGTAAATGTATAAAGTTAGATTTTTTTTAAACTAAATATTAAATCGCAAAAAAACTCTTAGATACTTGGATGTGCGTCTATTGTAAAATTACATGTAGGCTTGGCTGGCACCGACTCCAAAAAATCAAATTAATGTACATAGATATAATAATACGCATGGTAAATACTATGCTCTTAATTTAATTTCTTATTACAATTATGTAAAAGAAATATTTTTTTCTTTGCAGTAGTTCTTGAAGTCGGTTCAATTTTTGGTAGAAAAGTTTATTAAACAAAAGACCAGTAGAAAGCAGCAAATGGCAAAAAAGTCACATAATCCCTGAATTCACTACGCATTTAAGAGTTGAAATTCTTAGCAAAAACACTTACATTTTAATGTCTTCTAACGTTTGAACAACTTTACGGACACGCATTTATAAAATCATTTTCATAAAAAAAAACACAAAGTAATAAACTTTTTTTCTTTCTTAATTACATAAAATATATACATACTTCTCTTCATTACATAAAACGGATCTTTTTGAAAAAAATATATCTATCAATATAATTTAAATAATGTATTTTAATCAAATGATCAAAAATTTACAGCCATTCAGGTTAATTTGAAACCACAGTGTGTAACTTTGCTCTACTCTTGATTTTTTAATATTTTTTTGCCGCAAGAGGCTAGACAAGGTCCTTCCTGCATTTTGTTTTCAAAGCTGTAAAGTAGATTTTGAACCCTTACTGTGCAATTACTTGCATCATCCAACTGTTTTTTTTTTTTTTTTTTTTTTTTTTTTTTTTGAAATATTGTTTTTAAGTTAATTTTGAATGTTGTTTTGAAGTTGTTGTAATCCAATTAAATTTTAGTAGTAAGTAACACTATTCTATTATCTAAATATTGTAAATTTGTTAATATTATTTATTTGAGATTATTTATTTATTAATAATTAATAAAATATAAAATAAGAAAGCACTACTATTTTACCCCCTTTTCAGGGTAACTTTATGCCGGCTCAAAATTACTTTGATGTTTATAATTTACTGTTTACAAATGTCAAAAATTCCCCATATTTGCACGCATATTTTATATAAATGCCGAAAGTGTGCGTTCGGTATAGCATGCAAATATTTTCACAAATATGTGTAAAATACATAAAATTCATTTAAAGGCGTTATTCGGGACGGAATTACTCACATTTGACCGTTTATTCATTCGACATTTTTTATTCTTGTTTGAATAATGCTAGTATGGATTACTGTAACAATGGATATATTATTAAGTTAAAACATTGAAAACTGTTTTCTCTTCTTCCACTTTACTTATGCATAATATTTGTTATTATACAAATCTTGTGATATTAGGAAATGTAAACCTAGAGTATTTACATATCTGTAAGTACATTTTTCTGTTCAAATTTGTTCTAACTATAATAATTTTTTATAATGAATTATTTTATATGATATTTATCATATGATGCAAATTTCCTTTAAATGGCTAGGTAATTTTGAACAAAGTTAAAAATTCATTTTTATTGCTTTTATCATTATTATTCCCTAATTTTTTATGGTAATGCAATAACTTAAGGTAATTATTTCCCTTTTATGCCCCTAGTTGGAACAATATTCTTAAAATGAAATGTGTATTGCATATGAGAATAGAGCGCATTTGTCTTCAAAGTTACCCTAAATGACTGTATTTTAGAGTTTACTTTAATAGAATGTATATTTTACTGAGGTACATTTTCTAATTTCTTAAAGAAAAAAAGCAACATTGCTATTAATGAAGTTGTTGTTTCGATGTAAATAAAATTATTAGAATAGAGAAAACAAGGAGAAAAATTGTCAAACACGAATTCCTAAAAAACGAAAAGAAAAGAAAAGAAACCAATCAAAAGAAACAAAAAGCATCTAATCTATGTATCCCATACAAAAAAATTCGCACATCCCTTTAGTTTTTAGACAACACTAAACACTGATTTGACAGGCTTTACAAGAAAAGCCCCTGCATTATTGTTCGCATAATTTAGCAGAATAACAATAACTTCCAATCATTCCATTATCGTTTTCTTAGAAGTCACTGAAACGTAAACTTTTGTAGCGGTTCTTTTTTATATCTTCGAATGTTTATAGAGTTTAAGTTTTCATCACAAGTAGCAAGCTCCTCAGATATGAGCCTATATATATATATATATATATATATATATATATATATATATATATATATATATATATATATATATATATATAAACATGTTTTGTATTTACCTTTTGATTTTTGTTTCTTAGAATGTTGTTCAGTTTCAATATGCTTTAAAACTTTCAAACGTGCAATTCAGAATCATAAACTCTATTTGTCATATTTAAATTGTTTTTTTATAAACGTTTTGATGCTATGGTAAACGTTCTAACACTTCAACAAAAATTAAAGATATTTTTGGCATCCGGTTTGTCTGTCTCTCTGTCCGTGCGGCCACCTGCCTATTTTCTAACTGTCGTAAGTATACTTAGTTTGCCATGTAATTTTTATATGCTTCTACAGTTTATTGCAAAATGCTCAATATTTCATATGAAGTGTACAGTATTTGTAGTCCATTTGCAGTCTAAATCCTTATTAACTGTCAAGTTCATTGACTACAGCAAAAAATCGTTTGCGATGCGTTTTGTTGGTGTTACGCCATTCAAAACACAGCAAGATATATATGCAGCGCTGAAATAGATTAATGTATACTTTCACAGAAGTATAACTATTCGGATGTGCAATCCTAAAACTTTCTTGTATCTCTTACAAATTAATACTTTCAGAAAAATGAAACACAGCAGCGTCACCAGTTGGGTAATGTACACCAAAAGCTAATCTGCAACAACTTACTTGAAGTTCTAACTGAAACTGAAAATTGCTGAAAACCCATGCGTTAGTATTTGAGATAGAATTATCACAGAAATCGTAAAACGGCTGGATAGAAGTGTCACCTATTGAACCATTTACTCTAAAAATTAAAGAATACTAATTTATATTAAGAACCAGCTGAATTTGAAGCTTGATTAAATCCGTGCATTAGTTCCTGAAATAGAGCTATAATTATAATTATAAAAAAATGCCACATAACAGCATAATCTGTTGAGCGATTTACTCCAAAAACTAAAGAATACTGATTTATATCAGGGACAAACTGAATCTAAATTTTGATGAAAATTCGTGCATTAGATCCTGAGATAGAGCTATTATGATCATGTGTGATACTCCTTGGGTGTGGGTGCTTCTTTGTGGGCCAATAAATTCTCAGGGCAGTTCCATTTTTACGAAGACATTTTATTAGCAGGACATAACTTGAACAACACAACAAAACACGAAGAGGGACACAAAATCAATAACATTCAAATAATATTTTCGTTCTAGTTCCACATTAAATCCACTTACGGTCGAAGTAACCGGACCGCCCTTTTATCACACTTTCTCAGGTGGTGACCATTTCTCGTTCTGCAGGTTTTTTCTCAGCTCCCAAGAGAGGGCGCTTCAAGACAAGAGGGGGGGGGCGCTTGAGAACAGAGGTATGCGCGGGCATCACACCTCCCCCTTTCGAAGTTTTGATTTAGTCCTTATGACTAATCAAAATCTGGTGCATCTATATACATATTCAGTAATACACATCATTAGTAAAAATCAAAATTATATACTTACTTAATACAAAGATAATAAAAAAAAATATCTAATATACTGTGCAATATGACAACACTAATAATATGAAAACTTTAAAGTTCTAAAATGAATATGTCAAAGTTCAAAAGAAAAAAAATAAAAGAGTTCAAGAAATAACAAGTAAAAGTTTAGTAGGTGTCACAGGATCAGCATGGGAACTAATTCAGTATCCTGGTGCATTTCAAACGGAAAGTTTCTTGGTCTAAGTCCAGTGTGACGCATAAAGTCTACTCAGGGAATCGGCGTTACCATGGAGGTTTCCACGTCGGTAGGAGATTTGGGCTTGAAATCTCTGCAATGCAAGAGCCCATCTTTGAATACGCGCACTTTGAGAGGCACAATCAGACAAGAACTTCAAGGGATTGTGATCGCTTACGACAGTCACTTGCGATCCGTAAATGTAATGTTCAAACTTTTTCAAGGCGAAAATCACTGCATATGCTTCTTTCTCGATGGTGGCATATCTTTCTTGGCACTTAGACAATTTTTTGCTTAAGAAAGCTATGGGATGCTCTCTTCCATTTTCATCTTTTTGGGATATGCAAGCACCTATCGCATATGAGGATGCATCTCCGTGAATAATAAAAGGTTTCTCAAAGTTTGGAGAATAACATATTGGCGTTTCGCTAATGGCCTGCTTCAGATCTTTGAAAGCTTTTTCACATGGCTCGCTCCATATAATTTCATTAGGTGCTCGTTTTTTGGTTAATTCGATCAAAGGACGAGCTATTTCGGAAAATGTAGGAACATAGGATCTGTAATAAGATAGAAGACCTAAAAGGCTTCTGACATCCTTCTTCGATTTCGGAATTTCTAAGTTCTGGATCGCTGCTACTTTTTCTGGATCAGGAGCATGTATGCCAGATCCTACTACATGTCCAAGAAATTTGACTTGTGGTTTAGCAAACTCACATTTTTTAAAGTTTACTGTAAATTTTGCTTCTTCGAGTGTGGTCAATACAGCATCTAAGTGTCTAAGATGATCAGACCAATTATCCGAAAAAACAATTACATCGTCGATATATGTTTCGGCATAGTCTTTATGTCGGACAAGGGTACGGTTCATTGATCTTTGAAAGGTCGCGCTAGCATTCCGAAGCCCAAAAGGCATAACGACGAAGGAATACTGCCCTCGGTGTGTGACAAATGATGTCAAATGTTTGCAATCTTCACTTAACCGTATTTGCCAATAGCCTTTTAGTAAGTCTAACAGACTAATAAATTTCGCGGACGCTACTTTGTATATCAGATCAGTTGCATTAGGCATAGGAAATGAATCAATTTCGGTTTGGGAATTCAAATATCGATAATCGACGCATAGTCTGATTGAGGAATCCTTTTTAGCTACGCAAACGATCGGGTGAGCATATTCGCTTTCTGAATGTTCGATAAGTCCTAAACTCAATAATTCCTCAATTTGCCTATCTACTTCACTTTTAAGTGCTTCTGGAATTCGGTATGGTTTTTGACGTTTAGCTTGGCTATCTGGTTTCAATTTAATCCGATGTTCGCCTACATTTGCAATTTTTGGGATACCCGATTGGAGATTCGAATATTTGTGTAAAACATCAATAAGTTGTTTCCTTTCTTTATGTGTTAAATGGTCAAGGTGTAATTCTTTATCAAATTTGTTCGGATCATGTTTAGTAATTTTCGGAACATTTTCAATTTCACCAAAATCAATATCGTCATCATATATAACTCCTATATGTGTCGTTTGAGCCTTTAATTCTCGGATTTTATTAGCGTCTAAGTGCCTTATACTATTGTCTGGCAATTGTACTAAATAACTATAGGGGGACTTCTTTTCGAGTATCGTAGCTGGTGCTGTCCATCTAGCGTAAATTTTATGGTTACTGTCTGGAATTAATACAATAACTTGATCATTAGGTTTAAATTCTTTATGTCTAGCTGTCCTGTTGTGATAATAAGCATAAGCTCGCTGCTTATCCGTACAAGAAATTCCGGCATGTTCGGCGGCCTTTTCTAATTTCATTTTCAAATCGTTTAAATAATTGGTAACTGAGCCTAACTGACCAATTGGTAACGGTGTTTCATTAGTCCATGATGACTTTAATATGGAAAGTGGACCAGTTGGATGTCTACCGTATAACATCTGGAACGGACTAACACCTGTCGTAGCATTTGGTACCTCTCGGTAAGCCCATAAAAGGAAGGGTATATGTTTATGCCAACTTCCGGCGTTTTCTCATATAACATGGTGTATCATTCCTTTAAGGACACCATTCCATCTCTCAACTAAGCCATTGGATTGTGCGTAACCCGGGACGGAAAAACGCGGGGAGGTCCCTAAACGTTTCATAAATTCCTTCGTGAGAGCCGACGTAAAATTTCTACCCTGATCGCTAGCTATTAATTTGGGAATTCCAGTTCGTGAAAATATTTGTAAGAGGGCATCGCATGTAGTTTTAGCAAAAATGTTTCGTAAACAAACAGCATCCGGCCACCTCGTACACTGATCTATCGCGGTCAGTACATATTTATATCCTCCACTGGCGGGTTCAATTGGACCAATTATGTCAATGTTCATAATTTGCATAGCTTCATCAGGACGAGTAACTGGGGTTATAGGTACATTATCGAACCTATTTGTTTTCGCTCGAAGCTGACAGGATGAACATCTTTCGCAAAAATCGGTCACATCATTCTTAATACTAGGCCAAAAAAAGGAATATTTTAACCTTTGCGTAGTTTTCTTTACCCTTAAATGACCACCCCAAGGACTTGAATGTGCTAACTCTAACAATTGCTTTCTACGTGGCTCGGGTACCAGTAATTGATGCACTGTTTCGCCCATTATTTTATCTCGGTGATACAAAAGATTATCATGAACAAAATAATTATTGCGATTATTATTAGCATCAATCCAACACTGCTTAAGTGACGCATCGTTTCCCTGCTCACATTTAAATTTTTCCGAATCATTCAAAAAATTATCAGTATTATTGCTACGATCGGGATCAATGTTCTCGTTTGCATTTCCTATTTCAGTTGGAACTAAATCTGTGGCAGCGCCGAATACGTCTGCCGTTCTAATTTCTTTCGTACAGGGCAAATTTACATTATTACAATCATTTATTGCACTGTCAGCTTCGGTACATTCACTTATATTATTCAATTCATTATATGCATTCAAAGACAATAATAGATCATTAATTAAATTATCAACCATCGCACATGTTATTACCATTTTTGGAAACACCTTACAACGTAATTTATCAGCCGCTAAACTTAGTGGAACATTTATTAATGGTGCTTTCAACTCATGCCCGAAAGCAGATTTAAGTATTATCGACCCGAAAGGATTTTTAAAATATTCTGGTACGCACTCTGTCTTTATAATCGAAATTTGAGTTCCGCTATCAATCACCCCTTGTAGTATTTTATTTTCTATTTCGACTTCTACCGTTTGAAGTGATTCAATTAATTTTCCTTTTTGACGTGGCTGTTTTAAACCAAATAACACCTTCGAATTTACTCTTGCGATGAATGCGTCATTCGTATCACTGTTTCCTTTTTTCTGTTTATCCTTTCCAAGTAAATAATTACAAATTGCGGTATTATGCGATTTGAAACAAAGCCTACATTTAGTTTTCACGGGACAATTTTTAATTAAATGGCGGCCCCTTAAGCAAGCGTAGCACAAGCCTTCACTTTTTAATTTATTTTTTCTTTCCTCAACTGAATATTTGTCGCAATTCTCTGATAAATGACTAAGCGAATTACAAAAAACACAAATACTTTCATCAACTTTGACATGAGTTAGATTGGCCTTGAATTTATTGCTTTTTTGTTTCATTTCAGGTAACAAATCTGATGGATATGCTTTCGTTCTCGAATCGAAAGCATTAATTAGATGATTCTGTTTTTCGCGCGCTTCCAATTCAGTTCGGATGAAAGATAATAATTTATCAATACTATACTGCGATCGTTCAGGACTTTTAATACATTCTTTTTCAAAGCTAAGGGACAAGCTGTAGGGCAAACTTTTTAATATTATTGGTGTTAAAACAGAGTCAAAGCTATTTGATTCAATCTCTAAAGATTTTAAGCTGCGTATTTGCGTTTGAATCGTGTCATATAGTTTTCTTAAACCGATTATATCATTTTGCTTTGTAACAGGTCGTAAAGTTAAAAGAGTGTTAATATGACTGGATACGATTAAATCTGTTCTCCCAAATTGACTTTTTAAAACATCAATTGCTTCCAAATAATTTTTATCGGATAAAGCGAAACCAGAAACCGCGTTATATGCATTCCCGCCTAAATAACTTAACAGATAATTCATTTTTTCTACGTTCGACAGTTGTTCGTTATCGTGTACCGCTATTTTAAAAGAATTCCAGAAATTTTGAAAAAGGGTTACATCTCCATAATATTTTTCAATTTTAAGCGTTGGAAGCTTAATTGTAATCGCGTCTACGGGTTTGTTCTCGTTGTTTATAATGGGGGATTCTTTTTTATTGTTTTGTTTTCCTTCTTTCAGTTTTTTGTTGATTCTGAACCTCCATAAATTAATTTTATCATGGTATTCTGCCGACGCTTTCACATCTTTTTCTATTTCATTTAAATCGTCTAACAAATTAAAAATTTCCTTATCATCCGATTTTAAATCGCACCCTTTTTGTTCTAACTGGGCGAGATTCTCTTCTAATTCGTCTAAATCGGGTGGGTCTGCTATAAATAGTTCTTCTATTTTCTTAATTATAGAAGTAATCGCGGATTTAGTGACCCCACGAGTTTTTTTAATTTTAGCAATTTTATCGGCCATATTCAAAATAATGATTAAAATGTCTTACCTGAATTATAAAATCGATTCTTCAAATTTTTCCAAACGCACAAAGGTAGTTATATTAAGATGCTGTAGATGCACACTCGAGGAAATTAGGCCCACGTATCCCACTTCTGACACCAGTGTTATACTCCTTGGGTGTGGGTGCTTCTTTGTGGGCCAATAAATTCTCAGGGCAGTTCCATTTTTACGAAGACATTTTATTAGCAGGACATAACTTGAACAACACAACAAAACACGAAGAGGGACACAAAATCAATAACATTCAAATAATATTTTCGTTCTAGTTCCACATTAAATCCACTTACGGTCGAAGTAACCGGACCGCCCTTTTATCACACCTTCTCAGGTGGTGACCATTTCTCGTTCTGCAGGTTTTTTCTCAGCTCCCAATAGAGGGCGCTTCAAGACAAGAGGGGGAGGGGCGCTTGAGAACAGAGGTATGCGCGGGCATCACATCATGAATAATACCGCATAGAATAATACCGCGCCATCTGTTGAGAGATTTACTCCAAAAACTACAGCATACTAATTCATATCAGGGATTAACTGAATCGGAAGACTGGTGAAAATTCGTGAATTAGTTCCTGAGATAGAGCTATTGCGATAATCCCGAATAATACCGCACAGCAGCCCCTATTATGCGATTTACACTAAAACGTAATCAAAACCATACTATAATAAGATCTACAGAAATTTGAAGTTTCATGAAAATCTATCCATTATTTCTTGAGATATAGTTATTGTGGAAATCGTGAAAAAGATGGTTTAGCAGTGCACTTGTTGGCCAATATATATATATATATATATATAAAAAACTAATCAGATGCAGTTTACATTAAGGTATAACTGAACGTAAAGTTTTTTGAAATTCCGTGCATTAGTTCTAGAGATAGATCCCCTACAAAATGTATATTACATACGCACAAACTCACAAACAGACACTTTGTAAAAATATGTTTTATGAATTCTCTGAACCCTAAAACGAGTAAATCTGTCGAAAACCAGAATTCAAAAATTTCGGCTAATTCAATATTTTCTTCTTGTAAAGATAGAATAAAGTAAAAAAGTAGCGTTTATGGTTCATGTACAGGAATAGTACATTATGATGTATAGAAAAAAAATGTTTGCGCTGTATTTTAATCATATTATAATACTTCAAATATAATGAAATTATAAAAGATCAGTAAGTTGCACTACAGAATACTTTCTTTAGATTATGAAGAGTATAATTTATCGTTTTTTTTTTCAGAGACTCCAAAATGGTTCGTCTACAAGACTAACTATGATATTTAATTGTTGGAAGTGCGTTTTCAACTGTCGTATACAGTTTAAAACCTGTCCAATTTTTAGGGTAATACATTGAGCGTATATATTATGTACATCATATTCAAGGATGAACAAAACAATTCGCACACATTAATGGATATGGATAGCAGTTCCCCAAAAATGAATATTTACTGAGTCACATGTTTTTTAATTGCTTCTCTTGGTATCTCATTTAATTTCATGAATAAAATGAATTTTATCAATATTATTTTGTAAGTGTTAGAAAGTAATTGATAATCCATACCTGATACATAATTTTTTGCTCTAGTTTTAATATCAAACGAAATTATGTATAGATATTAACAAAAACATGAATGTTAACAAATGCTGGTTTTCAAATAATTAAGTTTTGAATATTGTACATTATTTGCAACATACTCTGATAGGACTCAAATATGATTTTTTTATTATATGTTATTAGACCCAAATTTGTTCATCGTAGCCAAGGCTCAACATAAATTCTATGTCTTCAATCCCTACTCATCACTTTTCTATTGCTGAAAGATTCAATAAATATTTTTTAATAACATTGTAGGTAACATACCATATTTACAACAATAAAAATTATTCTTATCAAATATTGTTAAATAAAATATTTAAAAACTCGTTTAATATTTTATTTAATTTTTAACATATAGATTTAACCAGAACGGTGTATGTTTAAACAAACTTCATACACATCGAAATATTTATTTTAAATTTTTAATTTACATCACGTAATTTAAAAAATGAATAATACAATCAAAATTTGACGATTGTATGCACAGCATATACATTATTGTAAATATATCTGCATGAAAATTTAAAAATATAAATGAATCGATAAAGTCCAATTTAATTTTGAAAGACACTAATATAACATTTATAATAAAATATATTTAATGTTAATCTGAAAGCTACTAAAAGAAGGTTATTCAAAGACAAAAATATTTGAAACTCGGAACTTATATTTTTAGGAAAACATGAGCACTGCACTGTAAAAAAAAGTTCAAGAGGTTACTAAAAGTTTTTTAGTAAATTTGTATTCCACAGAATTTTTTAGTAACCATTACAAACTTTCTTTTTGCAAGTGAAACAAAATTTTTCTTTTGTAAACTGAACAAAATCATTTTTTGTATAACTAACTTAAAACTTTTTAGTATGAGTCACCAAGCAAATTTTAGTAATAGCTCCAAAATTATTTTTAGTAACCATTACGTGTGCCCGAAGGGCAGGAGCTTCCTTTGAACTGCATCCAGTGTGTAAAAAGAAAGACTAATGAAGCGAAGATTTTCGGCGAAGCCGTAATAGATGGCAGCACCAAACATTGCTACCTGCTCTATTCTGACATTTTTCTAAAGGGAAGGGAAAGTCCAGAGATCATTACCCAAGGTAACTGCTACTACAGAATTTTCATAATCCCTTTATTTAACGAGTACTTACATTGCATACATTTGGTGCATATTTGGTAGCATCCAGAATCGAACCCGGGTACTTTCAGCCTGGATTTCGGTGCTATGACCACTTGGCTATCACGGCCAGACCAAGCGAGTTTTAGTAATAGCTTTTAAAAATGTAAAACTATTAACTCTATTCGTTGCTAGCTTATTTCCAGTAATTCTTACAGATTCCTTGTAACCGAGTAAGATTACTAAAAAATTTTTAGTAATTACAAAGATACTAAAATTTTTTTTAGTAGATCGACCCTTTATTTACAATGTGGTTAGTCACACTTTTAAGCGAAAAACTAAATACTGTATCTCGCATCAACAGTAACTTTGCACCATTTATTCGATGCGCGGCCTAAAAATAACTCCCAATTTAAGTGCAAAAAGTAATTTGTTTCCTCAAGTCACAAAGCTGTCAACAATTTCATATTTAATTTTGTTAAAAATTATAGGATATTATTATATGTGATTAAGATTATTTTTTTTATTTACAATAAATGATTACTTTTGGATAGAATATTTTAAGTGCATGTATAAAATACAGAAAATCAATATTTCAGAATTTGTAAATAAATTTACGAGGGCAGTTTGATAAATACAGGGCCTTCACAAGAAAGATACATTTTTATGTCAAAAAGGTACTTTATTGTTCAACATAATCTCCTTTTAGTTCGATTCTCTCAACTTACGATTTCTCCAACTCTTTAAAATAGGGGTTTGACACAGCAATAGCCTCATCGTTTAGAGCCAATTTTTTTTCCACCAAGCTATTTTTCGAAATTCGGAAATATCTTGCTAAATCTTGCTAATATAGTCTATACAGAAGTAGTTCATATCCTAATTCAAGGAATTTTGTCATGAAGATGTAACAGGTGTGCACGCATGCATTGTCTGATGCAAGAGGATTTTTTCTTCGCCAATTACGTAGGATTTTCGTTTGCAAAATCGTTGAAAATATCCAGTAAGTTGACATAACATTCTCTATTGATAGTTTTATCTTTTTCAAGGTAATCGACGAGCTTCTAAATATGCTGAATGCATTTCAAAATACATAGTCATCACTTTATTTGCAGATAAAGCCCTCTTAGTCTTTTTTGGCACAATTTCGCCATTCAAATCCACTGTTTGAACTGGTCTTTAGTTTGTGGCATATTGTGATGAATTTGTGTTATGTATCGACACCAAAAATAATTTGGATTTCACTTTAAATTCTGCAAACATTCTTTAGAAATTGATACACGAGTGTGTTTAATATCAATAGGCAGCATTTCAAGCAGACAAATTGCAAGAAAGCTTTTCCATATCCAAATGATTTGTTAAAATATTAAAAACTCATTCAGTTGAGAAAGCTGCAGTCTCAGCAATTTCAGGTACTTTCATTATCCGATCGTTTATTGTGGACTTTTCCAATCGATTCCGATGTCCTAACCTCAATTTAACGACCTGAACGTTCTTCATTAAAAATGCTTGTATGGCCACGTGTGAAATCAGGTGTTCAATATTTTGCGGTTGATAAAGACGGTGCAGAGTGCCTAAAAACTTTTTTGTGTTTCTATTTAATCTCATGAATTGTTTTCTTTTTCAAAAACAGGTTTTTCATCACTGCTCAATATTCAATTTTTCCATTATTGAAATATTACTGAAGTTTCTATAATCAAATGCCTTTAGCTGGCAAGGTAATCCACTTAGTTATTTGGCAATTTGCCATGTTTGTTGGGAAAGGTCACCTATACGGAATAAATTATTTTTTAAATTCTAGAAGCACCACCTCTGGTCGAGGCCAGGTACTTATCAAACTGCCCTCGTATATGTATCTTCTGCACAGCACGCTCTGCTTAACCCTTCATGCTCCGATGGTACTTTGAAGTATCACGGTTTTCTATCCCAATAAAAACACGCTAATTGAAGGAGACATTCGCAATGGTATTTTTCGGAAACAATAATAAAAGCTTTCTTTTACTAACACTAGATAGCAATAGCAGCTCCAGTGTGGCTGGCAGCACCCCTTTATATATAATCCTTTTATACAGGCAGATTTTCAAATTTGTAAGGAATTTTTTTTATGTTTTCCAAAAGTAGTAATCAGATGTTGCGACTAAAGCCATAGTAATAAAAAAATGCTCCATTTAAATGAAAAATATGGAAACCTTTTTACAAATTATCCCTATTATAAAACCCTATTATCGTTATTCGTTGTAATTCATTCAATTTTTTGTAACCTGATAACATTTTAAAAGAAAAAACACATTACCATGTTCTTAAAGTTTATACAGGGGTTGGAGGGCGTAGCTCGCAGAAGGCAGAGCCCCGCAGTATGTATATGTGTTAAACAGTAATCCATTAGGCATGTTTTTTTTTTTTTTTTTTTTTTTTTTTTTTTTTTTTTTTTTCAAAATTCATTCTCTTTCAAATTAAAACAAATATTATTTAAAAATATAGAAATATATGAAAATAAATAGTTTCCTTTTATAATCAGTGCATGTTGTACTTATGGAATATTAATTTACCAAACATTAGAATGAAATAGTGTTTTTAAAAAGGATAATGAAGTGCACGTAATTTTAAATTCAATGCGTATTTTTATATCATATATATTTATTTTGGATTTGAATTTTTTCTGCGATTCATATTTAATAGAATACAGAAGAGATTGTGTTACTGCATGCATAAATGAAGAAAAAGCAATCTCTTGTGTGTAATGTTGAAAAATATTAATCATTAAATGAAGTAAAATAATTACAATTTTTTTTTTAACTTTAATTGTCTAAAAGTTTATTATAAATTTAGAAGGATGAATCTTATCTATGCATTTCAAAAACTTATAATTTCTATGCAAAATATAGAATTGCTAAATTGCTTTCTGTGGTATTTGCTACCGTCGATTGAAAGCGGAATCATAGAATACAAAAATTTACATATTCTGCAAAAGAACTCAATAAACATTTCTCTTTTTTTAGCTGAATAGAGTAAATTATTAGAAAGTATTAAATTTATCTTCCTGTTAAAAGAAAGCAGCTTTATTTGATTTTAGAAGAAAAATATCTTTAAAGAAATGCTTTTTAAGTATTTCTCTTTGCTTAATTTATTCTTTTTAAACGTAAATTGAATATTGACACTAAATTTTCTATTGTATTTTTTAAAGATTTTAATAAAGTTGAATATATGAATTACTGAAGACAAATATGATTATATTATTTATTATGTGCTTTAGAAATTTTTTTTAATGTTTACTGAAAATAAATTTGTAATTTCCTAAAAAAACCTACCTAAAAATTTACTTTGTTAATGCTCAGACTATTATAATTTCTAATGATACAGAAACATTTATAAAAATGCATAGTAAATTATCAAAAATTGTTTAATTAAAAAATGAATGTAAGATAGTAACATTTCAAATGAAAGAAAAATAGTTTGAGCAATCAAAAACTAGAACTTTTTACTGATAAAATAAAGAAATAAATTCTTCTGATAAAAATTTCTCCAGATTTTAAAATGCTAATACAAGACAGTGATGTTTATTTTACATGGCTTTCTCATTTTAAAAAATTTTGGGAATAATTAAAAAATCTATGAAAGAATAAAATTAATAGTCTTGGAACTTTAAAAAATTCTGATTTATTTCTCAAAATTAACACAACTATAGAAATTGGATATAAAGTTGAAACAAAACAAAGGAATGTTTTAAAGATAAATTATTTTATGCCTTTTTAATTGTGATTTATTAAATTCGAAGATGAATCTTCGATCGTTTGCTTTCTTGTTAAAAGAAATCTAATGAATAAAAAGAACATCTAAATCTGTAAAGAAACATTTACAGAGGCATCTTGAAGCTTTGAAGTATTTTTTAACCCCTTAACTGGTTTGCCCGTATGTCGTTCGAGCAAGACAAATTTTCTTATTCATCATTTAAAGCTTTTTGACACCACTTTTTTTAAAAATAATTTTATACTATTTAAAGGCGGAAATATTTAGACTAAAAGTTGCGAATATTTCAATAAAAAAATTGTGTTGTTAATCCGTTACTTTCAATTTATTGAACGGAAAAAAAAGCAGTTAAGGGATTAAACACTATTACCTAACAGCTCAAGAAAACCATTGGACGATTAAAATGTTTACTGAATGTGTTTAGTGTAACCAGGAAACCGTACATTTTAAATTCAATGAACTATGAGTTTCTTGTTGACTTAATATTTTACAAGGAACTAATAGTTACTATTCAAATTAACATCTACTTGACTTCTGTTGCTGAATACAAAATATAGTCTGGGGAACTATTTTTCCTCTTTTTTCAATGACATACTTCTTGAAGAAAATTTCTTTTTCTTTCAGAACGATATGTAAATTGAGTAATCGTTTAAATGAGCAGAAATTCGGCAGAGCCAGAAATTCGCCAGCAGTTAGTGATCATCAAACTCGATATTATAAAAATACGCTAAAAAAGGCAACCATGGATTACATATAAAGCGTTTAAAAGTTAATGTTCTTAGCCCTTAAAATGCTAAATCTAAAACAAATGATTTAATGTATTGAATTTCTGGTAAATTGTATATGTATGACTGAGTTTTCATTCTATCATATGCATCGGTGTAAATCAAGAATGAATGGAATATTATAGGAAATTTTCAAAAATGTAATTTTATTGAAGGTAAAATACACTAGTGTTTAAGCTAAGTGTTCTCTTTTCCTCTTCTCTGTAGAAATTCATCTTAGCGCAGCTAATATGTAAAACAGACTTTAATTATTCCAAAAGTCCATTCTAGAAAGGGCTCTGCGATTCAAAAAGGTTGGAAACTAATTTAATACTAAAGATTCTTTACATATTTGATAACCGATCAAGAAAGTTAAAACTCAGAAACAAAAATCTTAACGATACCTAATACATTTAACGATTTTGATATAATTTGAAATCGTAACTTTACGCTCTGTATTGTCATTAACTTTTAGTTGTCTAATATTTACACCTTTAGAAGCCGTTAAATAGTTACATATCATACAGTATTGACATTTAAGTTTCTTTATGTCTATTTCTATCACGAATAAGATCTGAATAACGTAAAAAAATAGATATAGTCAAAAACAGGTTTAAAGTATTAAATCTGTTAATGGATTAAACACCACAATGTAACATAACACATTATAGTAAGGGAGAGAAAAAGTTTTTAATGAAGGAAATTTGCGGTGTACTTTTAAAAGATATAAAGTACCAAAAGCATCGATAAACTTCTGGATCGGATAAACCTCTGTTATATGTACATTTTGTCCAAAATGAAACACTTTTTTTTATACCTAACTTGTACCTTCAAAGTTAAAAGTTTAAATAATATCGAGAATAACTCTTTAGTAACCTTCCTTATTAGAATAACTTAAATTATTGCAATTCAGAAGCACGCTTATCTTTAACATTTAACTTCTATTCTCTGATTAGCTCTTTAAATTAAATTCTTTTAAATAATAGTTGGTAGATAATATGCATATAGCTGTTAACGAGTCAGACTACCTAAAAACTTAAAGGAATATAACTCTTTTTCCATGAAAAAATATACGGAATATGCGATACCGTCATAATATTTTAGCGATGTAAGATTCTGCTTCTAAAAAATACTTTGTATTATTTAAAGATTTTAAGCATTATTTGAATAATATTTCAAGTTATATTCTGAAGTGGGCATATTTTTTATTATTATGTGCAATATATTTATTTTCTCTTGTAAGCAATTAGGATGATAATTGGCTATATGCTTTCGTTTTTCAGAAATTTTTAATTATCAATATCCGCGTATTGATATTTATAATTTTGCTAAACAGATTACAACCTGGCCGTTCATTAATAATAAGACGGTATGTTTTTTTTAAATTTACTTAAAAAAATAATACATGAAAGTTTATTTGGAAGCTTTAAAAGAAAATGAGGGTGGATATCCTCCAATTACAAATAAATTCTATTAAAAATATTCTGATATTGTTAGTTTCTTTATCTATCCATCTGTAATAGAAGAAATAGTAATAAAGCGGTTGAAAAAGAAACTAAGCACGAAAGAAATAAATATCCTTAAATAAAGCAATATTACTTAAGAGAATTTCGAGAAAATTAGAATTTGTGCCTGCACTGAAATGTTACAGTCAAAAATTTGGAGAATATGCCATTTTCTGTACACTTTGGATTTCGAAATCATATCAAGACATTGAAATATAAAGTATATCTGAGAATATTATTACGAAACAAAGCATATTTAGATGCACTTACTATCCTTTTTCCAAACATTGTAACATTTCAATTGTATTTTATGTCTAATTTACATTTATCTCCTACTTATTCTTGAAACTAAAAATGTAAATAACAACTTATAAAAAAAGATAATCCAAAACTTGTTAAAAGCTATGCATCATATTTAACAAATATTATTTTTTAAAATATTGTATTAACTATTAAAAAAAAGGCTTTTTTTCATTCGCTTCAAGATTTCTCCTGAGAATATATTAGAATACTTCCTTATAATATAAATATTTTCTGTATGCCATGTACTAGTAAATATTTTATTCAATAAAAATGCAAATTATATTTAACATTGTCTACTTTTTTTATATATCTTGAAATATTACTTTTCAGAAATGAAGAAAAAATGTTTCATTAGTTTTCTAAAGTAATCAAATATGTATTAAAATACATAGAATGTAAGTGAAAGAAAACCAAATTTTCTTCATATATTGTGTACCATAAAAAATTTGTTCTAACAGTTCATTGTTTTTACATCAATTCTTTGACAATTTTTATTTTTTTATCGAAAAAAAACTGTTAAGTGAAATTTCGATTTTTTAATCAGATGTTTAATCAAAATGTCAGCTGCTGTTGAAATGCCCTTAAAGCATTTTACTAAATATTTTTTTAATAACAGTCTGAACAAATCACTATAAAAACTCGGAAAAAGATTTAAAAAACACCTTAAGATATTTTCGTAACAGTTTTGAAAAATTATAGAAGACACTTATTTCTTATGTTTCTATTGTTTAAATTTTTATTTATATATGCTTCAGTTTGATCCAAAAACAGAACGGTTAAAAATTCAATTTGAAAGTATTGATGGTAGAGGAATTTATTTAAAAACACAGAGATACAGAGTAAGTATTGATGGTAGAGGAATTTATTTAAAAACACCGAGATACAGAGTAAGTATTGATAGTAGAGAAATTAGTGCAAGAATGAATAAATTCCGCACCAAAAGCTAGTACTATAATAGTGCAAGAACTACTTTCTGTCGATATTTAAGCCTCGAGTGACAACAAATACAACATAATTTCTTTCCTATACTCTTCCGATTATCTTGACAAGTGTGACTTCTATTTTACTAATAGCATCTGTCAAATTACGCATTGCAATCATAATGGCGTACACACGTTATATCACTCCCGCAAAGTCTGCCAAACCAAGACGTCTCATATTTTGATTTAAACGGGAAGTGATAAAAGGCCAATTAGTTTAGGAACTGTCCAGATAAAATATTTTGAACTCCTGTATAAAAGATATGATATGAAAAACTAGTATAAGAATTCTTTTTCTACAGATAGCACTGTGGTACTACCAGAGCTACTTTTTGACGCTATTTAAGTCTCGAGTTATAGTAGTTATAGTAGAAGTAGTTAATGTAGTAGTGCTTTGAAGATTTACCAAAAATGATAGCTATTATCTTTAATGCCTCTGACAAATTGAACATTTGAAATTCTATTTGCATGTAGAACGGTATTGCACTGCCCAAGTATATCAAAATAACGAAATAATATATTTCGGTTCAATCTGGAAATCATTCCATCAAATACTTTAAAAATTATGTTAGGGATTGCAGACTTATAAACGGTTTGATATGAAAAATAAGTGCATTAAAAATATAATTTCTTTCAGCATTTGCAGTGTGATAGTACCACAATAACTTTTTGTCACTATTAAGCTGTCACTGACAGTAATTAGGACATTAATCCTTTATGATACTCCGCAAACTATCTTGTCAGATATAAAGGCTTTTCTTACGAATAGCATACATCAAATTAAACATTTATAATCCTGGTGCATTTATAATCCTAAGTGCATCTGAACCTCTCTCCTCCTCCTCTGGTTACGCTACTGGACGCTGTTAACTTTGAACTTTAAAGAATAAGAATTATAATGAAGAACTCATGCAAAAAATTTTACCAAATCTCTTGCTTTTCGGCTCACTTTTATTTCTGTTTTTGCTTTTCATCTTTCGTGTTGGCATCAATGTTTTTCTTTTTTATTTCTGAATTGTATGAATCTAGGTATGTCCGAAGCACAAGCTTTTTGTAATTTCTGTTTTTGCTGTACATTTATTTCCAGAGTTGTGTACTAACTGACTTCAAATTTTTTTAGAAATCTGATTTTGAAATGCCGTTTTTGCTTTTTTAAAGCTTTTATTGGTCTCTCCTTTCAATTTTTTTGTGATTATTTTTACTTCTATATACATTGTGAAGTTTTATTTTTTCCAGTATGATTCAGTTGATAAACATTCAGCAAAATCTTCTGCTACAAATTTTCACTGGCTGGATTTCTATTTGTTTCTGGAATTATTTTTTGACAAACAGCTTACAATAGCATGACATACATTACCTTGAGAAAGAGATATTTCTGAATATGAATCTGGAGTCACTCCAGAGTTTTCTTTGTTAGAATCTGATCTGTTTTTTTTCCTTAGATATGCATTCATTATTTGGAAAAATTCAAAATCTTCAACATTTTCATTTCTATATAATGTTACATTTGTTTAAAAGGATAAATAAAAAATTATTGAAGAAGTTGTATTATCGACTATTGATTTTCAAATTGAAAACATGGCTTATAGAACAATCTGCATTAGTAGAATGATCTATTTCATCATCTTTATTAAATTATCTCGGATTTCAAAATGAGGAAAGCAGAGGGATCATGATGAATGCTTGATTCATTAACGTGAAAATCAACACTAAAAATAGATTTATTAACAGGACACAGGTCAGTACACAAATAATTTCTAACAGCTAAATTCTTATCAGTTAAGTCAGTGGTAGATATGTGACTTCTATGATACGTATTTCTGATTATGTAAATTTCTACAGCGCTGAATGGCATCGCAAACGAAAAAGGATTCCGAATCAGGATATTCTGAATGAATTTCAAAATGCTAATGTTTGTATTAAAACTTTCATGTCATATTGAAATTCCTAAGTTAGTAATTCATCACAGCTTAATTGAACATTGTAATTGATTTAAATGTTATTTAAATATAATAAATAAAAATACCATACACCTCCGTTAAACTCCTAAAAATCTCTCCCTAATTAGGACATTCAGTTCATCGCTAATAGGTTTCAGATAAACTGAGTCACCAAAATGCGTAGAATAATTTAGAGGTGTAATTTGAAAACTTTCCGCCTTTTCCGTAGCTTACACTTAAAGTAAATGAAAGAGACGTTGTAACTTTTGACATACATACAATTATTCGATTTTCAAATATAAAAAAACAAAACCCGTGAACCATTTTTGCGATTGTCCACTTCAATTAGGGAATATGGGGGCGCTATGTAATGAGCGATGTATCTTATATTGTATTGTAAACTTTTTAAATAAAATGTTTTAGATGTAGATAAATATTCCCCATATCTTTCATGAAGTTTGGCTGTCTGGATATATAGCACTTATATACAATTCTCCAATTAATATTTTAAATAGAAGAATATTATTGCTTTTAGTGCTCATGACATTTAAGCAAAATATTTTTATCATTTTTCATACAATTGTTTAATGAAAGATATAGAGTGATCGTTTTTTCGAGAACTTTACATTATCACATCTGTATTAACTAAATATGTCTTTTTTATAATTTGAAAAAAATACATTAATTTAAAATGGAAGAACTTTTGTTTTCTATAATAATTTTCGGAAATGACAACATTCTTTGTGGATAATTTTCCATGCTAAAGATAAAGTAATTCTGAAAAAAATATATGCATACACATGTAGCATATTTTAACTCTTCAGTCCCTGAGTACCCAAATGGGTACATCAGTTTTGTCCCATTTTATTAATGATACTCAAATATAAATGAAATTTCGATATAAGAATAATATGTTTCGAATTCTAAAATTCGAGCTAATGAAAATAAAACAAAAATCTCGCTCTGAAGTCAAACGAGAGAAGAAATAATTCAGTAATATTTAAAAATACTGTAATAATCTCCAGTAGCGAAGAGGTTAATAGAAAAACATAAACGTTTTAAAACACATGAAAGGACTCTACTTTTTATCAATAAAATAATATTTTCTTCAAATTAATATTAAAAATAAATAAAATCATTTACAAATGCAAAATGCATACTTTTTTTCTTTTAATGGCATTATTGCCCTTTAGACAAAATGTAACAGAAAACAAACTAAACATGTAATTATACGTAAGTAAAAGAAAATAAATTTTATTTTTAATTGTCCAATTTTCCAATTACAAATATTTATTTTAAATAAAAATGTATTTTTAAAAGCAAGGAAAATAACCATGGGAATTTAATAATTAACTTTATCGCTCCAAGCATTTTTCTAAATAGGGTTGTTTGTTAATGAATTCATAATTTCTGTTTTTTAACGAACAATAAAATATAATTATAGTAGTAGTATTTTTTTTAATGTGGGGAAAAACTCATATTAATTTCAGGAGTACATTTTTCAGGAATATTTTTTTGTGTTGAACTTAGAAAATAAGATTTAATAGTCCATAATCAAAAGAAAATAATAAGTTGAAATTGTTATGTATAAGAACAAAAGGATTTTGAACCAAATATTTTTTTAAATGTGGTTGAGCTCGCAAAAGATCTGAGTCCTCGTTAAAGGCAAAGAAGATGTGCTTCTAATATCAATAGTAGAGCCATGTTTCCTTTGTGTTTGACGAAGAAAGTCTGAGATCTTTCGAAAGTCCTAGCTAGTGCATTAAAAAAGATGGTACTTTAATTAAGTCTTTTAGTTTTTATAATCAAATACTGTTGAGGCCAGCTTCGCATAACCATTGTACCTTTTTTTTTTTTTTTTTTTTGTCTGATTCAAAAGAACCTTATTGTTTTTGTTGTTCGTTTTCGCTTCTTGTTTGAAACGATTTCCTATAGTGAACTCCGTAAAAATTCTTTTTGTTGGGAAATAAAACAAGTTTATTTTTATTAATTCGTCGAATTATATTTAAAATATAGTCACACAGTCCATTGATTTGAGCTGATCAACATTTGGATCCGCTAGCCCGGAGTGGAACTTGCGAGCTATGGATAGCATTTATTCGTCTTGTTAGAAGAAGAAAAAAAGAAGTTTACAATGGATGTAAAGATTCTAAATCGTGGAAAAGGTAATGTAAAAGCCCAACTAACAAAGTTATCAAGCTTCACAGCGGAAGATTCGGATGGAACTGATGAAATTGATATTCAGAATAAAATAGAAAATTTTTTCAAGTTGGAAGATGAAGTCGATGAATTAAAGATTGAATATTACAAAATTCTGAAAGATAAATATGAATTCGAGTTTGAAAAATCAACCAAGAACATAAAGGCTTAAGGTAAGCTTTAAACGTTTTCTATCTCTTAAGAAAAATAAAAAACTTGATATAATAAATATAAATAATACTGTTGAACAAAATATTCAAAAATTAACTCTTGAATTATCCGAAATTCCTTTACCAAAATTTGATGGTTCATACGAAAATTGGAATATTTTTAAGACCCAATTTTGCAGTATTATAGATTCAAATGAAATGTTATCGAATGATCAAAAACTCTTTTATTTGCAATCTTCTCTCGTGGGTACTGCAAAGCATATACAAAGTGCGGATGACACTTATGAATCATTTTTTGACGCACTTAAGATTAGATTTGATAATAAAAGGTTAATCGTTAATAGTCATATAAAATCATTATTAATGTTAAAAAATATTTCTGTCGAATCAGCTGAAAAAATAAGAATTCTGCTGGATTGTATTTTAAAGCATGTAAGATCTTTAAAGGTTTTGAATGTTGAAATGAATAATTTTAGTGAAAATTTTTTGATTAACATTATTTTGATGAAATTGGATTGGACAACATGCAAAGAATTTGAAATGAGTTTAATTTCTACTGATTTACCCAAATGGGACACTTTCATCGAATTTTTGCTAAATCGTGTTCAAATACTGGAAAATGTACAGGGAACACAAATAAATTCCCAAAAATTTAAAGATCAGATGAAAGATAAAACCTCTGTTTTAAAATGTAATTAATGTACAATTTGCTAGAAATCGCACGCTATACATCCTTGTCCAGTTTTTTTAATGACTCCAATTCAAAAATTTAAAGAAGTTAAAAAGAATAAACTTTGCATAATCTAATTTCATAAACTGTTTTCATAAACTGTTTGCATAATTACCTTCTGTCAAAATGTATTTCTAAATATAGCTGCAAAATTTGTAACTTGAAACATAATGTATTGCTTCATAGAGATGAAAAAAAAAGAATTTCCAAACTTCTGATAAAATAACATAAAAAACGCCAGATTGTGAAACTGCTTTTTCTTCAAGGGCGCCGAAGAGTCTCGATAAAGAACAATGCGTTTCAAATGATTTTGATAAATAAAATTCCTAAACACCGCACAGTTTTTCTGCTCATAGTAATAAAAAAAAAGTAGTTTTATCGTCTACTGCTTTTGTTTTTATTTATAGACAGAAATACAAGAATTTCCTTCAAGTTCGTGCAATCCTTGACAGCGCTTTCCAGGCTGATTATATTACTTCCGAAATGGCTTCCGAATTGGGTTTGAAAAAATAAAAAATATATAATCCTGTCTCGGTATTTAGAGGTGATTCATTTAATGTTGACATCAAATGTTCAGGCAGTATCTTATTGATGCCTGTCATACTAATGTCCGATCTTGCTATCTTGCTTTATCAGTTCAGGCACAGCATCGATATTTTCTGGTACCACAACCGATTTTGGAAGACCTTCACGCAATGCGTCCATGAGTGAATATGGAACACGAATGAATTCGTTATACCAGATTTTACAGTGCTTTAGGATGGTGCTTTATCGTTGTATAAAAAATTAAGTTCATGGAAGTACTCTTATCTTGAAAATCCACGTCGAAAGTTATGAAAAATGATAGCACGAAAATGTTCACGAGTCAATTGCACTTTTTGCACAAGATGAATTTTTCAATTTACTGCAAATAATACAAATCAAGCTAAAATGGCAAATCGTTCTGGAGGATTTAGGGTTAAAAGTATCAAATTTTCAATTGAAATCATCAGCGGTAGCCTAATAACACTCCTTGTTTCCAAGGCCAGAAATATAAATAGCAGCCCTCATATGTAAACATTAACATGTATTTAAAAATAAAATTGTAAAAATTATTTTACTCTCACTGTTTAATGTTAAATTTTATATCTGTCGTTTATTTTTATTTCCAGTAAATTTGTGACTGACTGCTATTTTGCAGCAAAAAAGATGCTTCAGCTTTAAACAGCTAGGTAATTTTTAATCGCAGAGAAATAGGACTTTTTTGTGTTATTTGTTAGAAACAGTGTAAGAAACAGGTGTGTTAGAAACAATTTGTTAGAAACAGGTGTGTTGTCAGTGGTAAAAATTTACTAAATATCATTTACAAGACCGGGGAGCGTATAAAAATTTAATTTTTCTTTTTTAATACAATTTTGTGACCTAAATCGCTTAAAAAAAACAATTTTTTACCTTTTTTAAAGCATTTTTCCAATTGGAACTATATGTCTATGACAAACGGTTTAGAAATTAGCCAATGGCCACCGTTGACAGTGTACACCCTGTATATTGCTTAGAAATCCACACGTCATTCATTTATATTCAATTGATACATTTTTTAAATAATTTTTGCTAGAAATTTTCCATTATATTTTTATGTTATTCTAAATGACTTAAAACACTTCTACTATTTTCAATAACTTTATAATTAACTTAATTATATGCCATTTCTTTATCTGAATTTAAATGACCGTATAAAAAATTACTTCTCTTAAAAAAATAAAAATTATAACAAATAATATTATCAACTAATTTTAATCTTTTAACTTAGCAGTAAACACTTCTTAGTACTTACATTTTTGGCCATTAAAACATTATTTGAAAAATAATATTTGGTGCAAAAAATATTGACATATGTCATATGACTTAGAACAAAGTAAACTAGTATAAAACAGATATAAGATGGCAACTGAAACAGATGTTGTTTTAAAAATTGGTTTTCTAACATTTTTTTTTTCTCTTGTCGTGAACCCAGTGGAAGATCTTTTCTAAGATAAGGTGCCTCAAGACAGAGTTATTTATTTTACTTTCATTTTTAGTATTTTGCATCGAAAACAAATATTCTCAAGAGATCAAAACAAAGACATATAGAAGATATTTGTATTGGTAACATATCTCAAAAAGATAAGTTGCATTCTGACGCAAGACAAAAATAGACAGTTAAAAATTTATTCTGAAATTTTTGTTTCAAAATATATTTATGTTTAAAAATATATATTTTTTGCTTAGTAGTATGTATTTACGTTTAATAAGTTGCAATAATTTAATAATGTTATTTGTTTAGTAACATCATATAAAATATTCTTTCGTAGTACAAAATGTTAAATTGCACAATTTTCAACTTTTTTTATTCGCACTTTCCAACGTGGTTCAAAAGTGTTTATGAGTTCGATTTGTCTATCTGTTATCTACCATTTGGCACTCTTTTCCGTGCTCTAACTCATTTAAATACTTAGAGTATCGCAAAGTTTCAATTAGAGGCAATTATTTATTTAATGTTACTTCGCACCGCTTTTTCAAAACAAAAATCGTTTACATACGCTTTAAGAACATTTTAAAGAGAAATAACTACGAAATACAAAACATTGTTCAATGGTGCACAAAACAAGAACTTTAATATGAACTTGTACAATTAAAATAAAATATCAACGTTTCGCACCGTCTTCTGAGGGCGTCTTCAGGAAAATATGATATTGAAGTGATCTTCCGCTAAACGACATTGGGTTGCGCATCTGTTAGCAGCACTGAACGCTTTGGTAACTAAATGATTCTACTGGTACGTAACCGCTAACTCCGCTGAGCGCGCTCAACGTTTAGCTCAACTAAAATCTTGCACTAAGTCTTGCCGGGGAGTGACCCCGACAGAGAGCGTTAGCAGAATATGGATAGCTACATCTTGAAGATCTATTTAGAGGGAATTAAAAAACTTTCATACAAAATATACGATAACGAATTCGGACGTATGCCAATTATGTAAATACGTAGCACCTATAGTTGTCGCTAAGTCCGTCCGTTTGTCCGTCCGTCCGCCCGTATGCCCGCATATAACAACACTAAAATTACCCAATCAAATCGTTTTTTAATTTAAAATATATAATTATTATATAATTTTGTCGAGTCATTTCAAATTTTATGAAAATCGGATACTTAGATCAATTACAAGGACAATCAAAGGTATTCCGTTACATTACGGTCATTGGGGGGAAAATATTTCAAACGCATTTTAATGGTGATACACTCATTCGAACATATTAAAATTGATATGCATTTATAAAGTACATATTATAATATACATTTTGCATAATCTGTGGTGCAAAGAACATTTGTTATTGATTTACAAGGCTATACAAAAGTATTCCATTACACATTGGTATAAGGAGAAAATTGTTTGGTGCGCATTTTAATTGTAATTAACTATTTACAATTTTATAAGATCGACATATGAGAGGGATACTTTTAAAACTTCGTTATCGTACGAACGCACCTCATTTGCTATGTTTCACGTGAAATTTCCAACTTGTCTGTATGCTAGTGAGAAAATTTAAAATAACTAACGGCTAAATCTACTTTCATTTTTATTATTTTTATTTATGCTGCAAGAATACACAGAGTATTAAAAGATAAGAGGCATTTTCTTTTCTGTTTATTTAAAAGTATATGGGCAGATAAATGTAAAAAGAGCAGATGGTAAAGATGAGCGTTCACCTTGTGAAAAACGAAAGGAAAAAAATAATTGAGAATCGAATAAAAATGAATTTAGTAAAACGTTTCGAATTTCCTAATTACTGGATTTCTGAATACAAAGAAGGAGATAATTAACTGAAAAAATAAATATGTTACAGAAACTCTATTACAATGCAGAGTGATTTTGAAAAAATACAGCGAACACTGTCTAATGGAAAACTATATCATGAAAGAGAAATTGTTTCATTGTGGATAGCTTCTCCAAATAGACAGTACTTAAATATTTTGAAAATAATGTTACTGGATTTTTAAGAAAATCTGCTACGTACATTTCTATCTTACACAGAATCTTCCTTAGACAGAGCTAATCATAATAATAATAATGTTAAATGTTTACCAATTGTGAAAAGTAACTGTTCTTTATAATTCCATACTGAATATTCGGTACTTATGTATTAACGCCACCGCAGCAGAAATTACACTAATGTGCCAATAAATAGCAATCTTGCTGTTCGGGCTTTTTAGTGCTTTTCTTTGCTCATTTCAAAACCCTTTTTAGTGCTTTAGAGCTTATTGATTTTTTGTTTATTTTTGATGCCTTTTTTTGTGCGCTTGCGAACAATAAGGTTGCTCTTTATTGGCGCATTAGCACAATTTTTGCCGCGGTGGCGTTAATACGTAAGTACCGAATATTCATATTGTGATTATAAAAGTTAACACAAAATGAAAGTACACATTATTTTATGCTTATAATGTTGTATGCATTTTATGAATTAGTAATGCCGATACTATGCAATCCAAACAACGTAATTTACATTATGGTTACATTTTTATAGATTCATACTTCTGTCATTCAATGAAAAATTTAATAAGAATAAATTCTTAAAATATATGATTATCTGAAAGCGTCATGAATAATTTAATAAAATTTTATTGTTCTAAAACATGTTTCCTTAAGAAACATTTGGCTTTTTTTTTAAGTATTAAAATATTTATCAGAAACAGTGAAATTATGTTGAAGAGGTCACTTTTAGGATTCATAATCTAGATGTTAAAATTTATAATTAATTGCATTTGAAGAGTTATATATATGTTTATTTGCTGATCCGCAATGCGTTGCAACCGGTCCTTGAAAATGCCCGTAAATGTACCTAAAATAAATGTTAAATGATTTTATTTTTTTAAACGAAAATCTATCTGAAGAGAGATTGAAGAAGCTCATACAGTAAAACATCCATTTATCGAAGTCTCATTGCCCTCAACCTCGTTATCCTTAAACTCTTCGTTATGAAGAAATTTTTTTAAGCAGAAATCAATTCTATTTCATTAAATTTCTAGAATAAAATATACATACATAAAATGAAAACTAAACATAAAACGGAAATGTTGCAAAAATATATTTCATCCGCTCTGTAAATGTTTAATGCAATGTAAACAATCGAAAAAAAATAATTAGAATATGTCTAAAAATACATACAATAAAAAGAAGGAAACAAAAAGTGAAGCGTAGCGTACACGTTCTCTTTTCTCTAGCTATTTCAATTCCTTAAGTTAAAAAAATTCTGCAATGTTATTTTCTACATGTTTCTTATAAAAAGACGTTCAGAAAATTTTTACAACTCAAACAATTCATCTAACATTTTCGTGCAGGCCGAATCCCTTCCTTCCTTATTGTATCTAAGGCTTTTAGAATTTTATCTTTTGAATGGAAATAATGAAATAAATAAATAATTCCATTTTCATGCAATCCGATGAAATAAATTCATACATTCATTGCAACAGCAACCTCTTCGCTTGAATGTTTGTTGTACACGCACGAAAGTGAAACAAACTTCGTAATATGCAATACATTTTTCGCAATATGGAGATTATTTGTATGTTAATGACATGGAAATTGAAGAATCAGCAAAAAATTTCATTAAATAGAAAACTTTGTTAAAAGGAAGTGTGATTGTATTTGTAAATATTCTATGTATAAATCTAATTCTTCTATGTATAAGTATTTTAATCGACTCCATCGAAAACATTTAAACGTAAAAAAAAAATATATATATACATTTCTTGATAGTGCCGAAATCTTTGCATATATATATTTGATAAAATGTTACTTAAACGTCTGTTAAAATATTGGTATTTAAGTTTTTAAGCGCAGTCTTTTTCACCTGACAGCATTTCTCATCGAAATTGTATGGGGGGGGGGGATTCACTAAAAGTGGTTTTGGAAAAAGAATTTTTTTTTTTTTTATGCGTTAGTATTCTTATTTCTTATAAACGAATTGCAATGTTGGAATGATGATTGAATATACATGTTATTCTGTATTTTATTACTATTTTGATTTCCGAAGCAAATGCGTAATTTTGAAGAATACAGAAAAAGTAGGGAGTGACATTAAATATTTATAAAAAAAATCCTATAAAATTTGAAGTTTTCTGAAACTATGGTATAGTGTTTCTGTAGCATAGGTGAACAATTCGTGAATATCTTTTTATTTTTAGAAGAAAAACTTCTAATAAAAACACCTTTTCTCACAGTGGATCTTTAATAGTTAAAAGAAAGTAGTTTATATTTTTCAAACTCTTTGAAATTTTTATAGTTCATAAATACAACGGTTTTAAAACCTGTGTACGTAATTCTTAAAAATAAATTGATATTTAGCTGTAATACAGCTGTATTTTCGTCTTGCTTTTATTTCTTATTGGCTCTTAATATTAAAAGGAAATAATCCTTATACTCCTATTCCTCAAATTTTTAGCAGTTATATTATACAAGGTAGAACCCGTCAAATTTCGACGAAAGAAAATATTTAAGAAAAAACTGTTCCATTGATTTATAATAAGTCAACAAAATTAGTTACAATAAAAAATGTACCTTAAATTGGTTAGTCTAACTCTTAAACAAATTTTATTTATAAACTAAAGTTAACAAAATACTATTTTCTTGAAACTCAGTTTTAGAAATTATTAAAATTAAACTTTAATCATAATGCAAAAAATAAAATGTAATAAAGATCTTTTATTATGTCAAAGCTGTCAATTAAGGCTTTTATGGTTGGTATTCCAAAATAAAAAAACCACAAAATTTATTCCACTTTGACTCAATAATAGAATTATCCCCCTGTGAAATCTAAATCCGATATCTTTTCATCATCTAAAAATTTACATGCTCATATACGTCTTTCTTTTTTTATGGAAACCTAATTTGATCAATTAAAAATATTTTAAATTCAAAACTTGAGTCTCGATTGCTATTAGCTAGAAACAGATACTAAACTATTTCATTCATCATAATACACATTTTATTTTCAATTTTTTCAATTTTTATAAGAAAATGGCAACGGAAAGGTAAAGTAATCTCCTTTTTTTTCTCCTTTTCTTTTAACGAAGTGCAATGCTTTTGTTGCCACAATTACAAAAGCGGTATTAAAAACTACAAAAAAAATCAATATCTCAAAAACAAATTAAGATACAGCTTTCAAATAAATTTCATTTAAAAGCACATTTTTTTCGCTATACGATGGTGTAAAAACAGAAATTGTGGGATGTTTAAAAGTTTAAAATTTTTCAGGCCTTTATAATATAGATTTATCTGCTTTCAAGCCCATGTAAAACATCCGTATAATAATATGGATATTTAGTTGTAAAATTCTGAGACGAAGACACCAGTGTATAAACATTCTAAGCCAAAATGTTGCAATACTTTTTAAATACTTCTTATTGTCAGAGTATTTTGAGATTTTTATGTGTGATATAATACAAATCTGCAAAGAAAATATAAAATGATTGTGTTAAAAATTCCAATGTTTAATTACTTTCAATATAGAAAAAAAAGAGTTTTTCCAGTGACATACAGAAGCAAATATTTTTAAAGGCTTTATATGAAACCGTAGTACATAGTAGTTTGAAAAAAAAACATGTCTGCATTTTTTTGGTTTGTTTGTTTATTTGAATCTCTGAAATTGAGTGCGATGCAACCTTCGAGAAAAGTGAGAAAAATTCGTTTTTAAAAAGATTAACAATAAACTTTGTTCAAATGATTTGTGACGCTTTAAAAGTAAAAATGCGATACTTGATTTGGTGCAATCTGTTTTCACTATTTCAAAGGTTTCGGTCTATGCCCATTTAGAAAAAAGGATATATAATAGCTGTAATTCCATTCTGGGTTCTTTTTTGTTACAGTGCTCCCAAACGTGGATTTCGGCCCACAGCGTGCAATTTTTTTTCAAAAATTTCGTTTTAAATGCAAATTTTAAATAATTAATCGGCTAATCGACTAATTATCAATAAATGAAAATACTGAATCCTAGGTGCATTAAAATCTACCTTGGATTATCCACATCCAAACTTTCAGACTACTATATTTTCCTACGAATGGAACGCTGTGAATAAAAATGAGGGGACACGTGGTGTATTTAACAGTTGCCAGAGAATTAACTAAAGAGTTTGCCACAAGATGTGGCTGATTTTTACATCGAATCAACACTTTCTGATAACCGCCAAAACAATCCTCCACCAGTAAATTTTCAATAGTCAGTTTTGCCTTATTTCCATAGTTTATTTGCGTAAAATTTCTCTCACAAATATGCAAAACGAATACAAATGGTAAAAAAATTATATTCGTTTTTGCTGGTGGAAGTTGTCTTAGGTACTATAATCTTTTCCACTGACACTAACAAGAAGCTATTTATTTTGTCACAATATGACAGAAATTCAGAGCTTAACTACCGCTGAAGTAACCTATCACCAGTAAAATTAAATATCAGTTTCTGACTTTAATTAATACTGAATTTCTTCATTTATAAGGCATTTTAATAAGGTGAAAATATATATTCAAATTTACTGTGGAAATTTGCCACGAAGGTGATTAGCTACTGTAAAACCGGTTGCAGTTGAAGTTTCACAACTTTAAGAATATCAAATGCATTATTTCATCTTTATAGTTTAGTAGTCCTAAAAATTGCACACACATCCTTCTTTTGCTGATGTAGATTGTATTTTTTCTATTGCATGAACTTATCTTTCTTTGAGAAAAAATAATTTTAAATAAATAAAAACATACGGGTTTTGCATATTTGTCCTATTACGTGAAAAATTCTTTTGATTCAATGTTTATTTATTATTTATTTTAGTTTGCTATATTTATAAATTGTATATAAACTATTTACGCATCAATTCAGTATTTTAACCTGCTTTTCACTTATAAACAGAAAACTCCTTAAGATCTCGCAAAAGTAAATGAAATATCTAATCTAGTACTTTAAGAAAAGCAACAAAACGATTTCATTTAATCGAGCAATTTCAAGTTGCAATAAAATAAATACTATAATAGAATACAATAGCACTTTATTTAAATAGGCTGCATTTTATGAGACTTAATGTATAGCTACCTATTGCCTTTAAAAGAATCGGGAAGAGAAAATAAAACTTTCGCTTAATGCTTAACTACCTATTCTCTTTTAAGAAAATAGGAAGAGAAAATTAAACCTTTTCCTGATAGGTTTTGGTTCTAGTTTTTTGTAAGTCACATAGTAATATATTAAATTGATATAATACCTTTATATATAGTTAACTTAGCAAAAATCAGATGTATAATTATCCGTTATAGGAAAAAATACGGTTAAATATTTAGATTGTACAATCGCTAAATATAGAAGAATTTCTAAAATAAAGAAACACAAATACATACAAAATAAATTTTAAGTGTATAATATTAACTTCAAAACGTCCTCTGTTTTACATAAATGCGATTAAAATAACCAAAGAGAAATAATAATTTAGCACATACATTTTATTTAGAATAGCTTAGTATTCAAGTCTTATATTGGCTCTTTATCAAAGAATATCCCTGGTCCTATATCCCTAGTGTAGATAATCGGACGACAAAAAATACACCAATACACCAACACCATCAAAGAATATTTTTTATAACTAATTGTTGTTTATTTTTACAAATACGTAAATTTCTTTCGAAAAGAAACAAACTATTATTTAATACAGTTGAAAATAGAAGTAGTTTCTTGCATTAAAATTATTGCAAGAAAAGATAGGGGGGTTACCATAGAGAGGGAAGAGTTACCATCGCCAACAATCGCCAAGTTTGTCGCCAACTTGGCGATATCTCTAATATTTCTCGAAGCTGCCATACATATACTGAATATAATAGACAAGTTTGCTTGATAACAGAGACAATGTAACAAAAACTAATATTAGAAAAGGAATGGAGCTTAATAAGATTATTTACATTATTTTACAGTACAAACACTAACTATTTACAAAATTCGTAACACTACCCCCTCCTCAAAGATTGCACGTCCCGGGCAGTGCAATCCTTGAGTTAGAGGAAAACACTTTAAATAAATAAATAAAATAATAATAAATAAATAATAATAATAATAATTAGGGTCCGACAAATCCCGGGCGACTAAAAAATTCCTCTTGGCGAATAACTTTTTTACCTACTGTTAGAATATTTTAAGTTTAGTTTTCCCCCTTTAAAAACTTATTATTTCGTCCACTCTGCCAGCAAACGCACGTACGTTTATCAGTGCCATTGCTGTTTGTTTACATTTTCTCCAACACCTTTTCTCTAAGTTGAGTTGTCTCGCAGCTGCTTCCACGTGAGGCAAGTCATTTTTGCAAGGTCTATAGGCGCTGCTGTCTGCGCGTGTCTTACTGCTTTGTGATGTATACTGCACCGTGATTCGTCCAGGCAAGTAACTGTTCGTTTTAGCTCTCTGGTTTTCGGCCTTCCCGCTCATTGTACTCTTAGTTCTTACTTCGTAATTCATTCATTCTCGAGACGACAGACTTGTTTGTTTTTCGAGGTGGCGCCCGCGTACTTTGTTCTTTTCCATGTGATCTACGTTTTTTTGGCCCAATATTTATTTTTCTTTTAATGAAGATACGATTAAAAAATGAAGAGAAGTGTGAAAGAAGATTCACTTCCAAAGAAACAACTGAAAATTGATCGCTTATTCTTTGCTAATAAATCTGAAAAACTTCCGATTACAAATAATGAAAATCAGAATAGTGCGGAAGAACATTAAAATGGGTGTTCATCGGATTTCTGCGAAAATCAAGTTCATGAAAATTTTTATTCTGAGACCAAAAAGTGTGTTGAACCTGAACCTGTTAAGTTAGGAAATGGAAAAAGAAAATTTCAACAAACATGGTTGAAAGATTTGGACTGGCTGGAATACAAAGAAGGGATTGCAACTTGTCACGTCTGTAATTAATTTCCAAATCTCAGTGATAGTAACTCTAAAGTTGTTCAAGGTTTTTCTTCAAATTTTAAATTGGAAACATTTAAAAAACATGGAAAATCCCAACAACATATTCAGTGTGAGAAGGCAAAACGAGCCAAAGAAAAACCTTATGACACGCCAATAGCGAAGTGCATTAAAACTATAGATCAAAAATCATTTGAACACTTATCTGCATTATTCAATGCATCTTATTATTTGGCAAAAAATAACAGGCGATTTAGTGATTTTAAAGAGTTAGTGATGCTACTATCAAAATTGGATGTGACTGACTCGGACAAGTACACTAATTGCTAGTTGTCTTGGTATCAAATAAGATGACATTACTCATATTTTAGATGAATGGTATGAGTTTAAAGTTCTCGGCAGAAATTTAACAATTAATTCTCTTTTTGAAAGGTGTTTTTCTATGAAGGATCGATTCCCACATTTGGTAAATGTCCTTGCCATTGCGCTGACACTTCCTGTGTCAACAGCTTCTTGTGAAAGAGGTTTCAGCAAAATGAACCTTATCAAAAGTAAACTCCGTTCAAACTTAAAAGAGGACAGTATGAACAGTTTATTGTTTATAAATTTAAATGGATCATCTTTAAAGGATTTCAATCCTAAAAAATTAATTGATAAATGGTATTTTAAATCAAAATCTCAAAGGCATTGTTAATTTATGTATATAATTTCTTATTGGGAATTAAAGGTACGGATATTTATCTATTGTTTTAATGTTTAATTTCATAGTTTGTTTAAATTTAATTTTTACAATGTAAAAGTGGTACTATCTTTAAAGAAAATTTCAGTTTGATTTTTTTTATCGAATAGTTAACTTGTTCACTGCGAAATGTCATATATCACTCAAAAATAGCCGAATAGGATTATGAGTAGCCAGTGTTCCATTTTGCCGTGAATGCGTTAATGTCAGAGAAATGATTCTTCAATCTGGCTCCTAAGAATTTTTTCTGGCGTCTAAGAATTTTCAACTTTTGTCAGTCCCTGATAATAAGATGTACATAAATAAGAACTAATTACTATTTACATATTTACAAAAAGTGACTTTCATGACCATGGTCTGAAATTCCAGTTTTGAATTTCTAATCACTTTGGCCAAAATAAGGGGCTAGCCAATTATAATGTACGATCTTAGGCTTGGTGTGTGGCGATTTTTGTATACGTACGACGACGTCATTCAGCCTGTTGACGACTGTGTAAGGACCGTCCCAGTTTCTTTGTAGTTTTGGCGACAGTCCCTTACGACGTATGGGGTTCCACAACCAAACTTTGTCACCTTCGTTGAACTCTTGTCCAGTTGCCTTTATGTCGTACCGTGTCTTCATATTTTCTGATGCCAGTCCGATTCGGTTCTTCACTAGACAATGAACCTCTTCAATCCGTGCCTGGAGTCCATCCACGTATTCTTCATGCGACAAAGGAGCGTCAGGAGGACGGCCAAACAAAAAATCCGCAGGCAGACGAAGATCACGACCAAAGAGCATTTGAGAAGGGGAGTAACCAGTGGCCTCATGAGTGGCACTCCTGTAGGCAAGCAGGAAAAGAGGCAATTTCTTGTCCCAGTCCTGTTGGTCTCTAGACACCAGGAGAGAGAGGCTATTTAGGATGGTACGATTGAAACGCTCCACCATGCCGTCCGATTGAGGATGTAGAGGTGTAGTTCGAGTTTTGTCCATGCCGAGTAGTCCACACATTTCCTTAAACACAGTCGAATCGAAGTTTCATCCTTGATCAGAATGGATTTGAAATGGAACTCCGTATCTGGAAACCCAGTGTTGAACCAGTATGTCTGCTACGGTTACCGCCTCTTGATTAGGATTGGCGTAGGCTTCAGGCCACTTAGTGAAGTAGTCCATGACAAAGAGGATGTACTTATTGCCATCAGATGTTCTAGGAAGAGGACCCAGGATGTCTAGAGCAATTCGTTCGAAAGGAGCTCCTACATTATAACGCAGCAATCGTCCACGGGTGCGCCTCTTTGGACTTTTACGTGCTACACAGATGTCACAAGTTCGACACCACTTCCCTTCATCACTGCGAAAATTATTAAAGTAAAAACGCTCTCGAACCTTTTGAAGGATCTTCATTACACCAAAATGACCCCTGTGGGACTACCGTGAAGTTCTTGAAGGACCATAGAAATTCTCGACTTAGGGAGTAGTAGTTGCCATCTACATGTCTTTCCATCGTCATACTCCCATTTTCGGTACAAAATACCGTTGTTCAAATGTAGGGAATCCCAGAGAGCCCAATAACGTTTAGTCGTAGGATGGTAATGGGCCATGTCTTGCCAGCTGGGCTTCCTGTTGGACTCCTCTTTCAGCTCCAGAATTGGCTTAATTTCAGTATCAGCAAGTTGATCTTTACGCAGGCTCTCGTCATTCCACGGATCTTGCGGTGATGTAGACCCAGTTGTAACTTGCCTTACTATAGGACCTTTGACATTAAATTTCTTCTCAACCCGGTCGCAGCATCTACAATTCTCTGAGCAGGTTCTTCTTGAGAGAGCATCTGCATTTCCATGTGATGAGCCTTTTCGATGGCGCATCTCCATATCGTACTCTTGAAGCTTTTGTATCCACCTGGCTATCTGGCCTTCAGGGTTCTTAAAATTCAATAGCCAAGTTAGAGAAGCATGATCAGTTCGGATCAGGAATTTTCGACCGTAAAGATAGTGATGAAAATGGTCTATGGCTTTCCCTACAGCAAGAAACTCTTTTCTTGTTACGCAGTAGTTTCGCTCTGCCTTTGATAAGCACTTGCTGAAATAGGCGATAACACGCTCCTGGCCGTCGATTTTCTGGGACAGTACAGTGCCAATGCTTTCGTTACTTGCATCCGTATCAAGTATAAACTGTTTATCGATTTGAGGATATGACAGAATTGGAGTAGATGTTAAGGCCTCCTTAAGCTTTTCGAAAGCAGCGTCACATTCCTGTGTCCACATAAATTTTTGATTGACTTCTGTTAATTTATGAAGTAGTCTTGCAATCACCGAGAAGCCTTTGACGAATTTTCTGTAATATGTGCATAATCCTAGAAAACTCCGAAGCTGGTGAACATCTGCTGGACGATTCCAATTTTTCACAGCCGATATCTTCTCTGGTTCAGTCCTAACTCCTTCCGCCGAAATGATGTGTCCAAGGTAGGCGACTTTATTGCGAAACAAATTGCACTTCGAAAGGCTTAGCTTCAAATTAGCTTCCTTTAACTTTTGTAGCACCCGCCTGAGGTTGTTCAGATGTTCATCAAAAGATTTTCCTATGATTATGATATCATCTAAATAAACAAGACATGCCTCATATGACAGCCCCCGGGCGTTTCCATAAGGCGTTCAAAAGTTGCAGGTGCATTACATAGGCCAAAAGGCATTACCTTGAATTGCCATAATCCTTGTCTCGTTGTGAAGGCAGTCTTCTCGCGGTCGTCGGGATGGATCTCTACCTGCCAGTAACCACTCTTCAGGTCTAAAGTCGAGAACCATGTGTTGCCCGCAAGTGTGTCGAGAGTATCGTCAATAATTTAGTAGAGGGTAACTATCCTTTTTGGTGACGTCAGTCGGCGGTAGTCTACACAAAATCTTGTAGAACCATCCTTCTTTCTTACTAACAAAATGGGAGACGCCCATGGACTTGTCGATGGTTCGATGACGTCATTTTCTTCCATATCCTTAATTAAATTTTGCTCCTCTTCTTGCTTGGGAAAAGGTAATCGTCTAGGGTGTTGTTTAATAAGTGAGTGATCTCCAGTATCAATTCGATGTTGTGCCATTTTGGTTCGTCCAAAGTCTTCAGATGTTTGGGAGAATAAACTTTGGAATTCCCTAATTAAATCTTCCGCAGCGTCCATCTGTTTTGGATCTAAGTCTGTATTTTGTAACAAATCCTTGACTGAATTATCTGAAGATTTCTCAGAGTGACCGGGATTTTGACTTATGCACGTCACAGGAGCACACGATGCTATCACCTCTCCTTTCTTGATAGTCCTCGTCTTATCACTGACGTTAGCAATTCTGACTGGAAGGGTCTTTTTCGAGAGGTCTACCACAGAAGAAGCCACCAATACTCCTGCTTGTGTACTATTGTCTTCGGGATAATCTATATGGCCAAATCGATAATTAGTTTCATTTTTAATTACAGCTGGAACTAAAAATTCTGTTCTTGGATCTAGATTGATGTCTTCTTTGGATATTACTGTTTTTTTACATTCAATTTCGTTATTCAATCCAAAAAGGCTTATTTCTTCAAATTTTGAGATCATTTTGTTATTTTTGAAATCAAGTTTGAAGTCAAACTTCTTCAGAAAATCTAGTCCGATTAAGCAAGGATCTGTTACGTCAGCCACATATGCCGTATGGTAATATTTCGTTCCTCCAAAGTTGATGGTTAAATTTGCCTTTCCATATATGCTTATCTTGTCACCCGTCACAGTTTGCAGGGTAACGCATGGTGAAGTCCAGATGAGTTTAGATTTCAATTTCCGAGCCAAATCTTCTCTTATTATTGTCACATTGGCTCCTGTATCGACAATCATACGGCATTGAATTTCGTTAATAAATCCAATCACATACAATTCATTAGTACCGCCACTCAATTTTGATATTTGAAGGATCTTCAGGTGGGGCTTTTTAATCTCTGGTCTTGAATTCATCTCATGTTCGTGGACTTTGGGGCAGTTTCTTCGGAGATGTCCTGTATCACCGCATCCACAGCACGTGAGATTCTGTCTTCTTGAGCTTGTTTTTCCACATTTTAAAGCTTCAAGCTCTTGATTAATTTTCCTAATTTCTTTCAAGACGTCGATCTCAGTGTCTGAGCTTTTGTTCACCGTTGCCCGTCGGACTGAATGACGATCTCTTCGGCTGGCTTGTGTAGCTGCTTCCAACTTTAAGGCATATAGTAATGCAGCCTTTAAATCCTGTACATCTGCCATTCGTACCGCTCTCTGCACTTCGGGATCTTTTATTCCGTCACAAAGTACTGCAGTGAGAGCATTTCCCGTACATTTGTTGGGCAGTCGATGAATGCTAAATTTCCCAGACGTTCTATTTCTGAGGCAAACTCTTGAAGGGTTTCACTCGATTTTTGACGGCGGCTCACATTTAACATATTTATAAATTTATTTTTTCATTACTAGCAATATTTGCAAAAAAAAAGTATTCAACTGTTTTGCGTACTTTAAGGCAACAAATCTCTCAACTGCGCTACTCAGCAAGTGGAAAATGTTTTGACACATTTACAAATTTATTTTTTAACGGAAAAGTATAAAATTGGACTACTTGACTATGGAAGTAAGAAGGAATTCAGCTGGGTTTTCAATTTTTTGATAAACAAATTATCTATTGAGTTAGAGGCGATTTTGATCACGTCACAAAGGCGTTTTTTACCCTTTCTTGAATAGTTAATCTTCTTTTGCATGAGAATTTGGTTCAAAACGGTCACTTTACAATATTTTCTGAAAGATCTATTGCATTTACAAAGAAATAGGAAAAACTGGTCGATTGTATATTATTTGAAGAACAATGTCTTCTAGTTTCAGGCATTTTTGAATAAAAATAAATTAATGCCATTTTGGATTTGAGAATAGCCTTAAAGCATATGTAACGTTCTTTATTTCACAATTTTCTTTTATTCACCACTTTCAGAATTATTGTCACAATTTTCAGAATTACTTTCAATGGGGATAAACGCACTGCTATCGAATGAGAATTGTGGGTAAATAAATAGTCATTAATTCCGTCGTATGTCTCTGTATCAACATGATTGTCTATCTGTTTGATAAGTTCACAAAAATCTGCATTTTCATATTCATCACAAACTGCTTCACTATCTGAAATGTAAGAACCAGGTTCTTTAATCTCATTTTCAAATGTCCCTTAAATCGAGTGTCCCTTATTCAGAGGTAAATACATTACACGTCTTATACCAATGGACTGGGACCGAAAGTTTTGTCCCTTAAGTAGAGGTGTCCCTTATTCGGAGTGTCCCTTATTTGGAGGTTTCACTGTAGTATCATATTTTGTATTCGTGCATTTTTGTATAAGAAATTAACAGCTTTTGCTTCAAAATATGAATATTTATAAAAAATATTTAAAGTACGCACACACCTTATTTGCCACGTTTGACGTGCTATTTCCAGGTTACCATTGCAGTCGCATGTCTGAACTCAGTCACACGAAAATGACCATATTAATCTTATAATAAGCGAACAAGCTCCTTGGTACGCAGATTTAGAAATTATATTTTACAAATTTTCTTTAAGTGTCAGGGTCAGGCAGGGTGGGGAGGCCTACCAATTGGCTAAAGCTCAACGTGCCCCACCCCTTTTTAAGTGCCGTTAGATATTTTTCGTTATTCAATTATATTTGAACTAATAGTCCTTAATGGAATAATAATAATATACCTAAATGCAATGCTACCATTCCCAGGTTAAAGTCATTAATTGTTACAGTATTACGAGAGATTTTATAAAGATAATGTTGAGAATTACACAACCTGAGAATATAAAACCTCATTACGTTTATTTTACGTTAAAAAACATAAAAACTTATATTAAATTAAATCACTTTAAACTTGTTAATTTTTCAAAAAAATTAGCAATAGTAAAAATCAAAGTAATCTCTATCTTCTTCAAGACAATCGAAAAGTTAAAATCTATTTCGAATTGATACTATAACTTCTTTTTCAAACAGTGTATTGAAGTATACTATATCCTCGCAATATTTATATTGTGCAGAACAAAATATTCCACATCTTGCGAATCTTTGTCTGGCTGAAGAGAATTTTTTAGGAACACAACCTTTTGGTAGAAACACGATATCTGTTTAAATTTTTGTCAGGGATAGAATTTAGAATAGTTCGAATAAAATGTAAGCCCCGTTTTGAGGAATCATTCACATTGTTTGGTTTTTAATTCATATCCATGCCAGTGTTGCATTTAATGGTATACCACCAGAAAAATACGTTAAACAGTACTAGCAAAAGAAGGAAGAAGAGATTGCAGCTTAGATAAGTTCCTTTTTAAAAACTTTTGTAACTGAGTAAAACGAACCACATAGAGATTAAATATTTTGGCATTAGTTCATTGGAAATGAGCAACAAGGTTTAATTTGATTTCTTCACTTCATTCATCGTGAAATTCGTTCTATGGAAAGAGTCACTTATTCCTTCAAGGCACTGTCACTAACTATTGAGACTTCATATCTTGACAAACAACTTTAACTTTTGTTAAGTATAACACTAGACGCAGCATCCTCTAACTGCATATACGATCAGGGAGTACATTTTCATGATAATCTGTTTACTTCATTATGAGATGGAAGAATATATTTTCCCCTTCGCACGAAATGTTTTAGATTTTTATAAAAATTTAGGCTTTTTAGTAGGGATGTACCGGATATCCTAAGCTTATTTGCCTGCCGGATTCGGCTATCCGGTACTAAATATATCTTTAGTTATTGTGAATGTTTATTTATTTCTTTATGCAATGCCATCTCAAGTAATAAATTACAAACATGTTTCACACACCATTAATACATTTTAAATATATTATAATGTAATTTACAAAAACTATATATCTTTGAATATTAGTGCCTGAAATTCACTTTTCCCAAGTGGAAAGAGTTTCCCTCATAACATTCATAAATGCAGAGGAGATGAACTATTTGAGAGAAAAAAAAAAATGTCCCTTTTTTACATACCACTTAAACATTTACTATTTAGACAGAAATGACAAAATACCATTGAAATAATTTAAATACACAATTCAAGATAATTATCCAAAAGGTTTTTAATTAAAACAAAGCAACTGAATTAAGCCTTATATATGTATAACATATCTATTTTCCACCTTTCACTCAATGTGATGGACAGTTAATACTTGAGTTGCTAAATGAATTTTTAAATTAGATTTTATTATTTTTTGTTTAGTTTAGAATCTTTTACAAAATTCACTTTTGACAAACAAAACATAGCAATTTTTCTAACATACAAAATTATTGGAAATACGTGGTTATGCTTTCTTCTTATTATTATTAATTTTGCAAAATCTAATATGCATTCATTTTTCATTTACTTGCAAGAATAATGCATAGCAGTGATTGTATTGTCAATATCTTTCGGTGATTGTATGTCACTTAGCGGAATCAAAACTGTAATTTCTGTTATTTTAGCTAATTGAATTATATACTATTATGCACTGGAGTATTAAACTGACAAAGAGATACTCAACTGTTTCTTCTATCACACGGAATTGGTTTATTTCAGAAAGTCAAATCCTAATTTGTGTGAATTGCATGTATCAACTATTTGTTGTTTCTAAATATTGTCTGTATATTTAGTAGTATAGTCTGCATATTTAGTTGTATTCTAAATATCTCTCTATTTGTTGTTCCTTGAAGTTCACCAATTTTTTTAATCACTTGAAAAATGGGTAAAATCGGACGAGAATGGACCCTGTAGTATCCGAATTTTATTTTATTTATGTCTGATCCAGGAATATTAATGTTTAATCCGTGATATATATAATATATGACCATGTTATTAAATGAACCATGTTTTCATCATCGTAAAAATTATGTTTTTATTGATTTTTGTTAACTCAATGGAAAACAATGGACAACATTTAAACATTTTGCTTTAACCAATAAATGTCTGCATTTTATTTATTTGTACGAAATTCTTTTATGCATTTAGAAGAATTTTTATTTGAACAGGAAATCAAAATGTTGTTGTTAATAAGGAAGTAAAAAGGTCACAAAATGTGTAGACGTAAATTATTATTATAGAAAAAAAAAACGAATCTAAAGAAAAACATTGTATGAAAAATTGTCTTTTAAAAGTAAAAACCAAGGTCTGATTATCGAGCCTACTGATTACGAAATGTGTGACAATTACGAAAAATGGAACAATTAAATGTTGAATCAATAGATAGTAAACGACCATGTTTTTATTTTTGATGTTGTATTGTTTCGTTTTTTCATGCGCAACACAAGATCAATTATATTTTATTGAGTGCTGACTTTAGTTTACAGGTCTGCCCGGGCCACAGAATGTACGTAAATTCACAAATGGGTGGGCCCACTAAAAAAAAACTAAACGGGCGTTTAAAAAAATTAAAGGACCTATCAGCCCAATATAAAGATTTCAGTAAAAACGATAAAATATGAGCTATTTTCAATGACTTTGATTTTAACAAAAATAAGTATAAATGTACGTCACATGCCGGCACTAGTCTGAAAACATCAATATAGAAACATAACTTCTCCAGTGTAGAGATCGGCATCGGACAGCATTGTGTCTGAGCGGGACTTAATATTTTTAGCAAACGCATTCCGCTTAATTATTCTCAAGATGTGCAGGACAGACAAACTGTTTTGTAAAAGTATTAACAGTGATAATGAACTTCTATTAATGCAATCTTTAGAAATATACTTTAATGTGGTTCTGAAATTCACTATTGAACAAAACTTTGACGAATTTTCTGACTAACTTTTAACTGAAAAAGTATAAAACTGACAACCCCGACTATTAGGTAGGATTCGTATGAAATACTACCCATTGCGATCGCTCCTATGTTGGAATTTCTGAAAAATGTTTGCAGATCTACACCGATCATGACCTCTAGATCCCAAAACTACCATTAGTAAAAAAGTTTATATATATACATATACATATATATATCACTTTCTTCTGGACACATAATTCTGATCGAATCTTCTACAAACTGATACATAAAATCCAGGGGTATAAAATCTCGGTTCAGTTCGTTAATGGGCAAAATCGGACCAAGGGGATAAAAATAGGGAGGGTTTTTATGAAAACCGAAAAAACGTGATAACTTCTTAATTAAAATAGATATCGAATCAGTTTAAAGTTTATATTACCTCTAAAAAATGGGCTAAAAGTTTATGCAAGACAAATTTTTGATAAAGTTAAAAATGGGTTCAAGGGGCGAAAAAAACAAGGTTTTGTGAGAAAAAAATTTATAACTTCGTCAATTCTCAAGATATCAAATCCAACTAATTTTTTTTTTAAATGTTCTTAAAATTACCTAAACTTTTGTATTTACAAGATTTTGATAGGACCAACTTTTACCGATGAAAAAAATTAAAAACGAAAAGAAAAACGGGGGTGGAGAAAGAAGAAAATCTATAACTTAGTCAGTTCTTAAGCTATCAAACCTATTTAAATTCATTTTACATCTTCTCAATAATATCTACAACTTTTATATTAACAAATTTTTCATAGGACCGATTCTTATAGCAAAAATAAATTAAACAAAAATAGGAGTTGGAGAGAAAAAAAAAACCTCAATAAAATTGACTCCAAACTCTTTAGTCCGGGTGTTACGCATCAGAAAACTGCAAATCGTGATAAGAAAATATCGCTTGGTGAATATGTACTTTATGATAATACAATGCATATTAGAGGGGGAGGCATCTCGCAAAGTCGTCGGAATTCAAGATGGCGGCTGTTATTCAAAATGGCGTCATTTTCTGAATATGCTTAATATAAATGTGCATTTCATGTCTATTTCGATGTTTTTAAAGTCAAGTTTTCATTTTTAACACTATTCAACGTTATTTAAAAGAGTGTACGAATTCGGTTTATTTGTCTGTTTGTCTGTCTGTCCGCCTGTCCTTCCATGCTCTAGCTCGCTTAAATGTACTCAGACTGCCATGTATATTTTATATGTTTTAAAAGTTTATAATAACATGTTCGGAGTAAAAAGTAAAAAAATAGCTTTTATAGTTCATTTACAGAGCACTCAAAGTATTTACGAATTGTTTGACCCTGCTCTTTTTTGCTTAAATTTACTTAGATATATGTGTAATTTATGTATGTTTTATCTCTATGTGTAATTTAAAGACATGGTATACTGTAAAATGTTCTACATCGAAAATGAAGTGTCTAGCATTTATAGTTCGTTTACAGGCACACTCAAAATAATCCCCTTACATTATGGTCCATTTGCAAAAATCCTTTTTAGTGTGTTTTAATGATGTTAAATTATTTGAAACATATTGAAATTAACATATATCAGTGAAGTGTAGTACAATATACTTACTGTACAATATGGTGAGCGTAGAATTTATAGTTCATTTACAAGCTCTAAAAAAGAATACGTTTACAATTCTGTCTATAAACACAATGTTGTCTATGCACTTTTAAATTATAGCATGCTTTTTTAAACTTTACCAGGTAGGAACGAATTGCAAAATGCCATATGATTATTTTCTTTGGTTGGAATGCAGCTTATAAAATGTGATGCTTTAATATATGATGGGCCATTTCTTACGAACATTTTAAAGCCTCAACAGACATTAAAGACATTTAATGATTACTACATTAAAACGTTTTATCCTTACGTACATAAAGACATTGAGAGTTTTAAATGTCAAAGAATAGATTTGATTTAGGATAGATATATTATACTAAGCTTTAAAGGAGAAACTAGACAGAAGAGGGGCTCAAGGGCCGAGATGACAAGTGCAACCACATGTTAGATTACCTAAAACTTGGCACGATTTCTTAAGAAATTCAAATAACAAAGAAGAGCTTTTTAATCTCCTTGGAACACTAGCACCATACAAAAACACACAAGTTATAACCACTCCAGGAGAAGAAGTTAAAGGCAGTCTTACTGTCATAAGTTCCTTAATTGCAACGACTTGCCCTGGCACGAAGAAGCAAGATTGGAGAATAATACTGCATCTCAAAGACATGGTTGAAAAAGGACTGAAAAATAATACTGTATGCTCTGTAGACACTGATTATTAATTTTGGTGATTCAATATTTTTTTTATCCTTTCAAACAGATGCTTAGAAACTGTTCGGATTTCATTTGGAACAGGGAAGAAATACAGATTTATTCCTGTTCATACCATAGCTGCAGCGATTGGAAGAGAAAAGGCAACGACTTTACTAGGATTTAATGCTTTCACAGGATGCGACAGCAATATGAGTTTCACAGGAAAAACTAAAAAGTCAAATTGGAAAACGATCATTCTCTATAAAGAAGCCACTGCTGCCTTTTCATACCTATCAAAACCACAAACTTTTATTCTTGAAAGTATTTTAAATATTTGAGAAACGTTCGTAGTATTGTTGTGCTGTTCAACAAGCAATACCATAAGTGTCAATAATGCAAGACAAGAATTGTTTCTGACAATTTTCCACCAACCAAGGGTGCACTTCAAAAATATATTTTACGCAGTGCTTTCCAAGCTGGAGACATTTGGGGAAAAGTAGATAATCGGGAAATACATGCAATCTCTCGAAACAAATGGGAATGGTGCTTGGATAATTTATCATAGAAAAATAGATGGCCGGAGTTGCCAGTGGTTTTAGACTCTTGTGAAGATTTAATAAAGTGTATGTGTAAAATCTGTAAAGGTAAATGTGGCTGTAGAAAGGTTGGACTTTCTTGCATTATTGTGCAATTGCAAACACGAATGTGAGAAATAAAATGACACCGAGTGAAATATCTATATAATACAGCTTTATATGTAACATTGATTTTTTAATATACTGTATATGTAATCTATTAGTAAAAGAGTAGTTTTATTATACATTCATTCTTTTAAATTTTCTACTGTAAATGACAAAAATACTTTAATAAATGTCATATTTTCATTTTAGGTATATTTTTAGTATTAGAAAGATTATTTTTGAGTTATAAAATGTAGAAATTAACATAATAAATAAGATGCAGAGGAATAAAACTGCAAAAGATTTTAAATAGTAGTAGCCATTTTGAATTCCTATAAATTTATACGATATCTCTTTTGCTTACATGCATTTTATTAATATAAGATAGATACTGACTATTCGGGATATTCTTATTACAAAGGTTTTATCCCACCTAGCACTTTCACTAATAACACTTGAATTATATAGTGATCGTTATAAGATTTATATGCAAATTACAAACGCATATTTTCTTGTTTTCGTGTGTCACATTAAATAAGCGATAAATACTATGTACACCTTATTATATAATAAGTAATTAATAGCTCATTGTAGTATTAACATTATGTATATAAATTTTAATGTGTTTTAAAGAGTGTAACATCATTAAGAAACATTGCAAATGATTTGGCCACATACAAATTATTGTAATGCAGCTTTTTTAGCGACCTGTAAATGAAATACTATACACTTTATACTATAAATGCTATACACTTTACTTTTTACTCCGAACATGTTATTATAAACTTCATAAAATATATAAAATATACATGGCAATCTGAGAACATTTAAGCGAGCTAGAACATGGAAGGACGGACATACAAACAAACAGATAAACCGAATTCATACTCTCTTTTAAATAATGTTGAATAGTGTTAAAAACAAAAACTTGACTTTAAAAAACATCGAAATCGATATGAAATGCACATTTATATTAAGCATATTCAGAAAATGACGCCATTTTGAATAACAGCCGCCATCTTGAATTCAGACGACTTTGCGAGATGCCTCCCCCTCTAATAGGCATTGTATTATCATAAAGTACATACTCACCAAGCGGTATATTCTTATCACGATTTGCAGTTTTCACCTTATTTTTGTCGCGTAGCACTCGGACATTCTGACTTATTTTTAAATTCATTTTGATTTTGAACGCATCCAAATGGCAGATCCTCTTATTTAGGAACCATATAATGCGACGTATTGGACAGTATTTTGATAAAAGCAGAATATATTTGAAAAAATGCTGCAAAAAAGGGTATTTTGAAACGAATTTTCCGAACTGATCGTGATTGTAAATTGATGAAGTATAACAAATTGCGTTTTTTCTGACTCATTTTTAAATCCATTTTTGCTCTCAAACGCATCCAATTTACAGGTCCTCATATTTAGGAACTATATAATGTGACGAAATGGCCAGTCTTTTGATAAAGGCAGAATATATTTTTAAAAAGGCTGTCAGAATGGTACTTTGAACAGAACATTCCGAAGTGATCGTGATTGAAATATTGAGGCATTCATATAACAAAGTTGCATTTTTCTGACTCATTTTTAAATTCAGTTTTGCTTTCAAACGCATCCAGTTGACAGATTCTGTTATTTAAGAGCTGTATAATGTGCCGTATTGGTCAAGTTTTTGATAAAGGCTAAATATATATTTTTTGAAGATGTCAAAGTGGGCACTTCGCACAAAATTTCCGTAAGCGATCATTATTAAAGAACTGAGGATATATTCAAATAACAAATTGGTTATTTATGACTCATTTTTAAATTCAATTTTGCTCTTAAACGCATTCAGTTGACAGTTTTTTGTTGTTTGGGAATTATATAATGTGCGTATTGGTCGATTTTTTAATAAAGTCAGAATATATTTCAAAATATGTTATCAAAATGGACATTTGAGCCGAATTTCGCTTAAGATGATTCTGATAAAACCAGTTGTTAGAAAAAAAAATGAAATTAGAAATTTTTCAAAAGCACCTAAATAAAGTTTTAAAACTGGGTTTATCTCTAATCATATTTTATTTTTTGTTGTTAAAATGAGCACTCTTCGAAATCTATCTTTGCCTATAGACCGACAGGGATTTTCGAAGGAATTTGGAATTGAATAGCGGCTGCAGATTTTCCTCCCTTCACATGTTGTTGCTTCTGAAAATTAGATTCAAAAGGCTAAATTTGACTGTATTTTCTTTAAGATATATTGTTTCTATCAAAAAATGGATAATGCCATTCGATTATATGCTTTTTGATTAAGAACACCTGCTAATGGGATATCTGATTCCTAAAACATGTATATCCGACTAAACCCGGGAAGTCGAAAAAATTGATTACATACATTCTTCAATTAAAGATAAAGTAAAAATAGGTCTGTTAAATAGCTTAACTTAAATGAAAGAAAGAAAATTATAATATAATAAAAAAAGTAAGCTCATACTTTAAAAAACAACTTAAAATTTCGTTTTATAATCTGAAAGAAAGGGTACAATTTTCTAAAAGGCGTAAACTTAAATTTATTACAGAATTCAAATAAGGTACCCTGGGGTAATAACGCCAATCGGGGTAATAACGCCAAGTGCTTGTATGTTGCATAATTATGAAATAATCAGATAAATGACACCCATGTGCTCTGCGCAGAAGGGTCTTGAGTCATATAAATCGCAAAAAAACATCTTCAAGTTATTATTTTTAGGTCTTATTGTTTTTAAAAGCAACTAAAATTAACGATTGATCTAAAATTTGCGAGATAAGGTTTTTGATCTGAAGACTATATTTTTTATCCAGAAATACTTTGTTTATTACATAAATTTGTAGTGTGTTTCATGTACTTTCAAATTGTTTAGAAGATTTTGGATATCTTCTCGGGATAATTTGTAGTTTAGGATTTACTGCGCAATAAGTATCCCGGGGTAATAAAGCCAGGGATTGGCGTTATTACCCCGGTTGATCCCCAACAGTGGCCGAACTATATCCGAAAGGGGTTTATATATTAATATGCGACAGCATTATCATTATTGTTAAAATGGTAAGATTAAGGGGAAGGTTGTCCAATACTTAAAAATAATCTCTCTATTTTATTTTTTATTATATTATTTTTATTTTACTAATGTAAAAAATAGTTTTTAACTCTTGTAAATAAAACTATATCAAAATGTTTTCGAGATTCAAATTCGAACATCTTCAAAATCAGGTTTCTATTAAATTTCCACTGGATTATTCAATTGAGTTCGAAATTTTAACTGTCCGCTTTCTCAGCGTTCGGTTTTTCAAAACTTTATAAATTTAACCTTTAACTTATGTGACACAAACTGTAACGTATGAATGTGATGCGGTTTGTGAGACCACAATGTGAATAAAAGGCGGGAATAACTTATGGGATTGTGTTTTTGTACTAAACTTTTATACAAGAGTATTATACTTAATATTCATTCATTTAGTCTCTGGTGATAGTACTAAAATTCTAATTGAAACAAAATTTCTGTAGTGTTTGCAGTTAAACTGAAAATAATAAGTTAAACTAAAAAAAATTAAAAGAAAAATAGTGGTCTACGAAACCGGTAAAATTAGTTAAAGGTTAAAATGCGATCCATGATTAAAAATCATAGAATACTGTTCCTGCGCTAAACTTTTTGTACAGAATTAATTCTAATTAAATTTAATCTATTCAAATATTTCTAATAATATTACGAGAACTCCAAACGAAAGAGAATTTCAGTTGTAATTATTGCTAAACTGGAAAATACAAGTTAAACGCTATTTTTTTTTGGGGGGGGGGGAGGGGTACAGTGTTCAGACAGATTGCTAACAGCAGTTAAAGGTTAATTTTGTTGTTAATATAGAGATAATGATATATAACCATATGAATTATGTATAAAATTGAATAAGAGATCTGTTTGGGATAATATTTTTTAAGCAAACATTTTATGTAATTTTTTAAAAATTTATTAAAGAATGCTCTTTAAAACGTCGACAATTTAACTGTAGGTTTGGAGAATCCGCATTAGTGTGGAGTTATGGGTTAAAAACTATTTACTAGATTACTATAATTATAGTAATAACCCTCAACTGCTGTGGCAAAAATTGTCGCATAACTTACTATGAGCGGCCTGTCAGACCGCTTAATCTAACGATGAATAAAATGTTAAATTAACTTTTAGAATATTATTTTTGTATTGAACCTTATATACAGGACTATTATAAATAAAATTCAGCTATTCAAAAGTTTCTAGAGATAGTAATAGGACTCCAAATGAAACAAAATTTTCCCGGTATCTATAGTTAAACTAAAAATTGCAAGTTAAACTCTGATGCTTGAAAAACTCAGCGGTATGTGAGACGCTAACAGCAGTTAAGGTTTAACAAAAATATTTATTACATATAACTCTAGTTATTATAAAACTTCACATGATTAAAATATTACATTATGAATGGTTAAAACCATGCAATGTTTCTTAAAATCATATTTAAGCGGGACTTTTTAAGCAAAGAGAGACACAGGGTGTTATATTCTGTTTAAGCTCCCTCTCACTCCTTTTTCTTACACTTTCACAAAAAAAAATCAATATTTTCTATCGCATAGAATGCATTCATGGGAATATAAATACTGATTCAAATAATCCGTGCAATGTTTCTAATAATTCTATTTAAATGGTCATTTTTAAGCAAAACGTAGCTTAGAATCTGATACTCTTTTGCCTCCTCCCGCCGCCACCACCACAGCTTTCTTTTTCTTTCAGACTCACAGAAAAATTGTACATTTTTAATAGCTTAGATTGCAATTTGTCAATTTCTAGAGCTGTAGAGTTTGTATTTTTAGAATTGGGCAATCTACATGCCATTATTCCATCTTATTTCATCGTTTTGTTTGCACGGCGTTATTACCCATATAGGTGGGTATTAACGCCAAATAGCATTGGTCAAGAAAAAACGTCATTACATTTTATGAATACATATCTGTTAAATTATTTTATTTTACATAGATAGTCAATGAGTTGCTGTATCAGATCTTATATTTGTTTGAAAAATACAATCTAAAACTAAGCCGTGAAAATTGGTAGAACCTTAACGTGGCGTTATTACCCCAGGGTACCTTATTAAGCAATTTGGCAATTCTTTAAATTTTTGAGAATTACTTTTTCTCATCGATAGGGAACTTCATTATAAAATTTCATCTTTTGCATTATAGACAAAAGTTTTTAGGCTTTGTTTGCGGTCAAACGATTACTGTTTTTGCTTTGCTGCGTTCTGACGGACATGCGATAGAGAAGTCGGAAATCCGGTGATTTTGATTCGGATATCCGATGATACTTCGGATATTGAAAAGTCAGACGGATATGCCGGATATCGGATATTTGCCAGATATCCGTTTTATCCCTACTTTTTAGGTGCTATAAGAGTAAGTAAGATTAGCAAGACGTCTAGGTTTGAGTAACAATGAATAGTAGTAATTATTGAAACTTCTCTACCGATCTCTCAAGAATTAGCTATAGTAATCTCTCTTACCGTAACGCTATTTTTTTAAAGTATAGGAAATCATGATGATGTTTCTTGTTTTTCCAAAAAAATTCTTGGTAGCAATTAATCAGAGTAATTTCTAAATGCGGAATCTGTGGGATAATAAACCTCTACCTGTGTAATTATTAAATCTCTTTTATACAATCTTTGACATCAGAAAATTCCAACACTTAAGCTATTTCTTGTAGGCAAAAATACACATTTTTGTCTACAAGAATTTGTTTTTCGAGCAGTTTATGTACTGTATGCAAATGTCATGGAATGTTTTCCAAACGTAATTGTTCCACTTATAGTCTGCATCAGGTAACCGATATTAACAAAGAAGGTTTCCTGAAATTTCGGTCGTCAACCCGAAGATGCGATAGTGTGTACAGTTGCTTTATAGTCTATCAGTTTTGAGGTTAAAAACTGAGTCTGATTGGGAATATATTTCTTACTCAAAGTGTTGAAAAACATTGTGTTTTGAAAATCTGTGCCTGTATTTTATGTTATTTACAAGTTTTAGTTATATTAGAAACAGATGTAGCTTATTCACGAAATAATTTCTTTATTTCAATACACCACACAACATATTTTTATGCATTTTTTTATTGTATATTATTTATAATAATTGATAAAAAATAATCGAATTGTCTCTATATGTATTTATTGAATAATATATCGTACAAAATAAAACAAAAAAATTTGTGCATAAATTTACTTGTATTTATGCTGCATCAAGTAATATAATGTATAAACAAATTTGCTAAACTAAATAAATAAAAATAAATAATGGCGTTATTTAGTTTTACTGATGCAATTGTTTTGATTAAAATAAAAAATAAGTTTTTTTTTTAAGTTTGAAAAGAAAATGGTGCCACACTTTAAAAAGCATGCATTTTTCTTTATAAAGATTTGTTACATTTTAATATATTTCTTTCCGATGATACTGAGTTTGAGAGACTTAACATAATGCTAAGTGCTTCATTTAAAAGAAAACTTTTTTTGGACGAAATTAACTTTTTAACCACAAATGCCTCTGGAAGACATCAGTTTCTGAAATGTTGCTTTCAGAAGTATTGAGATTAGAATTTCAAGTCAAAAGAATGAATTTTCGCATACAAAGTTGTAGCTGAAAATGTGACCTCTAATTTGAAAAAAAATCTAAGTTATAAAAGCAATTGTGTTCGTGCGTGCACAAATGCATTTTTTCGACAGACAAGCTATTTTTACAGCACCTACCGAAAAGAACTCAAAAACATAATACACTTCTTCCCATACAAGATTCGCCATACCCAAGAGCTGTTTCATAAGGACAAAACATAACGTCTCGCATTCGCAGTCAGTTTTCTCAAAAGAATGACTGTTGATCTGTCACTATTTTTAAATATTCTGTGGAGCGACGAGGCTCATTTCTACTTCACTGAGTTACTCAATACACACAATTCCGCATTTGGGCTCCGGGAAATCCGCGGATGCACACTGAAATTCCCCTACATTTTCTAAAGGTGACTGTTTGGTGTGGAATCACGGCAACATTCATGCTTGGATCATTCTTCCTTGAAGAAATAGCTGCACGTGGTCCTGTAAACATGCTCCATTGCGGACCGTCGTTACCATAACATGCTGCAGACGATTGTTGTGACGCACCTACAACGAAGGCGGACTATTTTCGACTGTTTTCATGCAGGATGGTGCTTCCCACATATCCAAGATTCCGTCAAAGTTTTATTGCTTCCAAACTTCATAAATGAACGTGTTATCAATCGCTTCTTTCGTAATCAATGGACCCTAAATTCCCCGGATCTAAATCTGTGCAATTTCTAGTTATGGGGTCATTTTAAAAGTCTTGTTATCGTGGAGGTGTTGCGTCGTTGAATGACTTAAAGAAATACATAACACTTCATGTGCGAAACATCACAATTGATCAATTACGATTTTCTGCCGAACTCACTGTTCATTGACTTGAACTTTTGCAAGTTAATGAGGATGGTCACATGGAGCATTATATCCTACATTGCCTTGTACATGATTAATAACTGTTTCTCTTGTGAAATTTCATTCTAATCTATTCTTGTTTCTGCAAACTATTTTTTTTCCCTCAAAACAGCGTAGTGTTCTTTTTTCCTTACCTTTATTTAATGTAGTTCGATGACAAGATGAACAGAAAAGACCCAGTTCATGTTAATATGATTGCTGGATTTTGTTTTGGCCTTATATTGTATTAAATTTAATGTTTTCCGGGAAAAAATGTCATGTGGTGGGCATTTTGAATTTTAATTTTTCTTAATGCTCTGAGTTGCATTCCGTTCACCTGTTTGCACTGTAGTTTATAGCGTAAGTTTAATTATAACCACCCTGTATGCATAACATATGTGTCAACATTTAAATGGGGTGGGGGGAGAAAGTTTTGAGGTCTGGGCAGTCATGATTGGTGTAAATGTACCAAATTTTTCCGGAAGTTCTTCTTCCGGATGTCTGCAGTAGATAGTTTTTTTTTACTTTTTGTAATGAAAGCTACCTAATAACCATAGATGTCACAATATTTTAAAAACTTTAAATAGCATAAAATCCTGATGCGTTTACAGATATTAATTTAGTAAAATTGACTACAAAGTGTTTTTAAAGTCTCTCTTTGTGGCTAAAAGCACATTCACTTATTACTCAGTTTTATTCCACATTCCTCGTAAGCCATTTACTTTAAATTTTATTGATTTTTACTTACCTCTATCATTATAAGAATAATATATTGGATTCGTAAAATTTTTCGAATTGCGGTTTTCCTTGGATATACACGTTTTATTGATCAAATAACACAAAGAACATGCTTTTACAAAGCGACTGTATCTGAGTCTATGTGTATGCATGTGATACAAATTTTATGGGCACTTTTTCAGAAACTAAAATGCAAGAATTTTCAGCATAGTTCAGTTTCAGTTATTCCGTGATATAAATTATCTCTGTTTAACTTTTGGAATAAAGAGCTCAATAAGTGATGCAGCTATGCGGCATTATTCATGATTATCGCAATAGCTCTATTTCAAGAATTAATGTACTATTTTTCATCAAATTCATTTCACAATTGCCCGATTCCTGATATAATTAGTGTTGCTTAGTTTTAAGAGTAATTCGCTTAACAAGAAATGCTTCTTTCCAGAATTTTTTTTTTTTTTTTACGATTTTTGAAATCATTTTACTTAAAAAACTAACACACAAATTTTCATCAAGCTTCAGATTTAGTTAGAACTTGACATAACTTTTTGCCAATTAGATTTTGTTTTAAATTGCTAAACCAATGACATATTATGTTTCATTTTTTTAAGAAGCACTAACTTGTATGAGAGAGAAAACACTTTTGGAATTGCCTCATCCAACTACTTAAAATGTATTAAGAAAAATCGGATTCGCTTGTGTTATTTAGCTTATTATGATTTATGAAATTATATTGAACATAGGTGTCGAATAAAAATATCAAAAGTCTCTGAAAAGGGTATAACACATTACATAACACATAAAAAATACTTTTTGTACTTAACTGATTTTAATAGCAAGCATACATTTATAAAACATACGTAATGACATTTTTCTTACGTAAAAACTTTGGCATTACGTAACGTATTTTTAATTAAAATTTATTTAAACGTAATAGCTTTCAATCTAAAATAAAAGATTTTCCTACAGTAAATCCATTCAACCTTTTCCTATGTAAAAATTTTTAGTTTTGACGCATTAAAAATTTGAAAAATAAACAAATAATTAAGCAAACTTTTTTTTACATATTTGTTATTTCTTGAGGAATTTAATCTGAATAATACAAAATAATTCCTTGCTTGAAATGAATATTTATGTAAAACTTTCAAGAAAAAAGCTCTTCTACTGTTTATATTATAAAATGTTAATTTTGGATGCATTAACGTTTTAAACTACACTCTAAAAAATAAATGTGTAAATTAGCCTATTTTACCCGAATATATGTGTAAATTTCTAAAATTACACACCTGTCGTAAAATTTACACATTTTTTTCTGAAATTTACCTGTTTATATGTGTATTTAGGATATGAAAGTAAGTGTGTAATTTTTTATCACTTGAAAAACTCAAGCAAGTGTGTAAATGTCTAGAAATGCTTGGATTTACACGCATTTATGTGCTAGTCTAAGTTAAACTTAATTATAAGTACACACATAAGTGAGTAATTTTTTAAAAATACATACTTGTCATAAAATTTACACATTTTGAACAAAAAATTACCTTTTTTTATGTGTACCTAGCTTGTGAAATCAAATGTGCAATTTGTTATCTCTTGATTAACTCATAGAGATGTGTAAATGTAGAAAAGTACCTGCATTTACACGAATGAAAGTGTTAATCATAATTAATGATCAACTGAAACAGATTTTTAAGATCAAAACAGAAACTGAAACCGAATTTCGGTACTCATCCTATTTTCGGCCAAAAACGAAAATGACCAAAAAAATTTTAAGTGATTAATACTTACAAAAAGATATATAATTAGGTCCGTTCGAAATTATGTATAAACGTAAGACCGATTGTCGTTGTTCAGTCCATTTGTTAGTCTGTCTGTCCGTCTGTCAGCGTATAATAGAGAAAAAACTACCCAACCGAATCGTTTGAAATTTAAAATATAAAATTGTTCCATAATTTTGTCAAGTTTTTTTCAAATTTTATCAAAATCGGATGTATAGTTTGATTACAGGGACAATCAAAAGTATTAGGTTACATTACCGTCAATGAGAAAAAATGTTTCAAGTTCATTTTAATGGTGTTACAGCCAAACCAAACCTTCCAAGCAAGAAAAAATTTATATACATTTACCGAAGCGTATTAAAATATACATTCGGTGCAAGGTGAAAAAATGTTTATTATTCATTTACAGAGCTGCACAAAAGAATTCCGTCACATAGTGATATATGGGAAAACATTGTTTTCTGCGTATTTCAATCATATTAAATTATTTCATATATAATTAAGTTGATATACATTGCTCAGTTTTATTGCAAGTTACTTCTTTAATAATAAAAAGCGCTAACAGTATTTACAGGCACTCACAAAAGATTTCGGATACTATACTGCACCAGGACTACTCTATGTTATAAATATGTTGCTAGAAGTGCATTTTTAGTTGTGATATGAGTTTTTAAGTGTAACTATATTTTTGCATATTACTTTGTGTGTATAAATGCTGTAAATCATATACAGGGTAACACAACAGAATATGTAAGAGTTACAGAGTAAAAATGAAAATAACAGTGGTTTTCGAATCAGTTACGCATTTTTATGATATCCCATGATAAGTAATGATTCTAGGTTTGCGATCTTGATTACGTCCTATTTAAGAAGAGGTCCTATTATTTTCGCATTACTGAATTGGAGGTATATAATCGTGTCAAATTTTATATTCATGCATTTTATCATAAGAGTTTAACAGCTAATGTATGAAGCTCAGAATATTTATAAAATTAATTGTAGTACGAACGCACCTCATTTGCCACGTTTGACGTGCAATTTCCAATTTGTTAATGATGCTACACACTTTCGAATGTAATACAATCTATATGTATCTATGAAGTGTATGATAAAATACACTTTCTGCACAATCGGTGGTGCAAAGAATATTTATTATTAATTTACAGGGCCACACACAAGTATTCCATTACATAATATTATAGGGGAGATACTGTTTGGGGCGTGTTATAATACTATTAAACTATTTCACACTTTATGTACGTTGTTGAGGTTTATTACAAGTTACGTGGGTACACGCCGTATACCCTTTGGATTTTTTTAAGGAACTCTGTATATCCTCTATTTCTCCAGTGTATACACTCTAGGGTATACCCTATGTTTTTTGTATATACCCTCTGCTTTTTTACGACTACACCGCTGTCAGAAAGCAGATAGTATTTACAGAAACACACCGACAGCTTTCGGCCACTATATTGTATCCGAAATACTGTATCCAGTACACCAAAATCTGAATATTTTTAGAACTTTGTTATAGCACGAACGCATTTCATTTGCTACGCTTGAAATGCAATTTCCAGCTTGTTATAAATTAATTATTGACATACAGAATCATATTTCTAACACACAAATATATATATGCATGTGTATGTATAAGGTTCAAATAAAATGAAAACGTATTCCATGCATTAGTTCTTGAGATAGAGCGCCCACAAAATTTATATCACATAGAGACAGACAGAGTCACAGACATACAAACAAACATTTTGTAAAAACATTTTTAACCTTATAAAATGTGTAAAATCCGTTAAAAACAGGAATTCGAGAATTTTCACGAATCCAGTATTTTCTTGAAAAAATAGAAAAGTGTAAAAATGTTTCAGGTTCAGGTATTTTATCTTTTACGATGATTTTTGTTAATAATCAGCTGTCGACAAAACACACATCTGCGACACTTATACTTCTGCGGTTTCAAAAAGGAAAAAAAAAATATTAAGCCTGCTGTTTTGAACAAACAGCTGATAAACTTCAAAGTTTAGTGATGTATGTATTGTTTGCTTTATAATTTTCACCTGCGCATATGCCATGCGCAATAGGGAACAATCGCAGACGATTTTTAAATTAACGACAGCATAGTTTATTTGTTGATCTTTGGAATACACAGAGAACGAGAACATTTTCTTTGTAAAAATAGCCATTTATGTATGTATAGTCCGTCAAAGTTTAAAAGCTTAAGCAAGAAATAATACAAGAGTATCGCAATATTCTGTGTTTGATACAAAATACGTCCAAGAAAGTTTACAAATGCTGTTGGTATGTGTAAATGATTCATGCCACTGCTTTTGTAATTAATACTGGACTATTTGTTTTCTACAACTAAATCTATGGATTACCATAAAAGAATGAAGAAATATGTAGATGGAAAATAGGTATGAAAAATGTTTTTTCTGTTTGCTTTTCTTTAAATTACAATGATTTAGTTGAAATAATTAAAAATCTATCAATAATCCATATAGTATTTGAAAGAATGAGGCTGAAATTTCATAATTCTATTGTCTATTTATTTTTTGTATTCTAGAAGCTTTTATTATTTTATTTTGTGAATGATTTTAATGAGAGGAATTTCAAAATATCTATACGATATACACTATCAGAAAATATATGATTAACCAAAGAAAAAAGGAATAAAAATAAACAGTGTTCAAAAATTACAATAATGCATACAATCACAGTTAAAATTCATATATTATTATATCGATATATTTTTTAAACGTTTCGAGATTTTTACGAATTTAGATCTAATAAAACAAGTTTACAAACCAATTTCTAAATTTTATCCCATTCATTTGGATTTCACTTAGGGTGTTAACTATTTTAAAAAGTGGATTTAAGCTAGCAATTAAATCATTATTTTAATCAACAATTTGAAAAAAATCAATTATTTAAATCAAAATTGATTTAAATCTAATTGTTCTAAATGACATAAACGTATTAAAATATAAGATTAATGTAATTTGGAAAAGTTATACATGCATTTTGCCTTACGAATAAAGAAAAAAAGCTTTAAATAATTGTTTCTAATCTTAATTTCTGAGTTCTGTAAAACATTAAATACAATAACTTTGTAAAGGCATAAAAAATGCATATAAAGGCATAAAGGCATTTCATTTAAATATTATATTTAAATCTAAATCTAATATAATTTTGTGATGTCATAATTTTCTTAAATATATATATACATATATATATATATAAGAAACATATATAATATAAGAAATATATATAAGAAATATATATATATATATATATATTAGCATGCACATACATTGTGTAAGTTATGATTTATGCTATAACAGTAATTTTTGTTATTACAAATGCAAAACGAGCTACCAATAATATTTGTTAGTTATGTTGATTATGCCATATTGAAATTACTTATTTGCAGTTTTTATTAATACTGTTGATTACTGTTTCATTTTGGCTATTTGTTAAGGCTGCAATACTTTGTCCCTTTTGAAATTAACAAAATGCACCCTATTTTTTAAAAAATAGTGAAATTTACTTGTAATTGTTGCCAGATCTTTTTTTAAATAAATCCCTCCATACCGCAGCACTTCTACATCTGTGCAATCAAGACTTAACAAAAATGATAGAAGTTTTTTTCTTGGAAATAAGCAAGATATTATTAAAACGTGTTATTTAATTGTATTTTTCAATTCGAATTTATAGAAGTATTGAAAATTAATGATTTTTTTTTATTTATCATACTAAAAAATTATGCATATATTTTTATTGCTACTAAGCACACTATAGTAATATATTTTCTGATGTAATAGTGACTTTTTTTAGAACAAGCATTCTGCCCCTTTTCATTTTAGAATGAATAGTAAATACTGAATTATCATTTTAGTAATTAAAGCATTACAATATACCTAATTAAAGATTGTAATCAATTTAGATTTAAGTGCAGCTACTGATAATTGTAATAAATGTGAAATCATTATTTTTAAATATAGTTTTACATAATTATTGCAAAATATTAATGTGTATAACTTTATTGTATTATATTAATTAATGAAATTACTAATTTACAGTTTTTATATTTTTTGTAATTACTAACTAAGAATTAAATTTTATTAATTAAAGTGTAAAAACATATATTATGTTTGTAAATAAAGGTCTAATTGTTTTAGAAACCTAAAATCTATTAATCTTAAAAACCTATAACCTAAACCTAAATCTATTCAATATTTCAATGCTGGAGAAAAAAAATATTCGATTTAAATAAAAAGACATATGTTTTAAATACAAAAATCCAACTTTTATTATTATTACTTTTTAAATCATGATTTTTTTACACCCTAATGTTACGGAATTTTTAACTAATTTTTGTTAGCCGATCCGTCGGAACTGTCTGGTAGGCGGAGCGTTAAAATAAGTTTTTTTATTTATAACTATTCTCTAATCTTGTAAATAAAATATTAATGATAATATACCAAAGTGTGACTTTATTTTATGTATGGTCTTCAATTTTATACTTCATTCACATAAAAAAGTGATTAACTGTGTATTCGTTCTTTATTTTTAGCTATGTCTGGTAAAAGAAAGTACGATTATAAGGATTTCTAACAGACAATTATATGAAATTTTTTTATCACATTTCATTTAAAGCCACTATAGTAAATTCTTATAAACTAATTGTATTATTTAATGATGATATCAGAGTAATATTGGCCCTGGCAACATAGATTCTTAGAAAGTCGTACAAAAACTTCATATAAGACCTGAAAAATGAGCTTTGTTTTAAAAAATAATAATCATAGATAGCAAGAGTTATTATTTTTTAATGTATAATTTTATAAATAAAAATGTAATTTTGGCAATGAATTATTAAAATTATTTTTAATAATTAAAATTTTTTTAAGTATGAATTTTGCTTCAGTCAAATCATAATGTAAAGTGAATTACACCTTTGTATCACCGTGTTGCATAACTGCGATATACACTAAAGTCAAAATAACCAGTGAGCATTAAGGATGCATTTGAAAAAAAATTTCCCCTTCAACAGTTCGAAATTTTCTGATACAATTTCAGACTCACTTTTAGAAGTAAAAACACGAAACTTGCTGAGGTGACTTTTAAAGAGATCTATAAGATGTCGTGTGATTTATTTTTTTGTTAAATTCATTAGAATTAGATTTATAAACTATTATTTCCTCAGTATGACCCTTTTTTCGTTCCCAAATCTCCCGCTTCGAAAAATTCGGCTCAAAACATTGACTTTAACAACATTTTTTTGCAATATTTTCTGCGTTTATCAAAACATTGACAAGCACGTGACTTAATATAGCTTCTAAATAAGAGAATTTGCAAGTTTGATGCGTTTGAGAGCAAAAACGAATTTAAAAATAAATTAGAAAAAAGGCAATTTGTATGGAAATAACCCTTAATCGGGGGTCTTATTTATTACTGTTACCATCCGTCATAGCATTTTGGCCACGTATGTTATTAGAATTCTCAACATACGACGATACTGAGTTAAACTTTCATGTCAAAGTTTACTTGATCACGTGAGCAGTTTTAGATCGTTATTGCTAAAACGAATTTTGTAAAATTAAAAGGGCTAGATAGCCCAGAACACATTTTTTGTTTCAAGGGTAAGTTCATTTATTTTACAATTAAATACTTGAAAATTAATATTATGGATGAGAAGTGTGTTATTTTCTGCTTATTACAAATTTGAAAAAAATAATTTATCATTTTTGTGTTTTAAATCATTTTTTTCATGTTTAAATGAGGTTAAACCACATATTCTAACATTAGAGTAGATATTTGCAGTTTTAACATTATATTGCATTTAAAATAATTATTAGATTTAAATACTATCTGTTTCAGCGTGTTTATAATATATTTTGCTATGAAACTTCGAATTTTCATTATTTTACATGCTATACATTTCTTATTTCATTTTCTACCGATGACAAAAGACAGCTTTTCATAGATTTCAATTCATGTTTTTCGTTTGTGGTTTTTAAATTGAAGACTTTTTATAAGCGTATTGCATTCAAAAACTACAAGAAAAATAAATAAAAACTTTAAAAAGATGTCATTTGATATCAGAAGAAATAGTTTTAACCTAGGCCGAAAAATTAAAATGTTTACACCAAATCCAATTATAGAAACAGAAGCAATTATAAATTTTTTTCAGATTGAACAAACATTGATTTTTGATCTTGTTTTCAACTACTTAGACTACAAATCTGTTAAAAGGAAAGAACACGCCAAACATACGAGTTTGTCCTTCATGCATTTTTTTTCGGTAATGAAAACACTTAATTCACATTTTACTCTCCAAAGTATCAGATAAAACTATGTACACAAAAATCTGTGTATTTTAAATATTGCACAAAATTATGTATTTTACATGTTACGCAGACATACGTGTAAGAACAGAATATTACATACAAATCTGTGTATTTTGCATGTTACACAACATTATGTGTATTTCCCTAATACACAGAAATATGTGCAAAAACTGAATATTACGCAGATATATGTGTAAAAGTATTACTCAGAAATATGTGAAAAAAATGAATATTACACAGAAATATGTGTAAAAGTATTACACAGAAATATGTGTATTGCCCAGCAGTTTACTCATTGAAGCGTGTATTTCAGGAGTTATCAGATAATTTTTACACATTTGGACTTATCATCAAATTACACATTAAAGTGTGTATTTTGAAATTTACACATTTGGCGCAATTTACACACCAATTTACACATATAGACATGTCGTTTTTGTATCATCGATTTACACATTTTTGAGTGTAAATTTACACATTTATTTTTTAGAGTGTATGAAAAACTATATTTTAAAAACATGTCTTTTTTTAAAAAATTCAAAAATACAGGAGAAGAAATAAAAATAGTTTAAAATTGAGGAAATGTCATTCAAAATTAGCATCAGAAAAACATTCTCAAATTGTTGTTGTCATTTGTAATACATATAATAATTTTTCCTTTAATATTTTGAAATTCTTGCTTTAGAAATCTTCCACTAATACTATTTGTTTCAGGAACTGATTATTATTTTCCAAAGGTTGATTGCAAATCAATATTTTCTTTTATTGTGCGTATCTAACTAATTCGCCTTTTTATTCTTATATATGGGGCCTTTTCACAATCAGCATTTTCTAATAAAGTATTTCACATTCAGTTATAATATACAGATATGCAGCTTCTGTAATGATGTAATTGTTGGAACATGAAATATTTTCCAATCGACCAATTTTGTTTGTGGAAAGGATACAAAAATTTAAAGAGTGTAGCTTTTTCAAAATTAATAGTTAAATCACTTTAATGTCATAATCTTACATAATAAATTAATTTCAATATTATACTTTTAGAATTAGCAACTTATTTATAATAGATTTAAAAAAGTAACTCGTTTAAATCTTTTTGGAATCTTCAGCATTATGTAAAAACCAACTGTCATTAGAAACAATAAAATAGCGCGGAATGCTTCTATCATTACCATCATTTAACACAAAATGTATCTTTAATTGACATGGAATATCTTATCCAAAATATGAAAGGAATTCAAATGTAAAAGGAAGAAACGTTGTAACAACCAAAACGGTAGAAATTTGAATATACTGCTTTGGGATAACGTAATGAGACATTGCGGGACGTGATGTGTCTGGCGTGGTTGCGTGCTTGCCCGGGCGATTGCTTATGCTCAGGCAAGGAAAGAGGCATGATAATTTCCTATTCCCTCCTGTTGACACGTAATTGCATGTGTGGACATCATGGCTTACCCATTGCAAAATTTGATTACTGTGGAACAGCAAGATGCCTTATCAAAATCTGGTGCAGTGTTTTGATAATAATGATAATAACACGCTGCTCCTTAATCATCAAATTTTGAAATGATAAAGCCAAACAGTTGTCACATGCTCTGAAGAGCCAATTAGGTAAAACATATTTGTACGTAACGCATACGTCTTTCTGCAAAGGACAACACTTTCAAATTTAAAATAAATTTCAGTTTTACAATTTTAGGTATTGCAAATTTTTTAACTTCTAAACATTGCCCATTTTTAATTTTTAAGCCATTTTAGAGCAAAAATGTCTTTTAAATGAAATTAAAAGCTGTGAAATGAAATGAATGTTTAAATGAAATTGAAAGCTGTATCGCAATTTGTTTTTGAGTTATTATTATTATTATTATTATTATTATTATTATTATTATTATTATTATTATTATTATTATTATTATTTGTATTTTTAATACTTTTTTGTCAATGTTGCAACAGATGTATTTTATTTCTGATAAAAGTAAAGGGAAAATGGGGAATTACTGCGTCTTTTTGTTGAGAAAAAAACACATTTTTGTGACCTTCAAAACGTGCCTTACGTCATAACAGAGTTCCTGGACCAATCCGAAAAAAAAAACAGATACCACAAGGATCCAGATGCATCTCAGATACATCTATACCCGATCGAAAACAACAACCACTTTCAAAATGGTTAATAAATAAGTAAGTATAATGGATTAAAGGGTTTACAAAGCTTTTCCTTTTTATAAATTAGCTAGTTTCTGGATTGACGCAAATAAAAAGAAATATTTCTGAATTCACATGAAAAATTCATAAGAATTACTAAATTATCTTACTCAGTTTTTAACCATTCTCTTTTATAAAATAAATCAAAGCATTACAGATCATTATAAAAACTGAACAACATTAATAATCAGAAAAAAACAAAAATCTCTGTACTATTATATAAGAAAAAAATGCCTTTCTTCACATGTAATATAAAAAATTCTGAAGAATAAAATATTAGAAACAATTTTAGTATTTCATTTTTAATACATATATTAAGACCATCCCAAACCACTCATAACATTTAAAAATCTTTATGAAGCATTTATATTATTTTGAAAATAAATGTTTGTTCTTCAAAGAAATATCATTACAGAAATGTCTTTTCTAAACTAATAAAACATTTTCGAAAGCAATAAAGGGGCTATTTGTTTGGTGGTTTCTATTACAAGCTATAAAATGCTTGAAATAATATATCTTGTCGTTTACTAAAGTAAAAGACGTTTTAAAAATGTTTTTCTTTAGTGCACTTTAAAACAATTATTAAAAGGAACATATACAAATAAACTTCAAAGTAAAAATAAACAATACAAGCGTTTTACTAAACATAGTTTAAAATTTAAAATTTCTTACATGTATTTGTATTAAATAAAAATAGGTAAATTCAAAAGTTCAAAATTGTTTCGTTTATTAAAATTGTTTAAAAAATCCTTTAATAAAGAAAATGATGTTTTACAAAATATAAATATTGAATTTTATCCATTTTTCAAACTGGTAACAAGGGGATAGGACGACAAAGTGAAAACTTTTAATTATAGATGCTGTGATGAAGTGTTACTTGTTAGCTAAACTAACTTAACAGTTAATAAATTCATTCTGGGAATAAAGTAACTAAAAAATGGCAGTCTATGTGAACTAGTTGTTAATGCAGGACAAGAAATAATTATAATAAAAAAACGATTCTGCAAGAAAATAATCAGTTGTAAGAAAAGGTCCATATTGAAAAAAATAAATGACAACTACAATTATAAGGGAGGCTGCTCGACTTTTGAAAAATTCAGTTTTTTAAAAACTAAACTGAAACTGTAACAAGCTTTCCGAGTCTAAAGACCTTTCTGAGTTCTTAATCGAAATATTTATCGGTCATATCGTGCTGATAAAATCTTTTTTTTTTCAGATCATTTACTGTTTTAATCCCTTTTTCTAATTATTTCTTTGTTGATGGCAATTTTAAAACGTTTTATAAGCCGAGATATTTTTCCTTAAGAATTGTGAACACACTTATAAAACCAAATCTCTAACTTCAGTCGTGAACAAATGGGAATTCGCTTGCAATATACAAACACATACATTTCATATTAATTCTGATATGACGAATAATATACTAATTTCCTCAGGTAGTCTTATAAATTGGTTGTTTAGTTTCTGAATAGTCTTCTTGTTTACGTTAAAAAAATCAAAACATTTTAATAAAATCTAACTTAATTTTTTAATGTTGTAATTATAACAGAAAATGCTCTACAACTATTTTAAACACACACGTTAAAATTTGCTTTTTTTTTCTTCAGAAATGAATATATTCGTTAGTGTTTTTTTAGTTTTTTAACGCACTGTAGAAGCGTCTATTGAAAAAGCTTATGATGAAGAAAAAGAATATTTTAAAATCGAATTATTTCATGGTTGAAAAAAATCTGCTTAGGCCCAATACAAATTTTTAATAGGAAAAGGCAAAAAATAACAATTAAAGATACACATTGTAAATAGTAAATAATAAAATAAAATGAATAAACTTAATAAAATCGATAATTTAGATTAGATTTAAAATAAGTTTAAAATTTTAAGTATATTACATGTACATTTAGGAAATATCATCCAAACCGTACGTTAGAATTGAGATTTGATACACAAAATGAGATAAATACGCATAAAAAATACAACTATATTTAAGAACCGGTTTTATTCCTGCGATTTTGCTAATTGAATACTGATTTATGATATACAATACAAACAAAAAAAAAATAAATAAATACTGACATTTATTGATAAATGTGAAGTTTGTGACAGATGGCTTTTACTGATACATTGATTAGTGTTTTTTTTTTTTTTTTTCGTAGGTTATAGATGATATTATCAGTACGTCCACATATTTTATCGGACCTGGCTGAAATCTTTCTCGGTCTGTTTGAACCTATTTTATGTGTACTGCCACATGGTAAATCGGCTTTCCCTTTTTTTTTAAGACATTTCTTTTTCGACTTAAAGGAATATTTTGTTCTAAAAAAGTCAAACCAGGAGGTTGTTTAATAAGAGTAAGACTTTTATGTCAGTTTTGTGCACCATAAAAGAGTTTTGTATAGAAAATAGTTAAAAAAAACCCTCTTTCAAAACCTTTCCGGAATTTAAAACATTAAAAGGAAAACTCTAAATCATGTTAAGCTGCAAGGGCTTCCATTCCACGAAACCAACGCATATAGAAACTCTCAGCTGCTTTTCTGTTTAAAACTGAAAACAATAAAGTAAAACATTCTAAAATTGAAATTATGGCTTAGTGTCAAGGTTTTTTTGTGCTGGCACTGTATGGTGTCATAAATGGTTTAGAATGTTTGAGGATCTACATTTTTACGCTTTAGCGCATATAAATCTAATACGATAAGAAAATAATTAAAACAGATGTTTTCTAACATTTTACAAAATAAATTCTTTAAATTTCTGGTTGTTTTTCTTCGTAAGATATTTAACTCTTTCCTGCACCATGTGTTATATCTGGTACATTCTTAAAAACGCAATAAGTTTCATTGTGTACGATGAATTTAGGCAATATGATCTTTGCCCCTGATAAAACAAAAAATGTTTCGATCAAGGTACTAAGATAAAACTTACTTTCATTATTTTTACTGAATAGTTAAAATTTTTGCTGTAAAAAAGTCGCAGAGTGTTAAACACATAAAAATAATTAATCTAACTTCAGCCCATTACAAAATATAGCAATACAATGTTTTAAATCCCTAATCGTGTACATATGGCACACACCATAAAATATCAAATTTTGGCTGAAAATTTGAAACTTTTTTTTTTGTTATTTTTTCCATTATTAGACCGATATATAGAATTTTATTCATAAAAATAGGAACGTTTCAAGCAGTAAAGTGCTAAAACATTCTTTTAACTTTATTTGAATAACTGTTGTGTTGATTTGGGCTTTGCACTATGTTAATTCAAAGAAATAAGGTAAAATATATTGAAATTCTCCAACAACATTACCAATATTTATTTAAACTCGGCTAAAAATTTTGTCAAAAGTGTAAAAAGTATACGCAGGAAGTTCACAGAATCCCTTATAAGTTTTATACTATTTGAAAGAATTTTCGTCAGTTCACAGGAGAATATCGGGAAATTTCCATCTTAGGTTTGCTGTTTTTACTTGTTTTACGGAAAAAAAATCAAATGGTTATAAATTACGATTCAAATACGAAAAAGTTCTAAGCAGCATAGCTGCTAGAACGTCCCTTTAATAGTGATAAAAATACCGATTTATACTGTAGGATTTCCTGTAATTTTTTATATTAGCTTTTGGAATTTTCTATATTTTGTTGAAAGTAGACAAAAATAAATAAATAAATAAATAAATAAAATTTTGTGTTTTAACAAACTATGACCAACGGGGAAAAGTCCTTCAATTCAAGGTTTTTTAAACTAAAAATGTAGTTTTTAAAATATTGTTAAATTTTTAGTTATTACCTTTATGTAGGCTATGTATTTTAAAAATATTCCTCAAAAAATGATGCCAGAGATCTAACATTTTAAAGAAATTTTTATTGTTAAATTTTTGTTTTTAAAAAAAGAACGACGAATTTTTTTTCCCACAACTTAAAACACAGCTATGAATTTTTCAATAATTAATTTTCAAGCAAAAAAATTTATCTTTAAAAGTATCGTAATCTTCATTTAAATAACTTATTACATAAGTTTTTTTAACACTTTTTATATATACAAATTTTTAATCTCCGTCAGAACCGAATAATTTCAAAATTAATTTCCATAATCATTTCACAATTTTGATGAACCAAGTCATACATTATGAAAATTGAATCAAAACTTAAAAATATATTAATGAAAGTTTTTTTCATTCCATTCAATACTATCATACGAAATTAGTCCTAAAATATCACATGATAGTTAATCACTCACGTTGACATGGAGATTATTCTATTAAATCTTATCATACGTAATGATTAAATAATATCTCATGATGGGTAATGATTCTAGATTGCTATGGTATTACGTTATATGGATGATAATATTTTCATATTACTGAATTTAATATACATAATCGTAATAAATTTTGCAATCATGCAGTTTTACATAAGAGTGTAAAAAGTATTGCATCAAGATCTCAATAGAATTTGTGAAAATCATAGCACTAACGCACCTCACTTCCAACTGTTGCCGTAGATTTTCCGACTTGTTTTAATTTATAGTTTTGAGCCAAAGACATAATTTACTGAATGCGATACGATAATACTATTTTCTGTGGCGAAACGTATAACATAAATTGATATATTAATAATAATAATAATATATTGCGTCTTATATTTGGAACATTTTTGTTTGTTATGATATATACTTACTTTACAATAGTTATTACGAGAAAGAGCGTTTCACTCTCCAAGGAAATTTAAGTTCATTTACAAATATAAAAATCTCATTACTGAAATGCATTTTATGCTTAAGAAATTACTTTCTAAAACTATATATCTTATAGTTACTTTAATGTATTCATTATAAATATTAAAATATTTCACATATTGTTAGTTGCTCTTAACAAAAGCGAATTTTGTTTAAAAAATTGCTTTTTCAACTTAAGAAAAATAATTAATTAAACATTTACATAAAATATTAATATTTCCAATCTAATCCTAAAACAATAATAGAAATAAATATTTCATGTATATTTTGAATTATAAAAGAGTATTATTGAAATTTAAAAATTTCACAAAACTAAATAACACTAGACAACAGGAATACTACTTTTTTCTGATTTTAGTTTCACCCTGAATGAAAAAAATATATGTAGGGTAGACAACTATAGGTGCTACGTATTTGCATAATTACGAACGAACCCAAAAACAATTATCTGTTATTTTTTGTAGGGTGGCCCATTACTGGAACATAGGCGGTCCATTACTGGAACATAGGTGGTCCATTACTGGGCTTTTGGGTGTTTAAACATATTTCTATTATTTAAAATTAAATTTTTATTTCTATTGGGAAATGTAATTGTGGGATTAGTTAAATATTGTTGAAAGATTAATCTAATATGAAAAAAATTGGAATACAATAATTATAATTATTAATAAAAATTATTTTTTAGAGAAATTCCTTAAGGGGGCCCATTACTGGCACTTCTACCCTATATAAATGTAGGTAGCATGAAACATGTTTTATTTTTTAAAAAAAACAAGCTTTTACTGCATATAAAATGACGTCATTCGCATCCGCTGAAGAATTCCACATTTACGATCTAGTCTTAAAACTCCTCTATAGGACCTTCATGTAACCTCATGTATTTGACGCCGTAATCGTAGAATACTGCACGAATTCAACAAAAAGCAAATTTGTCCTTCGGGGTCCATTTCAAGTGGTCCAGCACTGGTCGCTCGACTATTTTTAAAAAAATTGAAATTTTTTGTACAGGAACCCTAACATGATGGAAGTTCAAAATGACCGTTATTTTAATTCTACTATTTTTTGTTTGTGCATGGCGGCCATCTTTGTTTCATCGTGTGCAGCGATTTTCTCAAATACTAGGATACACAAAATTGTAAATATCTCGTCTTCTATTTTCCCAATTGAAATGGGGTTTGCAGCATTTTGTTCAAAATAAAATAGGCTAAATATACAGTGGAAGAAAAAATTTTGAAAAATAAATTTTACAGGTGAAATGTTAGCACAAAGTTTACGCTTTTTTCCAAAATCTATCCGTTTGCAAGAGGAAAATTTTCATGCAAGGGAAACTGTCAACCTTACACAATTTTTTCTACAAATAAGTCAAAAGTGCGTGTACTCATACACCAAGTCCCAGATCTGGGAGTTAATTTCTCTTTGCGAAAAAAATTCCGAAATTCGTCAAAAATTTCAAAAATCGCACTTTTTAGGCTTTGATATCTCTGGTGGGGCACGAGATAAAAATCTGAAATTTTGGCCTATGATTGTATCGTGTAGTAGCGTTATGTACAAAAAATTTCAAGAAGGAGATTTGAATACAAGCTGAGATATGACATGGAAAATATGTGAAAACAATACTGCCAAACTATTGTAAACCTACTATGTAATTGTTCAACAAGACTGTCAACCTTGCACAATTTTTTCAACAAATAGGTCAAAAGTGCGTGTACTCATACACCAAGTCCCAGATCTGGGAAATGATTCCTCTTTGCGAAAAAAATTCCGAAATTCGTCGAAAATTTCAAAAATTGCACTTTTTAGGCTTTGATATCTCTGGTGGAGCACGAGATAAAAATCTGAAATTCTGGCCTTTGATAGTATTGTGTAGTAGTATTATGTACAAAAAATCTTAAGAAGGAGATTTGACTACAAGCTGAGATATGACATAGACAATATGTGAAAAATAATATTGTCAAACTATTGTAACCTACAATGTAATTGTTCCACAAAACTGTCAACCTTATACAGTTTTTTTCTACAAATAGGTCAAAAGTGCGTGTACTCATACACCAAGTCCCAGATCTGGCAGTTGATTTCTCTTGGCGAAAAAATTTCGAAATTCGTCAAAAATTTCAAAAATCGCACTTTTTAGGCTTTGATATGTCTGGTGGAGCACGAGATAAAAATCTGAAATTCTGGCCTTTAGTAGTATTGTGTAGCAGTGTTATGTACAAAAAATTTTAAGAAGGAGATTTGACTACAAGCTGAGATATGACATGGACAATATGTGAAAACAATATTGCCAAACTATTGTAATCTTCTATGTAATTGTTCATACCTTCAAAATTTTAAATTAATTATTTATGGTACAAAGTTAAATGTTAATTACAAATATCTTCTTCAAATGCGTCTGTTTGATTTAAACAATTCAGAATGTATGCTAAGCCAATACACTATTTGTCCAGAGGAACAAACCTACTACAAATGCTATTGCAACAATTTTACTCGGTACACATTTCAGGAAAAGTAAATTTCAGACAATGGGTTGCAACTGATCGAGTTGGCATGGTTTCAGTTATTAAATCTAGAGAATTTCATTCAAGTTAACAAGGGATGACAAGATTTGGGTGCCTTCAAATAAAATTTTGAGAAAGAACAGTCATATGGACTGACAACAATAACTGGTCGAACTCATAACATCTCTCGTAAATAGTGTTAAGCTCTTTGTTGAGCATATATAGTATCTTTGTAAATTAAACATTTATTATTAAACTGTTTTCAAAAAACGATATTTTCTGTGTAAATATTGTAATAAATGAGACTAATCTCATTTCTCCTACTGTACTCATAATAGCATTTCTTAACATTTTTTAATCACCGTATCTCAGCTTATAGTCAAATCTCCTTCTTGAAATTTTTGGTAGATAACACAACTACACAATACTATCAAAGGTCAGAATTTCAGATTTTTATCTCGTGCTCCACCAGAGATATCAAATCCTAAAAAGTGCGATTTTTGAAATTTTTGACGAATTTCGAAATTTTTTTCTCAAAGAGAAATTAACTCCTAGATCTGGGACTTGGTGTATGAGTACACGCACTTTTGACCTATTTGTAGAAAAAAATTGTGTAAGGTTGACAGTCTTGTTGAACAATTACATAGTAGGTTAGAATATTTTGGCAGTATTGTTTTCACATATCCTCCATGTCATATATCCGCTTGTAATCAAATCTCCTTTTTGAAATTTTTTGTACATAACACTACTACACAATACTATCAAAGGCCAGAATTTCAAATTTTTATCTCGTGCCCCACCAGAGATATCAAAGCCTAAAGAGTGCGATTTTTGAAATTTTTGAAGAATTTCGGAATTTTTTTCGCAAAGAGAAATTAACTCCCAGATCTGGGACTTGGTGTATGAGTACACATACTTTTGACCTATTTGTAGAAAAAATTGTGTAAGGTTGACAGTTTTCTTTGCATAAAAAATTTCTTCTTGCAAATGGATAGATTTTGGAGAAAATCTTAAATTTTGTGCTAAAATTTCACCTGTAAAAATTTATTTTTCAAAATTATTCTACCACTGTACATTTAGCCTTTCCATTCTGAACAAAATGCTGCAAACCCCATTTCAATTGGTAAAATAAAATACGAGATACTTACAATTTTGCGTATCCTAGTATCTGAGAAAATGGCTAAACACGATGAAACAAAGATGGCCGCCATGCACAAACAAAAAATAGTAAAATTAAAATAACGGTCATTTTGAACTTACGTCATGTTTGGGTTGTTGTACAAAAAATTTCAGATTTTTTAAAAATGGTCGAGCGACCAAAATAATATTTTCTGGACCACTTGAAATGGATTGACCCTTCGAGAATGTCGAAAAAAAGAATCAGTTAACTAGTCATCCATATGGCTTGAAGTTTTTTAAACATTAATATAGATATTTAAAATTAACTATCATTTATTATGGTTCCGTGTTTTATTAGAAGCCGTGCGTTTATATGTTTTTCAAAATAGCACACACTTAAATAAAAAAAATCAGTTTTTATGGGAAAATAGCAACAAAAAATATAATAATCTACTATTTTCAAGTTATGATTCTTTTACTTTCTACAAAAATCGAGAAAATGAAATTATCAAATGGTGTTAAAAACACACCAAAATATAATAATAATAATAAATTCTCAAAAATAAATTGAGGCGCAGTTTTTAAACAAATTGCATTTAAAAGTACTTTTTTTCTTGTACGATGGTATGATAATTGAAAATGTGAGGTGCTTAGAAGTTTAAAAATTGCTGTAGAGATCATCCTGCACCATGGAGCATCTGCTTTGTTTGACGGCTGGCTAGAGGTCTGCACGGGCCGGAATTTCTAGACCCGGGCCTGTCCCGTTATAAAACTCAAAAGCCCGGCCCAATTATATTTTTACATCTCTAAGCCCTGCCCCGCCCGCTCTGGCCGGACACAATTTTAAAAATTCAGATTGTATCATATAATTAAGATTCCTTTAAAAAATACTGCATACGGGGTCATTTTAGAGTATATTTTACAGGAAGATTAGCAACAATAACGATTACTTAGAATCTGAGACTTTCAACATTCAAATAAAGATTTACTAAAGCATTAATGTTGTTTAGAATAAAAGAAAAAAGTTTAAAATATCATAACTTTTGAAGCTGTATAATAAAAGTAGAGTTACGAAAATATTTCTATATAATGTTATTAAAAATTACAAATTTAAATTCATTCTAAAATCCAAATGAACTATTTTCTAACACCTTTTTCTAAATTCATTTCTTTTCTGAAAGGCATAAGATTAGCAGGTTTAAACTATGTGAAACTATGTGATCAGAATATGTAACATGTATAAGAAACTATGTGATCGAATGGCGTTATCTATTTTTGATACAAGCAATTTAAGAAAATACTGTCATAGTTAATGTTCTGAATCGAATTTCCACAAGCGACAGCATGGGAAATAAGAAAAATCTCCAATCATTTGACCTTATTTGCCAAAAATGAAAAAAGTTATTCGATTTCAAATCTCTTCAATAGCCAGACTTATCAATTTTATGCTTTTGCAATTAAAAATTAGTTAAACTTTGGTGTTGTTGAGAAGGGAATTTAACCGTTTGACTGCTATGCAGCGCTATCGAGCTTCCAGATTTCAAGTCCAAACAAGCTAAGTGGCGCTCTCGCGCTGTCATTTCAGTACCAGTCCGTACCTCTGCGCGTGAGCAAATATTTTGCCGCTCTTGCTTTTTCATAACAAAACTGCGTCTTTTAAAGCATATATAGCGTTTTTAATTAGTTTTCAATCCAAAATCTGGAAGCGCGATAGCGCTGCATAGCAGTCAAACGGTTAAGAACCTCCAAGAACTATACATCCAAAGAATACGTTAACATAAATTATTTAGCGCTATTAATAATTTTAGAAACCATGTTGTCTGAAGTACACACCTTGAGGACTATTAAGTCTAGTTCCGGCTCGGCCCTTCTATATGTAGAAAAACAGTGCAAGCCTGATATGGGCCTGGCATGAGTCTACTAAAAAAAATTAAGCTCGGGTAAACAGTGTAACTGTCCGACTAACTTACACTGTGCAAGCTACATTTCTGTATTGATGTTGTCAAACTAGTGTCAACTCGTGGAGCACATTTATACTCATTCTTATCAAAGCCATATTCTTTGAAAATAGTCCAGGCTTTAAATTTTCTAATCTTTATAACGTACCGGTGGTCCCGCTAATTTTTTTTATCGGCTCAGCTTGTTTGGTCCGTTCAATTTTTTTGGCCTGTTTATTTTGTTTGTCGCCCCGACCCGTTGACGTATCCTAATTCTGCAAGCACGGCCCATTAGAAAATTCAAAACCATTCCGCCTGCCCGGCCCCATGCAGACCTCTACAACTGGCTAATATAATATCTTTTTTTTTTTTTTTGAGACGACGTTTTAACTGTTGGCTAACATACTGGAGGTTAAAACACATGCAAAAAAATATATAACTCTTAACAATAAATAATTTCTAATGTGAATAAATAAAATCATATGAAGAAACAAAATTTACACCTTCTTTTAAGCATATAATGTATAATATGAAGTATAAAACGTTCACTTTTTTACTTAAAAGGCGATTAAAGTAATCAAAGAGATGTTATTAGTTAAATGTGTACATTTTATTAAAAGTATTTTTAATCAATTGCTGTTTATTTATATAAATACTTGATTCGTTTTGAAAATGATCACGACAATAATTATTACAGTTGAAAGTAGAAGTAGCAGTTTCTTGAATTAAATTTAATAAAAGTGTATATAAATTATTATGAACTTCGCTTCACTCTTTTCTCCTTCGTCGCTTTTCATTTTAAATTTTAAATACATGTCTTGAACTCGAAGTAGCAGTATTTGAGATTAATATTGAAGAGAAGAAAAATATTTAACTGCCTTATCATAAATTTTATTATGTTACTTTGCTTAAGTTGTCAGGATTTATTTTCAGGATATTAGAATTCATTTCAGAAATTTGTTTCTGAAAGTACTTAACTATCTCATTCTCTTTTTTTATTTACGTAAATGAAAATTTGATAAGTCCAATAAATCTTACGAGAATATAACCATGTTCTTATATCGAACATAACTATTTTTTGTTGGATTCGATAACTTTCTATTAATGTTACTTTATCTTATGTACTCCTTTTCATCTCTGTCATAAGATGTCGAATTTCAGTTATTTCACTTAAAAATTTTGGATTCATACCCGCCTAAATGCTTTTTACAGATTTTAATATGTAATTGAAATAATTATTATTTTCTTTAATGCATGCAAAAAAACAATGGAGAAATTGATTTCCCCAGTAAAAGAAAATACTATAACTGTTGGGTTAGCTGGATCCAATATTTCTCAGTTATCCCTGGTACATGTCCTAATTACCCCATTCTTGAAACTTTTGTAGGGTAAATGAAACACCTGCTTGCATTTGAAACATTAAATAAATAATTACCGGTATCTAATAAAACTAATACATCTATGTACTTAATCTTTAAATAAAAGGGGATTTTTTAATGATAGTACTTATCGTAATTTAATAAGAAGTAGAGGAAGTTTAACGAAATTGATGATGTTTATAAAAAATGAAGTTTGAATTTTCAGTAACCTATCGCAGCAAAAACAAAACTAAGATTGAATTTACACACGTTGTTTTAAGAAGTGGACATGCGGGTGCAATGTTAAAAAGCTAAAATTTAAAATTCATCAACGATTTTTTATAAAATAACCTTTGCCCAGTTACCTCATGGGTACAGTTATCCCAGTTTTCTCCATAACTAAGATCTGCGAATATTTTATTAGTTTTGAAATTAAAAACACGTAAAAATTGAGATTCCATTTACTTATGCATACTCTATAAAAATATTTTAGAATGTATTTTGTGTGTACTTATCTAGTAATTGTGTCTACTGTAGGAAATGTATTAACTATTTTTTTTAGACAAAGCTTACAAAATAATGATCTTAGATATTCATTTCCAAAAGAGTGTTATGAAAGTGCTAAGTATGATTTTTACGTATAAACACATGATAAAACATTTAACTAATATTTCATATTTTTAAATAAAATTTTAAATAGAAATGTGAAAGATGTAAACAAGTCTTTAAATATCATTTCAAATTAAGAAATTGAAAAAAAAAACATGGAATTTTGAATTAAAATTTTTTTTAAGTTTTAATATTCAGCAAATTTATGTCATGTCAGAATTATTCAAACGATATTAACTTAAGAAATACAAACTGTCGCTTTAAGAAAATGAAAATAATCTGCATGTAACCTCTTTAAGAATGAAAAATTGTAAATTTTCTTATAAGACGTTTTTTTTCTTCAATCAAAATTCAATTTAACAGTCAGTGAACATTGCACTCACTTTATTTTCTCACATCTTGAATAAGTGCTGATCGATTTTACCATTTTCACTTTCATTGAAACATTAACTTTTTATGTTAACGTATTTTTTTTAACGTTCCGCTTCAAGAAAGTAACTTCTCCTTCTTTATCATTCTTTTTTGAACTGAAAATGATGTTTGATGAGAGATAAATAGATATTCGCATTCACTTGTCAATAAAGAATGCTAGAGAAAAGATTTATTTTTCGAATCTTATTTCTTGTATATTAAAATATATTTCGATAATTTCGATTAAAATACATTTCGATTTTATATAGTCCGTATCCCCTTTAAAACGAAAAATGCACTTATCACAAAGTATTAAGTAGATATCACAAATACTTAACTATGTTTCACATTTTAAAATATAACAATTGTTTCATCAAACAAAAAACTATTTTATCTTAATGAATAACAAGAAATAAAAATCATATATTTATCGATAGGTACAATTTACAATTTATACTTAGAATGTTACTATGAAGACTTTATTGATTGGTTTCGAGAAGGACATTACATATATGGAAATTATTACCTTAATCAAGAACATGGGATAAGGGTTTGTTCCCTTTGGGGGAAAACTAACCCGTGTTTATGCATGGTAAGCCGTAGACTGTGACAAGAGTTCAATTCTAACATTTCTCATCAACTAACTTTTCAAAGCGAATTTTTTCTGGATCTGTTAGGATAAGACTCGCTAAAAAAACTCTGTAGTATATTTGTTCAGGGGACACTGCTAGGTTACGATGAATTGATCACAATTTGTATGTGAAAAACCGCGAAAACTGAATATTGCAATAAACCTAGCACAAAACAATCACATACACTCAAACCTTAGTCTGTAAACATGGATGATATCAGCATGTAAAATCTTTTGCGCATTAAAAAATTCAAGAAGCACCTGTTGTTTATATACTGTTTAACTAGGTCATGCAGGGTTCATTGTTCAATAGATTAAAAATAAAAACCTTGTTTATTAACACAATTTATTAAAAATGTCCGTTTTTATTAATAATTCAAAATCGCGTTAAGTTATAGTTATAGACTCCTTTTACATACTGAAAAATAATTCATAAATTAATAGGGAAGAATTTTCCTGTGATTTGTTTTAAAACAGTAATACCATTTAATTAAAACAAATTTTTGGATATATGTGAGTGTCATATTACACATTTTAATGATTATCCAGAAATATTAGAGAAGAAAAGTATGCTTCACAGGTTTTAAAAAAAAGCACTTATTAAGAGGTACTTATATTCGAAGATTACACGATAAAAAAAAATGTATGTAATAATTTTACTCCATAAAATTGGTGGCAACTACTGCCTCACTTTCTGAGAGTATTTTTTTCACTTATATAATGGTGTTATTTAAACATACATTACTGGTGTAATATTGCAATGTTACACCGGTTATATAGGTTAAGGTACACCATGAAGCAAGGCTGTCACTAATTTTATGGAGTAACATTACACAAACAGAGCCGTCGTTATGGAGGGCGGCTTAAAGCGAGACCCAGTGCAAGGATTTTGTGAGGCCCTTTCCTTTCAGACTTTTAACATAAACTTAACTATTACACTATCAATATAAAAGAATGGATTCCACCTATATACTGTAACCCGAGGAGCCAGGGTTCGATCCCGTGGCTATTATAAAGGAATAGCATTTGTTTGTGTATTTGTAGAGGTAATTTCTGGAACTACTGAACCAAAGTAATGTAGGCAAATTGGTGGTGAAAGTCCATCTTCTAACATAGGCTATATTTTATTTCAAAACTTGTATCTTCTCTTAATTAAAATCATAAAATTATATTAAAGTTTTTTTATTATACCTTTTTTTATTATAGAAAAAATATTTGTGCGATGCCCTGTGCGGCCGCACCTGTCGCACACCCCTAAGGATGGCTGCGTGCACAAATGTTTTATAGTGTAGGAAGTTCAAACTGTTACATACAAATCCGCTCATCAAGCATCTTGCATACCAAGTTTACTAATAAATATTAATAGAAACTGAAGGGAAATCCCTTTAGAACAATATAACTTTAGCTTAAGCATCACTGTGTATCACAGCTAGAAAACAGTGAAACAGTGCTGCTTTTTTATGCTGCTTATTTAGCATTCAGCAATCAGAAAGTCCATGTGTCCACAGCCGCATTCTAAAAAGTTTTAAAAACTTTAACAGCTTGGACAGTCAGAAAAGTCTGTATATGAAGCATTCTCCCAAATTTTTAACTTTTAGGAATAAAAATGTGGTAAAAATAAACATAATAAAATAGCCTTTTAAATTTATAGGCGAATGCTTTAATAGTTCAAAATAAAGAAAAAATGGTACACAGCGACAATTTTTTTTATTAAACTGGAGTTTAAGCTAAACTTGCATGTTTAATTTTCCTCACCAGCCTCTTGACTTTCTACTCATCTAACGTTCTATTTTCATGTAAATTTTTCATAGTGAATTTGCATAGTAGCCATACAAAAATTTAATAAGAGATAATAACAATGTAGTATTTTTAGTACAAAGTTTTGGTATAACATTATCTTAATGTATGACAAGGGTGCCATCAAGCAAGAGACTGTAAAAAGAAAAGAGACTGTAAGGGAAAACAAAAGGTGGTAAGGATTGAACGATGAGGGTGGGATGGTAAAGAAAATTACCACTTATTTTAGCCAAATCATATTATAACTAAGAGATAGCCATAATATTAATTATTTCTTAGAAGCAATTATTTTAATTGGGTGAAATAAAAATGAAGAGTTTAATTTACCTTGAAAAGTGCGGGAATAAACCTTGCGGATGGTAAAGCTAGCAATAAAGCCACAATGTTTGAAACAGATATTTAAAAGCTGTTTAAAAATTCTGTAGTAAATTTCCTGTGAAAGAATTACAGCCATTTTTTCTATATAACACTTCTGCAAGAGAAAAAAGCTGAACAAAAAATTCTTTTGCCGCACTTGGAAGGTTTATCTGTATATTTTTAACATGACGGATGGTAAGGTTTCTAAAATCCAGTGATAGAATTTAAAAAATAATAACTACAGTGGAAATGTGTGCAGCTTAATTTTTTGAGAGATATTTTTGTATAAATCAATAGTCCCAGATTTTGAAAAAAAAAATTACATTGAATTACATTTATTCAAACATTTTTATAAACACAGCTTCAAACTTAAAAATCAACGTCAGAAACACGGGACGGTAAGAATTTTCATGGTATATGCGGACCCCAAATATCGTCCAAAAATTTATTTAACTCGTTAATATGTTGTACAATCATGCAATAGAATGTTCTTCAATATAAGAATAAAAAAAGAATGTGTATTAAAAGAAAAATATATTATTCAGGGACTTAAAACTATAAATTAAGTGAGAATGCTTCATACATATGCAGATGAGAAATTTGGTATGAAATTCCTTTCTTTAAACGGAAACTTCCTATTTTGAGTGAAAATCGTAATTTTTCCCGATATAAACGAAAAAAAATGCATCATTACTTTTTGAAAGTCAAAATAGGAAATGTTCTTTTTAGTATAAGGAGGGTGGGATGTTCTTTCTCAACTCAGAAAAAATGGGAAAATTTCAGTTAAATTTTCATTATTGATGTTTTGTCTTATAACCAAATCGTTGGTCGAGAAAAATTGGAATAAAGGACAGAGCATCCATGCTATAATAGCCGGGAAATTGTGTCTATAATGACCTTGTTCCAAAAAACAAGAATAATATACATAATTATTATTTTCTATATTTTAAAGATATTGCACTATTTATCATTTTTATTTCTAAAAACAGAAATTACCTGCTTGTTTAGCCGAAAATTTTTATTTTAAAATTGAAGGAAAATCCAAACTTAAATTTTGTCTAAAATAGAGAGAGAATAGACTGCAACTTCGTAAAATTACATTTTCCGTTTTTACACGGAATTTTTTTTTATATAGTGTAGCTGCCATGCAGTAATCAGATGAGAAAATACCCCTTATCTATCGATGCTGCTATATCAGGAGAATAAAAGCATATTAACCAAACAAAAAGCATAAATGTGCTGCACATCGTGCACATTGCAGCACAGTGCTGCCATGAATTAAATTACTCCATTTTTTGTGAAGTGCACGTCGGTCGATTTGTTGAAAAAAAGTAACCCGATTACATATTTCTTTTTCTCGACTCTCTAGACTTTAATCCTAGATATTAAGTGGAGAAATTTTTCATCATGTATATCGTATTCGAACTTCAATAGTGAAGGATTTAAAAGGACGGTATACCTTATATATAGAGTATATCTATACATAGAGTATATCTATATATAGAGTATATCTATACATAGAGTATATCTATACATAGAGTATATCTATACACAGAGTACGGACAGAGCCTCAACTCGGCTTGAAAAGAACGCCCTCAGTGGATCACTTAAAAACTAAACCATCGCGTTGGCGATTTTTATCCTCGTGATTTCTGTTTAACTGTACCATATTCTGGTTTGGCACTTCTTGCTGAATGCTGATTTGATTATCTTTGTACACGTGCTTATTCTATTTGATCTTAGATTTCCGCGCTTATATTGATTCGTAATTATTACTGTTATTGTTCTTGAATTTTCAAGTTTACATTATTAGGTCGTCATGTTAAGAAGAGACACATGTATTGTTTGCAAGACGAATACGTCAAAGTTATTTCATATTAAAATAATTTTTTCATAAATTTCAAAACAATAAGCAGCAAGCCATCGCTGTATTTTTTTTCTTTTTCCTCTTATCATTTGTCTCCAAGGAAGCGATGTTTCGCCAAATTAGCAACCTCTCTGATGAATATCAGTCGCATTTCTTTCAACCAAAAATATCTTCCTCGTTAACTGCACCATATGTTAATTATCTACACATATTAGAAGGGAATCCAGACACCACCTCAACGCTCATCTTTACAGATGGTTCTAAATCTGACCAAGGAACTGCCTATGCCTTCTGTTCATATAAAAATAAAAAATGCATTCACACACATCAGGTTAAACTACAGCACAATAACTCAATCTTTCAAGCTGAGCAGTTAGCTATACTAGATGCCATAGAATGGGCAGATTCCTCAATAATGGAGAAATATATCATCTTCACTGATAATCAATCAAGCCTGCACCTAATGGAAGATATTTTCACAACAGATTTCATAAACTCACCAATAATTAAAAAGCTTCAAGAAACAAAGAAAAATATTCAATTCCAGTGGATAAAAGGTAATTCGGGATCATATGGCAACGATCATGCGGATGCACTAGCAAAGAACGCAATAACACAAGAAGGTGTGCAAGAGAAATATCATCCACTCCCAGCTTCTTTTCTTAAAAAAATATTAAAGCAGAAAGCACTTTCCCAATGGCAAATGGACTGGGATTATTGCAATATAGGGAGATACACATATGACCTTCAGCCAAAAGTAAATTTAAACACTATATTACCTCATAGAAATCTTTATATATTTGCAACCAATCATGGACCTTTTCCAACATATCTTCATAAAATTAAAAAAGCTCCAACTCCATTCTGCACATGTGGCAAATTAGGTACTTCAATTCATTATCTAACTGAATGCACATTAACTTCCTTATTTCATATTCGAAAATCCAGAACCATACAACTACAGCAGTGGTTCAACACTGTGCAAAAAACTCCATCTCTCTACTCCAAAATAATAGAATGTGTCAAGATTATAGAAAATAATGAACATATTTTTCAAAGTACAAACAATAATTATGAGGACTCTGATCCCGAACCATAGCTACGGTAATCTGTACAAAAATTTCTACAACTCTCTCTTGTCTTATAAAAGCAACTCTCAACAAATTACGTGTAAATAGAACATTTAACAACTATTATATAGACTTGTAAATAGAACATTCAATAACTCAGCTATAGAGTTGAAAATAGTCTTTTTTTTAACAACGTTAAAAACTGTAAACATTATTGTCATATTGTTAAAAATATTGTGCCATCTTTAAACATTGTTAATTTTTTTTTTTTCTTTTTTCTTTTTTTTTTTTTTTTTTTTTTATTTAATAAAGTTGCAACGCGGGATCTGGAAGCATATGCCGATTGGTGGGTTATCCCGCGCTGCTGAATCTGAATCTGTTATGATCGTAGTTTCAGAGTGATCCGCTCGTATCGCTACTGTGTATGCGTAATCCCATGTTAAACAAGTTGCCATTACAGTGTATGAAACTTGATTCTCTGTTCCGTACTCTGTGCATCTATACATAGAGTATACCTATATGCAATACGACATATAATAGTTCAAAAATGTACTTCCTTTTCATAACTTATGTCATCATCTACTGTTAAAGTGCCTTCGGCGAACATCTAAACAGATTAATATCGAGAAATTCAATGTCTCTGCTATAATACTTAAAACTGCTCACTGTTGAAGGGTCTTCTCTCCATAAATCAAGATAAAAGAAAGAAAAACCCTCATCAGATTTCACAAAATTAAGTAAATTAATTCTTTTAAACAAATACGACTTATTATTTAGTAAGATTTTTACATAATTTTTAAATAAAGTGCCCTGGGGTAATAACGCCAAGGTTTGTAATAACGTCAAATGCTAATATTAAGCGGGATTATTAAGGAATTCGGAAAATGGCACCTACGGTCTCTGAGCTGAAGAGCTCTGTGTAATTTGAATAATAAACAACCACTAAAAGTTAGTTTCTTCCATTTGTAAAACTTACCGTTGGAAGGAGCACGTAAGAGACAACACCCGATCTAAAATTACCGAGGTAAGTTCTGTGATCTGTAGCGTACATATATATTAGGAAATATTTAGTTTGTTACATAAATTTGCAGTGTATTTTATGTATATTTTCAAAAGTTTGTGGGAGGATTCGGACGTGTTGTTGAGGTAGGTTGCAGTTTAAAATGTACTGTGTAATTAGTGTGTAGCGAGTTAATACACTATATATTTGCATCATTACTCCGATTACTTCTTTTCAGTGCTGAACTACATCCGAAGGAAGTTCATTTTTTATTTTATGCACGAGAGAACAGTATTGTCATTGTTGAAAATCAAAAAGGACAAAGAGAAATTTATATGTCCTAACTGCTACTGATTTTTTTTGTCACATGAATAGAATATCAAATGATTATTGCTGCATTCTGATATCGCAGATCATGGTAAGTAAGAGAAATAAGTCAAATTTTAGGGCTGTAGAGTATGTATCTTTATAACTGGACACTTTTGCATGACATTATTTCATTTTATTTTATTGTTTTGTTTTCATCGCATTATTACTCTCATTGGTGGATAATAACATCCAATAGCATTAATTAAGAAATCCTGCCAATATTGTTTATGAATACATACCTGCTAAAATACTCTTTCTCTATACATAGTCAATAAGTTGCCGTATCAAATCTTATATCTGTTTGAAAGAAAATCTAAAATTGAGTTGGGAAAATTTGTAGAATTTTAATATGGCTTATTAATCCAGGACAACTTACATAAATAAATCTACAATATCTATCAAATCGTAGATATAGTCATCATTTATTTACACTGTAAAATATGGCCTATCATTGTTATAACTAGAGTTGTAATATTTGTTATTCAAGTATCAAGCCAAAAATATTAAACAATAAAGTAATAGCATTTGTTTAAACAAATATGGAATTAATGTTTGTATTTTTTTTTATTCAAATATTATTTTAAATAAATATTTGACTTCTAAAACTTGTAGGCATGAAAAACATTTAATTTTTTTTTTCCATCGAAGACAAACATATATCCAAATAAAACTCCAAAAATGTAAAAAGAAGTCTCATTGTTTTAAAAGATAGCAAATATACAATTTATAGAAATAATGTGCATGAAAACAAAGAAAAAACAAAATACTTTATATTATTATTTTTATTTTACTCCCTTGACCTTTTCATTATTCATTTTACTTCTTAGCTTATTTGCACTGAGGGAATGAGTTTTCTGTCAGCATAAAACAATTTACATTATATTCTATATCTCCCGAAAAAGTGTATGCAAAATCTTAATACAACATCTTCATACTTCTTACATTTGCATAATGATTTAGCATAAAAGTGCATTCATGAACATAGCAAATGCTTACCATTCTTCTTTTCTTATATATATATATATATATATGTACGAAAGGGCTTTAATAATTTCTAAACACTTACGTTTTTCATAATTGATCTGAACGATTTTTCCTGGAGTCGTCGTGAGTTATTTATTTTATCGGTCTCTTATTTAAATTTATGCATGAATTAGTTTAATAATTGTATTTTTTATGAAATATTTTTGTTTTAAATCAAAGCGCGCTTTATGTGTTTTCTGATTCTTTAAAAAAATTGGTTAATAATAGTATATAATTGGTTAAAATTGGTTAATAAATTATAATAATAATTATAATTTTCTTTCGAAATAAGCAAATGTTGCTTACTAGATGATTGCTCGAGTTGGTTGTATATAAAACTAAAATATTATAAATGATTGTTTTTAAGGAAAATACATTTACATTGGCTAAAAAAAGTATCCCTATTGCTAAGCATAAATTTAAATGGATCAACACACATATATTAATTATATATGAAGTTTTAGATAAAAAATACTTAGAAAATTCCAAACTGGTTTCGCTGAGAAAGAGTCGAATATGAAATATATATTTAAAAAAAAATTATGCAACAAACTAGTACAAATATAAAGTTGGAATACTAAAAATTTTCTGAATAAAATATGCATCTTAAAAAATGTCTAATAAGAGTAGTGAAAATTTTAAATATTAGTCCTTTTTCTAGAAAAAAAATTACAATGCGAATTATTTTAGTGCGGTAAAGAGAAAACTTAATAAACAAAAATCTTTTTAAAACCTAAGAGTGAATTTAGAAAATCCTGGAAAGTATTGTCTAAAGTATACACATGTGCATCAGGAAGGAAGAAAATGGCACTTCCTTGTTATAAAGGGCCCTGGGGGGAACATTACAGCAACCATTATACATCGTCGCGTTATTTGGCATGCATTATGATATAGTCATAAATGACGTATGTGGTATTTTATTCCGTATATGTTCAAATTATAATTGCACAGGGTGATCGGAATATAACTGATCAAATTTTGAACGATGGTAGAGGAAACCTAAATAAGCATTTTTGTCATAGAATGTGTGTCTGCGAATGAAGTGTACAAGCGCCATCTTTTGGCCCTTATGCACTGTCTTTATTTTAATTCATCACAAGCACTCAAACGTGTCTATTACGGACATGTACTCTACACTGTAAAACTATATCCTGAATTTTACAGGTGTTATTCTGTGAATTTTTCTTGATTTAGCTGAGCATTTTCGTTTTAGAAAAAACCTGGAACTTTTCCTTTAAATACCGGAAATTTTTATTCCTGGGCAGTCGTCTAATTGAAAATTTCCGTTTTAGAAAAAAATCTGCAATTTTTTCTGGAATTGCTAGAAATGTTAATTCTAGGGCAATCGACTAACTGAACGTTTCCATTTAGGGGAGTAGAACGGGAAACCCTCCGCTCCGCTTCCTCTTCGACGCCTTTGGTCGAAGATAAAATCAGTCTGTGTTCCAGAGTCCATAAACAAGTTTGCTTAAAAACTGCAAACACAAACGCAACACGTACATTGCGTATAATATTTACTTTGAAGACCGAATTTGTTATACAGAAAAGAGGTTAGTTATTTAATTATAACTTTTTATAATGAATACTTTAAGTGTTTTAAATAAACCTTGGTTTGAATAAAAATTCTTAAATGCAGTTATTACGCTTTAGGTCTATTGAAATTTTGAAATAGATATACTATATAATCAAAACGATTACTGTAAAATAAGATTAAGATGACTAATTCTCAGATTCAGAAGGTGAAACTGATTTTCTGTCGATCTGTAGACAGAAATGTCCAAATGCAAAATATAAAACTAATCTAATGTTTTAGTCACTTGTAAAAGTATTTTAACAATAATTTTGAAAATATTTTTCGCAGACAACTATAAAAAATATCAAAATTTATATTGAGGTATCCCTTTCCAAGTGATTTTAGATATATTGATGTTGAATTCAGGGGGTGTCCGGCGGGGCATTCCCTTGAGGAGCAATAAGACGTGCCCCTTGGAAGATTTGAGATTTTGTAATTTTAATTGTCAAATGTGCAATCCCCAGGAATTCTACAATACCCCTCCTTCCAAAGCCGCTAAAATCCCTCCCGGAGAAAAGTGTATGAACTCACCACTGGAGTATATTTATTTTTCCTATATATGTATTAACTGCAAATTCACTGTTAAACTAAAAGAATCTTTTTTTTTTTTTTTTTTTTTTATATATATATATATAGCATTAAATATTTATAGTATAAAAAATTCAAGATAGGTGTTGAAGAAAAAAAAAATTACTTTAGGATAGATAAATATTACTGATTAATAAAAAAATTTTTAATAACTATTATTTTTATTAAGCACTTTTGTAGATAAAAAATCATTCTTTATTAGCATTTTTAGCCATAAGTCATATAAGAAATACTCATCATACTGAAAAAAAAAATAATAAAAAAAAAAAACTGAAATTTAGATTACACAAGTAATACACAAGGGAGAGTGGAGTGGAGTTTGACAGAGAGAGGAAAGGGACAATAGCAGTGTTGAATTCAGACACTTTTCTCCGGGACGGACTTTTGTGTCTTCCGGGGGGAGGAGAATTGCTCTTTTTGACCATTGAAAACCCAAAATCTCAATTTTTCCGGGGTGGGGCATTTCACTGCTCTTGGGGGAGGAATGTTCTCCCGGGCCACCCACTGAATTCAATACTGAACAGTAGGATTTTCTTTTTATTTTGTTATTCTAAGCATTTCATCAATCGCACTCAAGATGAAACAATGGTAGCTCAATCTTCTGATGAAAAAACATTGGTATGTATAAGCTTACGATTATATATATAAAAAAAAGAATATTTCAAGAAACAAAAATAAATTTGCTTCATATACTTCTTTTACTTTTTGTATATAATGACTTATTTATGCATAGATGTATTAGTTTTCCTATTTATGAAACATTATACTGTATATTAGCTATTATTTAAAATAACTCTAAAAGCAACATTTTTGTTTGTACAAAAAGTTTAACATAAAACAAGAACAGTGGGGAGGAATGGGACATGTCCAATTCTTTTTTTTCTTTTTTAATAACATGAATTTTCATTCCAGTCATGAAGATACTGGAATTTTATATTGTGGTACAAACTAGAGTATTAACCTGCAATCTCTGATTGAGTATCTAGTCGACACTACACTATTTGTGCCTTATAGCATTGGCTTATTCCTATACCATACCTTCCTGCATGTGGGAAGGAATGGGACACATTTTAAAGCTCGCACTTTCTTTAATTATAAAATAGCTTTTGCAGTTTATGTTTTTATATTGTTCAGGGATTTTAAAAAGTGTGTTACCTTGCACTCTATAAATAGAAATTTTTGTTTTTGTATCAAACAAAGTTTATTATTTTACTTTATAAAAAGTGTCCTATACCACCCCACTCTTCCCTATATTATTAACTAAACTTGTAAAACTATATTTATTTTTGGCAATTGTTCATGACTTTCTAATGAAAATTTAACCCATAATAACTGTTAGAGGTCTAACCGCTGAGTTTTTACAGTTTCACAGTTTAACTCGTAATTTTTAGCTTAATTATAGATTATGGTCTAATTTTGTTTTGTTTGGAGCCTTATTGCTACTTCTAGAGACTTGTAAATACACTGCTCAAAACAATTAAAGGATATTTGAAGTTTTATATAAAATAAAGATATAAACGAATTTTTTTTTGCCGAAAATAGAAGAAGAGAATCACAAATGCAAATTTTTCTGGTTTTCAAACTGTGGAGTATGCAAATTTTGAGTTCGACGTCAAAAACGTCGCTTCAGCGGCAGCAAATGAAATTTGACTTTCAACTGGATAAAAGAGAATGGAGACAAGGATGATCGACATTCAGTGATTGCTTTGTTTCGATGAGTACGATGTCTCAGCGAAGTCATTTGACAGATTCAGAAGCTTGGAGAATTGTTGGTAGGTTAGAAGGGAGCCAAACTCAAGCGGAAGTAGTGCAAGCTATTGGAGTGTCACAAAGTGTCATTTCCAGGATCTGGAACCGTTTTTTGGAGAGTAAATGTGCAGGCCGAAGACCAGGGCAAGGTCGTAGACGGGCAACAACGCCCATTGAAGATCGGTATTTAGCGTTAACAGCTCGGAGACACCGAAACATGAACGCTACTCTTCTCCAACAACACCTTCACTCGGCTACAGGCACCACGATTTCAACTCAGACTGTCCGAAACCGGCTCCATGCTGTAGGTCTGTATGCTCTCCGACCGATGGTATGTGTTAGATTAACATCAAGGCATCGTCGCGACCGCAGAAAGTGGGCAACAGAGCATGTCAACTGGAGGAGAAATGAATGGAGCAATATTTTGTTTTGTGACAAGTCCCGTTTTTCTGTGCATCCGGATAATAGGCGTATTTTCATCTGGAGGGACCGTGGCAGTAAGAATAATCCTGCGTTCGTGCACGAAAGTGTCAGATTTGGCGGTGGAGGAGTGTTGGTGTATGGTGGCATCTCCATTGACGGGCGCACTGACCTCTACAACATTCGAGATGGAGCTCTGACTAGTCGCCGATATAGGGATGAGTTCCTTAGACCTATTGTAGTCCCTTACGCTGCAGCAATAGGAGATAACTTCATTTTAATGGACGATAACTGCAGGCCACATCGTGCAAACCTGGTGGAGGATTTCCTTTTCGAGGAAGGAATCGTTCGAATGGAATGGCCAGCATGTTCTCCAGACATGAATCCAATCGAGCACGTTTGGGACGCTCTAGGAAGACGAGTTTCTGGCCGCCAACAACCGCCAAAAACTCTCCAAGAACTGGAAAGAGCTCTTCTGGAAGAGTGGGGCAGAATACCCCAACTCGTTATTAATCAACTCGTTATTAATAGCCTCATTGAGTCCATGCCTCAAAGGTGTTCAACGTTGCTGGCCGCCCGTGGAAACCATACCTCCTACTGAAAATGATTTTCTTTGAAGAAAACACCTTTTCTTATTCTTTTTTTGTCATATGCACAAATTGTGTTTTTTTCCTTTTGTACACAAATGCGCAATAAAATGCATTTTTTCTGCCAAACATGTGTAATTTATTCTCATATAACCTACTATGTCTGTCGACCATGTATCAATCAGCTAAAAAGTTTCCCAGATACAAAATCCACCTAAACTGCAATATCCTTTAATTGTTTTGAGCAGTAGCTGAATTTTATTTATAACAGTCAGGTATATAAAATTTAATGCTTAAATAGTATTCTGAGAGTTAATGTAACATTTCATTCATCTTTAAATTAAGCGGTCTGATAAACCACTCACAGTAGTTACGTGACAAATCTTGTCACAGCAGTTAAGAGTTAATATCTTTGAAGTAAAATTTGTTAAGTTGTATTTTCTCAAATTTTTGAGGATAATTCCATGCATGCTACGATTTTTTCTACCAATTCTACAGCTATTTTCTGCAGATATTTTTTACGAGAATGCTTTCATTTTTAGAACTGGTTTGGAAAGCGACATTACCCTCATAAAAAATATATGTAAACAAAATCGAAAAAGTAGAAAACTGCCTACATTCAGATCAATCTCAGCTATCCAATGCAAAAAGGATCATTTAAATATTTTAAAATGCAACCGAGATATCTTTATAAATTTCTTCCATAGGATTAGCATTAGCGAATGTGTCTTTTCATTTGAGTGAAACAGCCCCTTAAGGAATTTATATGTGAATAGATAAAGGTATTTTGACTTCAGAAATAATATATATGATAATATAATAGCAATATTTATTAATATAAATTCATATTGCTCCTGTATATTTAAAAAATTATTGAAAGTTTTAAAAATAAATATAAAATTAGTTTTACATTTAGATGTCATTCACATAAAACTCATATATTTTCTTGCTCAACAATGTTCCAACAGTATATTAATGAAAATATTTGAAGAAATATATGAAATATGGTGCATTTCATTAATTAAATTTTGAATTTAATACGGATTTATAGGTCTGGGTCTTTTTTTTTTTGTTGTTGTTGTTGTTAATACTTCACTCAAACAGAAATTTTAAAAGTAATTAATCGTGCCATTTTGATTGCTCAGGGTTATCACGAATATAGAACTCATTTGAATACATCTATTCTACTGTTTGTAGCGGAATTCTTTCAAATTTTCCCTTGGAATAAAAAATCGTATTTGTAAGAATTTTTTATTGACTGCAGCTGTTAGCCAAAATATGTGTTTTAATAAATTGGATTTTACTGTGTCAGAAAACAATTAACAACTTTCGAATGTTGCCCTAGACATCGTTCTGCGCATTATATGCGATGTGCTGTCAGGCCATCTCCTTCAGAGTACTCACCGTATACTCACGATATACCAATGACATCGCGTTTTACACTTCTCGAAGGTACTGAAGTTATTCTCACGAAGCTGCCAAAAATCGCCTGCGATTTCTGCCAAATGCTCTACACAGTTGCAAAACATCATCTTTACAGTTTTATTTTCAAATTTGGGAATAATGGAAATCACAGTGAGATAAATCCAGTGAACAGAGTGTGTGGGGAACAACAGTATAGTTGTTTTAAGCTAAAAACTGTTATCTTCAGGAATCGTTCGTCAAGAGTCTTGGAAGTAACTTTGCAGCATTGCTCTATAGGTTAAAATTCTTCTTCAAAATTTCTTTCGAATCTATATCATAACCTATTCCAACTTTGTATTCCAGTCCTTTAATAGATTGGTGACGATCTGTATGAATTTTTCAATTTTTTCAAGTTTGTCATCAATTTTGCTGTTGCTTGGTCGCCCTGAACGCTTCTTATATTCAATTAATTTCGCCTTCAATCGTAAAGGTATTTTGAAAACAGTTGTACAATTTAAAGAATTATCACCAAAAGACGTACAAAGCATTTCAAAAATTTCTCTGTAGATGCGTTGTTCGTGTTGTGCGAACCAATGCTATATCCCAAACAGTCCAAAAAAAATGAAGTCGAAAAAAATTCATAGAAACTAATTGCGTGCTCACATCTTCTAGTTAATTAGTGAAATGAACAGAGAAGTTTTTGTCGAATGTGGCCTTCACCTAATTTCACCTCCCTTTTACCGTGACATTTTCAGTAATATAAGTCAGAGAAATTTTCGTTAGCACTTTGTGTACATAGAAAGGAAATGTTTACAGTAACAATAATATTTATAGGATTTTATGTCTCTAACTTAAAGATTCACTTGACTCATAACTGCTAACGACTGCTTCTTTTAGCTTTATTATGCAACAATTTTTATTTACATAAACAAATGTTAGATCACAGCAATTAAAACAAATTCTTAATATATACATAAATGTAAACATTGGAATTCCCCTAAGAATTTTACTTAAATCTTTTATTTGGCACTCAACGGATCTTTATGGTAGGATAAAAACTATGGATCAAATATCCTCTCTTGGCACTTTTATTTAAATTTTCCATACTCGAAAATATCGCCTCATATCATGCAATTTTTTCACATTGTTCGTGTTAAGCTTTTTTTTTTCATTTAAAAAAAATTATATTTGTTAATTAAACTTTTGGGTTTTTTAAGTTGGATTGTTGAGATTATTTATTTTCCAACGCGTATATATGAATTTAAAAGATATGATAAATACTAAATGATGTTTAAGTGAATGCATGTAAATACAATAAATAAAACGGAGCTGCTTTAAAAATGAATTAACTTAAATCAGTTAAAATTATATTGTAATGAAAAATACTAGACATAACAAAGTTATTTTCTGATTTATTTGTAATATGTTGTCAATACCTAAGCCTACACATAAATACAAACCACAATTTTGAAAAATGAAAATATGTTCACATAAAAGACGCTTTTTATATGATTCATTGCTTTATTTTTTTTATTTTACAAGTCTTTGTTCTAGTAATATTTTGCTATTTAGAAAAAAATAAATATTGTTTAAGCAATTTATCACGCTTATGCAGTCTGGCTTTATAGTGATTTTCGATATTTACCTAATCAATCTAAATCAAACGTAAAGAGAAATTGTACTATGATATTGACAATACGAAGAAATAAATGGAAACATGAATCTTTTTTTACAATAATATCATAAATCTTATGTTGCAAAATATATGTAGCTCCGATTGTTATTAACTTCTAAAAAGGACTTGATTTTATACAATTATAATTTTTAGCGTATTGTAAATTTAACACTATCTGGATTTTATTTTTCTTGCTACGAAAGTATTGTTCTGATATATCTCTATCATATGAAATCTACATCTATAATAATACAGGAAGAATTTTTTTGTGCATGAGTATGTATGTGTGTACATGTGAGTGTGCTTTCCAGTGTGTCGACGATGTTCTAACAAGACATCTGCACATAGAGATACGAAGTTTGTGAGAGGTGGGGGAGTAAGGTACCTCTATGAATGAAGTTTTCAACCTATGAGCTCAATTTTGGATTTATTTTTAATTATTATTTTTAATTAAAAATTTTATGCAATTTTTAGCACTTTGTATTGTTTTCAAACGCTTTTTCTATATTAAAATAAATCCGTTTCAATTTTTAGTCACAATACACTAAAATGTGTCCTATTTTCAATAAATTGTATTTGGAAATCGCATGACAATTTTGGAATTGTTCACGAGAATGATGAATTAAGTAAAATAAATAAATTTACATATTTAAAAAGGTCTCCTAAAATCATCAGCGCAAAGTGTCATTCAAGAATTATCAATTTCCGAAGAATATTATGATGTGGCTGTTAATATTTCTGAAATCTGCTACGGAAAAAAGGAGATATTAATCAGATCTCACATTAACGGTTTTTTAAATTTGCCACCTTTTCACAATTCTTCTAGTTTGAAGGAATTGCGTAATTTGTATGATATTTGTGAAATACATATTTGCAGTTTAAAAACATTGCGAATCGAGTTAGAAAATTATGGAAGTTTATTATTTTCTATAATAACAAAGTTTATACCAAGTTATTTAATTCTGAATTATAATAGAGAAAATAAAAATAAAACGGAATCGTGGAATGTTTCTTATTTATTACCTTTCCTATATACCTTTTCTTGAAACAAGGTGTAAGCATTTTTGAATGAGATGGTAAGAAAGGGAGTTTGTGTAGATTTTAATGATCATTTTTGACTACTTAATGTTTGTTTAGTACAATGTGGTTGAATAACGTAACGAAACGTCATACAGGATACCTTTAAACGTACATGTGGTGTATTTATTGCTACGAATTTCGTTGTTTATAATTATCAGCCATGAATGACTCAAGACAAGAATGCAAATTATAAGGCAAGCAATGAATGTTACATTAATTTTTTTCGCTTGCTAGTTAAAAGCTGCAGACCAGAGTAATGGAATATTTTTATTTTAAAATCGCAGAAGTGTTTCGAACACTCTTTGATAAAGTTCTAGTACACCATATGGTCTTTTACAAAAATTATTATTAAAGATAAATGGAATGTATATACATAAAATTAAAATATTTATTAATTGAATGAAATTTGTATAATTAAAAAATGTTTCTGTGCCGTTGATGAATGAGTATTATTTTATATGAAAATAAAATGGGTCTAGAGCACAATATGAATGTTATTTGCAGAAAATAATTACATTCTTGAACAGATATTCCAAATAAAAGGGAAAAAAATTTGTATCCTCGGTAAGAGAGTTTAGAATAACAGAGGTACTACCATTTTTAAAAACAGCAGATATACTAAATTAAAATTTTTATTATGTTGAAACTTATAATATAACATAAGATCAAGTTAAGATTATCTAACACCATAGTGAATGCGCATTTAATATTACATAAATTTCTCGAGATTTTTATATTTCTCATCAGAAACTACACTTAATGCACATGCGAATAATTTATTTTTGACAAAAGGTGAAATTTTGAAGCAATCCGAAAAAGATTTTTTTAAACTATCACAAATAAGATGTGGTTGAATAACGTGACAAAACGTCATACATGATACCTTTAAACATACATGTGGTGAAAAAAGCTTTAAAATCGAACAACTTACCAGAAAAAAGGACAAAATGGCAACTGGCTCCGAATTTCATAAAAAGTCAGTGTGACAAATATTGTTTTTATTTGTAAGAATATTAAGAAGCTATTTTAATTAGAGATCGACCGAAAATTCGGCGAAATTCAAGATTTCGGTCAAAAATCGGAATTTTGTAGAAAATGCAGATGAAGATTCGGCCGGACCGAAACTAACAATATTCTAGCGCGTTCGCATTCCAACGCTGGAGTCGGTGGTTCGAGCCCCGCGTCTGCCGCTTTTACCCTTTTCCAAACTTTCTTGAATTGAAGGATATTTTACCTATTGGAACGGAGAAAAAAAATAAACGAATACCCGTCAATTGAAAGAAAATTATCGGCAGCATTGCTGCCGGTAAATTTGCCGCCAAAAAAGAAGAAATTTTTTTTGAGAGTGCATAAATGAATGGTATTAATGCCACATTCCAATAAGATAGGCCCATATAAACAACCCTGTCAATTCAGCTATTCAACATTTTTATTACTTCCGTTCCGAATGCAAATATTCCATTGGATATTCTTGTAATCATGTATTTATATTTTAAAATATAATGAATGATGTTTAGACTGTATATAATTATCAAACGATCTTAAAATATTCACGCTCCTTTTCGCTGAAACTTGTATTTGTACTTCATTTGTTTTTATTCTGTATATTCAGCTGATAGAAATAAAAGAAATTCTTCTGGTACTTCCAATATTGGTTATGTGTACAATTGAAAAAGAAATTTAGACTTATATTCATAAAAATAAAAAAAAAATAAAAATAAAATAATCAATTTCGAAAATATGTTTACAAAATTTATACAAACATTTCTCAGAAATTTATATCCCTGGAAGCAGATTGATAAACATTATTTTCTAAATGTATGCTTTTAAATAATTTGTTAAAAAATATTTTTCAGCTTTTACATATTAAGTAAATAAATAAACTATAAGTGTAACATCAAGTACACAATAAAAAAGGGTAAAAATACTTTAAGCAATTTTAATGACTGATTTCTTATTTAAAAGAAAGATTTTGAAACTTGGAATTTTTTTTAATTGTTAAAAAAATCCCTAAAGCAATGCGTCGAAACTGTTATTCATGTTTATATTTATTGTTTATAATGAAGTATTGTAGCTATATCTATTTGAAAATTGATTTGAAAAATAAAAAATAATCACAAATGATACATAAAATATGTTTTCCATCGAACGTCAATGTGTTTTCTCGGTTAGTATGATCATTGGGGATACTTAATTTTATAAATAACTTAAATATTTTGAATTTTAACTTAAGAAATGTCTTCATTATTGTACACGTCAATAAATTTTTTTAAAGCTAGCAACATATTTTAAATGCGTTTTAAATTTTCTTTAAAAAAAGGGAAAAGAAAAGAGAAATAAAAGTCAAATTATACACATAAATTTATATCATATATTTATATGGTAAATAAGTAGTCATATTATTATATTTACTTATATTTCTGGTAGTGGGTTGTTGCTTTCTTATAAGAACTGCAAAATAGTATAGTTAAAATATCACTACATTAAATTCCAAAAACACATAGAATATCATAGATCCTAAAAAATAAAATATTTAAACGTCAATGGAATTTTTGTTAAATGACACACTATTGTAAAGAACAAAAGAAAATTCATTATTTTTATATAATATGCATATAAAGCTGTTTTAATGAAATCACTCTACTAGTTATACTTTCGAAAATTATGTGGAAATTCATGTAAAATATGAACAAAAGAAAATCTATATTTTATGAATGTAAAGTTATATTAATAAAATCTATCTAACAGATTGCAGCACTGTTAAAACAACCTGAAATTCACAGATATATTCTTCCTGAATTTAGCAGACAAAAGTACTTTTCACGACAAAAGTGCACATTCCGTAGAAGTTGGAAAATTTCAACCTTTTTACAACAAATAACGAAACGGCAAAAGATGGAAAGAAGCAATGGGGATACTCAATTATCTATCCCCAATTTTTTTTTCAATGTTTACAAAACTGACATGTTGTTGCAGAGGAATGAGAAAAATTAAGGAAATCATACTGGCTCTTTTCTAAGATTTGTATACTGTCAAAAATCTTGAACCACATTTTGGTGATCAATTGCTGTCACTGCACTATAGCAAAATCTTGAGCCAATATCTGGAGTTCCTTTTGAAGCATAGCTCCAAAAGTTGGAACGAAGTTGAAATAGAAAGCTCCAAATTTCGGTACGAGATTTCAACATCTTATGATGGCAGCTACTAAGCACCAAAATTTGGTTCAAATTATAGCATATTTTTGTAACAGTTTATCGTGTCACTGAACTGCAACTGTACTGATACGAACAGTTGTTTAAGCAACCGGACAATCAACGTATTATATTCTAATCATTCATTGGGCAAAGAAACTTTCTCTAATAAATTATTTAATTAAACGATATTTTAATTATTCGTTAGCCATAAGAAAACGATACTAATAAGTCAGTCTTAGTAATTAAAACTTGCAAGAATAATAACAGCATCGATAAAAGGATAAATTAACTTATAAAAATATAAACACACTTAATATTCACTATATGACTTTAAAAGGATGTGCATTCGAAGACCCTATGGCGTGATAGCTAGAGATACGGTCTCCTAAACCAAAGGTTGTCAGTTCGAATCACTCGGAAATCACGATGTTAATTTTTTAATTGGTCAATAAATACAGGTGTTTCTAAACTGTTCGATAGATGTCGCCACCAGACAATTGTTATACCAATTTTGTAATAGAAACTTAGCGCTTCTTCCGTTGGGGAATTTCCTTCTTTTATTTTCCTAAAATGTTCTCAAAAACTATGCAATTTCAGGAAATCGCTATAGTTTCCCTAGAACCTTTAAATTATAATGAATTACCTCTATTTTTTATACTATTAATTTCAGTAGAATTGGAACTAAATGGATGGGAACACATTTTCCACTATATTTTGATGATATATTTAAAAATTAGACACTTTTGAAAAAAAAAAAAAAAAAGTATTTTTGAATTTAGCGTTATGGAAGCTTTCCACATAGAAAGAAAAAAGATTTTTTTCGAGTAATTTTAGAAGCCTTTATACATATTTACTAAATATATTTGTGAATGTTTAATAATCTCTAAACATGTGGATCAATTACTCCCTCCCCAATTCGAATTTTTCATGTTCTATAGTTTATGACTAAAATGACTGTGACATACAGATACAGGAACGATCTTATAATTGTTACGTTTTACTTTTTAAGTACAGAATCCTAAAAAAAGCTAGTTATAACAATATACCTTTTTTGACATGTTCAAACGTTTCATTGTCAGTTGCAACGCACTTTTGCATGCACATTTGCCTGAAAGATAATAATTTCTCCTTCAGTTGAAGTTTTGTGACGCTAAAATGTAAAAAAATCACAAAAAACAAATGAAAGTTTTAATCAATCTATTATTCGCATTAATATTCACAAAATGTTTTTTCCAACTAAATCGCTGATGCTCTAACACTTTGTAAATCACCTGTTTTCCTTATATCTTTCTCTTTTTAAAATAAAAATGCTAATTCCGAAATAATACCCTAGATGGGTTATAGGCGGTTTCATTTAGTAGCGCATGGCAACTTTATTACACCTAGTCTCCACTTTCATCGATATAACTGTCGCCGTTCAGAAATAATTGGGGTGACAATGAACTTAAGTGGACACACTGTTTTTCTCTAATTATATGGAAAATAATGCAAAATATGAGAATGCTATCATTATTTATTTATTTTACATGAACTTTAATTATGTATGTACAATTTACAAAAACATTATATAAACGTATGACGCATATGTTGAAAGTACTAGTTTAGATTAAAATTAGTACACAATAAATTAAAAATATTTTTAAATCGTTGCATTATGTTTTCATTCCTGTATACTATATTATTAACATTTAAACACAGAAAAGAATTACTCAGGAATGCAACACTTTATATCTTACTTGTTTATGATTCTAATTTTTTTCTTGTTTCAGATATATTGTATATTAAAGAGATATTCTATCACATTTTCAAATTCCAAAGTTTAATTGCAAGTTTTCAGTTATATTAAGGAATATTACTAGCATTCATTTTAAGAAATTTATGTATATATAAGGTACCCTGGGGTAATAACGCCACGTTAAGGTTCTAGTAATTTTCACGGCTCAGTTTTAGTTTGTATTTTTCAAACAAATATATGATTTGATACAGCAACTCATTGACTATCTATATAAAAACTAATTTAACAGATATGTATTCATAAAATGTAATGACGTGATTTCTTGACCAATATTATTTGGCGTTATTACCCACCTATATGGGTAATAACGCCATGCAAACAAAACTATGAATATGAGTTGGAATAATGGCATGTAGATTGCCCAATTCTAAAAATACAAACTCTCAGCTCTAGAAATTGACAAATTGCATCCTAAGCTATTGAAAATGTTCATTTTTTTGTGAAAGTATAAGAAAAATAAAGGTGTGGTGTGTGTGTGGGGGGGAGGGGGTAGGAGGCAAAAGAATATCAGACAGTGAGCTTCTTTTTGCTTAAAAAGGACCGTTTAAATAGAATTATTAGAAACATTGCACCGTTTTAACTGTGTTTATTTGAATCAGTATTTAGGATGTAACTCGGCCACTGTAGGGAATCAACCGGGGTAAAAATTGTAAGGATTGGCGTTATTACCCCTTTATAGTTATTGCGCTGTACATTTTAAATTACAAATTATCTCGAGAAGATATCCAAAATCTTCAATAGCATTTTGAAAGGCTATAAAATGTACTACAAATTTATGTAATTAACAAAGTATTTCCGGATTAAAAAAAAAAAATCTTCACATCACAAAACGTATCTTGCAAATTTTAGATCAAGCGTTAATTTTAGTTGCTTGTAAAAACAATAAGACCTAAAAATGAAACAAATTAACTTGAAGCTGTTTTTTGCGATTTATATGACTCAAAACCCTTCTGCGCAGAACACATGGGTGTCATTTACCAGATTATTTCATAATTATGAAAAATATTAGCACTTGGCGTTATTACCCCGTCTGGCGTTATTACCCCAGGGTACCTTATATATATATATGTAATAATATACCGATTATCGTGGAATAACACATGTCTTTTTATCAATGTTGGTTTAGCGGCCGTAGTTGGAAGCAACGGAGTTATGATCTACGGGAGTTTCTCCAGAAAAAATGCAGGAAAATCAGCGTTTAATCCTTTATTGTTTTTTAGCACTTCAAGCAGTTACTCCATATCTCTCCAGTCTCCACAAATTCATAATAGACAACTTGTTATAAGCCTGCATCACCACAACATTATAAGTTATTCTGAAGATGAGACGGGAATCCCGGCACTTGAAAAGTTAAAAGCATTCTAACGCTCTTCACAGCCAAAATGGCTTTTTCAAATTCTAAGCTAATCTAGTCCCGCCTATTTTTACGTAAGGCTTTTAAAGATCCATTAGGATCGTTTTCAACGCAAAGATAATCCAACCCGCTCTTTACCATTGGCCGATAGGCGTGAATAGATGCACGGATTCTTTACCGAATCGCGTAATAGCGTAATTTACCCACGCGAAAAGCGTATGAATCTCTCGCACACGATTAATTAAACAATAAAACAAAATTAAAATTTCGATAAATGTTTTTTAATTCTAAAAAGGAAAATGGATTTGTGTAATGAATTTAAGATTTCGCATTAACATATTGACATTCAAGAAACATTTTAGCTCTTTTTAAGAAAATAATCAATATGTTATGCTAAGTATAATAAAATAAAATAAAAAGAACTTTATCCGCTAAAAATATTAATACTTTACACATAAAATGGAGCTTAATTTTTATGGTAAATATTTTTTTAGAAATACACTATACAATCAAAAATCTGGCATTCAGAAATTCTACTTACTATCTTTTTTTTTCTTACGCTATCAATTTACGAAAGAAAGAAAGTTAACAATTGCTTATGGATTAAAATAATTTGAGATTGAAAACTACAGATTAGCGAACAGAAAAAACATTGACACTGTGTTAAATAGAACCGCTGATAATGCTAGTAGCAGCTTGAACGAATGACGATGAGGAGTCAGCAGAATAAAATATGCCAAAGGAAAAATGCAACAATTTGGTAATGCATCAATTTGGTACTGTAAAATTCAGTAAAATATTGTTATTTAACGGCCGAAAAAATCGAAACAAATAAAATTGATTTTGATGTTTCGCAAATTACAATACAAGAAATAACTTCATTGTCTTTCTTTTTGTTGTTGTTGTAGTAACACACAATATATCATATAAAGAAAGTATATCTTTTAATAAATTTTCTATTTTTCTCACGTCAAAATCGCTTGGTTATGAGTTAATTGATAAATAAAGACACTGTTAAGAATATCATAAGTAGGGGGAACTGGGGGACATTGATACAGCTTTTTTCAAAAAAAAAAAAAAAAAATTTGGTGTCTAGAAAGCAGAAATTTCAAGTTATTTTTCTATGTGATGTCAGCAAATCCTTTGTAGTGTGTTATAAAAATATGCAATCGTTGTTTTATATATTATTTTTGCGTGTAATTTAAAAAAAATAAAAAAAAGTAATTTTTATCAATGTGCCCCATCCCCGGACAGATTGATACACTTTGACACGCCTGGGAAAAATGGAGACAAAATAACACCAATGCATATTTTTCATAGAAAAATAGTTAGCAAACCATTTTATATATATTTATAGACATTAAAATCGCACACAATTTATTTGTAAGCGATATTAAAGCAATCAAAAAGAAATGTATAATGACCTAATGTTCTGGCTGTTCCTTGTCTGTTTGTTGACTGTGGTAACTTTGTCATATCTGGCACTTTAACCCCAGAATTATCTTTTTTCTTAGGAAAGGTGAAAGAATTACCAGGTTTTCTGTTTATAAATCGGTTTACAAACAGAAAATAAAGGATAATTATATTAAAAATTATGTTTATAATATAATTATCTGTACTGTTCTTCAGCTTGTTTCACTTACTAACCCTTTCTTATGTCGATAATACTTTTTTCTCTGGAGAATCGATATAAATTTGAGATTTGCCAGACTGCCGTCCATTTCTTTTGTTAATTGTACTAGCACTAGATATTGTGTAAGTTTGTACGTCTTCAGTTTGCAAAAATACTATAAAATGATATAATATAAAGAAATTAGAGCTATTTCACTTCAATAAAAACTAATAGTAGAAATTTTTGACTAAAATGGCTGAATCAAGGAGTGTATGGTAAAAAAATAAATAAATAAAAGGTAATGAAAAAATGAACTAGAAAAGGATTTAGGTTGTATCAATGTGCCCCGACAAAGACTGTATTAATGTGCCCCATACAGCCATTTTGAATAAAATGAGTCGCAAATCCAACACTTCATAATTTATCTAACAATATTTAATGAGGAACTGATAAAGAGTAGCTTTACTTGCCAGGGAGGGTATTCTTTTCGGTTGAAAATACTGGAACTGTTGTATAATACCATTTCAACTGTACAACTCAAATTTACTTTTGACCTACAAAAACAATTAATCACCCATCCCATTTCTTCAAACTATTGAATCATTCCAAAACTTTCTGTATGTAGTTAATTTCACTAGTATCACCTTTTGGAGCTGTTGTGAAACTTCCTGTAATGACCCTGTGTGCTGTACAGGGGGTGTATCAATGTGCCCCAAGTATCAATGTGCCCCAGTTCCCCCTACTTTTTATATTTTGTCATAAGTCCGGAATTTTCAAAAAGTGTTTGTCTGACAGTGTCGGATTTTCGAGGTTGAGCTATACTATTTATTCAGTCTAACAGTTTCTAATTAAACATTTTTTTTTTCATCAAAATTCGACGGGTTCCACCTCGTAAATATTAAAAAATGTTTAAAAAGAAAATTGAAAATAGTATGGTTATTTAAAAATTTGATTGATGTTTTCTGAAATTAAGGCTGATTTCAAATACATAAAGGCAACTTTATGACATTATATTTATGATCGCATCATACTTTAGTTTTGTTCGGAAATCCATGAAGCTAGTAGTTGCTGTTGTTTAGAAATCGTACAAGCGAATTTTATTTTACTTTTTTTTTCAAACGTAATAAATTTTTTAGAAAATATTGCCAAAATGGGCATTTTAGAGCCGAAGTACCGCGCGAAAGAAAAATAACTACTCAAAGAAGAGTGAAAAACGCCTGTCAGGCAATCAGAATCCTTTATAACTAAATGAGTACTTTATTTATGATTAATTGGAAAACACAGTTTGACTTCAAATAGTTTCCATCATCAGGCTTCCAAATTTTATAGATCTCCATTAAAAATACATTTGTAAATGTGTCTTAAAATTTTGCGATTGTGAGCAGAACAGTTGAGAAAAGCCTTAAGACACTGTCACATTTTGAACTCTAAATTATCGAATATGGAAGACTGAGAAATATATAAAGGAATTTATACTGACCACGTTAACGTAAAATAATAATAACATTTTTACCCCTTTTTAATTATTATCTAAACTGAAAAAAAACTGCTTGTAGCAACGTTATCTAAGCTGAAAAATAAAATAATAAAAATAAAATAAAATAAAATTTGCTTGCAGCAATGTTATTAAAACTGTAAAAAAATAAATAAATAAATAAATAAATAAATAAATAAATAAAACTGTTTGCAGCAATGTTGTCATCAGTTTTTGCCATAAAATTTTCGATAGAGTTAGATGTAATTAAAATTTTACATCTAATTTTATTGCAATTTTTACGGCAAAAACTGCTGGCAACATTGCTGCCGGCAGTTTACAACGTAAATTTACGAGATTTTATTTATTTATTTACTTTAATTTTTTTACAGTGCATAATATTTTAAGATTTTGATAGTTTCCGTTTGCTTTATATGATATACTACTACAAAAATTACACACGCAAGTATATTGCTTTAGATAAATTCTAATATACATTGAGGAATTTCAATAAAAAGACTCATGTATTGTACATTTAAAATTAATATTAATATTGTACACTTAAAAATCGATAAAATTTTAAAAAATATATTACATTTTTATATTATGAACAAAAATTTCCTAAAATTTGCTGACTTTGAATATTTTAATTTTAAATGTTGCTATTAAAGTAAAGTACTAATTAACAGTAAATATATTAATATTTTAATGATTTTTCTTTTTAAAATATTATTTAGAACTCATAAAATATGATATTAAAAAATTATATTAATGCGAGAGTGTTTATTAAATTTGCTTTACTAATTAATGATGTGTGAAAATTTCTAGATATAGATTTTATTATAAATAGATATTATTAATGACACATCCCAATAACATAAACCCAGATAAACAGTACTGTTAATTAAGCTATTCCATCAGTTTTATTACTTTCGCATGTAAATATATCATTGAATACAACTAATACACTTGATACATATAAGACACATAATACTACCAATACACTTGATAATCATGTATTTATTGTTTAAACTGCAATAAATAATATTTAAATTGCATATAAATATCGGACAGTATTAAAATATAATAGTCTTTTTCACTTAAACTTGAATTTTATGTTATTTGTTTCTATTGTATAAATTCAACAGATTGAAATAGAAGTAATATTGCTAATGCTGAAAACATTCGCTTTGTGTGCTACTGTAACAAAATAAATAAATTTACATTCATGAAAATAAAATAATCAACTTCGCAAATATGTTTACAAAATTTATATGAACGTTTCTCCGAAATTTTACATACATGGAAAGAAATTAACATAAGTTTCTAAATGCTATGTTTTAAATAATGTAGTAAAAAAAATGCCTCAAAATATTTTGTAAATAAACAGTAAATATAATATCGAGAAATAGAAAAAAAAGTAAGAATAATTTAAGCAAATTTTATGGCTGATTTCTTTCTAAAAATTTTTTTTGAAAATTAGAATACTTTCTGAATTGTAAAAAAAATTGCCCAAAGGCAATTTAAAGAAAATTTTATTCACAGTCACATTTATGGCTTCGGAATGATGTAGCTAAATCTTTTTGAAAAGTAATGTGAAGAATAAAAATTTATTACAAGCGATTTATAATAAAAGTTTACTGTCGAATGTTAATTTTATCCCCACTTAATGTGATCATTTGGGACATTTAATTTCGTAAAAAACTGAAAGTTTTGGAAGTCTGAAAAATTGAAGATAGCGGAAATTCGGTTTTTGTTTCGGCTTCGGCCTTCAAAATCTGATTCAGTCGATAATTAATTCTAATGATAATTAATTCATGTCGATAATTAACTCATTTTTTGTACATAGGTGATTATAAACATAAATTTTGATTTTTTTTTGTTTTAAAATAATGCGAAAGTGTTTGTTAAATTTGTTTTATAAATTAGTTAACTGAGAAAATTTTTAGATCTAGATTTTATCATAAATAAATGGCATTAATGACACATTCCAGTAAGATAAACCCAGAAAAACAACCCTGTCAATTGAGCTATTCAACAGTTTTATTACTTCCATTCCGCATACAAATATTTCATTGGATATTCTGATAATCATTTATTTATTGTTTAAAATGCAATAAATGATATTCAGTGTGTATTTGCATACGCTTCATATTTTCAAACGCTATTAAAATATTTTTAATCTTTTTCGCACAAACATGTATTTTTACTTCGTTTGTTTTTAATATGCATATTCATCTGATATAAATAAAAGATATATTTCAGTTACTCGAAACATTGGCTTTGCGTGCTATTGAAGAAAAAAAAATAGAAAAAACGATTTATATTCATAAAAAATAATAATAATAATCAGCTTTTAAAATGTGTTTACAAAATTTATGCAGACATTTTTTAGAAATTTTTCATTCATGGAAACAGATTTAAAAACATTATTTTCTGAAAAATGTAAAGAAATATTTTTCAGCCTTAAGATATTAAGTAAATAATCTACAAATGTAACATCGAGGACAAGGAAAAAAGTAAAAATAATTTAAGCAATTTCAATAGCTGATTCTTCATTAAAAAGGAAGATTTTGAAAATTAGAATATTTTTTTGAATTGTAAAATGATGCCTTGAGGAAATGCGACAAAAATATTATTTATAATCATATATATTGTTTATAACGAAATGATGTGGCTAAATCTGCTAGAAAATTGAACTAAAAAATAAAACATAATCACAAATGATGCATAATAAACGTTTTCTATCAAACGTCGATATTTTTTCTCAGTTAATATCATCACTAGGGATACTTAATTTGGTAAAAATCTTAAATATTTTGAAAGTTAAATTAAGAAATGTCTTCGTTATTTGTAAATACAAATAAGATTTCTTTAAGCTAGTAAAATATTTGGAATGCGTTTTAATTTTTCTTTAAAAAGTAAAATAAAAAATAAAGAAAAAAAAAGAAAAAGAAAAAAAGAAAAGAGAATTAAATTGATTATATGCATAGTAATTTAAATTATATATTTATATGCTAATTTTTTTTTTATATTATTAGATTTAAGTTTATTTCTTTTGTTGGGTTGTTGCTTCCCTGTAAGGACTGCAATGTGTTATGGTTGCACTATCACTACATTATATTCCAGAAACATACAGAATTCTTCCATACAGAATACTTCCATAGTCAAGCTTTCAAATTTTATAGATTTCCGTTAAAAATAAATTTGTAAATGTGTCATAAAGTTTTGTGATTGATGAGCAGAACAGTTGAGAAAAGCGTTAAGACACTGTCGCATTTTGCACTCTAAATTATCGAATATGGAAGACTGAGAAATAAATAAAGGAATTTATATTGACCACGTTAACGTAAAATAATAAAATTTTTATCCCTTTTTAATTATTTTCTCAACTGCAAGGGAAAAAAACTGATTGCAGCATGCACTTTTTAACGTAAATTTACCCTTTTTTAACAGTGTATAATTCTTTAAGAATTTGATAGTTTCCGTTTGCTTTATATGGTGTACTACCACAAAAACTACACATGCAAGTATATTGATTTAGATAAATTTCAACATACATTGTAAAATTACAAATCTTTGAAAAGTTTCATGTATTGTACATTTACAATTAATATTAATATCATATATTTAAAAATCGATCAACTTTTTACAAAAATATTACATTTTTATATTATAAACTAAAAATTTACTATAATTTTCTGACTTTGGATATCTTAATTTTAAATGTTGCTATTAAAATAGTAATTAGCATTAAATATATTAATATTTCAATGTTTTTACTTTTTAAAAATATTGTTTAGAACACATAAAATTTTTTATTTAAAAAATAATTAATGCGAAAATGTTTGTTAAATTTGCTTTACCACTTAGTGATTTGTGAAAATTTTTGGATCTAGATATCATTATAAATGAATGTTATTAAAGACACATTCCAATAAGATAAACCCAGATAGACAATCCTGTTAATTAAGCTATTCATCAGTTATATTACTTTCTTATGTAAATATTACATTAAATACTACTAATACACTTGATTCACATATTACACATAATGCTACTAATACACTTAAAAATCATGTATTTATTGTTTAAATTGCAATAAATAATATTTAATTTGCATGTAATTAATCGACGGTATTAAAGTAGTTATAGTCTTTTTCGCTCAAACTTGAATTTTACTTTATTTGTTTTATTGTATACATTCAACTGATAGAAATAAAGTAATACTGCTAATGCTAAAAACATTTGTTTTGTGTATTACTGTAAAAAAATAAATGTATATTCATCAAAATAAAATAATCAACTTCGGAAATATGTTTATAAAATTTATATGAACATTTCTCTGAAATTTTTTCATCCATGAAAAGAAATTAACATAAGTTTCTAAATGTTATAAAAAATTACCACAAGCGATTTAAAATAAAAGTTTACTGACGAACGGTATTTTTTTCCGTTAATGTGATCATTTGGGACATTTATTTTCGTAAATAACTTAAAGTTATGGATGTTAAATTATGAAAAGCCTTTATTTTTAATGAATATGAATAAGATTTTGTTTTAAGTTAGCAACAGCGTTGAAATGTGTTTTACATTTTTACTTTCTTCTATCTTTAAAAAAAGAACGTATTTGATTCGTGAAAATTTTCAAATTCCATTTTTTGACTAAAAAAAAATTAGTAAAATAAAAGTCTCAAGATATTTGTAAATAAACAATAAATATAATATCGAGGATAGAAAAAAAGAAGTAAGAATAATTTAAGCAAATTTTATGGCTGATTTCTTACTAAAGAAAAGATTTTGAAAATTAGAATATTTTCTGAATTGTAAAAAAAATTGTCCTCAGGCAATTTAAAGAAAATGTTATTCACAATCACATTTATGGCTTATAACGGAATGGTGTAGCTAAATGTTTTTCAAAAATAAATTAAAGAATAAAAAATTACCACAAGCGATTTAAAATAAAAGTTTACTGACGAACGGTATTTTTTTCCGTTAATGTGATCATTTGGGACATTTATTTTCGTAAATAACTTAAAGTTATGGATGTTAAATTATGAAAAGCCTTTATTTTTAATGAATATGAATAAGATTTTGTTTTAAGTTAGCAACAGCGTTGAAATGTGTTTTACATTTTTACTTTCTTCTATCTTTAAAAAAAGAACGTATTTGATTCGTGAAAATTTTCAAATTCCATTTTTTGACTTATTTACACTTTTTAAAGATCAGAGATTCTAAAAATATGATTTAACAAAACGTCTGTCTGTGAATCTGTGACTCTGTGAGTCTATATGTCTGTATGTATGTGACATAATTTTGGGAAGCGCTTTAGCTCAAGAACTAATGCACGCAATTTTATAAATTTTATATTCATGTATTCCCTGACATAAATTGATGCTTATTAGTTTTTGGTGTAAATTGCTCAACAGGTGGCGCAGCGATTTTTTCGATTTGCGCAACAACTCAATCTTAAGAACTAATGCACTTTCTATTTTCACCAAACTTAAGATTTGTTTAGTCGTTGATATGAATTGACGATGTTTATATTTCTGTGTAAATTGCTCAACAATTGGGCTGCCTTTTTCAAAATCGCTGCAATAGCTCTATCTCACTTACTTATGCATAAATTGATGCTGTTTACATTTAAGTGTCGATAGACCTACAGGTAGTGCTATTATGCTGAATTTTATTATACAGTTCCCACAATAGCTCAACGTAAGGAACTAAGATATTTTGTGAAACTTCAGATTTAAATGTATTTTGATAAATATTATTGTTGATTATGATTTTTTATATATATCATAACAGGTTACGCTTTTCTGCTGTATTTTTTACCGATATCATAAAAAGACCTATTTTTAGAACCAATGCAGATTATTTCATACCTTCAGAATCCTCACAATGGGCATCACAGTTATCATTTCATTTTAAAATTCTGACGGCAAATTTTGACATATTAACATGTATGAAATAGAAGAAAGTTTTGGGATTACCATATCCTACTAGATTTATAAAAGGTAATACATGCGTCGCAATTTATATTATACTTTCATATGCTGAATATTTTTTTTTTTATATTATCCATGCATACATTTCTTGTAATGGGTTGCTACTTCCTTATAAGAAATGCAATGTATTATAGTTGAAATAGAACCATATTAAATTTCAAAAACGTAGAAACTATCAAAACTAAAAAAATATTTAAATGTAAAAGGGAAAATATTTAAAATAAAACACTGTGTCACGAACAAAAGGAAAATTATTATTTTTATACATGACTATAACGTTATATTAATAAAATTCTTCTACTAGATATTTTTGAAAATTATGTGGAAATTCTTGTAAAGTATAGGAATGTTGACTTCAAATTTTTTACATAAATTATATGTGCAATTAGTTATTTATATGCAGTTTTACACAAACGTTTCATAAACGTGAGTTGCTTATTTTAAAAGAAATATTTAGATTTCAAATTAGGGCACAGTGAATATAAAATATTTTTGCTCAGTTGCATTATGATATTTTTACTGAAGATTTTATTATTAATATGAAAGCAGAGCAAAGAATTGTTTAGTAATGCCACATTTTATACCCTACCTATTTATGATTATAATTTTTTCTTGCGACAGAAATATACTTTTATGAGTTATGCCGTACAGTTTTCAAATTCCAAACTGAAAATAACTTTCAGTCATATTGAGAATTATCCGTAGCATTCATTTCAACAGAAAATATGGAGAAGAAAATTTATCTGTTGAATATCTCGGTTTCAAAGCAAAACTTATTTGCCTTTTTGTGCCAAAAAGTATGTTTCAGATGCTGATACTGTTTAATAGTATAATAATGTGATATTATCTATTTTTAAGGCCAATTTTTGTTTCTAACTGTTCTGCTCAGCAAGCGCAAAACGTTTTGATGTGGCTACAAATATATTTTTTAACGGAAAGACAAAATTGTAAAGTCTGACCATGGACGCGATTTTGAATCAAACGTAATTTTCCCTTTTTTGATCAATAAATCAATTATTGAATTATAAGCTCTTCTGGTCACATGTGAAGGCGTTTTTCCTCCCTCTGTTAATTGTTTTTTTTTTTTTTTTCTTGCGCAAAAATTCGCTTCTTAACGCCCACATTAACACTATTTTCAGAAAAAATGTCCTAATGTTGCCCTTTTTGATTTAAGAACAGCCTTAAAGAATTTTTTTATTCTTAAAAAAATTAAAAGTACACAATAAAGTCTTTAAATAATAATTTCAACCTCAAAATACAAAATCACCAAACTGAACCTTGTTTTACTGAATTCAGATCTTTCTTTTTAAAATGCATGCAAAGGATATATATATAATATAAATAACATATTAGTGGTTTACTTTCTTTCTTCTATATATTTTATTCACGAAAAAATAAAATTAAAACATTTTGAAAAAGAAATTTAAAAAGAAATAAAAACTCTTTAACTGTTTACTTTTTTAGTAATTTTAATCCGATAGCGTATATAAATAAATGATGCTGGCGAAAAAGTTCTTCACAGTTATATACATGAAATTTTTATACTATGAAACTAACAGGGAAGCATACCAAAGCACAAAAGGATTTTAAAGTTCCTTCGCGCCGTATATCTTCTCAAATAGAGCCAATCTGAATTTATGAGGCAACAAATTTATTTAACCATGGTAGATTTTCCATTAACGAGCTGGATTTCTTTTAAGGAAAACCTCTCAGATTATTCTTAAAAATAAGAGGGATAAGAAGATTATTTTAAGAACCAGCATGCATCGGATTTGCATTCGATAATACAATATTGTATAAAAAAGTAAGGAAAAGATACTCAACCTACATATATGTTAAAATCGTTCAAAGATATTTTATTGTTTATAAATTTATTCTTCTTTTAACTTAAAATTGATGTTCATTTACGATATTTTGGTGTTATGTGAGTTATTTTTACATATTTGTCAATTTATATTTTTAATTTTAGCAATTATAAGTTAATAAAAATGATAATTTACAATTATATAAAAAACGCTTATTATAGACCGGGAGGCTGCAGCACAGAAAATAATCTCGTCTAGTTCACGGCTGAAATTCTAGAATTAGTTAAAACTCAACATGCATATTAAAACATAATCGATCTGTCAAGTCATACCTTGGTGGAAAATATCTAAAAATTAAATTTTATTTGTTAACTCATAGGTTTACCATTGTACTTTCCTGCACTAAAATGAATGAAAAAAAGGAGGATTGAAAAACGGAAAACACAGTGGTAAACCCATGAATCAATCGCTAAAATCGGTTTTTTAGGTGTTGTCCTCCAAGATATGAGTTAGCAGACTATATGCCTTTTAACATTCGAGTTCAGTTTCAACTAATTATAGAATTTCAGCGATGAACTCGATGAGATTTATTTGTGTTACCACCTCCCGGTCTATTATTATTATAATGAATATATATATATGCTAAAAGTGACTAGAATAAATCGAAAGGTTTAAAAACGTTTAATAGCAGAATCGCTGTTTCATACACACCGCCGTTATGACACTATCATTGTTGTACACAATTTTCCTGTTTGTGTGTATTAAGCTAATACTCCTGCTTACTACAAGACAAATCGAGCACGAGGAAACGATCTACCTAGATCACAAATTCGAAAAAATTCGTTTTGCCATGTTAAACTAAACTCAGTACTAAAATGTTTCTGGCTTTTGAAAACATGCGCTGTCATAAGTTAATACATTTTTTATAGTTAATATTCCGTAATCAAAGTTCTTTCTAATACTAATTGACACTGATCAAGACCAGAAATGCAGAAGATTTCTCTGTTTATAACAGATATGTCTTTTTTACAGTGCAATTCATAGAGATGGAGCCAAAAGGCTATCTCCTTAAATATTGACGTAGGCATATTACTTCCAATTGCCATGTTTTATAAGCATGGACGAAAACTCATCCGTACAGCATGGATTATAAAACATTTTTCAACATATTCAGAATACAATAACAAAATTCTGCAGTTTACAAGATGAAAGATGACGTTCAAATGAGCCATTTGGAAAACGCATAATGCATTTGATAAAATAATGAATAGTTGATAAAATGTGCGATTTTTGCAACCCTGTATATGATCTGCAGAAATCAATGCATATTTTAATATGCTAAAATTTCAGTTAAACGCGTAGCACAATTGAAAGTTTTTCGACATAAAACGGGTGTTCTTGAGAACATGTGTGAACCCTGCATATGATCTGTATATGGAATTTATACACAGCAAATATATAGCAAAATAGTTTAATAAAAAAAGGCACAACTGAAAATCTACTTTCTGCAATTACTGTTCGAATGCTTCAAAAGTTCAATTATATCAAATTTTCTTCTATAGCTAATCCCTTTTGCGTGTCCCTGTAAATAAACAATAAATTCTATGCTCGCCTTATTCTACCATAAGTACCTTTTAATACACCTTAGTGATTTACAGCAATTTCAACACGTTTAAAATTCTATATTGAATTAATATACATAAGAAATGATTTTTTCTCATAGACCGTAATGTAGGAATTCATTTGAGCGGATCTGTAAATGAACTTAAATTGCTTTATTTTCAATATCGCACATTCCATAGTAAACCCCAATGAAATTTATATTTTTTTTGTGACAATCTAACAAGATTTATGCACGAATAGACGGACGGACGGACAGACAGATGGACAGACAAACTGAATCCACGAACACTTTTTAACTACGTTAGGAATTCTTAAAGAGACACAGCATTTGATGATGTATTTTACGATTGCCAAGGTATCTATTTGATAAAATATATAAAATAACTTTTTCTAATCAAAACATTACATCGTAATATCGGGAAAACGGACGGATTGGCCCATTTAAGTAATTCGTCAGATTTTTAGGGGTTTCGACATAAATTGAAATACGTGTTATTCACGAAATAAAATTATTAAAAAGAATTACTCGGAAGAATCCAGTCAACTCATATGCTACTTTCTTACTGTCAGAAGCAAATCATGCTGTCTCATATTTATTTAATGCCTAAATGGCTCGAGTGTAAATATAGAAAGAAGAAATATCTTTAAAAGAAAGGATTAAGAAAGATGCAAAAGGGAAAAAAAACCCTCATGAAATTTCTTCAGAAGTAACAATTTTGCCTTTGCTGTTAAAATTAAGAGCATTAATATTAACGATAAAACTCAAATTACTTTCTTACACAGGGTGGCGAGCGGTCAGGGAAAAACACAGTCGGATGTGGCAATCCCAAAACTTTTTTCTATTTCATTCATGTTAATACTTCAAATGTCGCTACAACCGTGCCAAAATTAAATGACAATGTTCATCTTCATTTTTCTAAAAGCATGAAATTCCGTGTATTAGTAAATGTTATAGGACTATTGTGGATATCACGAAAAATGCAACACATAAGGACCGTTTTTTGAACGATTTACATGAAAATATCGGCATTAATAACATTTATCAAGCTGTACCAGAATCTGGAGTTTGATAGAAAAAATTGGTGCATTAGATCTTGAGATAGAGCTATTGCAAGAATCGGAAGAATTCAGCATAGCAGCGCATTTATTGGACTATTGACGCCAAAACATAAGCAGAACTAGTTCATATCACGGATTTATTGAATCTGAAGTTTGATAAAAATAAGTGCATTAATCTTGAGATAGAGCTATTGCGGAAATCGTGAAATATGTCGCATAGCAACGCCACATGTTGTGTGATATACACCAAAATCTAAACAACATCATTTGATATCAAGAACTAATTGAACCTGAAATTTGATTGAAATCCATGCTTTAGCTATTGAGAAAGATCTATGGCATAAATCATAAAAAATGCAACGTAGGAGCGTCACTTATTAGTGATTTACACCTAAATTTAACCAGGTTCAGTTTATATCAAGGACTAAATGAATACAAATCTTTATAAAATTCCACGCATTAGATCTTCAACTAGAACTATTTATGCATAAATCTAACCAGCAACAATTTACATCAGGGATTAACTGAATGTATATTTTTTATCGAATCCCGTGTATTATTTCTTGAGACAGAATTGTTGCAATAATCTTGAAAATGCAGCATAGCAACGCCACCTTTTGAGCAATGTACATAAAAAACTAATCAGCATCTACCTATTCCAGGAACTATACCGGATATATTTGCATGTTTATTTTAATTCGTTTATTAGTTCTTGAAATATATCTATTGCGAAAATCGTCAAAAAATCAGCATAGCAGTGCAAGCTCTTGAGCAATTTACACGAAAATGTAAACAGCATCATTTCACGTCAAGGACTAATTGAATCTGAAGTTTGATTGAAATCTGTGCTTTAGTTATTGAAATATAGCTGCTGCATAAAACGTAAAAAATGCAGCACAGCAGCTCTACGTATTGATCGATTTACACCAAAACTAATCAGCACCAATTTATATTAGGAGCTACTTGAATATCAATTTTTCCAAGTTTCGTGTATTAGTTCTTGAGCGCCAACAAAATTTACGTCACATGCAGACAGATGAATAGACAGACAGAGTCACAGACAAACATTCTGTTAGAACATGTTTTTTGGTATCTTTGACTCCTAAAACGTACGAATCCGTCGAAAACTTCAATTGGAAAATTTTCATGACTAAAATACCTTCTTTATGTAAAAACAGAAGAAACTAAAATGATGTTAACTACCAGTATTTTGTTAAAGAGAATGTCTTCTTTAATCGTTTTGTTTTTATTTGAAATATTTTCTATGAGACAATATTAGTAGTATCCTCTTTTTTTGACTGTGTTTTTCCCTAACTACACGCCATCCTGTTACATGCTCATTATTAAATATAATTACGCAACTCCAAATGTTTACTTCAGAAACAGAAAATTCAGGGTAGAGAAGATTGATTAAAATACTGTAAAATCTCCTTGGAAAAGTTTTATAAGTTAAAAATAGTAAAATAAAAAAATTGTTTTAGAAATAAGGTGGTCTGGTGTAATAACGCCAGGCGGGGTAGTAAAGCTAAGTGCTAATATTTTGCATAATTATGAAATTATCGGGTAAATGACACCCATCTGCTCTGCACAGAAGGGTTTTGAATCATATAAATCGCAAAAAACAGCTTCAAGTTAATTTGTTTCATTATTAGGTCTTATTGTTTTTACAAGCAACTAAAATTAACGCTTGATCTAAAATTTGCGAGATAGGTTTTGTGATGTGAAGTATGTGAAGATTGTATTTTTTTTATCCAGAAATACTTTGTTAATTACATAAATTTGTAGTACATTTCATGGGCTTTCAAAATGTTGTAGAAGATTTTGGATCTCTTCTCGAGATAATTTGTAATTTAAAATATACAGCGCAATAACTATAACGGGGTAATAACGCTAATCCTTGGCATTAATACCCCGGTTGATTCCCTACAGTGGCCGAGCTACATCCTAAATTCTGATTCAAATAAACACAGTTAAAACTGTGCAATTTTTCTAATAATTCTATTTAAACGGTCCTTTTTAAGCAAAAAGAAGCTCACGGTCTGATATTCTTTTGCCTCATCCTCCTCCCCCCCCCCCCATCACACACACACTACACCTTTATTTTTCTTACACTTTCACAAAAAATTGAACATTTTCAATAGCTTAGAATGCAATTTGTCAATTTCTAAGTTTGTAGAGTTTGTATTTTTAGAAGTGGGCAATCTACATGCAATTATTCCATGTTATTCGAAGCCGAATTTTACTCGAAAGACGTTATATTATACTTTCGTAAAAATTAAGTGAACTAAAGTAGATTAAGAAATATTGGTCTTTTTTTAGAATGTAGCGTTTTACGTAAATTAAGTTTAGTTACTCCATTTCACATATAAAATTTAAAAAATATATATTATTTTCTGTTAAAAAAAATAACATTGCTGTATTACATTAGTTTCGTCATGTTTTATATATTTTATTATGCAAACTAAAGTTTCGTGTTTATTTATTTTTTCACGGAAGAGAAAATACATGACGAAGAATACCCAAATGTCTTTCAGTAGCGCTTCCGCAAAATAACTTTGTTACAACGACGGGTAAAATGATGGATTATGTTTATGTGCAACGAAACAAAGGAACGTGTGCTCACAGATGTTTTGTGAAAAGAAAATTGCTTTTCAGAATATTTGCAGCTTAATATTTTGATTGATTACCAAAAAGCTGTCCTGAAAAAAGCACTGACTAACATTTTTTTTAATTTGTTGAAATTAAGTTTTTCACTGTAGATTTTGAAAATTAATGAACTTATAAACTACCAATTTAAATAGCCAGAAAAAATAAGTAATAAGCTCTTTACTTTATGATTTTTAAAATTAAAAATGTCTGTAGAAAATATGGATAATTTTAAGGTAAAATTTCTCGTATCAGATTTAGCAATTAACTATTTAACAATTACGAAGTGTACATTATTTTATGTACAAATCTTTATTGTATTTCATAAAGTAGCTTTTATTGTCAAAATTCGCTGTATTTGCTATAAAAAGCATTTTTAAATTTATCTCAATTTTAAAAATTCCTGAACTTATAAACTATCAATTCAAATGAATAGAAAAAATAACTAACATGTTCTCTACTTTATATAATTAAAATCATAAATATCTGTACAGAAAACGGATTATGTAATGTGAAATTTATAGTATCATATTAACTATTTAGAAATTCATAAATGTAAGCATTTCATGTACAAATCTTTGTTGCATTTCATGAAACAGTCAAAATTCGCTGTAATAGATACTATAAAAAAGTATTTAAATTTATCTCAACTTTAAATATTAATGAGCTTATGAATTATGAATTTAAATGGAAAGAAAAAATAAGTAATATGGACTTTACTTTATGTTTTTAAAGTTATAAATGCCTGTAGAGAAAACGATGATGTAACATTAAATTTATCATATCAAACTAACTATTTAGCAATTTAGAAGAGTGCACCATTTTATATAGAAATCGTTATTGTATATTAAAAATTGCTTTTATAGTAAAAATTCGCTGCAATAGCTATAAAAATTTATTTAATTCATAAGCTGGTATTAAATAGCCACTATCTAAAAGTTGCATTAATTCGATTTTAGCGATTGACACGTAGGTTTATCATTGTCTTTTTCCCTGCTCAGTCCTCCAACTTTTCATATATTTGGGTGCAGGAAATACAATAGTAAGCCTATAATTCAATCACTAACAACGGATTTTCAGGTATTTTTCACCAAGATATATCGTGGCAGACCGATTGTGTTTTAATATGCGAATCAAATTTTAAATAATTCTGGAATTTTACCTTCCAAGTCCATGTGGTGATTATCTGTGCTGCCGCCTCGCAGCCTAGTTGAGACGGGTACCCCTATAATGCCACATACAACATTCGTGTCCTGTTGATCAGTACTGTGAAATGTATGCTGATATGCACCTATTAAGCGTACATCTTTTGAATTACTAATCTTCAAAGAAATTTAGAGGAGGTTTCAGTGGTTCAAATGGGTTTAATTAAAAAAAAAAAAAAAAAAAAAAAAAAAAAAATCCGAAAGATGTGCATCTTTATTTTCAAGGGAGAAATCAACATCAGTACCCTTTTTTTTTTTCAGAAATTTCTGAAACATGGGAAACAAATTGTTAGAGTTACTGGCATTAACTGTACCAGACTGGTTTTATTTTGAATTAAAGGTTTGCTATATTTGAGGATTCATTTGGAAAACATTACGACTACTAATATAGCTGAATACCAATACAACTGATAAATCTCTACATAAAATTACTTTATTTTAACATATATTATAAATAATTATGTAAAACAAAAATTTAATTCTTAATCTGTAAACACGATTCTTATTAACTTTAACCCCCCTGACTGCCGAGCAAAAAGGAAAAAAATGTAATGTTGCTTTCTCCTTATTTTATTTTAAATGTCAATAAAAGGGGGATTTTCAAACATTGTATAATTTTTTTGCAACGTATATGCTTATAAGCCTTGAAAGTATCAATCACAACTTAATTTCTTAAAACTTTATTATATTTGTAGAGTTATATTAATTTAAATAAAGCTTCAATTGCAGTGAAACCTGCAGCCTAGTGAACGGATATATCCGGTCGCGGTAGTGGGAAGGTTAAAAAAAGGTCGTAAAAATTTCCATGTCTCAAGAAGTGGTTTATAAAGCTCATTCATCTACAATAATCTACTGTTTCATATAAATTAAGTGTTTCCTAGTGTCTAAGAAACCTGCATCTCTGGATACCACTGGAAAAATTTCTACAATTATTGGGTTATGATTACTGCCTTTTAAAGTGCGCGTACTTTATTTACTTATTTTCTAAACTGTGTTAATTATATAGAGAGAACTCATTGATAGTCACATCTTCAATAATCACATGAAAAAATTGTGCACTTGTTTTTAATAAATGTCTTAGATTTTCTGTTTGACACGTCTTCTATGTCGTCTGATACAAGTTAAGAAATTACTTTTATGCGCCAATCAGAACAAATAAAAATAAAAAATTCTGTTTCGATGAAAGATTTGTTTAGGGTATTTCAGAATGATATTTATTGCGTAACATATAGATAATATAATGGATGTAGCTGTAAAATATGTAATACACTTTAATATGACAAGGAATAGTTGCATCAAAAAAAAGTGATTCCTTTTGAAAAATTAAGTTAAGTGTCACAATAGTTATTCGGCGATAAAGAAAACTAAATACAGAGAGCTTTGTTTAATAAATTATATTAGTTTAGTTTTGGTATTCTATTCGGAAATTTATCGAAAATGTTTTTATTTATGCATGAGTAACTATCTCTTTCAAAGTTCATATTAATGTTTCTGAAATTAACTTAATACTGATAATTTATGCATTCTACAATAATTGAAAATGGAAAATGCACTTGTATAATATTATTAGAGATGCATTGTAATAAGTTAATGTTAATGTCTCAATCAATAAATATTTTGAAATTACTTATTGTTCTGCGATCTCTGTACTCTTAATTGATAACTAATCTGTAATTGCCTTAATTATTCTACAAAAAACGGAAGTTCCTTTTCTTAAACAAAAGAATTGTCTATATGAGACTGTGTGTTGGAGCTCATTCAGATAGAAGTTGGAAGCATAAATCTATTCAAAATTGTTTGAATATATTAATTAGATTTTTTGGACATGGAAAATATTACATATATTGAATTTGTTACCAAATGCAGTTTGGTGAACAAAACAATGGCAAACAGTACATAATTTTGCCAGAGAAAGAATTTAATTAAATGAATAGATATTTACAATGATAACTTCAAGTCATTTCCTTCCAGCACCTCATTTTTCTTTCTTTCTCTTCTGTTTTTTGTAAACAAAACATTTTTAAATTAGCATTACACCTCCATACTGTTTTTGATAATAATAGTAATTTATTTGCACTATAACTATATATTAAACAAAATATCCTTTCCGAAAATCTATAACATTCAACCGAAAACTTGATACGTTTGTGTGAGAAAAAATTTAAAAAAGGTTATATAAAAATGCAGTGAAATTAAAGATTAAAACAATTTCTTTTTTAAAGTTTATAACAGTTCTGAATGCCGACAATATTTTTTTATTAGTTCAATTTAAACAATGCACTATTTATAAGAAGACCAAGTTTATAAGCGATAAAGTCACGTAAGCAATTTACCATTAAATAAAATTGCTATATTACTGAAGCGAATTTGTATTTAATATCCGAATTTGTTGTTGGTCATAAATGTTGCTGTTGCACTTTATACTTTTTCTATGATGTTCGATGCTTTAATTTCAAAATGTCATTAATATCGCAGCAATATTTTTCAACAGATATTTCTATATAATGATATTTTAATATTTACGTGCGGAAAGCATATCATTCACTTTTAAAACGCTTATAACAAAGATGACATGAAGTAAAGCATATAGTATAGGTACAGCAGTGTGTTTCATTTTGTAAGGCAAAAAATAAAATGTTACATTTGTGCAGACTTTGCTTACGCCCCGAGTCCCAGTGACATAAAAGATGTATATGCCAAATTTTAAAAAGATTGGATAATATTTAGAGGTTGCACACTTTGGTCACATTTCTAAAAATAGGCAAAAAATGCGATTTTTCTATGTTAATTACTTTTATTGGGAAAACTAGAAAAAACAAACTTAAAAAAGTTCTAAAACTCGTCAGCAACTTTAATAGATGACATGAAAAGAAAAACATGAGTTAAATTAATCAACTTTGAATGATGCAATCTCTTCTTTAGTTTTATTTTTTATTTTATTTTATTTTATTTTATTTTTGTCGACTTTTCTGTGATGCTCATCGACCCTCAACAATTTTTTTTTTTTTTTTTTTTTTTTTTTTTTTTTTTTTTTTTGACCGATTTGTTAATTTTTTTTTTTTTTTATCTCCCCAATTCTTTTTGCAGTATCATTGACCATTTTAGGAAAATTCACGAGACTTTTTTAGAATATCACTGATGTTTTCTGTCACGTCGTAGATTAAATTCACAGAATAAAAAAATAATGTCTCTAAATAGGTAAATAATTTATAAAAACTTGATTCTTAAATGTTATGTTAAATAATTATGAAAATTAAGTATCGTCTTGAAAAAATTTTGCGAACTCATATGAAAACAAGATTTTTTTTTTTTTTTTTGATAAGGAAATTAACATTGGTGCTGCCATTTATTGATTTTATTTAAAGCATTTAGTTATGTAAAAATGGGCTGAAAACAAAAAAAAGTTTAATTTCATAAGAAAAAAAAAACAAACAAGGTATGCATATGGGTATTCAGGTCCGGAAAAGTTAAATGATTTTGGTGATAACTCCGAAAGACAGCCAAATCTATGTTTATTTTGTTTTAATAAAACTGATTGCCCTTTTAAGTAAGAAATATTTAATACATTCATGATAAAATCCTAAAAAGACTTAAATTTATTTAAAATGTAGCTTTTTAAGTTTTATATCGTTTTTTACACTGTCAGTCACCGACGACTGACGCAGCCTAATCGGAACGTTCAATGTCAATCAGAGGTAACGTGACATTCAACGTTTTAGAATATAATTTATAGTTATGAGTAGAAATACAAAATCCTTTTGTATTTAAGTAAGCATTATATACATCGCAGCAATGATCCTATGTTTATATTTAATTAAGTAGTGCTTCATAATGAGAATGGTATATTTCACTTTTTTCAAAGTCGAAAAAAATCATTAAGCTTTTAATTAATAAAAGCATTTGAAAGGCTTGAATACAGAGATAAAAATAAATATTTATCGTATTTCAATTAGACAACAGCAAATTTTTAAGGAAAGTAAACCAATGATGTGCAATGATTGTTAGGAAAATGTCAAATCCTCTTTTGGAAATAATGTTCCATGCTTATTAGTTTCCTTAAGGCATGTTGAAAGTTAATATTTATTTTAGAAAGTTAGAGAAAATTTTCGTTTTTTATATAAATTTCGTTCTGTTAGGAAAATTTCAATATCGATGCAGGCATTTTTCTATGGATTTATTTGCATCAAATTTAATTAAAAGAAATATAAAAAGTTATTCTTCATATTAAAATAAATTTATTAAAATAAGTAAATATGATAATAGTATATAACTAATGTAAGTAAAATAAGTAAGCATCTCAAATCTCATACAAATGAAGACATTTTTAAATTGTTAAATAGGCTTATAATATTTCGATATAATAAAGGTATGTAGAAAACCGGCTAAGAAGCTAGAAAACCTTGAATTTGGAAATTTAACAGATTGTTTTAACAATTTTATAAAGTTACAACAAACTAAATAAATATCCCCCATTGTCTCATTCTTAGAAACCACTTTACTACATTTGAACAACAGTAAAGTCAAGATTGCTGAAATTTATTATCGATTTGGAAAAAAAACATGACCCATAGCTGAAAGAAAAAAGTAGGGGCGACTTGGGCATATTTGAACATGGGACAGATCTGACCATTACAATTTTTCAATAGTTATTATAAGTTTTTTTGTATTTGAAAAAAAAATTAAGATGGTAACACCTATAGACATATGGTAACAGTTTTCTGAAACTCTGATAATTTTGTTTGTCCTGTGTAATCAAAACACTGTTTAACCGATGCCAAAAGGAAAATCTGAGTTTCAAGTTGATAAGAGAATAACTTTATTCTTTTATTGTTTCATTCATCTCTTCAAATTTGAATATTTTAACATATAGTGTAAACATTAATAAATAATTTTGATGAAGATTTTTTTCCTTCTTAAATTGAGAAATGCTAAGGATTTATTAATTTAAATGTAGCAGCCAGGTGGGGGACTTGCAAATAGATTGGTTGGGGCAGATATGAACAGTTCATTAGTGCTTCAAAAATATTCTTTGATTCAGTTCCTTTGAGTTAACTTCATCTGAGTTCCCGTATTTATTGTTTTCTTGAAACGAAAACTATTTCCCTTATGCAAAATTGATTTTGTATTAAAACTTGCACATGCATATCTTTCAGGAAGTAAATAAAAGCAATAATCACATTGACATTCAATTGTAATTGAAATAAATTTTATTCTTTCGAAGAGTAACAATGTTATTACATTACTTTAGTAAACGGTTTACAGTAATATTTTTATGCATTGCTGACACAAAAATATTTCTTTAAACATCTTTGCAAATTTTCCAATTTTATTTGTTCTAAATTTGCAATACAGGCTTACTTCCATCTCTATAAGAGTTGTGTCTATGATGCTTTGAATGAAGGGGCAGTAAAGTCCCGATTACCTGAGAGCAAATTATCCGTATTGTGGATTATACTCGAGTATAAATTTCAGATTTTGAAAAATGTCCCAAAAAATATTAACAATTCAGGATAAATTAAAATTGATTTATCCAGGATTAGAGCATGTAACTGATGAAGAAATTGTAAAAAAATCGCTAAGCGTTTGCAAAGCGTTTGGTTTGAATTTTGAAGAGAGCGATTAAATAGAAGATAAGAAACAAAATAAAGTGTGCCACGACGCAACTTTAGCTTATATTGAAGACACTATACAGTATTTAGAGGAAGATGATGACGTGTCACTTTATGATAAAACTGTGGTTGAGGGAATCTTTATTATTATTGTAGTAAAATTATCTTATGGATCACGATTTGGAGAGAATGGAATGACCACCTCACTCTCAGGACTTGAATCCAATAGAACATCTTTGGGACTATCTTCGAAGATAAGTTTTGGCTTTGTCCTCCTCCAAGGTCATTAAATTAGCTGGAACAAGGCTTACTCCATGTCTGATCAGCACTACTTATTCCGGTGTTTAATAGTTTAATTGAGAGCATGGTAAAGCGATTTCGTAGTGCATTCAAGTCCAGAATGGACATATTCTTCCTTAGAATCAGTTTTTCAATGTTTCCGTTACATTTTACTGCATAATACTGCAATGTACTGATTTATTCGAGACTGGAACTTTCCACCATGAGTGCTTTTTTGTTGTAATTTCATTTGTACGTTTAAATTAAGTACACTGTTAAAAATAAATCTGTGAATTCCAGGTGAAACTACCGGCAGCAATGTAGCCGAACTTTTACCGTTCCGTTAGTAGATTTTCCGTTGTGGGAAATACAAGAAGGGAAAACTCCGGTGTAAGAATCAGTAACTTTCCGTTACAAAGTTTGATTTATAATAGTAATAATTTAATATAATTTTTAAAAATGATTTACCGATTAATCTTCAAAGAATTCGAAATCACCGAGGGATTTTAAGCTGCTATGTTATTTTACTTAATTGTTACTATGGATAATTTAGTTCACGCCGTTCTCAGGATCGAACTCGGGACCTTCAGAGTGCGGAATAAATTCTTACGAACAGAGCCAAAGTTGCTGATGCTAAACGGTACAAAGTATGTCTTTTATGAGTTAGTGGGAAAATCTGTTGTGCTTTTTAAAGATTTCTTTTCAAATATATTCCTTAGAATGTTTGTAAATGGATTATTTTAGACTGATGCATAATACTTATTATTTTTTAAAATCATTTTTAATTTTTTAAAAAGTTTAAATTAAAAAAATCACTGTTTAAAACCACTGTTTCTTTTATAAATTTTTTTTATTAACTATTTTTTACAATATATATATATATAGACGTTTTTTTTAAATTGTCGTACACTATTTATTTCTTTCTTTATTTATTTTTCGGCTAATAAATTAAAAGATTTTTAATAAGAAAAAAAGAGAAAAATAAACAGAAAAAAATGTAATTTAAAAGGAATTTTTTATGTTTCATTATTCCATGGCGCCAATGGGACTCGAACCCACAATCTGCGATCTCAGGCGATTAGCGGTATAGTGCCTTGAGCGCTCGGCCATGGAGTTCCCCGCGCAACGGAGTGTCTCCGTTTTTTGTTTTTATTTCCATCGGTTTCGTTATTTTCAGGAATTATGATGGAATTTTGTGATTTGTAACGGAAAATACCCTTTTGTTGTTAAAAGGGAGCTTTTCTGTGAAATTCAGGAAAAAAATGTTCGTGAATTTCAGAATTTTTTTAACAGTGTAAATTTCTATGTCGCATTCAATAAATAACAGTTTAGCGCACAAAATTTCTGATTTCTATATTTAGTCATTTGCTAATTAGAAGCAAAAAACCGATTGTACCTTAATTTTTAGAGGCCTGTGTATCTCAATTTTCGAGCATTATAAAGCAAATTGTCTTGATGTATACCCTAGCTGCTACATGTATCAACTAATTAAGAATTATTTTCATAATTTGAGTTATTTACATAATAGACGAAAGAATAACTTAATCGTGAATATAAGGGGTTTAGCAACCTATTTGTTTGTCCGTATTATCATGCTCCTTAAAAAAGCCAATATATCTTCGGTTCAAATATTCACCAAAATGTATATTGCTAATAATTTTATATGTCTAACTTTATTTATCATTCTCAATTTTATTTAAGGAATGAAGAACTTATTGATAATAAGTCAATAATTGAGCCGACAACAAAATTTGACGTTATTTAATTGAGCGTAAAATAGCGGATTAACTTTTTTATATGCATAATTAACTCTGTTACATGTGTAACAATGTGTTTTTACATCACTTTTTATTTGACATCAACCCTCACAATTGAGTTGATTACGAATGATTAGATAACTTTTGTATAAATACAGGAGGTTTATTTTTCTCAAAATTAGATCACCTCGGTTTTTCCCAGGTTAATGGTTACATAATTGCAGCTGGTCTACAAAATAGAAAGACAGTTGAAAAGATATCATTTAAAATTTATTCAAACAATTCAGCTTCAAAAATTCACTTTTTTGGTTTAACATTTTTTTTAAATTATGAATGATAAATGAAGATTCAAAATTATGAATCATTTTGTCTGCAAATAATACATTATCTTTTTTTGCGGTATTTACTTAACTGGAATTCAAAGAAAAAATCCCTGTCGGCTTGGCCTATAGGCGGAGGTAGATTTCGAAGAGTGCTCATTTCAACAACAAAAAATAAATTTGATTACAGATAAAGCCAGTTTAACAACTTTATTTGTCCTCTTTTGAAAAATTTTTAATTTCATTTTTCTGTAAGAACTGGTTTTATCAGAATCATCTTAAGCTAAATTCGGATCAAATGCTCATCTTGACAACATATTTTGAAATAATTCTGACTTTATTAAAAAAAATCCACTAATACGGTACATTATATAGTTCCTAAATAACAAAAGACTGTCAACTGAATGCGTTTGAGAGCAAAATTGAATTTAAAAATGAGTTATAAAATAACCAATTTTGAATACAACCTCAATTCTTAATCATGATAGCTTCGGGAAATTTTGCGCGAGTGCCCCCTTTGAAAGCATATTTAAAAATATATTCAGCCTTCATCAAAAAATAGAACAATCCGGGACATTATACAGCTCCTATATAAGAGAACCTGTCAACTGGATGCGTTTGAGAGCAAAACTCAATTTAAAAATTAGTCAGAAAAAACGCAATTTGTTATTTGAATACTTCCTCAAATTTCCTATCACGGTCACGTCGGGAAATTCTGTTCAACATACCCTTTTTGGCAGCCTTTTTTGAAAAATATTCTGTCTTTATCAAAACTCTGGCCAATGTTTCACATTATATAGTTCCTAAATAAGAGGATCTGCCATTTGGATACGTTTAAAATAAAAAATGAATTAAAAAAACGATTCAGAATGTAAGCAGTTTGCATTAGAAGATTTTTTCTCCAACTCCAATTTTTATTTAATTTATTTTTGCCATACGAATTGATCCTATGAAAAACTTGTCCGTACAAAAGTTGTAGATATTATTGAGAAGATGTAAAATAAGTTTAATTGGATTTGATAATTAAAGAATTGACAAAGTTATGGATTTTTTTCTTTTTCCAAACCCCTTTTTATTTTCGTTTTTAATTTTTTTTACCGGTAAGAGTTAGTCATATCAAAAACTTGCAAGTACAAAAGTTTTAGATATTTTTGAGAATATTTATAAAAAATTTAGATGGATTTGATATCTTGAGAATTGACAAAGTTACAATTTTTTTCTCCCAAAAACCCTATTTTTTTCGCCTCTTGAGCCCATTTTTAACTTTATCAAAAATCTGTCGTGCATAACGTTTGGTCCATTATTTAGGAGCAATATAAACTTTAAATTGATTCGATATCTGTTTTAATTAAGAAGTTATGGGTTTTTTTCTGTTTTCACAAAAACGCCCCCTATTTCGACCCCCTTGGTCCGATTTTGCCCATTAACGAACTTAGCCGAGATTTTATCCCCTTTGATTTTATGTAGCAGTTTGGTGGAGATTGGTGAAGAATTATAGAAGTTATCGTGTCCATAAAAAAGTGAGATATATAGACAGATAGATATATAAACTGGTGCGAATGCAATAGGTAGTGTTTCATACGAAATCTACCTAAAATCCAGAAGTAGTATACCTGCAACAAGAAGATAATTATTAAGAAATATAACATAATATTCAGTGATATTGCATTTAAGCGACTATAATCGCATATTGCGTGAGCTGAAAGGCCAGGTTTTCAAGAGCTAACAAATAAAAAACAACCAGCGGAACATTATTCATGTTCAATGGTCAGTTTCTGCAATCATTATAATGCTCTGTAATTTTATAGAGTCAGACGAGAGAACATTTTAAGTTATTGTATCACAACTTCTTCTCTCTCTAGCAAAAGCGTGTAAATAATTAACTAAAAGAATTTTTTCCTGTGCATAAGATAATATAATGTCACAATCGCATTAGCTTCATCTTCAGCAATGCGGGAGAATATTTCAGATAAAAGTCAATATTTTTTAAAATATAAGTTCAGATTAACCATTTCGTTTAAATTAAGGTTCATTTGCAAATATGGTTCATTCGCAAAGTACGTATCTTGCTAGTTTAATTAAAAAGAATTGAAGTTCTGAGGTTATCCCTGGATATAAACTCAGTGCCCATTTTGTTCTCTAAGTTAGGATGCAAATGATCAGTATTTTTGCCATCACTATATTTTCTGTACATCGAGCGTTTCTCCAATCCTAAAGTATGTTATGCCTCCTGCATTATAAAATTAAAAAAAAAAACTGCCAAACATATTACTATATTTTGACGACTTAATGAAACATAGATATAACAGGCAGCAGTAAATCAAACGTATTAAAAGTCAGATAATAATTATACGGTTGCAACTTATGATTTAAATTTATCATTTTTTTATGCAAATACATTGAAATGATAAAAAGGTTTACCCAGAAGTTTAAATGAACTGATTAATTTATTGTTGCAGTAAACACTTGAAACTTAAGAATTATTAAATGAGATATTTTAAATATTAATGAATATAAACAGAGAAAAGAAATTACTTTTACAAAAATTTAAGTTTTTTATGATAGGAAAAGAAATAGTTATTGAATTTAGATTTGAAAATATAAAAAAAAAACTTTTTATATTAACATGATTTTTGAGAAAAATTCCGACAATTATATGAAACTCGATAAAATTTTGATAACAATCTATAAAAAATCTATGGTTACATTATAACTATGTTTTTTCAGAGGCTATTACTAGTAATCGCATTTTAGAGACATTAATTTAATGTTATAGCAGTTTTATTTAACGTAAATTTATGTTAAAAAATCTATTTTCTACAGAAATGTAACATATTGCAGTAGAATTGTTGTATCTTTTTCAATACTTCGGGATGTTGTTTTATTAAATATATATGTAGGAATATTTCATGAAGGGCTAGGTAATTTAATGCAAAATTCAGTTTCCATATTTTAACTCTTTCCTATTTTGACTTTCAGAATAAAGCCATTTATCTTCTATCTATGTAGCGACAAACGCTATGAGAAATGTGTTTTAATCTTTTTCATTTCAAAATCCACTATAAAAGTTTAACCATTAACCACAGCTGTGTTTGTGCGATAAAAGTCAGAAATCATTTTTGAAAATGAAATGGAATGAAAAATTTCTTTTAAATATTTAATTTTAGCTTCCTTTCATGCTGTTTAAAAATTTTATTTCGAAACGTTTATTATTCAAAGGATCAAACATTTATTTTAGAAAAATATTTTCAAATATTTATACATTTTTGTGCTCTTGTAAATATTTAAATAACATTGATCTGTATCAACATTTAAGTAGTAATTTAAACTGAACCTAACAAAATGAAGTATTAGCTATATTAATATTTTTACAAAGAAATGTTACTTTTTAGGGGATAATATCTTTAACTACCAAGCAAATTTCAAAATAATGGGAAAAACCTTCGCTTCAACACACGCTAGTTTATATTTATCTACTTTTGACCACAACGGAGTGTAAAATGAAAATATTTTTTTAAACAATGATTTGTTTGAAGCTGTTAAGTCTAGAAACTTTAAATTCACATAGTGGTTATATTTAAGACCCAAATTCAGACGGTATTGTATTTTGTATCTATCAGATTTATTCATATTTCTTTTCGACAAACATACAAATTTAAATATTATCTGCAGGTGTCTATATGCATATATTATATATATATATCGGGTGTCCCAAAAATGACTGGTGGATTTTAAAATTCAATAACTTGCAAACAGTGACAGCTATTTAAAAAATTTTTGCAGAAGGGTTATGTATAATGTCAGGAGTTTTTTTTTACCGTAATTTTTTATTTTAGTTCGCATCTCAAACAATAGGTGGCGCTGACGGCGATTGTAGGCTAGGTCGACGCTTCACTTAGCATTGATCACCTGGCCTTCAATCCCCGTCAGCGCCACCTATTGTTTGAGATGCGAACTAAAATAAAAAATTACTGTAAAAAAACTCCTGATATTATACATAACCTTCTTGCAAAAATTTTTTAAATAGCTGTCACCGTTTGAAAGTTATTGAATTTTAAAATCCATCAGTCATTTTTGGGACACCCGGTATATATATATATATATGTATATATGAAGGAAATATAATACATATTACATACATACATATATATATAGAGAGAGAGAGAGCAGGGAGCTCTGCACCCTACGAGCTACGGCCGCCAACTCCTGTAGAGTAATTCACAGATTTCAAAACCACGGAAATATATCCTGTTTAAAAAATATTACCAGGTTACCAAAGATTGAAGGATAGTAAAATTATTATGGGGATGTCTATCTTCTGTAATCTGGTGGCCATTTTTTTCCATTTGAATGGGTATTTTTTTATTACAGTGGCCTCATCCATCACTGTCGTAACAACTGAAGGCGGTTTTCAGGATTGATAAGTAAGATCAATCACGCATATAAAAATCAGCTTACATAAAATAGTTAGGTTAAAAATGCCTTTATCTATATAATCTTTATAGCAACACCATGGATAATATACTTCTTTTAGTTTCGAAGTTAAAAACTTCGCTGCTTGGGATTAGCTTTCAAAACCATCTTATTGGAAAGCATTGTATTTTGAAACTTTTAAGCTTATAGTTCATAAGTGTTTTGGTCGTGTTTTAGATATTTTGAGAAACAGATATATTAGAGTCATATACTCTTTTATTTAATTTAATAAACCATTATGTATATTTTACATTGTATATTGCTTATATTATTTAATAAGAATATCGGGTTTCTAAAATGTATTTATCGAATACTGATTCATACAAAATAAAACGAACTACCTTTAAATCATGTGACATCACATTAAAATTCTCCGAAATGAAAATCTTTGAAATGTATCGTCTCAACATATAACGCAGTTTTCATTATTAAATGCCTTTCTCATGTATTATTTATTTCTTCTAAACTTTTTTTTCCTCTTTTAATATTAACGAGTACGTATATTGTTAAATAAAAAAAAATGTTTGCAAATATGATAAGTTGAGATTTTCAATTATAATTTAATATTCAACATTAAAAATTTTACGCGCGTAATAATGAACAATATTCCTGCGATATGACTTAAAATAGGCGAAACTACGTTTTTTAGAAATTTGAGATAAAATTTTGGAATGCATTAAGGTGCGCCGATGGAAGGTCCTATTCTTTGAGTTTCATTTCACCATAGGGAAGTATATTGCAGTTAAAAATGATGGGATAATTTTAATGCATGTGCCAAAACTTTAGTGAAATTTCGAAAAAAATCCAACTTTTGTAGCCTCTTAGCTCAATGCATTACACATATCCCATATTTTTTTATACTTGAATAGCAAAGGGCGAACCTAATATAATACAATCATATAATTTGTTTTGTGGAATAATTTCTATGCATACTATGAGAAATACTATCCATGCTATGAGAAATACTATCCATGCTATGAGAAATACTATGAAAAACATAAAATTTCAAGTTTTCAAGCGGGGCACCGACCTTTGACACCCCCCCTCTCCCAACCAAATCAAAAGCAATGCTCCCACAGCATTAATATTTTGGATTTCTTTATTTCTAATGGTCATCTTGCTGAGAAAAAAAATCACAAAAATCTGTTTACCATTTAATCACAGGTCGTTTGATTTTGGGTGATTCTTATATAAAATGACGTGTAAGTGAAATACTCATGACAATTTATCACTTTCTTGGTCATACTGTCATTTGGACATTTTTAGGCATTTTGCAAATACAGTTGAAAATAACATTTATTTAATGAGGCATTCATTTTAGATGCAGGCATTTATGTGTTTGCGTTCAATGCAAACCATATTCAGCTATTAAAAAACAATGTAAAACATTTTTTATAAGCAAAAGAAAAAGGTCTCCGAATGGGACCCCGAAACCGAAGAGGGCAATACGTAAAATGTCAGACTTTTTTTTTTCTTTGTTATAAATATCTATGTTTTTCAATATAAATATTTGAAATGTTTTTTTAATATTTCATATCTATCGTTTAGAAAACCCAAAATATTAAAAAATACCCCCAAAAATACCCAAGTAAAGGATTGTTAAAGTTTTTCTTAACTGATTAATGTATTATTTTTTTCTTATTAATAAAAATTAAGTCAACACAGTGTAAAATATTTCCATTAAAATTTATATGCAAAATAAGAATAAATTATTATTAAGAAATCTAAAAAGCTTTTTACATAATACAGATTAAAATAAATGATTATCAAGATAAAATACAAAATTTAAATGCCTGTGTAAACAAGCAAAATACTTGAGTGGAGCTCCTACCCAGTTTGCAAAAAAAGTCGTATGTCTTCGAATAAGGCTGACACTTAAACTTTTATAATCCTATTAAATATTCTAATTTTTTATGAGTGCTTTTAAAAGAATTTTTCTTTAAAACATGGTTTATTATATCTTAGTTCCTCGAAAAAAAAAAATCGTGTAGTAAAGGATGTAATCCGATTTACTTTTCAGCTCACGTAAATCATAATCTGATGGATAAAGTGCTTTTTATATTTAAAAAGAACATTGATTAATGTGCTTTTGTCAATACTCTAAAGAGCAAACTATATTTTATTAGGAAATAAATTAAATCTTTGTTTAAAAGTGGCCTGCTTTGCTAATGAAGATTTATGTCGTTCTCAAAATTTATCAAGTATCGTCTTATTCCTCTCAAAATTATAATAAATGGGAAACAATAAATAATTTTAAAATGATCCTGAAATAATAATTTATGTATCTCTTTGTTGTTGCTGTTGTTGATGATGATAATGATGTTGTTGTTATTCTTAATACATTTATATACTTATTTTTACTGCAATTGTTTTCGTTTGTAAATAAATGGTTAAAATGCCATCTCGTTTTGACCATATATAGGAAAATTTAATTCATACCTATATTATAAAGAGTTAAAGTTTGTTTATTTTTAGGGGATAATCTCTCGAACCACCCAACCAACTGAATGGATCTCTGGAACTACCTAAAATGATCATACCAAAATGATCGCCCCTCTTTAAACATAGGCTATATCTTATATAGATGCCACTAATCCAAAGGGTGTGCAAGAGCAAAATGTGTTCTAAAAATGCGATTTTATTGCTACAAGTTTAGAAATTTAGCATGGTAATTATTTATTAAAAATAAATGACCTGTAAGAACTTTTCTTAAATAATTGAAAATTTAGAAGGAATGAAAATGCACGAAAAGCGTTCTCAAAAACATTCGAAATAGCGTATTCTACTCAATCTCGGGAAGTATCGAAACAATTTCAAAAATAAAGGTGCCAAAATCGTGGTGACAGTCCTTGTTCCAATGGAAGTTTTAAAAACATTTCTCATGAGAGGTTCTAAAAACATATAATTTGATATGGTAGTTACTTATTAAATGTAAATGAATTCTAAGAACATTTCTTTAAAAAATTCGAAATTTAAAAGAGATGATAATGTGCAAAAAGCGTTCTAAAAGATGCTTCAAATGGCAATTTCTACGATATCTCAGGAAGTATTAAACCGATTCCAATGGTTAAGATTGGAAATTGGTTGTGACAGACCTTGTTCTAATGTAGGCACTATTTATGTGGGTGATACTACCACCAGGGGGTTGCAAAGCAAAAAAAAAAGTTCTAAATTGCTTTTGTTTTGCTACGAAATGGCCCTAAAACATGAAATTTGGCATGATAGTTACTTATAAGACATAAAGATCTGTATTATATATTTTTTAAAAAAAAGAGAAATTCTAAAAAACCATCTAAATTGCAATCTCCACACAATCTCAGGAATTACTGAACCGATTAAAAAAATAATGGTGTGTAAATAATGACGACAGCTCTTTCTCTAAGATAGATTGTATTCTTTGTCGATTTCCACTAAGTCATAAGAGGTGCAGGAGCAAGAAACGCTCTAAAAAACTGAGTTTGTAATATTGGTGGGTCTAGATTCATGAATTTGGTACGGTAATTAATTATTAGGTATAAATAATTTCTATGAACCATTCCTTAAAAAATTGAAATTTAATTGGGATAAAAATATGCAAAAAGTGTTTAAAAAACTTTCTAAATGGCGATTCGTGGGCAATCTTTAAAAGTATTCAGCCGATTTCAAAAATAATAATCGGAAATTGATGCTTACAGCCCTTGCTTTAGCATAGGCTTTATTTCATGTCGGTGTCATTCCAAGATCTAAAAAATCCTAAATTACGATTTTTATGATACTGCAGGGGGTAGCAACTTGAAAATAATCATGGTAGTTACTTATACGATAAAAACGATTTCTAATAACATTTTCTAAAAACTTAAAAATTTATAAAAAATGAAAATTGGCAAAAAGTTTTCTAAAAATGTTGTGGATTGAGGTTTCTATGCAATCTCATGAACAACCAAACCAATTTCAAACGTAATGCTGAAAATCAATGATGACACTTGCTTCATCAGAGGCTTCATTTCATATCGCCGCACTATCACCGAGTTTTGCAAGAGAAAATTTTTTTTTCTATATTTCCTTTTTTTTTATAAGTGAAGACTATACAATTTTGAAATATGGCATGGTATTTGGTACTTAAAAGTGGCAAATGCTTTTTATTATTTACAATGCTTTGTAACGTGGGAAACAAATCAAAAATGAACATCGCTCAGAAAAGGGTGAATAAGACGACAATTCGTGAAGAAAGAGGAATTAAAAAAAATATATGCAACTGGCATTTTGTCACTTAATCAGATAAAAAATCGACTTGGATCAAAAAATCACATGATGCCATATTAATATCTGAATACTAAAAAATGGGAAAGATTCACTAAATTTGTGAGTTACTCTTAATTTGTAGCAAAAAATATGCTCCAGTTTTAAAAAGCTGTTACTTGGTCATAAAATAACAGGAAACATTTTAGATGCATTCGTAATTATGTAAATACGAAGCACATATACTCGTCATTCAGTCCGTTTGTCTGTCTGCGTATTAAGAGAGCAAAAACTACCTAACTGAGTCGTTTGAAATTTAAAATATGTTCTTTTAGCATAATTTTATTGAGTCATTTCAAATTTTATGAAAATCTAATGAATTGTTTAATTACAAGGAAATCAAAATTATTCTCTTACTTTACCAGGCAATGAGAAAAAACTAGTCTTAAGTTTATTTTAATGATATTACACTGTTTCGAGCATAATAAAATTGATATGCATCCAGCATCAACCATTCATCATCAATCATCAATTGATATACATCAATGTATGTACTAGAATATAAATTCTAAATAATATGTGATGCAAAGAATATTTGTTATTAATTTACAGAACCACCTAAAAGTATTCCATTACATAATTTTATAGGAGATAACATTGTCTGGGGCGCGTTTTAATTATACTAAACTATTTTTCATTTTATAAAATTGGCATGCGTAGCTGAATTTACTATAAGTTGCTTCATGTACGGTAGAAAAGAGATATTATTTACAAGGACACACAAAAAATTTCGACTACTATACTGTTTCCGAAGTTCTATTACACCAAGATCTGACTATTTTTAAAATTTCTTTATAGTACGAACGCATCTCATTTTCTACGTTTGACGTGCAATTTCCGATTTGTTTTATCTTATTTTGTCAGTGTAACAGGAGAATTTAACTAAATATAACTTATACTATGGTAGCATAAAAAATTTAAAATTTCTTAATTTTTAAAAAAATGTTTTTATTGACCCAAAACGTCTTTAAAATATTCCTTTACCTCATTAAAATATTTTTGCAAATGGAACTATATGTCTACGACTAACGATTTCGGAATTAGTCAATGGATACCGTTCAATATGGATGCCCTGTATAATATTCACTATATCTAATTTTCATTATGCTCAAAACACTATAATATCGTTAAAATATACCACAAACTATTTTTCCTCAAAGTCTGAAACATAATAAAATTCAGTTAAGTGGCATGTAAATGAACTGTAGGCCATTAATTAATCTCGATTAAATGTTTTTTATGGTTTTAAAAATAATTTTTGAGATTACATTAAAAAAAATCTACCAGTGTAATCTGTCACTAGATTACACATTAACTATTTTATACTTAAAAAATATAAATATTCAGAATATTTTCCCATTAAAATTTCATATTAAAAGTAGCACGTCACAAACAATTAAATAGAAAAATAGAATAATTAAATACAGAAGGTATTCTAGCATTTTTGTAATGATTTTGTCTTTTTCTGTGATTTAAATTAAAATAGAAAAATAAAATTAACAATAAAACCTTTATGGCATCGATTCGGAATAGGGTTCGATTATCGTCTGCATCATTGAAAAATATTCTTTGCTCTAAAAAGTTGCTGTGAAAATATTATAAATAGAGGAAGAGAATCAAAGACAGAGTGTATGTGCGCTTTCTCCTGAGAACTACTTTTATAATCATATACTCATTACACTTACTACTTATTTCATACTTTATATACTCATTTTAAAAAAAGATGTGGAAAGCCTTTTTTAAACATTTCGATACGTAAAATAAGCGATTCACTGAAAACGGAAAGAAATGTAATCAATATTTCAGTATTATTTCTTATTAATTAAACTTTATGATCTGAAGACTAATTTTAGATACTAACATTATTAAATATGTTTTGTAATTTAAAGTTTTTGTAATTTAAAATGTTTCTTTAATGTTCAATTGCTTTTGTAAATGTTTTTGTATGATTATGTCGTTATTGTAATGGAGCTTAATTACGAAGCAACCAGATAATTTCGTTATTGATATTTTTTGTAATTTCGAAATTGCGAAGAAATTTTGTTTTGAAATATGGAAGAAAACTTCAAAATATTAATTTTTTAAAGTGATAATAAAACCACTTTAGTTTTCAAAGAACCGCCATATTGATTTTTAGATTTAAATTAGCAATCATTTTCAAATAGCATGGCATGTTTTGAAAAAAAATCGGCAAATTCAATCTGTGGATCGAACTTGTCGATTCGATGTTCGATCTATTTGAAACAGATTGCAAGAAGAAACTTTCTTCTTGCAATCTCATCTGCTTTAAGATAGTTAGTTCCCTAAACTTTTATATTTTTACTTTCTTCTTAGCAGAAAGTATTGTAATCGAATTTTTTTCGACTTTTGATTTTCTACAAATTTTCATATTTTAGGGGTCAGGTTTAAAAAAACTTGTTTATAAAAAATGCCTGAATGTCCATCCATTTGTCAGTATGTCTGAGTGCCGTTATTGTACAATCAACAATTGTATGAAGTTATCTATAGAAATGAGCCAATATTTTTTTGTTTGTATTTGGCTGTGGTAAGCAGGCCTTCCTTCAGTTTACAAATATTCTTCCGGTAGGGGATTCTGTAATTGTAATTTTTGAACCATTTTTAATATTGTATCAACGAAAAGTTCATGAATTTATGTATAGAATAGAACAAAATATTTTGTGTATATTTTTCACGATGGCCAGTAGGTCCTCCCTGAATTTGAAAATAATAGGTCGGAAAAAAGCGCTGAAATAGCGACATCTGTGGCATTTTCATTTATAGTACAAACGAAAAGTGTATGAAATTAGCCATGAACCAAATTTTTTGTGCAGATTTTTGGTTATGGCCAGCAAGTCATCTCTGAATTAAAAACATTTTCTGGAAAGTGGGCGAAGTAATAGCAGTTTTTGAGTCATTTTCGTTATTTTATCATATAAAAGTGTATGTAGATATTTAAAAAATGGAACCAAAATTTTTGTTTTCATTTTTAGCTACATCCAACAAGTTCTCCTTCGATTTGGAAATATTCTGTCGGAAGGCGGTATTGCAATATCGACGTCTGTGCCAATTTCATTTTAATGCTATCAATAAATGTAAGAATTAATGCATAGACTTGAACCAATTTTTTGGGGTATGTTTTTTGTCTATGTCCAGCAAGTCTTCTTTCGATTTAAAAATGTTCTGCTAGAAGGGAGAGAGAATATTACAGCGATGTTTGTGCCATTTGCATTAGTAACCATCAATAGGTGTATGAAAATATGCAGAACTTTAAGCATTTTTTCTGTTTTTCCCACTTGATATTAGACCAGCAGAATCTCCCTGTATGTACAAATATTTCGCCAGAAAAAGGCGCTGTGGTTGTGATTGCTTTTTCACCACTTTCCAACAAAGTTGAAAAGTGTTTATGCTATCGGTTTGTCTGGCCGTATGGAAGATTGTCCGCGTTCTAACTCTCGTAAATATCCTCGGATTGACATGAAAATTTTGGATGCTATTAAGGTTTACCCTAGCACGAATCTTATTGAAAATGAAGCTTCTACATGTTTAATCTATTTACAGGGACAGTCAAATTTTTTCATTACATTATGGCCTATGGGGAAATATCGTTTCAAATGCAATTTAAAGACCTTACACACTGGCAAACATATTCAAATTTATAGGCACTCACGAAGTGCACTAAAATATGCATTTTGTAAAGTATGCAGTGGAAAGAATATTTATTATTCATTTACAGGGCCACACAACAGAATTCCATTATATAATAATAAAGGGGATATTGTTTGCGACATATTTTAATTTTGGTAAGCGATTTCATGTAATAATCAAATTAATATACGTCGTTCAGGATAAATATGGTTTATTTCATGCATAATACGAAATGCATAGCATTTACAGGGAGGCGCAAAAGAATTCAAATAATACATTCTATCCAAAGTACTGTATAGTATAGATGATTGCTGTTTTATGGATGAAATGGATTTTTAATTCTGATAGGCGCTTTTAAGTTTTACTAAATGTATGCATATTATATAATGTATGTAAATTCTAATAGTTACAAAATGTATATATACAGGGTCACATAAAAGGATTTTGAAAGGTTACTGAATGTCAGCGTAATTTACTTTAAGATGGTTTTTAAAAGAGTTGTGCATTTTTATGTTGAACTGCATTCAATTTACTAAGAAATTTTTGTAGAATATAGATAAAATGATATGCAGGGTCACGCAAGGAAAGGATACATGGTCATCTTTGGATGATAATTTCTTGAAATGTGATTTCAGTAGTTTAAAGAGTATTTTTGCTTAAACTAAATTTTAGAAAAATACTTTCTTGTATGAAAGGTATTAGGTAAACTACAGGGCTGAACAAAAGTATTCAAGTATGATTCCATCTGTTAGTATAAACTGCAGAAAAAAAATTCAACCAGTTAGACGTTTTCTTGCTAAGTTACATTTCCCCATTATATAGTCTATATGTCAACCGACAGATAAAATACAGGGCTGTTCAAAAGTATTGAAATACGAATTTGTCTAGGAAGTAATACTTTATTTCCCTGGATAACAAAGTTTTGTTAAAGATTACTGGAAGTATTGGCAAGTGATTAAAAATCTATGCTTAGTGCATGATTTTTCTTACTTGTTTATATTTTTATTTATTTCTCGTGATTCTATTGACTATGGGCTGCTCGTGCAGCTATGTCAACTAACATCCTTACGGCTATTCGCAAGCACTAAATGTACAATAAAACAACGAAAAACAATTGATTTTAATAAATATAATGAGCGAGATTAACACGTTTTTACGCCTATTGAACTGATTACCTACTGAAGCATAAATTTAAGATGAAAGTCAAATTTGTTATAGTTTGGAACTACAAATATTCAATTACAATTAACGTCTGTGTTTACTTTTTCAATATTAAGATATATGAAATGGGAGAAAGTTTTGGGTTTTGCACAGCCAACTAGTTTCTTATAATTTTTGTGGTCTTCATTCAAGTATTTAAAAGAATTGATGCCCTGATAAACAATATACTTTCTTTTCCAAGCTCGGTTGAATGCAGATAAAATAATAAATTTAATTATCGGACGTTATTTTTCAACGTATTTCGATGTCGATAAGCACTTTGTTTACATTAAGTATCATAGTTTTGTTATTTCTACTTTTGGAAGAATAATGTGTTTATGCTCTTAGTTGCGAGACGATGGGGAAAATTTTCTTAAATGTAACTTATCGGCCGCGTGAAAAATATAATAATTTAGAATTTTCATTGTATAGTAATCGCATTTTGCAAAGCAAATACCATATCTAAAATTTCTACTTGATCTTTCTAAAATTTTTAATTCGAAATACATTTTTAATATTATAGCTACTTTGAAAAAAATGGTATGTTTTTTATATCTGTAATGCTGCTATTAATGAAGCGAAAAAGGAAAACTGATAAAAGAGAAATGAGGCAATCCATTTTCACAAGCTAAGTTCCTAATGAGATAGCGTCTTTTATGTTTTGCATTCAGTATGGGTATACATTTGCACTTACAGCATTGGTATACATTTTCCCTTTCCAAGCGGTTAAAAGAAATCATTTCGAGAAGAAGAAAAACATTTATTTGTCTTGCTGTAAAACGATGACAAAATTTATTATTTGGAGCATTGTTTTTTCATTATATTCTAAAATCTTCACTGTTAAAAGAGGCTTGTCTGTTAAAAGAGATGTAACATGAATCTTAAAATTGCTTTATTATTGAAGCCCTTTTTTCAAATTTAAGAAAGCTTAAAATTTCATAGGTTTTTTTACAAGCTAATTTAAGAAATAGTAGTGATAAAATAAAAACTCTGAATTAAAACTACATTTAAAAAATAGCTTTGATCGGAAAGAAATTTTGAAGACAACGTTAGCTTGGCAACAAATTTAAATGATTTCATGGTTATGCATTTTTTTATAAACAGATAAGCTAATATCATTTATATTATGGTTCCTATATATATATTTATAATATTTATATAAGATTTCTAATATAATTTTTTGTATATAATTTTTAAAAACCAAAATTAATAATGATTAAAAATTATATAACTACAATTTTCAGTGCCACACAATAGGTGGGAATTAAATAGTTTTATGTATCATGTTTTCTAATCGTTATGTTCCAGTTAATATCTATTGAAATGAATTTATATCAATATCATTTTATAAAGCAACAACAAAAATGAAAATAATTACATAGATTATAAAACAACCAACACAATAAGCATTTTTTTCACACAATGAAATGAGATATCTTAATAAAAAAATTAAAAAGCACATAAAGTATTTAAAATCTATTTTCATCAATATCTTTTGTGGTTAGAAATGACTATATAATATGATGTATTGTTCTACATATGATCTATAAAGTAGATACGTCACACTGAAATTAAAAATTATTTCACCAGATAAACGCATGTATCAAGTAAAATGATTTTCCAAGAAATGCCATCTATAGATGACAAATTATAGTTTATTGCAGACATACATAGAAGTTTATCTGTATTATACTGTATTATCTCAAATATATTATCAAACATTATAATCTCAAATAATGTAGTAAAATCTGGTTAACATTAAAAAGGTGTAAATTGTATAATTTCACGAAATTACTTTCATAGACATTAAGGAGAATTTTTTGGGGGTAAACTTGAATCTAGAGAATACTCTTCACAAAATGGATATAGTGTGTTATACAGTGTGTGAGTAAAAAAAAACGCTATGTGTCCATGAATATACGTGCTGTTTGTTACAAAAATCAGTAAAAATGGTGTAGAGTATTCACATATTTGTATTCTGCAGCGATAGATCATTCTGTGCATTTTAATGTACGAGTGATCCCAAATATTATTATTTTTCTTTCATTTTATGTTGCCTCTCTAATTGTCTTCCTTATCAAATGGACGTTGATTAATATGAGCAAGATAAGATCAAGGTGAGATGATCAAAATAATAACAACATAATTGTTAATACCTTGAATTTTCAGAAGAATCCGACAAATATATTTGTTAATAATGGACAGAAGGCTAAAATTGAAACTGTTCGGTCTTTAATGATATATACTACATAATTTTTATAGTTATGTATTTTTTCTGGATTATGTCATGAAGTACATTTTTTTAGTTTAACTCTAGCCGGATTAGTACTATAAAATTTTATTATATTGAAATACAGTGCGCGATAGAATCTTTATGTATAACATGCGATTGCTTATAAAATAAATACTATCAAAGAGAACGATTATATAACTGTACTAGTTTTAAAACATGTTTTATAAATATTATCAATATGTACTCATTTAAACATAATAAATCAGTGAGTAATAGTAAAATAATTTCCCAAATCAATAAAAGTGATTTATTGTCCTTATAATCATTTTCTGAAGTAATATTTAGTATGTTGTAATAATTTCAAACGCATTAATTGTAATTTGTTGCCTTTATATGTTTATTCTCTAATTTGATGCCGGTGCATAGGTGCATCTGGCTTCTTACGTCAGATTATTTTTCTGGCAAGTATATAATTGAGTGATAATGTTTAGTTTATATCAAAATGCTGATTAACTAAGATATCTTTTATTATCATTGGCTTCGATTTTTTGTGTAAAGTATTTTAAACACATTAATTGCTATGATGCTACAGTTGTATTTTTTATTTTAAGAGTCTGTTATGCATTAGAAAATAATTTTAAATTACGTTATTTAGAAATAACGATAAATATGAATTCAGTTTAAAAGTTAAGTGAGAATTTCTGCAAGCAAAAATTATGAAACACTTTCAAACATTCCCAAAATACTTTAACAGTACTTCACTTGTTCACAAGATAAATAAGATACTTATGTAATCGTTTCAAAAACGCATAAAGTATTTGAAAAACAGAATTCTGAAATCAATATCCACAGACAGAAATATATTAAATTCTTTTACGAAAGAATACTTTTAATTTATTATACAGAGCTGTACCTACAAATTTTTTACAAAACATATCTGTCGTAATATTTCCTACAAAAATATTACTACAATTTTTTATACAGTTTAGCTTAACGTGTTAATCTAAACTTTAATTTAGAAAAACATATTTAAAACTACTGAAAACATACTTTTAAAAATTATCATCCATAAGCTGTCATTTATTCTGTACATGATTTTGTTTGTGGTATTCCGTATGTGATTTTATTTATGTTCTGCAAATACCCCTTAGTACGCTAAATATAGTTCTCCTTGAGAATGCTGAGTTCAATTAAAAACCTCCTTTCAATAGTTCACATTTTAATCGTCGTTCAATGACATACTTCGAAATGCTTACCGATTCTTTTATAAAGCCCTGGATACGATCTATGGCATTTTTTAAGGTTTTGTGACATTTGTTTTAAGGTGTCAACCCATTTTGTAAAAAAAGAAACAGGATTTGAGAAAAAAATACGCCGTTTGCGGTGTTGTTGCTAGAAAAATCAAAAATTTTTTTAATAATACACTTTGTCCATATAGTTCGAATTTTGGCCAAAAAATAGCGCTGGCGGCAACATGCTATCGGATTACAGACATTATTTTACTTTTTATGGGAATGAGCTTTTCAACTCATTTTGCAGAGTCGACACTGAGTCGACATGATGAGAGGACTCTCGATTCACCTCCAGAAATAGGGTTTGTTGGGTGGAAAGTAATTTAAAATAATTACCCGATTTATGATTGAACAATGTCTATTATTTTGACACCGTAGACCAACACTTTTTCTTTCATATACCTCTTTTTTGGGCTTTTCATTTCGGAGTACCACCATTTCTTATAACCCCTCCCACACACACACACCAAATTCAGCTAAATAAAGCAAACATTTTTTTTTCATTAGTAAATTTCTTATCACAACTATTTAATAAATAGATACAAGGTACATTGTAATTTCTAACATTTTTGTGACTGTATTTACCATTTATGTGATTTCTGCGATAACCGATTCAAGGTACAACCCGTCAAATTTCGACGAAAGAAAATGTTTAAAAAGGAACTGCTTCATTGATTTATAGTAAACTTACAAAATTAGTTGTAATAAAAAATTCATTTTATATTGATTAGTCTAATTCTTAAACAAATCACATTTAACGTCAAATTAACAAAATACTATTTCTATAAAACTCAGTTGTAGAAATTGTTAAAATCAAACTTTAATGGTACATGGAAGCAGTAAAAAATAATAAAGAAAAATTAATTTAACTTTGACTCAATCATAGAATTTTTTCCCTTGAAATTTATAGCAAGCATCATTTTTATCACATCAAAATTTACAAATGCACATTTCGTATCTGCATTCAACTTTTCAGAAAAAAATGGCATTTTAATTTGATCATTTTGATTCAAAACTTGAAATCTCAATGCTATTAGCTATTAAACTATCTATTTTCTTTTACATGTAAATCAAATTTTGTAAATGAAATCAAAATTCATATCAGAAGATATTTAAATTTCAATCTTTTCCCTATTAATGAGAAAATTGCAACATAAAGATACAGTAATCAATTTCTTCCTTTTTTCCTTTATTTTTAATAGGAATGGAGTACTCCTGTTGCCACAGTTTAAAAAGCAGTATTAAAAACTGCAAAAAATTAACATTTCAAAAACAAATTATGATACAGCTTTCAAACAAATTTCATTTAAAAGTACACTTTTTCCCTACACGATGATGTAAAAATTGAAAATCTGCAATATTTAGAAGTTTATTAATTTGTAGTAGCAAAAATTTCAAAACCGAAATTTCATTTAAAATTTGAAGGTGTTGCCATTCGAAAAATGACGTATCCATTACGCACAGATACGTTTGGCCTTTATAATATAGATTATTTTCACGTATCTCTAGCAGGCCTGTTACGTATTCCAGATTGAGAAACGTTGCCTTAGACAATTATGTAATGGAATTCTTTCGTGTTGCCCTCAAAATAAATAGTAAATACTTTGCAGCCTACATGCTATAGGATGCCTGTGTAGCTGCACACTTCATAAATCCATGTTAATTTTTTTTATGTTTGAAATAATGTAATATCATGAAAAATTTCTTAATACAGTTTATCCGTTTGAGCTTAATGAAACACAATATTTTTGGCCGCCATTGCAAATGAAATAGTAATCCTAGAGTCTTCATTCTCAATGATCATGCTACAATAAATGTCAATAATGCATAAAAAATTTTAGAGGAATCGAATATATTACGGGTGTTAGAGCACGAATGGCCCATACAAAAAGAATACATAAGCTGGGAAGTCTTAAAAAATGGAAATGAAGGACTACTAAAAAAATAAAGAAAAAATACATGAGCGTATCAATTTTTATTTGAAATATTTTCATTCTCATATAAATAAAAAACAAAATCATTTAATACCTCATTTATACGAAATTAATTAATTAACGCTTAATAAATGAAGCAGTATTATTAAAACTCTTAAATAATTATTTCTTTGATAAATCTTATGATATTAATTAACGGTGCGTTGAAGTATTATTAATGCATTTTTAAACTCAACTGTTCTTAAATATTAAAGATTCAAAAGTAAATTACTGTAATTGAATCTTTTCAAGATAAGCAGTCAAAAGTTTTCGTTCAATAAGCTTGGAGCCTTCATGAACTTTTCTAATAAAACCCGTAGGATATAATAAATTTTCATATAATATTATTGATATTTTGATTTTAGATACTGTTTTATTTAAATAATATGTATAGGGATTTTACAAATAATCCATCAGCAATTGAAATATTGGACATTGGAAGAATGCAATATTAAAATTCTAAATAGAATAATAATTTTGAAGAATATCTAAAAACGTACGTGTTTTAAACTTCGAAGAAATTTAATAAGAAATCTATGTTGTAGACTAATAATTCAGTATTTAGCTTTTTTTTAATTGAATAAAAATCACGGCTTTATATAAAAATCAATGTGATCGCTAAAATTACACAAAAATGTAAGATATATTCCTTAAAAATGTTCTTAACTGGGATTAATCTTTATAGTACATTAATCTCACAAAGTCAAATTAAATATTTTATGAATTCTGAAATTAAATGATAATTTCACATATATTTTATAAACAATTTTCATATCCATGTCAAATGTTGTCTGTATGTTTCTAATGAAAAACTACATTTTTTGACCGATTTTCACGAAAATTGTTTTATCTACGTTTTAGAACAAGGGAAAAATTATTATCTACTTTGTAAATTTCTCGCACCATGTTTTATTTATTTTTCAATTACATGTCATGATTTTTATTCGAGTGTATTCTTTTTTTTTTCAATAAATTTCCTTTATCATACATAATAATTTACGATAGGAAGATATATTATTACGATTAAAGATGTATATCCATCATGGGCCATTTTCAAATTTTGCTTATATATGATGTCCCAGAGTAAAAAGAAGAAAATTCAAACATAAATTAATATTTAAAGTTTGATTTTAACTATGCATTAGCTAAAGAAGATTATATTGAACATTTCTAATATGAAAAATTAAAAAAATCAATAAATTTTTTTGAGATATAAATCTTTGAATTTTGTTTCTAAGCAAAAATGCCTGTCCCATTCCAAGTTTTATGTTTTTAACTGTGTTTTTTTTTTTAATTTGGCGTAACGTTTTTAAATAAAAAGATTTAATTATTTTAAATATGAACAGTTAGTGCTCTATATTAACGAAAGAATTATTACAAAAGATATTTTCTTTAAGAAATTACCAGAAATATTTTGTCCCTCACTTTTTGTCAAGTCCGTTACCTTGTGATTATTTTGCTCAAAATAGGTTTCGAATGCTACCTAAAGTTAGCAGCAAATGTTCGAGGATATAGTTATACTATTCATGCAACTACTAATTGCCCTTTTTTACTCTTCAATTGTGAAGCAATGTAATAGTGGCAAAAATAAACTTTTATCAAGGTTGATATTTTTTTTCACTGTCAAGTCTGTTATAGTAAATTTTACTATTAAAGTAATGATTTTTGTTATTTGTATTTGAATTAATTAAATATTGTTTTCTAAATAGTTTCAGAAGCTATGTGTATTATTATCTAAGTTAGAAATTATACAATCTGGTTCATTTCTAATAGTTTTATTTGAAATGTCAAGTCAGTTACCATGAAATGTAAGCGACGAAATGTAAGTTGCTAAGTAAGTTTACTAAATAGCTTTAGAAGGTATGTAAATTATTATCTAAGTTAGAAAATATATAGGCTAGTTCATTTTAATAGTTTTTTTAGTTTTATTTGAAACGTCAAATCTGTTACTTGTCATGTCCGTTACCATAAAATGCAAGCGAATGGTGAAATTGGCCCATATACATATACGTGAGTTGTGGTTATAGGTTCTTAAAATATACACTGCTCAAAACAATTAAAGGATATTGCAGTTTTAGGTGGATTTTGTATCTGGGAAACTTTTTAGCTGATTGATACATGGTCGAAAGACATAGTAGGTTATATGAGAATAAATTACACATGTTTGGCAGAAAAAAATGCATTTTATTGCGCATTTGTGTACAAAAGGAAAAAAACACAATTTGTGCATATGAGAAAAAAAGAATAAGAAAAGGTGTTTTCTTCAAAGAAAATCATTTTCAGTAGGGGGCATGGTTTCCACGGGCGGCCAGCAACGTTGAACACCTTTGAGACATGGACTCAATGAGGCTATTAATGACGAGTTGGGGTATTCTGCCCCACTCTTCCAGAAGAGCTCTTTCCAGTTCTTGAAGAGTTTGTGGGGGTTGCTGGCGGCCAGAAACTCGTCTTCCTAGAGCGTCCCAAACGTGCTCGATTGGATTCATGTCTGGAGAACACGCTGGCCATTCCATTCGAATGATTCCTTCCTCGAAAAGGAAATCCTCCACCAGGTTTGCACGATGTGGCCTGCAGTTATCGTCCATTAAAATGAAGTTATCGCCGATTGCTGCAGCGTAAGGGACTACAATAGGTCTGAGGATCTCATCCTTATATCGGCGACCAGTCAGAGCTCCATCTCGAATGATGTAGAGTTCAGTGCGCCTGTCGACGGAGATGCCACCATACACCAACACTCTTCCACCGCCAAATCTGACACTTTCGTGCACGAACGCAGGATTATTCCTTCTGCCACGGTCCCTCCAGAGGAAAATACGCCTATTATCCGGATGCACAGAAAAACGAGTCTCGTCAGAAAACAGAATATTGCTCCATTCATATCTCCTCCAGTTGACATGCTCGGTTGCCCACTCCCTGTGGTCGCGACGATGCCTTGAGGTTAATCTAACACATACCATCGGTCGGTGAGCATACAGACCTACAGCCTGCAGCCGGTTTCGGACAGTCTGAGTTAAATCGTGGTGCCTGTAGCCGAAGGAAGGTGTTGTTGGAGAAGAGTAGCGTTCATGTTTCGGTGTCTCCGAGCTGTTAACGCTAAATACCGATCTTTATTGGGCTTGTTGCCCGTCTACAACCTTGCCCTGGTCTTCGGCCTGCACATCCACTCTCCAAAAAAAGGTTCCAGATCCTGGAAATGACACTTTGTGACACTCCAATGGCTTGCGCTACTTCGGCTTGAGTTTGGTCCTCTTCTAACCTATCAACAATTCTCCAAGCTTCTGAATCTGTCAAATGATTTCACTGAGACATCGTACTCATGGAAACAAAGCAATTACTGAATGCCGATCATCCTTGTCTTCATTCTGTTTTATCCAGTTGAAAGTCAAATTTCATTCGCTGCCGCTGAAGCGACGTTTTTGACATCGAACTCAAAATTTGCATACTCCGCAGTTTGAAAACCGGAAAAATTTGAATTTGTGGTTCTCTTCTTCTGTTTTCGGCAAAAAAAAAAAAAAAAAAAAAAAAAAAAAAAATCCTTTATATCTTTATTTTATATAAAAATTCAAATATCCTTTAATTGTTTTGAGCAGTGTATTAATGCCTAGTAACAACAAGCATTTAGCAGTTTTGCACTAAAGTTCTCTTAAATTTCATATCGAACATTGATTGTTATGTACTTTTTTCAGCCACAAAAAGTACAAATAAAACAAATTAATAATCTTCAACGGTTGTTTTGGATTCAGATGACTCAGAAACTTTCATTGTAGAACACTTAGGTGCTATTTCCCGCATTCTATCATACTTACGCGTAATAGTTACACATGGCCTTATTACCCAAGAACACCTTATGTCACAAAATTTTGTAATCAGTTTACTTGCATGTGTGAAAATAAAATACAGAAATAGTCTTTAGATAACTAGTCACTTTTTATCATACAATAATCTTCGTTACAACTAAATTCAAACCTTTGATTATGTAAATGTCAGCGTTATCAGAGTTCCACCTATCATGTCAATGATTATTTTGATTTCCTTCCAATTACGACTAATTCTTTTTCTTTCTTTCAATTTTAAATAAATAAAATTTTTAATTATATATTAAAAATGAGACTATATTTACTAAAATATGACATTATAAAAACCAGAGAATAATATACAAGATTGAGGTTACACAAGATTTGTAAAAATCAGGAATATTTACTTTTTATAATATGGAATTTTTACACGGCATCTAAAAAATAATTTTGATTATAAGGGTACTTCACAATATTTTAATATCTAGTAAAATAAATCCATGATAATTTAAGCAGAACAATGAAATAATATTTTTGGCAGCATGCTGGCATTAAGCCAATGACAAAGTGGAAATATCTATTATGGATCAGTAAACAAATGTTCTTGTTGTTCTTTATATATACTAGCAAATATTTTCTAGGCTGACAACTAAAAATGTAAAGTGTCCAAAAATAAATTTTTTCTGATTAAAAAAATAAAGATTTTAATTTAAAAACTAGAAATCTTTTTTAGATTTGTTCAATGTTTGCGGTTTTACTCATTTTAAACTAAGAAATAATAATCTTTTTTTTTTATAACTAATCAACTGAAAATTAATTAATTTTACATATATAAATAATGAAAAACAGCTTTATATACCGTTGTTTCATAATCATAAATTCAGATTTTAAAAAGTGCCTAAAACAGCAACGTACATTCATATTTGTTAAAGTTGCAATACCATGAAGTAGCCATCAAAATTAAATGAAAATTAATATACAAATTATTGGTATTTATACAATCATATGATTGCATTTTCAAAGCAAAATAAATAAATAAATAATAAGTTTCCAAAATCACTATTTGATGTAGCTTCCACGCGCTGTCATAATTGTTGCTATATGACATGGCATGGATTCGGGCCAATTTTGAATTTATGTTTCATGAAGAGCAATCATTGTACGAAAAATTCATCTGTAGAAGAAAGAAGATGACCGTCCACTTGTGATTTTAGACTTTTTGTTAAATATCTAGAAAAGCACGTGAGGAATTGTCCTGAAACTCTAAGTGTGCAAATATAATAGTACCAGTCATATATTTCCGAGAGGATTTTTTCCCGAAACACCATCGGGGACCGTCAACAAATTAAAAGAGAATGAATATCTTTTGAATAACTCTGTCAAAACTAATGTAGCAAAAGCGCTCAAACTATAGATTATAATAAGTGGCTTATGGTAATAAACTGTTAATTTTTATGTCTATAGCATGTATACTCGTACAGAAAAGAAGGTTTTTATAAAAACAATACCAAATTTTTCCAAGTTTTTTTTTTTTTTTTTTTTTTTTTTTTTTTTTTTTGCTTATAATTTGAAGAGTTCTTAAAATAAAATAATATTCTTTTCTGAAAATATGAAAAACAACATTGCACACAATACCCTGTAATCAGAATTAAAAAATAATAAAAACTGTATGAAAAATAAGTAGATTTAATAAATAATTTTTCACTGCGCATGCGTCAACGATATCAAAATTTCAATTGCATATTATGTTAGCTAAATGTATAGAGCAACTTTTGTGAAAGTCTCAAAATCATAGCTTGAAAATCATGAAAATAATCATCAATAGGAAAAAAAATCATCAATCGAAAATCCGTTATTCCCAAAATGGGAAAAAAAAACAACAGGGGTTGCATCCATATATTCATTGATTAGTGTCAAAATAGAATACACAGTATGGGACATACTACTACATTTGGATAAAACCCCTCATTTTTTTGTTTCATTTTGGGAACATCGGTATAAGTCCTCTCTGCCTTACGAAGCGTAAACTAGGCATGTTATGCTTTGTATAACAAAAAAAAAAAAAAAAAAAAAAAAAAAAAAAAAAAAATTCTGAAAGAGAACATGTTGCTTACGACAGGTGTTCTACGTATGCGCCAGAAAAATGAAGAAAGTTCTAAGCTGAGACAAACGAAACATATTCCGTGCACGTAGGACCAAAGATAAAAATGCTCTCTGATGGGGAAATGTGTAGCTAAAAACTACACTACCTGGCCAAAGATGACTGTCCACTTGCGATTTTAGACATTTTGTTTAATATCTAGTAAAATACATGAGGATTTATCTTGAAACTCTAAAAGCGTACATATAATAGTAAAAGTCATAAATTTCAGGGAATTTTTTTTCCAAAACTCCAAAGGGAACCGTCAACAAATTAAAAAGAAATGAATATTGTTTGAATAACCCTGTCAAAGCGAATGTAGTAAAAACGTTCAAACTGCAGATTATGATTAAGTGGCTTATTGTTATAAATTGTGTTCATTTTATGTCGAGGGCAAATATACTCGTAGAGAAATTAAGGTTTTTATAAAAACAGTCCCAAATTTTCCCGAGATTTTTGCTTATAATTTACAGAGTTCTTAATGTAAAATAATATTTTTTTCTGAAAATATGACACATAATATTGCACACAATATCCTGTTATCAGAATAAAAAAATTATAAAAATTGTATGAAAAATGAGTAGGTTTACTAAATATTTTTTCACTGCGCATGCGTGAACGACATCAAAAGTTCATTCATATATTATGTTAGCTAAATGTACAGAGCAACTTTTGAGAAAAATTCGAAATTATAGCTTAAAAATTCTGAAAATAATCGCTAATAGAATAAGTTGAAAATCCGCTATTCCCAAAATGAAGCAAAAAGAAGCGGGGTTGTATACACACATTCATTGATTAGTGTCAATATAGAATACACAATATGAGACGTACTATTACATTTCGATAAAATCCCTCATTGTTTTACTTCATTTTGTGAACAACGAATTTTGTGCTTATTCTATAGACGATTACTTTCAGAATTTTAAAGCTTTGATTTTGAGATTTTCACAAAAGTTGCTCTATATATTTCGCTAGCATAATAGGGTCATTTTCTTTTGACAGATCAATTTGAACATCATACATTTTTAAAAAATAATGTTCTTTTTTTCTTTAAAATTGATTTCTATTGTGTTTAAACAATGTCTCTAAGTAATAAAATAGAGTCAGCAAAAATCTTTTACTATGTTAAAGACACAAAAATAAATTTTCAAATTTCACGTAGACAGAGAAATGACAAACAGGCACAGGGGAATGACACTTAGACAAAGAAATGACAAACTATTTCTTTTTTTTTCCACAAAATTTCATAGTAAATAAGAAAACATTATTAGAAACAAGAGCTCAAAAGCAATTTCAATTTGAAAATTTTTTAAGGATTCAGTAAAGTAACATTTATTTGCCGAGATACATATGGTTTAGGCTCAGAGATTTTAGCTCTTATATCCTCAAACTTGTATGGATTTATACAGACCTTTAAAACTGTAACAACAAATCCAGTTCGTTGTTTCCGCCTATATTCCAAACTATAAAACTCTTATCTTATGTGTTATGTATATTTTGGAAGGTAAGAACTTTGTCTCACTTACTACCTTGTATTTCTTTAAAAGGTCTCTTTGCATTATTCCTTTAAAAATTTGTTTTGCTTTTTCTTTTTTCAGATTGCTATTTCCTTTTGCCAATTCCTTTGTCAATATTTCTCCAAACAACATTTTCTTTTTTTTTTTACTTCAGGGGTTGCAATAATCTTTTTTGAGATATTTCTAATGTACACTGGTGTCCATAAGTTAAGCATAATTGGTAATTAAGTAAGTAATGAAAAAATAGTAAATCGGAATGTCGTGAAACGTGATATGCGAGTATAAAGCGGTTATAAAGTACGGAAACAATTCAAAAGAACGATAATATTTACTTTTATTATCCAAAGTAGTTGTTTGAAAAAAAATGAACATAGTAAGTGTTCACACTTAAAAGGAAAAATGAAAGAAAACATTAAATAAAATAGTGATGCTGCAGTTTAATAAGGTGTGTACCTCTGACATCCAGACACGCTGCACAGCGATTTCCCGTACCTGTTACGAAATTTTAAATGAATTGTGGGCTCAAACAGTTCCAAGTTTCTTTGAGAGCTCTTTGCAGGTCTGGAACGAAGCGTGTTGTGCGCGAAAGGGCTGCAATGAGTCTCCTTAGCATATCCCATACATGCTCGATAATATTCAAATCCGGAGAGTTCGCAGGCCACGTCATGCGCTGGATGTTGATCATTTCAAGGAAGTCGTCAACCAGTAACGCACGGTGACAAGGCGCATAATCATCTATGGATATGAAGTCAGGACCGACAGCAATTCGAAAGAAGCGAACATAAAGCTCAAGAACTTCGTCTCTGTATCTTTTACCAGTCACGGACCCCATGTCAAAGATATGGAGGACTGTGCGGCCGTCCAATATGATGCCTGTCCATACCATTACTCCTCCTGATGGAAAAAGATGTCTTTCTATTATATTTCTTGGTTCAAAACGTGTTCCACATTCTCTCCATGTCGTTACCCGACGAGAATCACTACTCAGACTAAATCGGGACTCGTCACTGAACACCACATTGGTCCACTCGCCCTCACTCCAATGTTGGTGCTTCAAACTCAGTGAAAACGAGCGCGTTTATGTGCAGACGTGAGGGGAACGAAAACTGCTGGTCTTCAGGCATATAGGGCAGCATGACTGAGTCTCCTGTAAACAGTTTGTCTCAAAATTCGTGTTCCTGTGGCGACTGTGAGCACAGAACCCAGTTCTTGGGCAGTACTGCCTCTCTGACGTCGCGCACTTCTTGCCAGATATCTGTCTTGCCGATGGGTTGTGGCTCTTGGTAGACCGGGAACTGAATCTTTGGGCAACATCTCCTGCACTTTGAAACCTCTGCCCCAATCTTGAAATCACAGATTGGTCCACGTTCAGAATTCGAGACACTTCGAGTTTGTGATCGTTCGAATTCCAGCATTCCAACGATTCTCCCTTTCGCAAGCATGTCCAGTTGGCGTCTTTGTGTCATCATTAATCCTGTTTAATCGTAACAAAGTTTCTCGGCACATCAACTGTACAAAATTCGTCTAAACTCCCTATACCGCGTGAACCGTTTTATAAGTATTACGACATGCGCAGGTATTTCGTGCATGACGTAGTCGACTGAAAAGTTTTGCATAAATCCAATGTTTTTTCTTCAACCAATTAATATCTGCAAGTAATTTTGAATAATTTTACAAATATTTACTCCACGTTTTAAGCATTTTACGAATTATGCTTAACTTTTTGACACCAGTGTATTTTCCAATCGATTCTTGACTGGAATATTTGTCTCTAAATCTATAAAACTTTTTCTTGTAGTTTTCAGAAGTGCCCCTGCCTCACATATTACAAGGGAATGGCCACAGGGGAATGGCAAAAATTAAAGTTAGCTTGTATACTATCTTAACTACATACGCAAAATTAAACTGCACTTAAAGAAAACTTTAAAAACTTAATACAAATAAAGCTTAATCGTTGATTCAGTTTTCATTACAAAATTTAGGTAAATAAGAGAGACAGGGTACTGACAGTTAATAAAAATACTTACCTAGAAGTAACTTAGAATCACCAAGTTTAACTTGTCAAAACTTAATGCTGCAAAAAAGAACAATTTAAGATAGCTTCTCTGATGATGCCATTGTTCACAGATGAAATTCTAGAGTAATATAAGTGTTGCCGCAGCTGAGAATCTTTACTTCCATTTTATGACAGGGGAATGACAACAAAACCAAAGGACATTTTTTATTATTTTTTTTAGAAAAATACAAAAAATGAAAAGTTTTTATTTTTTCAAATTTTAGTATTCTATGATATTGTTTAATAATTTAACCAACATAAAAATTACAAATATATTCGGATGGTCAGTTTTTGGGAACTACTTTTGTGTTAAGGTGGTGACAGGGACACACAGGGTAATAACTTTTTTACAACATAAAAAACTATTTAAATGACTTATAAGGTACCCTGGGGTAATAACGCCAGGCGGGGTAATAACGCCAAGTGCTTATATTTTGCATAATTATGAAATAATCAGGTAAATGACACCCATGTGCTCTGCGCAGAAGGGTTTTGAGTCATATAAATCGCAAAAAACAGCTTCAAGTTAATTTGTTTCATTTTTAGGTCTTATTGTTTTTACAAACAACTAAAATTAACGCTTGATCTAAAATTTGCGAGATACGTTTTGTGATGTGAAGACTATCTTTTTATCCGGAAATACTTTGTTAATTACATAAATTTGTAGTGCATTTCATGAACTTTTAAAATGTTGTTGGAGATTTTGGATATCTTCTCGAGATAATTTGTAATTAAAAATGTACTGCGCAATAACTATACTGGGGTAATAACGCCAATCCTTGGCATTAATACCCCGGTTGATTCCCTACAGTGGCCGAGCTACATCCTAAATACTGATTCAAATAAACACAGTTAAAATTGTGCAATATTTCTCATATTTATATTTAAGCGGTCCTTTTTGAGCAAAAAGAAGCTCACGGTCTGATATTCTTTTGCCTCATCCCCCCCCCCTCCAACACCACACCTTTATTTTTCTTAAACTTTCACAAAAAATGAACATTTTCAATAGCTTAGAATGCAACTTGTCAATTTCTAAGTTTGTAGAGTTTGTATTTTTAGAATTGGGCAATCTACATGCAATTATTCCATCTTATTTTATAGTTTTGCTTGCATGGCGTTATTACCCATATAGGTGGGTATTAACGCCAAATAGCATTGGTCAAGAAAAAACGCCATTACATTTTATGAATACATATCTGTTAAATTATTTTATTTTATATAGATAGTCAATGAGTTGCTGTATCAGATCCTATATTTGTTTGAAAAATACAATTTAAAACTAAGCCGTGAAAATTGGTAAAACCTTAACGTGGCGTTATTACCCCAGGGTACCTTATTTAACAATAGCTTGTTTTATCCTGTTATACATACATAAAAGCATGTAATTAAAATAATCTAGCATTTATTTAATTTTCATACAAGTTTATTCATTATTTTTGAAGCAGAGACAAAAAATATCGCTGTTTAGAGAAAATGACCCAATATGCAAATAAAATTTTGATATAGTTGATGCGTGCACAGTGAAAAATAATTTAGTAAACCTACTCATTTTTCATACAATTTTTATTCTTTTTTAATTCTGATAACAGTATATTGTGTGCAATATTATGTGTCATATTTTCAGAAAAAATATTATTTTATATTAAGAACTCTGCAAATTATAAGCAAAAATCTTGGAAAAATTTGGGATTGTTTTTCTAAAAACTTTAATTTCTCTACGAGTATACATTCCATCGACATAAAAATGAACACAGTTTATTACAATAATAAACTTAATCATAATCTACAGCTTGAACGCTTTTGCTACTATAGTTTTGACAGGGTTATCCAAAGGATATTCATTCTTTTCTAATTTATGGAAGGTCCCCTTTGGAGTTTTGAGAAAACCTCTGCACGCAAATTTATGACTTTTACTATTATCTTTAGGCTTTTAGAGTTTTAAGATAATTCCTCATGTATTTTTCTAGATATTTAACAAAATGTCTAAAATCGCAAGTGGGCGGTCATCTTTTGGCAGGTCGTGTATACGAATCAAAAACTAAATTCAATGAGCAAACCCCGTCAAAATCGAGCCATCTCACCCTACATGAAGAATGTGCCTACTGGCAATTCAAGGTCGCACCAAAAATAGTAAGACAAACCAAGTCAAAAAAACCAAGACTTTTGTTATGGGACCCGCAGAACTCGAGAAAAGAATGCAACTTTTATGTTCAAATCTGGTAGTAACGGAAGTCTATATTTAAAAATATATACTGATTAATATAAATAAAGAAAGAGAAACCCATGTGTACCAACTATTAACTCACATTAAAGGATTCTTACCACAGAACACACTAATAATTTTGGATTATGATTATATATTTTTAATTATGTTTTTAACATTTGGGAAGGATTTCTAATTAAGTGGATTGTGTACATGCCATGAAACCACCTCTGATCCATCGATTTTCGGAAATTAGATTTAGGAACGGTACGGAAAAGGATCTTTTTTACAGCTTTTAATGAATGCTCGTCCCTGTCTAATCCTTTCTTCGAATTATTGCACTGCCTCCATCATTTTTTTTTTTTTTTTTTTTTTTTTTTTGTAAAAGTTAAGAAACATTACTTACCATTTTACCGAAAACTTTATACTCAGATGTAAAAAATTTCTTTACATATACTTTGAAATTTCCAAATCGATATTTTTATTAGTCTTTCTGCTTCCGATTATTACCGATTATTACTGAACATTTTTTAATTTCTTTCATTTTGGCTGTGAAATCTAGTTCAAATATTCTTGATCATTTGCCATTTTGTGAATAAAATCACATTTTCGATGAGTCTTAAATTAATATTAAAAATTTCTTTAATTACTGAAAAAGTAAAAACTTGACACTCATGTGTATCATTGTGCTTTGGATTACCACACCCTAATATTCAAGCTTATACGATCCACAAATTTCGCTAAACATCGCAGAGAGAGTGAAACATATTTAAAATTAATATAGCTTATTTAGGCAGAGTTGCCAGTGTCGGTGTAGTCGGTATGTCATTGAAAAAAAAAATGTTTTTAATAGTACAAATTACAGTGATTTTTGGCATGTTGATATTAAACTTAATAGTAGCAAACCCAACCTGTAGATTTAACTGATGAGTTTGGGGCTCTAAATGTAATTCGCAGGTATTAAAACGACTTTAATATATTTTAGGAAGATAATTTCATTATATTCACACAGGAAGACAAAATATCAGACATACAAGAGCAGGATAACTTTTAAAAAATATAGGATCATAATGACTTTCACCTGTCGTGTTTCGAAAAAGAACTGCTTCGGCGATTTTTTCTCTCAAATTATGTTTATGTAGGTAAAAAAGAATTAAAATTAGAACTTCATATCTATTTATTTATAAAACTAAAATTTCCATTATATATTACGATCGTGCTATGTTCATGCACATCAATTTCAACAACAACAACAAAAGAAATGCTCGTACCTGGAGCAAAAACGTCATACAAATGGCTAACATTAATATATGACCATTAATTCTAAACGTTGAAGGCAAAAACAAAAGCCATATAAATTTTTATTCATAAAACGCATTCCCATATTACATATTTCGTAATGAATGGATACAGAATAATACATACACATATTTTTCTATTATATAAGGTTTTTTACTCATTACTAAATATTTTATGTTAAGAAAAACACAAAACATAATCATAACCAGACACGAAAAGATTACGTTTCATTTGAAAAATATTTTAGCAAAATTGAAAATGTCGGTATATTTGGGTCATTTCAAAACATTGTTTGTGGCAAGCGCAAATTCCACAGTAATATTTGTCATAAAAATGTTCAGCTTAATGTTATGAAAAAAAAATCATGTACATTAAGTTAATTTGGTATTTAAATTTTTTTTTCGCATTTTTGCCAATTTAATATATATTTTAGGTCATCATTTACATGTCTTATATTTTATATAATTTCTATATAGAAAGTGTAAATTTCAGATATACTAAGTGCATCATGCAATATGAGGGGGCCAGTTGGAGAAGTCGAAAACATATTAATCTTGACTCTTGGGTTCAGAAAAAAAGAAACTTTCTACAATTTTTCTTCCTCGAAATATATTTTTGAGAACGAAACCGAATTAAAATTAGCAATTCCTAACTTCACTACTATATGGCCATTAATTACTGGATACTTTCAATTTTAGACATTTTGTAGAATATTTAAACAAATATATGTTGGATTCTTCTGGAACTTCAGGTTTATACAAATTAATCTCCTATTTATCGAAGCCCATTTGATACCGAGAGCAATTAGAGGACCGACAAAAAATCAAAGAGTAATAACAATAATTAGGATTACCCTGTACATTAAAATGTATGAAATGATTTGAATGAAATACAAATATGTGGTTACTGTATAGAATGTCCACAAATTGTTTAAGAATAGCATGCATATTCAAAGAAATATAGCGATTTTTTTTAAAGTACAAAAAATTCTGGCATGCTTTTTCTTATAGCATGCAAGGTTTCAACCAAATTTAACATCAGTTTCAGAAGAATTATCACAAGTATAGTGAAACAATATAATGCAATTGGATATAAATATATTAAATATTTAATGGAATGTGAGCAGTAATATAAAAAAACTTTTATCTGCGCATTCGCGAATGATAACAGCATTTTTTTTTTTTTTTTTTTTTACATATTGTAATAGTCAGCTCTATGGAGGAACTCATAAAAAATAATTCCAGTGAAATATCATGAAAATTCAGAAAAATTTCGGCGATAGGAGTGAGCTGATTTTCAGTTTTCTCTAAAAGTATCTCAATGATAAGTATTATTTATTTTAAATAAATATCTTGTACTAATGCTATCAGGCTAAAATTATCTATTACTAAAATATTCCCTTAATTAAATTAATGATTATTATAAACGTCTTTTGCGAATTCAAATGAAGTAGCGAAAGAACATTCCCTTATATTATAAAATTTCTAAAGGAAATAAATAAATTTATACATATATATAACTGATAGCCAAACGATGAATTTGAATTACTGCATTAAAATTAAAAAAAAATATTTTAATTTTATGAGTGTTCATAAATAAAAATAAGCTTATTACTTACTAATCCAAATTGTCTTATACTTAACAATTATACTTATAAAATTAAACAAAAAAATCTTTAAATCCTAATTAAAATAAGAGACTTCATGTTTTCTTGTTTTTTTTTTATATAGAAAAAGATTATTTTTAATATATCTAAAAGAAATATAATTCGACCAAATGTTTTATTATAGTATAAAATAAAAAACATTTTCTTTTTTTTCCAATTAAATTATTAAGTTATCAATAATTGCATAAGAAAAGTTGTGGTTTTGTAACAGCTTTAATACGCAAAATAAATGTATATTTATAGCTTGTAAAAGTATGTTTAATGGCATACTAAAAAAATATTTATTTTTATAACTTGTAACATGTTATAGAATAACTTATGAATCTTCGTTTGAAAAATCTTTGAAGATTTAAAAAAAGAAAACTATCTTTTACGGTCTTTAAGGTCTTAAATCTATTCCCAAATACCCAATCAAAGCTTATATGCATCGCAACAAAAGACGTGCTAAACGCTGTTTCGGACCATTAAAATTTCCATCGAAATCTTTCAGATAGTGTTTGGAACTTTACTACCTCATAAAAACCGTAACCTGTTTTTTGGACACGTTTTAGTTTGCAATTTGTTCCTGAAAGTGATAATAATATGTAGAACAAAATATACTTTAATAAATTTCATTAAACTATAATGTTTGAGCTAAGCTTTAGTTAACGGCAAAAAATAATGCACTGTAAGAATAAACCTGTAAAATTAGTAAACTTTTTCGAGAAAAGAAATTCCTACAACATTTCATGTAAAAAAAGAAAAAAGAAAAAAAAAAGAAAAAAACAGAATCGGTTTTATGAATTTTTGTGGTTGTCATTATATGAATAATTCTATAAAAATTTTAGAAACTTTACTGATTGTTTTTCTTACAGTGTAAAAAAATGAAGCTGGTTATCAGTAATTTGAACATATGATTATGCCCCATGTTAATTATTATACATGAATACTTAACACATACGATACATAAAAATATTATACATGATTAAATACTCATGCACGTCTGTCTATTAAAATAAAAATTAAAGTAACCAATTGATGTTGAAAACAATTTGTATGTAAAAAAAGTTTGCAATTCAGATATTTTTATAAAACATACATTATAGAAAAATGTTTACAAATATCCTTTCACTTTCATGATGACATTAGTTAGAATAATACTTATAACGAACTTATGATCCAAATTATTTTAAACATTAAATAAAACTTTTAAATTATCTATTATCAAAACAATGATGGAAATTCATTGCATATGAGGATGGCAACATGCAATTTGTCAAAACGTTACATTCGGTCATAATCTATGACAGTGTGATCTATGATCAAGTTCATATAGTCCACTGAACACTATTTCTACCTGTGCCAAATTATACTTTTTAAAAGATTTCGATTGATAATTTTTTGTTTATAATTTTTAGATTGAAACAATCAAAAATTATGTTAAAGTATTTTTAAGGCTTTTTTTTTTTACTTATTACATTCAAAAGCTACGAACAAAATAAATTAAAACTTTAAAATGTATCTATTTGACAGAGGTAGAAATAGTATTAATTTTGATGAAAATCTATATAGAATTTAGAAAAAAATCTGTAAAATATTAGCTATTCAAGAGATTTAAAAATATCTTACATAAATTTGTTTATAATAGAGATTTAGGTGATACAAATGCAAAAGCAAGAAAATATATCAAAAATTAAGACATGAGGAGTGTTTTAAAATTTCGTTTAAAAATTTAATTTAAAAGAATTTTAACTTTCAATAAAATTGTAAATTTTTTAAGGTATTCTATAAGCTTTTGGGGAAATATATGTATGAAAAAAATTTGATATTGCTATGATAAAAAAAAAATAATAATGTTCACCGTCCCCTTAAAAATGCAACTTAAAGTTTAAAGTATTAGTGTAAAAGTGTAATTTTAAAAATACTTTTATTTTCAAGATATACAATTCATCATTTCATACCGAAATTTTTTCATGTACATGTGGATATAGGAATCTTTTAATTTCATGTGAATATATTTAGTGCAATCTCGTACTACTTTTTCGAAACAAAAATCAATTACATACGCTTTGAAAAAAAAAATTTATATGAATAAATTTCATATAAAATTATTATATGAAATATATTATACGAAATGTATTTTTTTTTAAGTGGTACAAGTATATTACAAAAATATTCTTCTCTAATTGAAACTTTTTGATGCCCCCACGTATGTGAACAAATAATATTTATGAACTTGAATCAAGTACCATTTTATGTAGTACTATTAAATAAATTTATTTTGTTGAGCTCAGAGTTGGGCAAAATACACCGAAAAATCATTTTCGATACAAAATACAAAATACATTAGTTTTAGAATCTAAAATACAAAATACAAAATACTTTTCAAATTGAAAAAGTTCAAAATACAAAATACATGTATTTTGAAAATACATTCAAAATACAAAATACATTTGAAAAAAAAAATATATGAGATTAGATGTTTTGTATATGAGATGTATATGAGATTAGATTAGATGTGTCCGACAAAGTTAGCTGGCCAATTTTAATCCCGACAGTCCGGTCGGGCCTGACCGGACCTGTTTTTCAGTCGTTCCGGGCATGTCCGGGTCGGGTGTCAAGTTTATTTTTATTTTTTTTTCAGAAAGATAAACTCAGATGGGCCTCGTCAACACTTTTTCGGGACCCGGCTTTACTTGTTTTTGCAGATTCGCGCTTGACTAATTCCTTCCAGATCGGATCGGGATCGGGTTTCATTTTTTTCCTAGAGAACTAATTGCGGTAGTCAAAAATATTAGTATAGATCCCGATCCAGCCCGTATGAAAACCATTGGCTCATTCCAGCCTATGGGAAAAATCAGTTAAATCTGCCCGACCCGACATTTTTTTTTTTTTTTTTTTTTTTTTTTTTTTTTTTTTTTAATGTACGTATTTTTAAATTGCAATAATTTTACCATTACAATTATTATTATTCTTCATGACTAGTAAGTATATTTCTGGATAATAAAATTAAAGCACAGCAAAGGGAACTCTGAAAATGAATCTGTCTATAAATTCTGTCTTAAACAGGAAATGTGTTGATTCATGCAAAATAAGTTTGATAACAAGAAAAAAGAATATGATACATTTACAACAAGCTACGTTCCTCGTCCCTGCTAAGAAATAAACTTGTCTGTAATCTATTTTTTTTTTCCTATCCTGTGCGAAAGCTTCTCAGAAAATTTTACTGTATAGCATTTTTCGATTTTTAAGTTTCCAAGGCATAAAATGATATTAAGACTGCTCTCATCTGTTCAGCTCAACAAGTGCAAATGTTTTGACACATTTACAAATCCATTTTTTAACGGAAAGTTATAAAATTGGAAGGCCTGATTATGGAAGTGATTTGGAATCGAACTGAATTTTCCATTTTTGTATCAATAAATTATCTGTTGAGTTATAATGATTTCGATCACGTGACAAGCACGATTTTCACCCCAGTTTCAGTGGTTATTCTTCTTTCGCGAGGAAATTCGATTCAAAACGCCCACTTTGACATCATTTTCTGAAAAATCTATTGTATTTGCAAATTATGCGAAAATGAGTGGCGATTTCTCTACCTTCTATCTTCATGCATTTCCAAACAAAAATAAATTAAAACATGTGTCATAAAGTTGCCCTTTTTGACTAAGAACAGCCTTAATTATAACAAAAACATTTACATAAAAATAAATATTCATTTTAAAATTAAATATCGCAGTTCAAAGTGATTTTTTAAAAGAAAGTCTATAGATTAAATAAATATTGATTAGAATTCCTCGAACAAGATGATTTTTAACCACATCGACACTGAAATTTATGCTTTCTGTGAATTTAATTGATCCGGGCTAATCAAGTTTTTGCACGAACAGGGCCTGGATGAACTTTTAGCTTTTATATCGAGCCGGACTAATTCCGGGATTTTACTTTTTGTATCAGACTGCGTTAATATTTCTTTTCTACGGATCGAAACTTTATACTGGTTCGGTTTGTGTCGGAATGTGCCGAACAAAAAGGGTCTTTGTTCGGTTTAAACCGGACATAATAATTTCGGCCTGTGTAGACCTCTCATTTGTGCTTGCACAAAGCAACTGTTAGGCGTTTTTGTAACACCGATTAAATTCTTTGAAATTATAAATTATCAAAATAAAGAAGCAAAAGGAAAGATAAAGAAAACAAATCAATCTATTTGAAAATATTTTTTATAAAATAAACGAAGAATACTTACAGATAAAATGTTGAAATGTATACAAAAATATAAAATCTTTCTTGGGTATAATTCAGCTTCATTTTAAGCATAGGAGTAAAGTGTTATCAAAACAATCTATAAATCAAAATTATGCTTGGAAATTATAATAGGCCTTCAAAAGAAAAAAAACTCTCAGATTGAAAATTACTTCATAAATATCTTTTTGGAGAATTTATAATTAAGGATAGACAGAGCAGGTTTTAAAGGCCGAAACTGAATTTCGGTGATTGGAAGTAATAGTTAATAATAATACATAACAGAATATGAAGTTTGGTGACATTTAGTGCATTAGTTTTGTTAAAATACTGTAAATCCTGAAAAATGCAGCATAACAGCGCCACCTGCTGGACGATTTGCACCAACACTTAATTAGTGGCGATTTATATTAAGATCAAACTAAATCTGAAATTCGTTGAGAGTATATGCATTACTACTTGAGATAAAGCTAGTGCAGAAATCGTGAAAAATGTAGCATAGTAAGGTCATTTATCTGCTGAGCAATTCACGCCAAAACCTAATCGGCAACAACTTATGTCAACATCTAACTGAATCAGAAATTTGATGAAAATCCGTATACTAGTTTTTGAGATACAGTTTTTGCGAAAATTGTGAAAGACGAAGCATATCAGCGGCACCTTTTGGAAGAGTTTCACCATTACCTAATATTTAACATCACTTATGTAAATGTCTAACAGAATCTAAAATTTTATTAAACTCTGTGCATTAATTCTTAAGATAGAGGGCCCACAAAATTTGCATCATACACTGATAAACTCATAAGTAGACATTTCCTAAAAACCGTCAGTGTTCAGGACCTTCAAAAATATAAATCCATCGACAATCTGAAGTCGAATTTTTTCACGAATCCAATACTTTTTTGTTGTAAAGATACGGAAAAGCAAAAAAAGTGCGAGTGAGTAAAATTCGAAACGGCAGTAGTTATTCTTGTATTCAGTAGTTATTCTTGGACGTATACATAAACACTGTAAAAGCATTGTACAGCCTCCTTCGTAGGTTAAATATCCATCAATATGTATAATAATAAATACGTAATTCGGTTTATTAAAAATACAATTCGATAATGCCTCAAACACTACTACGCAAATACAATCATGCTTCTCATGAATAAGAAATAAGAAATAATTTAAAAAGGAATGTTAAATAAACATGTTAAATATTTTCGTTTAAATCTTGGGAATATCATAATGTGTAGAAATACAACGTTTGGGGTATCATGATACCAAATAAGTTTATTAAGTTATTTTTTTAAAGTCATGTTTTTTTTGTGTTTAATAAATGTCTTCTATTAGTGCATCATTTTTCGTCTTGGTCTGTTTTGAAAACCCTCCGATCTTGAATGAGTCATTACATTAAAAAAAACTTAGAGCCGTGCGAAAAAAAAAAAAAAAAAAAAACTGCGCCCAGGCAAAGTTTTAATTTGGCGCACTCCCCTCCTACCCAAAACTTCTCCTTGTAATAGTACCAAAAATAACGTTGGTACTATAAATTTGGCGCCCCCTCAATTTCTGCGGCCTGGACAACAGTCCCCTTCTCCCTCCCCCCTTTCTCACGGCGCTGTTAAAAATACTTTAAATACTCATAACGTAATTTTCCTTCAGTTTTATTGCAAAGATGTATTTAAACATAAGTATGCTATACATGAAATAATGATTGAAAATTAAAAATTCCTATTGCTATTTAAATATGAAAACACTGCTTTCTCTGAAAGAATCATTTATTGATTTTTTTTTAAATTATTAATTTGCAAAGTTAAATGTTAAACATTTCTAACACACACTCTCTGAACAATGAACGTTGATCTCCGTACATAAATACTCGGGATACTCAGGATACATAAATAACTTCACAATTAGTAATGTGTAAATTTCTATGCTTGTATATCTGTACAAAATACAAAATAATGTTTCATTAATCTTTTGTAAATTTTAGTCTAAACAATTATATGCACATTCCCGCATATTGAAAACCATAAATATTCTTCTAAAGGGGGGATAATTTTGCAATTAAACAAATTAACATTCTCATTGATTAAAAACTTTCATCTGTAAAACTTCCGTTTACAATCGAAACTCAAAAAGAATCAAACTTTGGCTTTGTACAGCAATCGTACACAAACATTAAATTACATTTCTTCTCTACTACTACATTACTTTTTTTTTATATGGTTCTTTAAAAAACACTAGACACAGCAAAAATCTAAATAATTCTTCCTGTTTATCACACAGTAGTTTTTGTCGTTCGCTTAGAAACGTTATAATTATAAAATCTAGAACTTTAGAATTGTAACAGTTCAGCAAAAATGCCTTAATAAAACAGAAGATTGATTCTAATCCTTATCGTATCAGTAATTGTAAAGTATGTTTGCATTAACTTTCAGAAACGAACCCTATAAGACAAAGAAAACAGAAGGCTCGTATTATTCTTTTATGAATTTTACATCTGCGGTTTCAAGGAAGCAACTGGAAACCTGCAGAAATGTATTTTGAATATGAAATGTATTTTCAAAATACAAAATACTTAAAAAAAAAAACATTTCAAAATACATTACCAAAATACTTTCGTTTAGTGAGGTTAAAATACAAAATACAAAATACAAATGTATTTTGAAAATGTATTTCAAATACATGTATTTTCGATACTGCCCATCTCTGGTTGAGCTAAAATGTTAATAGTAGAAATTTTTAATGCCTTAATACATTTTCTATATTCGACGCTATTTTTTCTTACGATAAATGATTAAATTATCATAAACTAAATCAAAGAAGAAAGAAGTAAAATAATGAAATCGAATCATTAAGATATGTTCTTGTTTCGTGTTGCTAATAAGAATATAAATTAATGGGGTTTTTATGATAAAATTATTTCTCGTAGCCAAAGATTGATTTTTTAATTATAAACACTCTCATATTTTATTCTTTAATTATAAACAACTGACTCTTTAATTATAAATAATAAACTTTAATTATGAACAAATGAACATTATAGTCTTCTATTAAAATAAGTTATAGAAGAAATTCATGCATTGTATGTTATAATAACTAAAAAATTCAAAATGTGGATAAATTGTCCTAAAGATGTACAGTAATAATATTAAAATTTAAAAGTTCGTTTATTATTTCCCCAAAGTGTTAAAAAAAAAAATCAACGTTTTATTACCCCAAAATGCAACATTTAAAATATCGGATTTGGTACTGGAAATTTCTGAAGAAGAATTTTTCTTTATCTTGTCATGAAATCCCCCTCATTAAATAAACTAAAAATCACCATTCGAAATTTCTTATATGAATCCAAAATGCTTAAACAAAAATCAAGATTAAACTGGAAATTCTCCTTCATCTTATGACTAAATCTTGTAATGCTAAAAGCATTAACTAAACACTTAAAATGTTCATAGTCATGCTTATATTGAACTGTTGAAAATCCCTGAATATATAAATTGGTGCATTTTTTTTATAAGTTTCGCACACTCACATATATACACACTGGTGTGCAAAAATTAAATCCAAAGAAGATCAATTGGAAAAAAAGGCGAACAAGGCAACAAAACGGAATGAAAGATCAATCATGAGATAAATCACTTCTTCCAAGAAGGTTTTCTCTGGTACCCGCTATTGCACAGAGGTTCTCTGGCCTCACGTGCGTTCTTAGGCATACAGTGGTTCGGAGTTCCTCTTCATGGATGACAACGCTAAGCTTCATCGTACAGAGACTGACAAAGAGCGCTCGAAGAGTGAAGATATTAAGGGAATGGATTGGCCTGCAAGGTCTCCGGATTTAAATCCTATAGAATACGTGCGGGACTTCTTGGAAGACACTTGGTAGCCCGTGACCATTGTTCAGCATCGATTTTATTGGTGCAGTTGGCGTTATAAGAGTAACAATACTCTATCCCTCAACAGCTCCTTGACAATCTTGTCTTCAGCATAGACTAGCAAATATCTATAGCTATAAAACTATCGAATTTACTGCCAAAAATTGAAAAGGGTTATACATTTAAAAACCTAAATTGTAAATATGTATAGTTAATGTAAGTGAAGGTGATAAACATTGCTAATTTTATCAGAAAGAAAGTTCTTGCTTTTATTATCAAAAACCAATAAAAAAAATACGCTACAACAATAAAATTGACACCCGAAGAAAGAGTATCCATTGTAAAAAAAATGTCATATGCAAAGATGTTATACAGAAAGAAAGATATGGAAATAATTAAAATTTGGTATTTAATGAATGATTAGTTGGATCTTGCGAGTATCAAATTTGCGCTTTCAATCAGGTGGAGCTATTCTCCATCGGATATTCAAAATTCCTCTTGCATTTAAATTGTATATATCTTACACCGATTTTATTAATACTTTGAAAAAATATTCGTACAAATTATTACTATATTTTGTAGTTTGAAGATGTCTTTTCATTTCATTGCAAGGCGCTAAATGGGCGAATACAAGAACGCTCAACATCTGAGTCGAAGCAATGAGGCGATCAGATGATGCATGCAAGAATGGGCCAAAAACTTAAGATTTATGCATCATTCTGACAGTGACCTAGAACCACTAGAGAACGAAAATAGCAAGTGATTTCTATGTCAGATGTCAATGCAACAGGTCCACTATTATCAATCCTTTATTATTGTTTACATTATTCATTTTTCATTACAGTTTATTTTTTTGTTAGTGTGTGTCACAAATGTTTAGAATGATTACTGAGGGATGTCTGGGAATTTACTCTTGCACAGGCAGTTAAGCCGTTTACTCATATTACGCCTGTTCACAGTCAAATACATCATCTATTTCGAAAAGCAGTCAGTGGAATAACATAGTAATTGACGCCTTTTTAAAATGATCGATTTAATTACAATGCTGCTCGGCTTGATCAGTTTGGAATTACTCTTGTGGTATGCGTATAATCCATTTCTTTTTTACAGTGCCTGAACCTGTTTGGAGCACCTTGAAGATCCTACTTTTTTCATCCCATGTTAAATAAGCTTATGACAGGGAGTTATTATTTAATATTCTATTTTTTGATAGTAGGACACCTTTTGTAATATTTAGTGGCGCATATACACCACAACAATACGTAGACGACATTGGACGATCCGTTTTGTTGCCTTTGCCCCCTCCCCCCACCATGGACTTCTCTTCGAGTAGATCACGTCTAGGCGCATTCGGTACATTTCTCTACGAATTGTCTTGCAACTTGCCGAACACATTCTCAGCCAGCTCGATCTCCCGATCTTTTCCCCATTGAACACATTTCAGATGTACAGTGAAGAAGAATACTAAACTTTAGAAACAAAATCTTGGGACATCGCCGATTCATACCGACAGTTGGAGATAATTTTGAAAATATCCCGAAGGCTGTTATCAATCTATGCCCCAATGAGTGACAATTTGTACTTAAGCCAAAGAAAGACTAATGCTCTCATTATTATTTTTTTTTCATTTTGAAATGATTAGAATTGTATAGTTTTTTGAATATTTTAATCGGAAATTTTTGTGCGTATTTTTCGCATTCTCACCAATGTTTGTCCCAGTCGGACACCTCCTTCTCAGTACGTTGATATTTTGTTATATAGTGTATTTATGTAATCTCACTTTTTCATTTACATTTATATGTTCTCCGATTTCTTTAGAAATATTATAATTTAATTTTAATACTTTTTAAATGTTTATTTTTCTGTTATACTTAAAAAAAATAAATAACGCGAATTAATTTCTCCTTTTTTTAAGAACAAAACGTTTATGCAAATCTTTCAAATTTTAATTATTTCAAATTAAAAAATAGAAAATGTGATTGTTTATTGTATTAGCATATAACTGGGTATATTTGGATTTTCTCTCCCGTTTTAACATAAATTTTACCTTGATAAAAAAAGTTTTATATATATATGCTTTAAAAGTTATTTATTATGCAACGCAAACTATTTTCTTGTGATAAAACAGTTAAATCTGTTTTTTAAGTTATCTGAGAATATATTTATTTTTTTCTAAGCAACAGATAAAAAGAAAAATAAAAATATTTTACAATGCATAAACAAATGTTTAGAATAAAAGAAGCTTTCAAGAGCTTTATGTTTTAAAGGTATTTTAAAATCTGTTAAAGAAATAATTTTACAAATTTCTCAAGCATTTTATTTCATGTCATAGTGTAATATATAGATAAAAAAAGTCACACTTATTTTACAAATATAAATTTATTGATAATATTTTATAGTCTTTTTAAAGTGTTAGTAAAATAAGTAATATTAGAGATAAACGAAGCAAAGTTTTATGACCATTACTCTCAATTCATTATTATTCATTATGTTTCAATTTCAATAAAAAGTTTATCTCAATATATATTTTACAAATCCTTCTATTTAAATAAATGCAGACTTTTATCAATTCAACTTTTAAGGCCAGTATAAGGTCGCTTTTGTTGAATTTTTGGAATTCTTTTCTTTTCTGTTCACTGATTTGGTTGTATTTCATTTGATCTGATGAAAAGAATACGTGATAAAATTAAAAAATTGCTGTCTAGTACATGAAATTATATTAATTTATTAAATCTTAATTTTTTTTAAATATGTCAAAATTTAAACTTTTTGTAATTCATGCAAAAAGCAAAATTCGTTTACTTAATATTAAACATTGGTTTTTGAGAAATAAATCTGATTATTTTTCAGGTACGAGAAATCTGCAATTTCTTTTAGAGATAATAAGTAAATTGACGAAAAAATACACAAATTCATTGTTGATGCTTGTCCTTTTTTAAAAAAATCTGTTATGTAATACATACATTGTTAAATGATGCAGGTTTTTAGTACCATTTTTTTACTACAGAGTAAAACTTAAAGCGAAGGAAACAAGTTAAATATTTAATAAAATGATTTTTTATTTACAAATTTTTTCATCCCTTCCCCCACCATGGCATCAAAATTAAAATTTAATTTGTGCTAATGATATGTATAATTTCTTTTTTATCATCTATGAAAATAACATTGTTTAATTTTTTTTATGAATTTATACAGGTGATATTCTTCATTATATTTCCTTTTACGACAATGTAAGTTATGTAATATCGAATGTTGATTTTAATCGGCCTAAAAGCTTTGTCACTTGTGTCTGGATACCTCAAAGCATAAAAGTAATATATAAAAGTAATTATAAAATTAAATTATAAAAGCAATTTTGAAAAATTTGTTACTGCTATTAATAAAAAAAAAATTTACTGATGCGTTTGGAGAAAAAAATTCTCCCGAACAAATTGAAACTCTACATATTATTTCTATTTAAAAAATTAAAAGGCGTTGAAAATTGTATTCATTGATGATAAGTGTAGAACCCTCTCACTTAAATTTTCATGTAGCTTATTTTATTTGTAAAAATTTTGATAATCTTGTCAATCATCTCTCATCATCTCTCTTCCTCTCTTCTGCGTGGAAATTAGTTTCGTAAATACCTTTTTTCTTTTCTTGTTTCTTTTTATTTTAGAATTATAAAAATATTTTGTCTAACTCCTTTTATTTTACTTTAATTTTTTTTTATTTCCATGTTATTCATTTTTTTTTCTTTTTGTCTTCCATCATTTTGACAACATTTACATCTTTCGCTTGTGCTCCTTCAATTAGCATCTCCTGTCGCATTCTTTGCACTCTCTACTCTCTATCTTTCAGTTTATCTTTGATTTTGTTCCCTTACAAACCCGTGTCTGCTTCAGATGATGACAAGCTGTTCTTATTTCTAGTTCGAAGTGTGTCCCATATGAATTTTTATAGTGATTTTCACAATGCTTACCATCTTAATTATAACTTATCGTTCATTTATTCAGTACTTTTTTGCAATATCATTAATCCTTCAGTGAGTGCAATGTCATATTATTCTTCCAAACGGCACCGAATTTAAAATTCAGTTTGTTTCTATTTAACTGTATAATTGTTCTTATAATAAATTTCTTACATTTAGAGATTCATTGCGTTTGAAATAGCGTAGCTACTGTGCTTTAAAATGAAAAACAGATGGCTACTCATGTAAAATATTACAGCGAACTGCTGGACGGTGAGTGTGAACATTTGAATGACTTACATAATAATTATTATTATGTTTCTATTTTATCCAAGAAACTGGACGAAAGTGAATCTACGATTTAAAATCTATTGTTATCATGTGATTCGCTATGTAATGCAATACTGTAATTGTAGAATAACATCTCTCTAACATGTTTGAATTATTCTCTGTATAACGCTTCAACATAACATAAATTCATTCATATGTAGTCATAGACTTGAAGGATTACTGGACAAATAGAGTATAGCGCGATTAAATTTGGAAATTAAAATCTCCTGTCAATTTACGCAATATAAAGTCTTCTATACTGGTGAAAAAATTCAAATGATCCACCTCAGAATTGTCAGAAACAGAAAAACTAGAGAAGCTGCAGTAAGTATGTGCTTATCCTCACATCACTGTTTTGGCGAAAAATTACGATTTTTTTTTTAAATAAAGTTAAAACATTTAAGATTCCGAAAAGGATTTACTTTTGGTTCAGCGATAACAAGAAGCAAAGTTATAGATGAAAATGTTAATCACAAATGAAGTTTCTGAAACCGAAAGTGCATTGTTAAAAACTTTTCTGTGAAATTACAGAGAATGTACAGGTTATCCATTTTCTTAACTCTTGTGTAAAATTACAGAGATTAGTATAAAAGAGATTCTTTTAAGCAACAAAGAAATTATTCGATAAAATTACAAGTGGCTCTATAAATTATCAACGTTAAAAATACACAAAACTGTGTAAATTTATTTTTAATGATATTAATTTAATTTTGTTTTTAAAATTAATAAATAACTCGTCTTCATTGAGCCTAAAAGAAGTAGAATTCTTTTTAAACTTCTACATCATTTATGATTTCACACAGTTTGTTTCTAAACGTTTTGGGGTTTGAACCCAGAATCTCTTGACAGTGGAAGAGCACGCTATTGATTGAGCAACAGGAAACCTTGTTACTTTGTTCAAAATATGTTTTTCATAATTCAGCAGAGAAAAATCTCAAAATATTCACACTAACACCAAGGAAATAAATTTTTATAACTAAAAAAATTATAATAATAACAGTTTTTAAACTAAATTTTCTTTTTTTTTAATTTTTAATAAAACTGTAAAATAATTTTATAAGTGCGTACTTTGAATTATAAGTTTTAGCAAAAATAAAAATATCTTTAAATAAAGACAAAATTTGATATATTATAAGGCAAATGTTATTAAAATGATGACCGAGAAACTCGATCAAATGCATTTAATCAAGAACTAGTGTAATTTTATAGAGAGTATTGCTTTTTTCTATGTTTTTACAGAAAGTTTTAAAATTGTGGCCGTTTAAAGAGCCACAGAAATGTAAAGCATGCATTTTATTGCACATATATATCTCGTATAAGATTCACACATATACATAAACACCTACAAATAGGGTGGATTATAAAATTGTAAACTTTTATACATAATATTTTGTGCTCTATCAAAAATTTAATTTGTGTTTTCCATTGTATATGTTTACTGGAAACATCATTTCTTAAAAAGCTTTTAAGATATTGAAATACAATTTTGTGAAAAGTTTCTGCTCCTGTGTAGGTACGTTATAAAGCGAAATACAACTTGTGAATTTGTATATGTCAATTTATAGACAATTTTTATTGAAAAAATCTCATTTTTACAGAACAAACTCATGTTTGGTATATGTTAAGAAATTTCAGATGCATTATAAAAAATTTGCTTCATAACACAGATAAGTAGTTTGTGAATGCTGCTATGTATTATTTGCTAATATTGCTATATTGTTGGGGAAAAAAAGTGAAATGTTTTAAATAAATTTCGTTGTAGAAGATTTGGCATAAACGCAATTTTTAATAGAATTTGACTGAATATTGTCTATATTAAAAAAGTAATTATAATTCCATTAGAAGTTTATATGAATTCATAGTTTTATTCCCCTGTTTTAACTAAAACTCATGTATTTGAAAAAATTTCAGATTCTACAAAAAAAAGTGCTCCGAAAGTAAGCACATACCTTAAAAGCTATAAATACAATATGTTAATTGCAGCCCTTACAAGGAATAGAGACAAAAATGAAACATAATGTTAAAACTTAAATTTATAAAATTAAAAACCCATGAGTATGAGACACAATTATCATTTCTTCAAATGTTCGTTATCAACTCTTCAAAATGCTTACAATAAATAGAGTCACTAAGGATACTTATGACCACTTTATACATTTTCAACATTTACATATATATATATACACATATATACAGGGTGATTCATAAAAGATGGGCAGAACTTTAAGGGGTTATAGTACACTTAAAGACAAATAATATTAAATAGGAGACTAAGGGTCCCAGACGTATTCCCAAGGAGATAGGGGGCATTAAAGTTTAGGGTCCGAAATTTCAAATGATTATAAAAAATGGAAAAATTGGTCGATTCGTTTGCGGTTTTAGCAAAAAATTTTCTTTATGCCAGTATTTTCTTGAAATAAAATTTTAAAGTTCAATTTCAAAAAATGCCGATAGGGGGCGCTTTAGACTTTGGAGTAACAAACAACTATTTTTTAACGTTATTTTTTGTATTTCTTTAAATTATTTCGAAAGCTTAGACTTAAACTTAAATTTTGATCTAAAAATCTGAGTCCTAACGAGTAGTTAAGTAGCGTAAACTGAAATTTGAAATTTGAAACCCTTCTCCCCCCAGAACAAAAATCAGTTATTCCCGATCTTTGTGTCGTAGATTAGGCTAAAATTATTCTTTATGTCAGTATTTTCTTAAAAATAAATTTTAAAGAAAATTTTCAAAAAATTCCGATAGAGGGCGCTTTAGACTTTGGAGTAACGAACAACTATTTTATACCTTTATTTTTTGTGTCTCATTAAATGCTTTCTAAAGCTTAGACTTAAATTTTCAGCCCAAAATCTGAATCGTTAGACGTGGTTAAGTTTCTGGGGAGAGAGGTTTGAAATTTCTACTCCTGAGCACAGTTCAGTTTACCATGTCCACACATTGTGTGCTGTGATACAAGGTAAAAAGACACAAATTAGGATTATGTTACCAAAGCATATTTATTAACATGTAATTACAATAAATGTTCAAAATTGTGACCACCAGAGGTTATGCACGCAGAACAACGGCGAAGAATGGAACGGCGAACATTCGCGAAAACATCAGGCTTTTCGAGCACTTCCCCTACAGCGGCGGAAAGTCTGGCGACCAGTTCCTCGGGGGATTCAATGGGTGTCTCATACATAAGAGCCTTCAATTGTCCCCCAAAAAAGAAATCGAGGGGTGAAAGATCTGGCGAGCGAGCAGGCCAAGCAACAGGACCACCTCGACCAATCCATCTGTTCGGAAATGTGATGTCCAGATAGTTGCGGACGTCTCGTACGTAATGGGCTGGCGCTCCATCGTGCTGGAACCACATGACCCGCCGGATGCGTGGAGGAACAACGTTTAACAGGTCTGGCAGCACATGTTGCAGAAATGTGAGGTATGTTTTACCGTTGAGGCGTTCAGGAAGAAGGTACGGTCCGATTAGGTGGTCTCCGAGGATTCCTGCCCAAACATTGATGGAAAAGCGTCTCTGATGAGCATGTGGATACGTAGCATGTGGATTGATATCCGCCCATACATGTGCATTGTGTGTGTTAAATGTACTTTCACGTGTGAAGGTACATTCATCGGTGAAAAGCACAGTTCGTCCAAAATGTGGATTTAGCGCGTTCTGCTGCAGAAACCAGCGGGCGAATTCAATACGATTTGGATAATCCCCTGGAGACAGTTTCTGGACTCGTTGCACATGAAACGGGAGCAAATGTTCATCCTTCTGTACCCTCCAAGTCATGGACTGTGAGGTATCCACCTGCCTAGCCACTGTTCGTGTACTTGTACTTGGCTGCGCCGCTACTACATCCAGAATGGCTTCTGCAACAACTACTGATTCGTCCTTTTTTGCACGACCTGCATTCGACCGGGAAGCGAGAAATGATCCCGTCTCACACAACTGTCTGTGCAAGCGCTCGAAAGTTTTGCGGTTAGGCAACCGCCTGTTGGGAAATCGCTCTCCGTACATTCGTTGTGCCTCTGCACCATTTCCATCTGCCGCTCCGTAAATTAAATGCATCTCAGCCTGTTCCTTATTCGTGAAGGGCACCATCTTCCGATTCATTACTACAGCGACTTACACTTGACTCACCGTTCAGTGGTTTTTATGCCTGAATCGTGTCGAAATTTTGCATACGTGTTCTTCTTCTTCCCCATTTGACATTTGCATACTTTCTGTCTCCTTCTTCACCCGGTGACTAGCGTCAGGAATGGAGCTTTAACGTTTGCATGAGCGACGTTTCCAACTGTGCCAGTGCCTTTATGAGTGAATTCCGACTATGCAGTCCTTGACGAAAGTTGTATTTTTGCCTCGTATCACAGCACAGAATCGTTGGGCATGGTTAAGTAGTGCAAACTGAACTATGTTCAGAAGTTGAAATTTGAACCCCCTCCCCTCGCTACTGAACCACGCTCAGCGATTCAGATTTTGAGCTGAAAATTTAAGAAGTCTAAGCTTTAGAAAGCATTTAATGAGACACAAAAAATAACGGTATAAAATAGTTGTTCGTTACTCCAAAGTGTAAAGCGCCCTCTATCGGAATTTTTTGAAAATTTTCTTTAAAATTTATTTTCAAGAAAATACTGACATAAAGAATAATTTTAGCAAAACGCGGCAGTAGTTAGAGCCTAATCTACGACACAAAGATCGGGAATAACTGATTTTTGTTCTGGGGGGAGAAGGGTTTCAAATTTCAAATTTCAGTTTACGCTACTTAACTACTCGTTAGGACTCAGATTTTTAGATCAAAACTTAAGTTTAAGTCTAAGCTTTCAAAATCATTTAAAGAAATACAAAAAATAACGTTAAAAAATAGTTGTTTGTTACTCCAAAGTCTAAAGCGCCCCCTATCGGCATTTTTTGAAATTGAACTTTAAAATTTTATTTCAAGAAAATACTGGCATAAAGAAAATTTTTTGCAAAAACCGCAAACGAATCGACCAATTTTTCCTTTTTTATAATCATTTGAAATTTCGGACCCAAAACTTTAATGCCCCCTATCTCCTTGGGAATACGTCTGGGACCCTTAGTCTCCTATTTAATATTATTTGTCTTTAAGTGTACTATAACCCCTTAAAGTTCTGCCCATCTTTTATGAATCACCCTGTATACATATACAGGGTGTTTCTAAATTCATGGTACAAACTTTAAGGGGTGATAGTACACATCAAGACAAACCATATTAAATAGGAAACTAAGGATCCCAAACGCCTTCCGAAGGAGATAGGCGCCATTAAAGTTTAGGGTCCAAAAATTCAAATGATTATAAAAAACAGAAAAATTGGTCGATTCGTTTGCGGTTTTCACTAAAACTATTCTTTATGTCAGTATTGTCTTGAAAATAAATTGTAAAGATAAATTTCAAAAAATGCCGATAGAGGGCGTTTTAGACTTTGTAGTAACGAACAACTATTTTTTACCATTATATTTTGCATCTCATTAATTTTTTTAGAAGCTTAGACAAAAACTCAAATTTTGAGCTCAAAATCTAAATCGTTGGGAGTGGTTAAGTAGCGCAAACCGAACTGTGGGGGAGGTTCAAATTTCAAATGATTATAAAAAACAGAATAATTGGTCAATTGATTTGCGATTTTCGCTAAAATTATTCTTTATCTCAGTATTATCATGAAAATAAATTATAAAGATCAAATTCAAAAAATGCCGACAGAGGACGCATTAGACTTTGGAGTAACGTACAACTATTTTTTACCGTTATTTTTTGCATCTCATAAAATTTTTTTAGAAACTTAGACATAAACTTAAATTTTGTGATGAAAATCTGAAATGTTTCTGAAAATCTGATCTTGCAAATGTTTAGATTTAAATGTTGAGCTCAAATTCTATATCGATGGGAGGGGTTAAGAAACGCAAACTGAAATGTGTTCAGGAGTTGAAATGTTACCTTCCCCATTCCTCGAACACATTTCAATTTTCCGCTTCTTAATTACTCAAGACGATGCAGATTTTGAGCTCAAAATTTAAGTTTGAACATTTAAAAGCATTTAATCAGATACAAAAAATAACGGGTAAAAATAGTTCTTGGTTACTCTAAAGTTTAAGGCGTCCTCTAACGGTATTTTTTGAAATTAATCTTTAAAATTTATTTTCAAGGAAATATTGACATAAAGAATAGTTTTAGCGAAAACGGCAAACGAATCGACTAAATTTTCCGTTTTTTATAATCATTTGAAATTTGAAACTCCCCACCCCCATTGAACACAGTTCAGTTTGCGCTATTTAACCACTCCCAACGATTCAGATTTTCATCTCAAAATTTAAGCTTATGTCTAAGCTTCTAAAAAAATTTCATGAGATGCAAAAAATAACGGTAAAAAAATAGTTGTACGTTACTCCAAAGTCTAAAGCGCCCTCTATCGACATTTTTTGAATTTGATCTTTATAATTTATTTTCAATATAATATTGACATAAAGAATAATTTTAATGAAAATTGCAAATCAATTGACCAATTTTCCCGTTTTTTTATAATCATTTAGAATTTGAACTTCCTTCCACATTTCAGTTTGTGCTGCTTAACCACTCCCAACGATTTAGATTTTGAGCTCAAAATTTAAGTTTATGTCTAAGCTTCTAAAAAAATTAATGAGATGCAAAAAGTAACGGTAAAAAGTAGTTGTTCGTTACTGCAAAGTCTAAAGCGCCCTCTATCGGCATTTTTGAGATTTATCTTTATAATTTATTTTCAAGACAATACTGACATAAAGAATAGTTTTAGTGAAAACTGCAAAGGAATCGACCAATTTTTCTGTTTTTTATAATCATTTGAATTTTTGGACCCTAAACTTCAATGGCGCCTATCTCCTTCGGAAGACGTTTGGGACCCTTAGTTTCCTATTTAATATTATTTGTCTTGATTTGTACTATCACCCTTTAAAGTTTGTACCATGAATTTAGAAACACCCTGTATATTTCTTTTTTTACATTTTAATGATATACTCTTTCGAGTATTATAGAATTGACATGAATCTATGAATTATATACTAAAATGTTCATTCTATACAATCTATGATACAAAGGTTATTTATTATTAATTTACAGGGCTACTCAAAAATATTCCACTGCATTATGGTTTAAGAGGAAATACTGTTTGGGGCGTTTTTTAATTATATTACATTATTTCATATTTTATTAAATTAACATACGTTGCTACGGTTTAATACAAGTTACTTCCTGTATAATAGAAAACATATAGTATTTTCAGGAACACACAAAAGATTTCAACCATGATTCTGTAGCCGAAATACTGTATACTATAACAGCAAGGTCTGATTTTTTTTAAATTTCATTGAAATACGAACGCACCTCATTTGATACGCTCCACGTGCAATTTCCAACTTGTTATTAAGTTAAGAGGATAGCCATAATTACCCCCAACAAAAACTGAAAATGACGAAAATGGTAAAAGACCACTATTGAAGAAATTAGGACTACTGTATTTCTTCTTTATACTTGCCTATACCATTTTTTCGGGGTAATTCAGACCATTAGAACAATAAACTGATAAATCCGTTTATAAAAAAATTTAGAAGATTTTGTTAAAATTACTATTTGGATCAAGAAAATGCTTCATACTAGTGATAAAATATATCTAAAATAAAAAATACATTATGAGGTTAATATCTAAGCGTGAAACACAATTTCACTATACAATACATAGTTTGCTACATTAAGGCGGTGGTTTCAATCAACCCCTTGAGAAAATGATTATTATGTGATTTTTATGCTAAAAATAATAAATGCATTTAACGGTGATAATTTTCAAGGTGTAAAAAGAAGCTTTGTCGTCATAAAATTAAGCCTATTCTATTTATTTTGCCAACTCTCCAACTCAGTCACCGTTATTTCCATTGCGAATTATTGTTTGATACTTTCATACTTAGAATAGCTTAGCATTGCCCTATTCTTAAATATATTTTAATAGAAAGAGCTTATCATTTAAATAAAAAAAGAATCTATAATTCTTTATTTTTTGTTGTTTAAAAGGATTAAAATTCAAAATAATTTTTACGTTTCTTAAGTTTTAATTTAAGATTACATTTGTATTTTATTTCTAAAACTAGCTATTTAAAACATGTACTTCTACTTGAAAAGTTTATTACATTTATTTATTTATTTAAAAAGATAATTACTCGTATTTAATTTTCATAATTAAGTAGCTCATACAAAACCACGTTTCTAAAGTAAATTTATTTCCATATAAATTTCGTTGGAAATGTAAATTTTAATTTTTCATCAGTAAACTCTGCTTCTGCATATGTAAGTCTTTTTATTCAAAAACTTTAACTTTGCGAGAAAAACTAAAAAGGTTATTATTTATTTATTTTTTCATATATTTTATTTTTAGAAAACCAAATTATGCTACATGAAACATGGTAAATTTGTTAACTCCTCGCGCAACATTTGCATAGAACTAATTTTTAAGGCATTTCCTTTTTGTGTATTCATTAAAAGTTTCAATCTGGGTGACTGGAATGCCAGGAAATTTAAATAATTTTGCTTTTAATTACTCGTCATGCAAAATTAATAGTCTGTAATATAAGGAGTTACTTTCTTGTAGTTTTTTATAGATGATAATTTAAGTATATAGTATATGGTTAACTGTGTAGCTTTCTGCCTAGATATTTTATGTTAAGCACGCAAAACAGAGTTAATATTTCATTTTCTTACACAATCTCAAAAAAGAAGAAAAGTTTCATGAATTTGAACATATTTGATAAGCCATGAACAAGTGCATTATTCAGATTCATACGAAATTATTGTCCTTTAAAATAAAAACCAAATCAATGAAATTTAAGATTAATTTTATCTTACAATTTTAGTATGTTAAAATATTATAGCAATATATTGGGTTGGGGAAAAAGTAAGTTCGCTTTTTTTCGTGTTTTTCAAAGTGAATTTATTTATATAAATAAAAAAAAACTGATCAAAATTTATGTGCTATTTTGTTCGATGACTTTTTGCCATTTTTCTGGTAAAACAATAATTCCGTCACTGTAGAATTTCTGAGAGTTCCGAGCAAAAAACTGAACAAGGTGATTTTCACGAGCCTTTTTTGAAGCCAGCTTAACACCTTCAAGAGAGTACCGCATAGGGCGGAACAAATGGTAATCCGTCGGATCCAGGCCCGGACTATACGGTGGGTTCATCAAAACTTCCCAACAAAGCTCTTTCAGTTTTTGCCGAGTGACTAAAGATGCATGTGGTTTAGAGTTGTCGTGATGGAAGACAGCGCCTTTCCTTTCGATCAATTTTGACCGGGTTTTTTAATTGCCTGCTTCAATCGCATTATTTGTTTACAGAAGATAGATGAATTGATGGTTTGGCCAGGTTTGAGCAGCTCAAGATGGAAAATTCCTTTCCAATCCCACCAAACACTCAGAATCACTTACGTAGGCATCAATCCGGGCTTTGCCACCGTTTGTGAAGCTTCGATCACGATCTTTTTAGCACATTGTTGTTATACGTGATTCCCTTTTCATCACCCGTAATGATTTGTTTCAAAAATGGCTCGATTTCATACCGTTTCAGTAGCAATTCAGAAATGAAAACTCTGTGCATTAAATTTTTCACTGTAAGTTTATGGGGAACCCAAGTATCGAGTTTCTTTTGGTATCCAATTTTATTTTTATATTTTTGGTATACATTCTAAATTGCACTTTTTAAAATTTTGACAGTATAAAAAAATGTTTTCACACAATTTCATAAATAAAAAAATTGTTTTGCTTTCAGGAGACGTATTTAAAAAAAGTGTCTTGAGGATAATAAGGTGAGCGTGGATAATAACGCCAAGTGCTAATATTACGCATAGGCATATGAAGGAATCCAAACAAATTTCTCAAATTTTTCTGTGCTCATAAGAATCTGAGTCATCTGAATTACGAAAAACCGCTTAAAGTTAATTTGTTACATTTGTAGACCTTATTGTTGGAATAAGCACGTAAGAATCGGCGCGCGATCTAAAATTTGCTAAAATATAAATATAAAATTTGATAAGTACGTTCTGTGATGTGAAGATTACATATTTATTAAGAAATTCTTTGTTTATTACATAAATTTATAGTATTTCATACACTTTCAAAATATCATGCGTTATTTTAGCTATACTCGTGCGGTTATTTATAGTTATTGTCAAAATGTATTCCGGGGTAATAATGCCGCTATTCAAGCAGATTGATTTTTTGCAGTGGCAAAATTACCTTATTTTTTATTTATTTATTTCCGTAGAGACTATTATTGTCATTGTTGAAAACTAAAAAGATAAAAATAAATTTGTATGTCTTAAATGATGTTAATTTTTCGATGTCAGAAAAAAACAAATGATTATTATATATCCAGATATAGAATTAATGGTAAGTAAAAGCAATTCGTCATTTTAGGTCAATTTTTGTAGAGCTTGTATCTTTAACATTGCACAATTAACATGCCATTATTCCATGTTACATTATAGCTTCGTTTGCATGATGTCATCCACATATGTGGGTTATAACGCCAAGAATTGGTCAAGAAAATCCGGCCACTACAATTTATAACTACATTTCTGCTAATATATTCTTCTTTTGCACAGAGTCAAAAGTTCCTCAAACAAATCCTATATTTGTTTGAAAAAAAATCTATAACTAAGCTGTCAAAATTAGTAGAAATTTTATGTGGCGTTATTACTACAAAATATTTTATCTTTGTTATAAAGGCATACTTCCCAACTTCCAGATTAAAAAAAAAAATAATAATATGTAGTTTGAACCAGGAATGTTTTTTATTGAAACTGTTTTGCATTAAATGAACAATAACTTTAAATCTGCTTAATTTCATCTACTTATCTACTTATATATATAAAATACAAACAGAAATTTCGGGTTTTCCGCTAACTCCTCCGGTTCTACTGAAGGTATTGATATAACTTACCCTATTAGATAGATATTATTTTAAAGAAGGTTTTCGTATGTAATACATTGCTCTAGTTAGATTAGTTGTAAAATTATGATGAAAAATTCCGTTATTTTGGACAATAAGGTTACCATTGGCATAAGTTTATGATTTTGGCGGCGGCATATTATTCTATCATTTTGTTAAAAATTGAAAAGCGTATATCAATTACAAATTAAAAGATACAATTAGCTCAAATAATAAATTTTAAAAATTATTAATGATTTCATTTGAAAATTTTAAAAATACAGTTTCAAGGAGAAATAATATTATTGAAAAATATATTTAACATAAATATGAGAAAAATGTTTGCATAATTTAAAGGAAGTATTCATTTTCAAAGTCGTCAATCCAGTAGAGAAAGATATGGCGATTTATCCTATTTGTTGAACATATTTTGCACCTGGATAATAAAAAAACTTTTATTTAAAGAAAGTTTTTTTCTAAGTATGTCAAGATTTTTTTCAAGATTTTAGGATATTATATAATAGGATACATTACGAATATATTAGGATTTTATTTTACTTTTGTTGCCTTTCTCGCCAAACAATTTGAATTTAAGCCAAAAACACATGAATCCATCGCATCTGTCCAAACGATATTCTCAATAATGGAAAAGTGTACAACAACTTTTTTGAGTAATTTGTTACATTCAAATGTAAATTATATAAATATTCTGTAATATTAGGAAAATAGAGTTACATATTTAAATTCTAATGTAGTTTAAATGTAATGAAAATTTCGTTTCATCTGTTATAACTCGAGTTTGGCTGAATGGATTTTGACGATTTTGTACTGATAATAATTTCTAATGGATGGTTTCAGTACTTAACATAACATTATGTATTGATTATTTATAGAATTCCGGTAAAATTTCTATAATCATATGAACTTGATTGTGAAAATTTAGCCTTTTTGTAAAATTCTGTGAAATGGATTTCGATAGAACTTATTCTGGCAGCTAGATATTTCCCCCGTAAGTTTTTATTACCATATTGTTCTGCATTGCTTAGTTATAGAGTTATATAGGAGTGGGGGGAGGGGGATTTTGCAATCAGGTGACCCATTTTATCAAATATTAGTCTTTTTAAATAGTTCGGGTAAATGGTTTTTGAAGGGAATTGCACTATTAATTTGTTAATTTTCAAAAATAAATTTTAGTATATAATATATTGTTCTACATTATTTACTTATAAAGCAATTTCTGGCTCATATTTGATTCCGAAATTGGCTATTGTTTAATAGTATAGGCGTTGAGGGTGATATCTAATAAGACCATCACTACTTGCTTAGAAAGTTTTTCATTTTTGATGTTTCGGCTCTGGCGACATATACGCACAATGTTGGCGGAATAGTAAGAAATGGCGATATTATGTCTCATATAGTAGCCTGTTTATTTTGTTTAAAAAAGTGTTTAAAAAAAGAAACAGTTGAAACAATAAAAAAACAGTTAAAAAAACCATAGTAATAAATATAAAAATCACAATCAATCGTAAATATTAATACTTAAAGCAATATTCTAAAACAAAGTTTTTTTCCGAATTGGCGATGGAAAAATTGCGCCAACATGATGCGTATATGACGTCTTTTTCATTTCTCTTACGAATGTCTTAGAAACTCACTATGCATGCATACATGTATACATAAATGTATATAAGGTACCCTGGGGTAATAACGCCAGGCGGGGTAATAACGCCAAGTGCTTATATTTTGCATAATTATGAAATAATCAGGTAAATGACACCCATGTGCTCTGCGCAGAAGGGTTTTGAGTCATATAAATCGCAAAAAACAGCTTCAAGTTAATTTGTTTCATTTTTAGGTCTTATTGTTTTTACAAACAACTAAAATTAACGCTTGATCTAAAATTTGCGAGATACGTTTTGTGATGTGAAGACTATCTTTTTATCCGGAAATACTTTGTTAATTACATAAATTTGTAGTGCATTTCATGAACTTTTAAAATGTTGTTGGAGATTTTGGATATCTTCTCGAGATAATTTGTAATTAAAAATGTACTGCGCAATAACTATACTGGGGTAATAACGCCAATCCTTGGCATTAATACCCCGGTTGATTCCCTACAGTGGCCGAGCTACATCCTAAATACTGATTCAAATAAACACAGTTAAAATTGTGCAATATTTCTCCTATTTATATTTAAGCGGTCCTTTTTGAGCAAAAAGAAGCTCACGGTCTGATATTCTTTTGCCTCATCCCCCCCCCCCTCCAACACCACACCTTTATTTTTCTTAAACTTTCACAAAAAATGAACATTTTCAATAGCTTAGAATGCAACTTGTCAATTTCTAAGTTTGTAGAGTTTGTATTTTTAGAATTGGGCAATCTACATGCAATTATTCCATCTTATTTTATAGTTTTGCTTGCATGGCGTTATTACCCATATAGGTGGGTATTAACGCCAAATAGCATTGGTCAAGAAAAAACGCCATTACATTTTATGAATACATATCTGTTAAATTATTTTATTTTATATAGATAGTCAATGAGTTGCTGTATCAGATCCTATATTTGTTTGAAAAATACAATTTAAAACTAAGCCGTGAAAATTGGTAAAACCTTAACGTGGCGTTATTACCCCAGGGTACCTTATAACACTGGCGCCCTACTAACTGAAAAGTATCAAATTAATTATTGAAAATATTAATATGTTGTGTCGCCATCGGAAACCAAACCAAAGTAAACCAACCAAAGTACCAACCAACTATGAGTATTTCAAATTTTCATTTTACATGCATAAACCGAATTCAATTAAATTAAAGAATGTAAAATTAGACTCATTCCAAAATATCAATGCGTCAAAAGAAAAAAAAAATGAAAGCATTAATATAAAAAATTGTTGTAAAAATAGTACTACTTTCTTATTCTGCCCATCTGTCCACGACATCAAGTGAAATTTGTTTCGAAATTTTATTTGTATTTTTATTAATATTTTACAGATTTAATTGTTTCTCATTATTTAAAATACATTACGCCAATTTGTATAACTTGGCGAATAGTTTGGTAATCTGTATAATTTGGCGAAAGCGATCGACAGAATAATTAAAAGGTACCGGAAAAGCTTATAATCCGCGTGAGCGAAGCCATGGGTAAATGCTAGTTTATAAGATGAATTTCTGATTCACAATATATATTTTTTATTTTAAAAAAGCCAAAGATTAATATATTTGTACAGAACAAACTTTTCCTTCCGTAATTCAAACATTAATTTTGAATAACAACATTTGACGCTTAAATTTCGGTTTTTTTAATTTTTGAAATCTTTGCAATTTTCTGAACATTGCACATCTTTAATTTTTACATTTTCCTAAAAGGAAAACTATTTACTTTAAAATGTAATTAATCTGAAAACTTTATTTCAACTTACTCATATATTGCGGCTTTAAAAAAACGAGGTAGAACCCGTCAAATTTTGACGAAAGAAAATGTTTACAAAGGAACTTTTTCATTGATTTACAGCAAACATACAAAATTAATTACAGTAAAATTCATCTTATATTGGTAAGTCTAACTCTTAAACAAATCACATTTAACGTAAAGTTTACAAAATACTATTTCTATAAAAATCAGTTGTAGAAATTGTTAAAATTCATATTTAATCATAGATGTAAGCAATAAAAAATAACAAAGATCTGTTATGATGATAAAGTTATCAGTTAAGGTTTTTATGCTAGTATTCCAAAATGAAAAAAAAAAAGAAAGCAAAATCTATTCAGCTTTGACACACCCCCGTAAAATCTAAACCCAGCATCATTTTCACCTTTCACCATATCAAAATTTACAAATGCACATTTCGTATGTGTATTTAACATTTCAAAAAAAAAAAAAAAAATGGTATTTCAATTTTATTATTTTGATTCAAAACTTTAAGTCTCAATGTTATTAGCAGAAACAGAAATTAAACTGTTGATATTCTTTTACGTGTAAATGAAATTTTGTAAATAAAATAAAAATTTACCGGATTTTATAATAGATGATATTTAAATTTCAATTTTTTCCCTTTTAAAATTTTTCCTTTTTCCCTTTTCCCTTTTAAAATGGCAACATAAAGAACAGTAATCATTTTTTCTATTCTTTTTTTTTGCTTTTAATAAAAACTAGTAGATCGAACCCGTGTTTCCCGGGTTAGATAGCTAAGATAAAAACCATTTTTTTTTTTTTTGAAAACTTTAATGAATTTTCTACATGTAATATGCGTTTAAGATTGCTAACTAATTCAAAAATAAAAAAAAAACATTTTAACCCTTAAATCCCTTGAAGGGAATTGGATAAATTTATCCAACTTAATTTTAATTATAAAACGCCACATTGACGCCAGTAATTTGAAATAGCAATTTCTCAAATAGGTGAAAAAACGCTTTTAAATTGAAACAAAATTGTTTTTAAATTCTGGTGTCAATCAATCATTTCAGCATTTTAAGAATTGAAGTTCTTTTTCCCTCAAAGGGTTAAGTGTGTTGCGGATCTTTTCATTCATGTTTCGTTCATATAATAATACTGTGAAAAGTATTGGTATGAAGATTTGTATTTGATACTTTACATATTTTTGTATTGTATTGTATTTTACATATTTTTTTATCTTATAAAATTGAAAAAATTAACATTAATCTCATTATTATATTAAATCAATCTTTGAATTAAAGTATTACATAGCGCGAAAACATGATTAGGCTAACGTGGTCATGTTAAAAGGTTAAATGAAAAATATTAATTATGGAATCAAATAAAGCTGTGAAGTTTATCAAAAGTCACATTTCCGTATTAGACGCTTGCCAGAAGTTATTAGCCAAAGGTTTCGTTACGGCAGCAATTTTGTTTCTGGTCATTTCAGTGCTTCAAGCACGTAATTTACTTACATTTCTGTTAAATTTGTATTTATTTTATTATTTATAAAGGAAATTTTAATTTTGCTATAGTATATTAGCCGGAAACAAATCCCGAACTCTTTATATTTTTTTAAGGACAAATAGATTAATCTATCGTAATCGAGCTTCACTTGGTAGAGATATATTTTAAAATAACTCGCACCTGATTTTTTAAAACCACAGCCAATCAGTAAATTGAAATATAGTTTTCAAACAAATTCAAAGCATTTTCAAAGTATTTTTTTTCTTATTTAAATTTTAAGTTGTTTGATTACATGTTGAACTTGTAATTTTTAGTAATTTGATCTGAGTTTTAAACCACTCTTTTATTTTATTACTCATGCAATTTTAATTTTATAATGGGAAATTATCAGGAACAATATTTATAGATTTATGAGTAAATTGTGTATCATTATTTCTTAATGGAATACGTAAAATTGAAAAAAAAAATGCTTGAAAAATATAAGCTTGTAATAAATGAGTCAAATGAAATAAGTCAAATGATTGATGTCTTCAATCAAATTGCATTTGAAAGTGGATTTCTTTTCCTATATGACGAAATAAAAAATTAAAAAAGTGCGAAATTTAGAAGATTAAAAAATTTCAGTAACAAAAATTACAAAAAGTCATTTTATCCTGAAATGTTGTCATTTGCAAAATAACATCAGTGCTACCCACGGACACATTTGTTCGTTACAATATAGATTTTGCTCATATGAAAAATCGGTACTATTTGATTATCCCGTCGACCATTTTCGCCAAATTAAAAAAATTGCCAAACTAATAGTCAAGTTATATATGTTGACATAATTTTTATTTTAAATAACGGAAAAACAAATAAATTAGTAAAGCATGAATAAAAATACAAAAAAATGGTATTAAAAACCACTTGATGACATTTTAAACATGTGTATCGTGTTTAATATCATTGAATATGACATTCACAATCATCCATTATTGGCATTTAATCTTATAAGTTGGCGATAGTTTTTTGGTCGACGGGATAACCAAGTAGTTCCGAAAAATCTTACGCGCATACTAAAATGTTAAAAGTAAAGAAATGACTGCACGTACATTTTTTGAAAAAATTTGCTTCAAAGTAACTCTATGACAAATTTAAAATTCGTTTTATAAATTGAAATACACAACACAAATTAAAAGTATAAACATTAAAATACACAAACATTGCATTCCGTCACTTCAACGTGCAAAGAAAGATGCCGTATTTTCCGTGAAATACGCAAACCTTGATTTTTACAAATCATGCCAAACCAAATTTTCAATTACATTTTAAACATTGAATATTAGCAAATTATGAAGTCTCATTTCGTCGTTTACATCGTTCTCTTTCTATTTCTGATCAATTTTCTATGTGTAAAATGTACTTTTTTCTTTTCTGAAAATATATTTCAAAAATAAAAACGGTTCTAAAAATAAAGTAAAAAATAAATAACATAAAAAATATAATTATTCCAAAAAGAAAGACGAATTAAATAATTTTGGTAAAATGACAGGTAACAAAAAAGAACTAAAAAAATCGTCTGCTCTAGCAAGTATAACAGAAATTTATAAAAATTATATTAAGCGAATGATGTTATTTTAATGCAATTATAATTAAATGTCTTTAACAATTGGGCAAAAATTTGGGGAATCGGACATTACTTTAAACCTGGAATAACTGCCAAGACCATCTTTGTTTGTTTGTCTAACTCAGCTAAAAAAATTCAACTCGGAGGGAAAAAAGAATCACATTGAACAGGTACTAAATCCTTTGACATCAGATGTGCATTTTTTCTCTAAATAAAAATGATCTGCTTAAATTTACGCATTCTAAAGTAGCATTTTATTTTATTATAAACAAAAACTATAGTACTAAAAGTTTCCACAGATTTGTCATTGAAAGTTTTCTTCTTTTTGCGAAAACACGCGGTTGTGTTTGGGCTTAATGTGGCAGATTTCTCAGGGTTACATTTTTTGCACCACTCCTAGCCACCACACATATGTCCTCTCTATTTCTTCTTTTTACTTTATGGCTATTTTTCCTTTACTTTGCACCATGGCCAACTACATCTATAAGGCCCATTTATTTGAGATTAATGTATGAAGTCTCCCGCCAGAGAGCTCGGATACTTTGCCAAGTTACTCTGGCTAATCGTGCAAACTCTGAACCAAAACAATTACCAGGTGCTCAGAACAGAAATTAGCTCATACAATGCTAATTTGGGCAGGGTTTGTGCCTCGTGATCCAATAAAATGTCTCAGGGTTTGAAGCTGAATCCAGCTTCCCTTTTTCGGCGGTTTTTAGCGAAATTCGCAGGCCTTGTATCTAGTTGGTAATGCTTTGAACAGAAATGGAGTACTCAAGTTGCCACCTCCAGAAAAATTAAATTAAAAACTACAAAAAAAATTAATATCTCAAAAACAAATTAACATGCGGTTTTCAAACAAATTGCATTTAAAAGCACATATTTTTCTCTACACAACGGTGTAAAGATGGAAAATGTGCGATGTCTAGGAGTTAAAAAATTTGCAGTAATGAAAATTGCAAAAGTGAAATTTTATCAGAAAATGTTGCCATTAGAAAAATGACGTATGCGTTACGCACAGATACGTTTGGCCTTTATAATATAGATGGAGTACGCCTGTTGCCATAATTAGAAAAATAAAGTATTAAAAGCAACAAAAAAATTCATATTTCAAAAATAAATTAAGATACAGTTTTCAAACAAATTGCATTTAAAAGTGCAATTTTTTCCCTATATGACGGTGTAAAATTAAAACTGTGCGATGTTCAGAAACTAAAACAAGTTGGAAATTGCACGTAAAGCGTAGCAAATGAGGTGCGTTCGTTGATAACGAAGTTTTAAAATATTCAGAACTTGCTGATATAGTAGAACGTACTTTGGATACAGTATAGTGGTCGAAATCTTTGTGTTCCTGTAAATATGCAGGGAGTAATTCTTATTATACTTCATTAACGTATATCTTATTCATAAAATGTAAAGTAGTTTAATATAATTAAAACACCCCCCAAACAATGTTTCCCCGTATAACATTATTTAGTGGAATACATTTGTGTGGCCCTGTAATTTAATAATAAATATTCTTTGCATCACAGATTATACAAAATGTATTTTTAGTACATATTTCATAGATTCATGTCGATTCTATTATATTCAAATGAGTGTAACACCATTAAAATGCATTTGAAACTTTTTTCCCCATTGACCGTAATGTAACGGAATACTTTTGATTATCCCTGTAATTGATCAATGCATCCGATTTTCATAACATTTGAAAAGACTCGACAAAATTACATAATAAAGATACGTTTTAAATTTCAAACGATTAAAATGCATTTGAAACTTTTTTCCCCATTGACCGTAATGTAACGGAATCCTTTTGATTGTCCCTGTAATTGATCTATCCATACGATTTTCATAAAATTTGAAATGACTGGACAAAATTATGCAATAAATATACGTTTTAAATTTCAAACGATTAAAATGCATTTGAAACTTTTTTCCTCATTGACCGTAATGTAACGGAATCCTTTTGATTGTCCCTGTAATTGATCTATCCATACGATTTTCATAAAATTTGAAATGACTCGACAAAATTATGCAGTAAATATACGTTTTAAATTTCAAACGATTAAAATGCATTTGAAACTTTTTTCCCATTGACCGTAATGTAACGGAATCATTTTGATTGTCCCTGTAATTGATCTATCCATCCGATTTTCATAAAATTTGAAATGACTCGACAAAATTATGTAATAATTATGTATTTTAAATTTCAAACGATTCGGTTGGGTAGTTTTTGCGTTGTTATATGCGGACGGACAGACAGACAGACGGACAGACAGACAGACAAACAGACAGACGGACAGAGAGACAGACAGACAGACGGACGGACTGAGCGACAACAATAGGTGCTACGTATTTACATAATTACGAACGCACCTAAAAATTGTAGAAGCAAAAAATGTAAAACCGAAATTTCATTTAAAATTTCAGAGTGTTGCCATTCGCAAAATGACATATGCGTTACGCACAGATACGTTTGGCCTTTATAATATAGATTTTCAAGTATGATTTTTTTTTAAATCTTCATCGCATGCACGGCTTGTTATTGAAGAATAATACAAATTTTTCATTTATAACAGTGCATATAGTTTCGTATTTGTGCCGGCTTATTTTATATAACTAAATTAAAATTTTAGTAATAAATAGATAATACAATAAAATAAATAAAATTATACCAGCTAGGCGCAGGTTATAAATTACCAAATATTTTTCGTATGCTATTTTCATATTGCCTTAATTGTTTTTATAAAAGCCTTTCACTTATTTTATTTAAAATATATTAATTTAAAATATGCTATTTTCACTAACTTTTTTTAAACACATTCATTTAAATTGCACTTCTTTCACAAATTTCGTTTAAATTACTAAAAAGTAAAAATGGAAAAAGAAAGAATATTGTAAACCAAAACATTTCATTCCAATATAAAAGATTTGTTTCAATTTACACATGCGAAACCTTTTCACTCGGCTAATAGGAAAAAATGCTAAATACAGTAAAACCTCCAAAACGAACACTCTCGAATAGCGGACACCTCTATATAACGGACAGTTTTCAAATCCCCACTCCCAAAACATAAATTTTTGTTTGTTTAACCTCTGAATAATTGACATTCTGAACAGCAGACAGTAATTTTGGCAAAAAAGATTGAAAATTTATTTTTTAACGAGGAAAAAAAAAATAAAAATCCTCTAAATTTATCAGGGCAATGTGTCACAAATTTTGTGATCACAGATAAATGTGGTGATGAGCTGGAGAAAATCTCTTCTCCTCCTACAATTTATCTGTGATCACAACCCTCCGCTTTCTCTGAAGATTTGAGATTGTATGCTTTTAAGAAGAAAGAAAATATAGTAAACAGTTATAAATTTTTTTTCAATATAGAAAAAGATGATTTAAAAAGATTAAAACTATTGACAGAGTTAAAACTTCACATTGAAAAACAAATTACATGTAATCGTAAGTAAAAGCAAACTTTTGTAAAAGAAATTTTTATAAGAATGTAATTAACAAAGGATAAATGTAAGTACAATTTTATTTCAATTTTATTGCTTTAAAAATTATTTTAATTTCTGGTTAATCATATAATAAAAATATTACGACATATTAAAATCGACTGATGAAACATTAAGCATTCATCAGCAATTTTTCTATCTCTGAGATTTTCCCAATAGCGGACACCTCCGAATAGCGGACAATTTCTGCGCTCCCCAGGTGTCCGTTATTTAGAGGTTTTACTGTAAAATAAAACGCAAAATTAATATACATGCAATCGAGCTATCACGCAATAGGAAAAATATGTGTCTATTCTTTTAAATATGATTCGTTTGAGAACGATAATATCTCTGTTTAATGATTTTTTATACTTTTTTAAATATCAAATTTTTTCAATCTTTCAGCATGAAATATTTTTAAACCTCTGTCTATTGTGTGCAGCTGGTTATGAATAATAGATTCGTTTGCACCTGAAACAATATAAATACTAATTAAGAATTTTCTTCTAATATTAATTAAATTACCAAAGATGACATTAACCGAAATTCAAAATAACCATAAATAATTTTTTAAATAATGCAATCTGTGTAAAATACCAATTTAAGAGACATTTACTCGAATTATGCACAGATTCTCGCTGCCGCTTATCACTGCGACAAATTGCGGCAAAATGTTTCATTTGACGAGTAAACGAATAATCATATTCGCCAAATTGCGAATGCTCAATTTCTTCCCTTTGTGTGTGTCGTTACAGTTGAGATTCTTATCCACGTTACTATATGACCGATATCGCTTTTCATCTTTAATCGCATCGTACCATTTACATTATTATTTATAGAGATACTTACTCATCACCAATTCAGATTAGGAACAGCGAAATACACAAAAAGGTTTTTACGATAAGTGTTTCTCTGATGTCAATTTATCACCGTGTCCGTGTCGGTAAAATCAGAAACAAAATTACTCGCATCGATCATCAAATCGAGAAAAGTTTCGCTGAAATGTGGCGTTTAATTTGCCCTTTACAGTACTGTTTATTAGTTGCTAGAAATGTATCATTGACCAATCATCAATTTTCTATCGATTATAATCGAAATCTCATAGTAGTTTCCCGCTGAAAGAATGTTTGAAACACTTACACATTTAGGAGACATTTAGAATATATTATATTTTTATTTTAGTACGCATTGTAATAAACGGATACAATAAGGAGTTAAACTAGAGGTCTGCACGGGCCGGAATTTCCAGGCCCGAGCCCGGCCCGTGGGAAAATTATTTCGGCCCGGCCCGTTTAGATTTTTATATTTTAGGCCCGGCCCGGCCCGGCCCGGCCCGTTACAATTTCTACGATTTCTAAAAAATTCAGATTTTTATCACATAATCAAGATTCCTTTAAAGAATACTGCACGCATATCTATGGAATGATTTTACAGTATATTTTACAGGAAATACACATTAATAACATTAATTATTACATAGATTCTTAGGCTTTCAACATTCGAATAAAGATTCATTAAAAAATAAATATGGCTTAGAATAAAAGAAAAAAAGACTGCTAAAAGCATCGTTACTTTTGAAGCTGTTAAATAAAAGAAGATTTATATAAAATATTTCTATATCACTTTATTAAAGATTTTAAAACCCAATTCATTCTTAAATTCAAAGAAGCTCCTTTCTGATACATTTTTAAATTCATTTCTTCCTCAGAAACGCATAAGATTAGCAGGTATCCTTATTCAGAAACTATATAATCGAATGGCGTTATCCATTTTTTGATACAAGCAATTTAAGAATACTGCAAGCAAATAAAATACTGTCATTATTAGCGTTTTGAATAGAATTTCCGGAAGCAATAGCATGAGAAGGGAGAAAAACCTGCAATCACTTGAGAAACTATTATGTCTCAACAAGGTTATACAAATATTTTATTTACCAAAGATGAAAAATGCTATTCGATTCCAAATCCCTTCAATAGTTAGGTTTGTCACTTTTATACCTTTACAATTTAAAATTAATCAGAAAATGTGTCAAACTTTCGCATTATTGAGAAATTAATTTAAAACCATCAAGAAGTATATATCCAAAGATTAAGCTAACATAAGTTCTTTATAGCTGTTAATAATTTTGCAAATCATGTTTTCTGCCCTACAGATCTTGAGAAAAATTAAGTCTAGATCCGTTCCGGCCAGTCTATATATAGAAAAATAATGCAAGCTTGATCTTGGCCCGGCATGAATCAGCTAAAAAAATATTAAAACGGATTACACACAATGTAACTCTCCGATGCCGATCTCTCCACTGTACATTTTTATATTGATGCTGTCAAACTAGTATGGCTCGTGACGCACATTTATACTTATTCTCGTTAAAATCATTTTCGTTGAAAATAGCTCATATTTTATCGTTTCTGCTGAAATCTTCAAAACGCAATTTTTTTATCGGCCTGGCCTGTCTGGCCCGTTCAATTTTTTTCCGGCCCGGCCCGTTAGAAAATTAGGAACGAATCCGCCGGCCGGCCCGCGAGCCGGGCCGGGTACAATCCGCTGGCCAAGCCCGGGCCCGTGCAGACCTCTAAGTTAAAGGTATATTTTCCAGTGTTTCACGCCGAATTTATTTTGCTAACATTTTCCTTCATTTGGCAACTGTTTTTTTATTTCTTATTCGCCAAATCGCTACTGTTGGTCAGACACCTGATTATGCATTTAACTCCCTGGAATTCTTAATAAGAATGTTTCTCTTTTATTTAATTCCGAAGTTTTATTTGAATGTATTATTATTATATTTGTTATAAAAAAGCTTTTCGGTTTTATTAATGACTTTCTATAAAGAAATATATAAAATATGAAAAATCTATTTCTGTTAGCAAAAAAGTAGTTTTTTTTCCTTATGTTCTGTAAAATTGGAATTCTGTGTTAGAATCTCTAGTCAATATTATAAAGAACAAAGGCATTCGTGTCTAACGCTGAGCGGTGACAGCTACAGATGATGAAATTTAACTTTTAGTGCATTTTTTTAACTTCTAAATATCGTACATTTTCAATTTGAAAACTGACAATTAGGAAATACAATGTACTTTAGAATGCAAATTGTTTGAAAACTCCATTGAAATTTATTTGAAAATTGCATTACAATTCATTAAATTTGTATTAAAAATTATTTCAAACAAGAATATTTTTCTAAGGCTGTTTCTGTTTAATCGCATGCAATTGATTATGAAATATCAATTCTATTAAAATAAATAGCTCAGTATTTGTCTTATTCTCATATTGCGAACTGAAATTAAAACATTCATCAATCAATAAATAAAACAATAGTTTGGAAAAACCCACAAATTTAAGACAGGTATTCTAAGTATATTGTTAGACAACTCAAATATCTAATTTAAAAATGCTGACTGTAAATAATGATCTAAAATTTATTCGAATGGTAATTCTTGGCGCGAAGCCATTGCGAAAGTATCGCTTTCAATAAATTTTTGAAATTTTATTTGAGCACATAATTGCTATTTTTAATATAAATATTATTTTGGTGTTGTTAGAAGATCTAAAAAGCGAATTGTAATAAAAAATTTGGCATGGTGTTTATATAACGAAAACGTATCAAAATTTATGAAAAAGAAAAAACTTTCTTCTAATTTAATCCAATTTTTTCCAAAAGTAAGATCAATTTAACCCTCCATTTTTATGGTTCAATAGCTAGACCCGTCGAAATTTGACAGAAAAGAATATATATTAGATATGACATATATCAGTCTTATATACACAATAAAATACTGAGCGAAATAAACAATTTCCACCTCTTAAAATAGGGATAACATAACTTTTCATGATAAAGATACACAAACTACAGAAAAAAAAATAAGGAAAACAACTCATAAATTATTATGTTGGACTTAACTTCAGCTACATTTTTTATGCGGTTTCTAAACCTTAAACATTATTTAATTGCCAAATTATTAAGGAAGTTAATATAATACTTCAGAAGACGAATTCAAAAATATCTGCATAGTTTATTTTTTCTCACTTTAAATACCGCTAGGTAACTGTTAAATAATTATAATATTAATAAAACATTTTAATTATAATAAAAACAGGGGGTTACTAAACTGCATAACCAACCCACTATACATTTACAGCACTTGCAATAAAGTTAATTTATTTATTGGTTTGTAGCCTACATGAACTTGTCAAAATTAATTTTATTATTATGGCAACGAAAACAAAAACGATATCTTTGTTATTAAACATAGAGTAAAAAGAAATTAACAGAGTGTAAGTGTAATATCTTGGGGTGATGCCAAAAATGTAACCCTACATTAAGACCAATTAAGTACCAACAAGACACGCCTTTCAATTCAAACCGGTTTAAATCCGTATTTGATTCCTCTTGTTTTTTATCGTCGAAAATGTTATTAAACAGAGCATTAAAATTTCGTAAAAAATGACAATTTGTGCCATTATTGGCTGTAATATGCGATCAATAAATGTAGCTGGAAATAATTTCACAGGTAAAAATTGTTTGATTATTTAATTATATGTGTTTTAAATATTAATATAAAAATTCTTTTAACATTTTGCTTGAAAAGATAACATTCATTTTCTAATGTCTTAAAATCGTTTGCAGTCAGAAATCTAAATTTTGATTAATATTTATTACTTAAATTTTCATACATGATTTTAAAAGAATGTTTTCATCATTATATTTTAAATAATTATTTACATGTTTATATTTGGTGGATTTTTTATGAAGCAAGCGTAACTGTCTTAATAGAATTTGATTTTTCTGTTTGATTTAATAATAAGGTAAAATAAGTACAAAATAAAGAAAAATTTTCATTTAAAACCGCGACTTTTTCATTGTTATTGATTAAATCTGCATATCAAAGACCTCTGCTATTAAAAATTGTATTTTAAATTCAGGAGCATTTTAATGATTTCACACTTTTTCGAACATAATTAAAATGATATGGAGTTATAAATAACGCGAAAATAAACATTTCGCAGACTATGTTCTGCAAAGAGTATTTATTAATCACAAAAATTTTCCACTACATATTGGTTGTAGGACAAGCATTGTTTGGGACTTATTTTAATAATGTTAAAAATATCTCTCATATACTGAAATTTGTGTACATTGCTGATGTGTTCTAAAATTTACTTCTTGTATAGGAAGTGCACCTAACAGAACATTTATAGTATTTACAGGGACGCTCAAAGCTCTTCGTACATTATACTGTATCCGAAATACTGCGCTAAAAAATGGTATTACTAAAATTTTACCAAGAACATTTTATGTAACAGCAACAATAAAAATTCATGTAACAGGTAAAGATTTGCCCTGGGAATGAAAAACGTTTTAAGGCTTAAACGTTAAAGGTTAAACGTTTTAAACGTTTAATATTTAAAAAAATCTGATTCCAAAAGATTAACTTCAAAAGTGCACGTCTTATGTCTTGATCGGGATACATCGTTGTCAGTACTTGTATAAGGTGGATAAATGACGTTGAAAACATTAGTAGTAGCCATAGCGTTGCACACCTAGTTGTTATCAAATAAACCGGACGTCGGAGACTCCCCCCTCCATCTTGAAAAAGCTAAATCGGGACCAGAGTCAGGTTCAGTTTACATCCCGAGACAATTACAGGTGCAAGTGGAATTAATTTGACAATACAGTTAAGCTGACGCTGTTGAATGTGAAGACTATGGGGCTAACATCCCACTCAAGTGCCCCTATTATTCAAGCATCATCGCCAAATACTTTTATACTAAGCTGTCTAATATCATAATTAGACTTTGGAACATAGGGGGAGAGTTGCCTCGTTGAATTAAACACGATTCACCCTTCAACACGTGAATAGATGTGCTTGGGCGTGCCGTCTTCTATGCAAAATGTTACTTTCCCTTATGCAAACGGGCATACACAGCAAAGTTATACCGATACTAAGCTTTCAGGAACGTTCTCATTTGCATGCCTGGGACTTGTGATGTTGTAGTACAGACCACGAACATCATGAAATGTCTAAACATCACTGCGGACCATTTTGCACCAGTGCATTGTATCTGTCTTCCAAAATGGATATGGAGTCTTCTTGCAAGACAACAATTACGCTCGATTAGCTCCAGAGACATAATACTGAATTCCAGTTACTGTGCTATTGCCTAACTCGAGGAATCTTAACACAAGAGAACACATTTCGGGTGTAATTCAACGGCAGTCAGAGCTCAAAAATAACTATTTTGGAATAACCCAGATATGCGTAACTGCTGCTTGAAAAACTAATAGAACTTACCTCCGATCTTCTATCAAGAAATTGTGACATTCATGCCAAGGCGGATTGCATCTGGTTTGCGGATCACAGGTTGGCCAACACGTTATTAGGTACACTATAAAAAAATCTCTAACCTTAGTAATCTAAATTTACCGAAATTTGTTATGCTTACGAAAATTGTACATGCACACTGCACAAGAAAATGATGTCAGTCTACAAAACTTGTAAACAAAACTAGAGACATCTGTAACTGTACAAAATAATTTACTAAAATTTTGGTAATTTTATTAAAATTTTATCTGTAATCCTCGTTAGCGTTACTTAAAAAATTATGGGAATACGATTTTCCAAAAAATTATTAGTAAACTTAAAAATTTTTTGATTCAAAGTTTAAATTCGTATCTGTTACATGAATTTTTATTATTGCCATTGCATAATAAGTTATTAAAATATAATTCAACTGAAAAATTTTTGAAATTTTGCACTTTTTTTTACAGTGTATATATTGGCGATGATTGTTGGGAGTGCATATTTATTCGTGATGTTTTTAAGTATGTTTCGTGAAGTTTTAAGGTTTAACTAAAATATTACGTTGCACTATTAGAAAAAGTAAAATGATTAAACTTTTTCCCAGTAAACTGGAAATTCCTAGAATTTTTATGTAACTGTAACAGCAAAATTTCATGTAAACGATTTTCTTACATGAATTTTGCTGTTACCGTTACAAAAACTTTTTTAGGAATCCCAGTTTCCTAGAAAAGATTCAGTAACTTTACAGATTTTTTTGCAGTGTGTGCGTATAAAATGTAAAAAAAAAAAATATGTTTCTAGGAAAATGGGATTCCTAAAACTTTCTTTCTGACAGCAAGAACAAAAATTTATGTAACAGTGTATTTATGTACATTCTGCTGCATTGAAAATCAAGAAATGTGCATTATTAAGAATTCCCTGGGAAACTGGGATGCCTAGATATTTTATGTAACTGTATTCCGTGTTACAGATCAAATTTTAATAAGACTACTGTAATTATACTAGATTGTTTTGTAGATTTCCATATTTTTTGTTTAGTGTGCAGACAAAATTTTAGTGAGCATATAAATTTCTATAGCTTTACATCTGTATTCTATCTTACATCTGTATCTGTATATGTAGTTTTAGATCTGATTTTTTACTGCTATTAATCATATAAAGAGCTACACAAAACAATTCGTAAGGATTACTGAGTTTGAACAAAAGTAGATTATAGGTGGTTTTTAAATGTCTTACAGATTTTACACTTAACCACATTTAGTATATGTGAATAACATAGATAAAATGATATACAAAACTACGCAAAGAATTGGATGCATGACCGTATATGTTCTGTAAAAAAATCTGTAAATTTACAAAAAAATTTTAAGAAACTTGGATTCTTAAAACTTCCCATTAACAGCAAAATTTCGTGTAATCTATTCTGTTACTTGGAGTTTTGCTGTTAACGTTATATAAAATGTTCTAGGAATTCCACTTTTTTAGAAAAAGTTTAGTAACTGTACGGATTTTTTTACAGTGTGGATGATAATCTATTGATGTGTGAATTCAGTAGCTTTAAACGTGTTATAGATTTAACTAAATTTTAGTCAAATACCGACATGCATATAAAGATAGTAGGAAAAGTACAGGATTGCACAAAAATATTATGCTTACGTCTATTGATATAAATTTTGAAAAAGAAATTTTTAACTATTCTGCATTTTTAACACTTTCCAACATAGTTCCGAAGTGTGAATTCCGTTTGTCTGTCCATCTGGCCAATTAATGGTCTGCTGGCGGAACTACAACTTTCATTAATTTATTGGTTGAATTTCTCTGTAATTGATATATGTTTTTCAGATTTACTTTACCATGCTTGAATTGGAAGTAGAGTATGTAGCGCCATAGTTTATTTACAAAGACACTCAAAAGTATTCCATTATATTCTGATCCATACAAAAATGTCGTATTTAAATAAATTCGTAACTCCTGTAGCTGTCATCTGGTCCATCTGTCTATCATATCTATATAAGTGCGTAAAAACTACCCGGCTGAATGGTATAAAATTTAACATACATAGTACTTACAGAATTTTGTAGAGTCATCTCACATTTTTTGAAAATCAAGAAAACACTTAATGAAATATTAAAGAATTTTATTATATTAATCTCATCATACTTAATTAATTCATTGATATTTCATGAAAGGAAAAGATTCTAGGTTGTCATGGTTATATGACGTCGTATTTAAAATGGAGTCTTCATTATTTGCATATTGTATATATATATAATCGTAATAAAATTAAAATAGTAATATAATTTGTTTTTATGCCTTTTTAAATAAGAATGCAACAATATGTCTACCAGCATCTGATTATTTATAAAACTTTGTTATAGTAGAAACGCACTTTATTTGTTACGATTGATGTTTCCGAATTGTTTATCTTTACTGATACACATAGAGAACAAAATCATTAAAGCATTTATTCATATAAAATAAGCAATCAGTCGGTATAATGCGAAAAATGTTGTTGAAAACAATGTAGAACTCACAACCTTAATGTTCCGATGTAGTACTAGTTATGGGTCTTTTCATTTTTCTTATAGACTCGGATTATACTGACACGTGAATGTATTCAAATATAATATTCAACTTAGACTTCCCTACAAGGAATTATTCTGAGCGACATTGCTGATAATACAAGTTTAACACATTCGCTGACGATCACGAGCCAGTGCGTGATATGGCGCCAGCGTTAAGGGCCACACACGCGCTAGCGCGTGATGTAGGGTGATGTCCAATAGTCAGCCACGCGCTGGCGTGGGAAAATCTTTCACTGTTCTTTGTTATAAAAAGTAAATCGGCTTCTGAGAAAACCCCACTTCTACAGTGCGGCATTGACTATCATCACATCTTCACGTAAGCGGCAGCGAACGTGTTAAAAACTTATGATAAGTAAAAAAAATGAGATGCTTTCTTTAACTGGTATATAATGCCATATACTGCGATAAACTGAAATGATGAAAATAAGCAAATTGAATCACATGATTACAAAATCTTATATATAAAATCGTAAACACTATTTAAAAAAAAGGGAAAGCAAACCATGCATGGATATAAAATTGGTATTATGCAATATGTTAAAAGTGATACAGAAAATAAATTTTTTTAAATAAATTTATTTTATACTGAAATTTTAACTCTTTGAAATGATGTCAAAAACATAAAAAGACTCTCCGCTACAATTTCAGTAATTCAAACTAAAGAACGTATTCTTCTAAGAGAATGGAATATATTTTATGTGGTATGAAATCCCCTCCTCTCCTTTACATTGTTGAATACCCGTTTTCCACGGAAGTAATAAGGTTGTCGATATGTGTTACGTGTATTTTTTTTTTTTTTTTTTTTTTTTTTAGAATTCATTCTATCAGAGCATTTATATCTTAGAATTTCCTATGATGCCAGAGTTATAGCTTCTAACCCCAGTAGTATCCCAGACATTCCAAATAAATCGTGATTTAAAATCTTTTTAGAAATTGTTATGTATTTTTGTCAAACTAAACATTCAAACCTTTTAGAAATTGTTCATAACAAATAGATTACTTTTTAAAGTAATCACCACAAGACATTTTGAGTTTCTAGTCCTACTAATGTTAAAGAAATCGCAATTTTAGAACTTTTTTGCTCCTGAATTAATGGAGGTTGTTATACTGACGTAAAATATAATCTGTTTCGGAGAAAGATAGTTGCCAACGTTTTTTGTCCTTATTATTTCCTAAATTTGCTAAGAAATTTCAATGATAACACCTCAAAAACACACAAACGTTACTGCTTTATAACATTTGCATGCAACTGCAGAATCTGAAGCCATTTATCTCTTATTATATATACATAATTTACATAACTAGTCTCCTCAATTGCACTTTTATACATACATAAACCAGTATAATACTTTTTCATAATCATTTATACGATTTGAAAAAAAACTCATTTTCTTAAAACCGAATCGCGTCAAACTTTTTATATAAGATCCAAAATTCATGTAACAGCGAACTAGTGTAAATAGTATTAAATGCATGGTGATAAGGAACTTAGCCGGGCGCAGGTGATAAATCACCAAATATTGCTCTTTTTTATCTCTTTAGTAATGCAATCCTTCCATTCAAAATACACAAGTTAAAAATACATATTAAATACATTTCAAAAACACGATTTTGACTAGTCTGATTTAAAATACTAATAAATAAGTAATAAAAAAAGATAAAAACGTAAGTCAACCATAGAAGAGAAAAATGCATAACTTCAAATTTAAAAATTGCATATCTAATTTGCATTGAATATCTAAGTTGCATATATGGAAAGAGACTGCATTTTGCGAAAAACATAATCTTCGCTAAATTTGATTCTGGCTTTAAAAAAGTACCGTGATTAATTAAAATGTTACAGGAATATTCTGAAATCTGGCTTTTGAACAATGCCGTATTAACAAAGCAATACTTAATGTCCATTTAATTTCATAGCTGTGACTTTTTGAGGAAAAGAGATGGGCGAGATTACATATTTATTTACATTTGAATTAAAACTTTTATTTTTTTTACTTTTTCTTGCATGAAGAATTATTACCATAATGTTCAAGTTTCAATCGAAACATATGTAAAATACTACTTGTCTTGTTGTTTGCTTAAAGCCTATTTCATATTGCTATTGTAATTCTCGTACATTTATATCAATGTTATTATTATTACTCTTATTTGACGCTAATCTTGCCTGTGTATCTGAATGTGAATAGTACAAAATGTAGTTGTAAGAAATTATTATATTTCGTGTACAATGTACCGCTTTCAATATTAATACTTTTATCGTGATAAATTGTGAATATTTTTTTAAATCCCGTTTATTTCATTAAAAATATAAACATTTCATTCACTTCATTTAAAATACATAATTTTAACTAATTTTATGATACTTGTGCAATATTACTTTACCTTGACATTTTCTTTAATTTGGAAAATGGTGTTTTTTCTTCATTCGAGAAGGGACCTATGTGGTATCCGTATTTTATTTTTTTAATTGGTCGAGGAATATTAGTGTATAAACTTTAGCATACGTAATATATGACTCTGTTATTAAGTAAGCCACGTGTTGATCATCATAAGAATGATGTATTTACTGATTTTTATTTACTCAATGAATTTTTTATTTATTTTTGCTTTGGACAAAAATGTCCGTTATTATTATTTTTATTATAATTTTTCTTACGAAATTTTTTTACATTTAAAAGAAGTTTTATTTGAGTAGGAAATCAAAATGTCGTTGTTAATAAAGAAAAAGTAAGGAAAAAATGGTAAGGGCAAATTATCAGATCTGGAAAAAAATCGATTCCAGAAAAGACGTCATACAAATGAAATTTCATTTTTAAACCACAAAACTTGGTCTTATTACCGAGTCCCCCGATTACGAAATGTGTGACGATCACGAAAAAGGAAATATTCGAATGTTGAACAGATGGATTGTAAAAGACCGTGTTTATATGTACATATATATATAATTTGTTTATATGTTGTAAATTTTTGTCCTTGGAAAATTCATTATCTAAATGGTAGTTCTAATTTGCTAAATTATTTCCATTTTTTTCTGTTGATTATTATTATAATAATATTAATTATTAATTGTTAATTATTTTTTATTTTTTATTATTATATTTTTTTTTATTATTTTTATTATTATAAAAATATAAAAAAGAATGGAGCGTCACATTTTGGAGAGAAGAGGAGGATGTAGGGCGTGAACAAAATTATTTAACAAAACTAGGTGATCTGTTTGTAACTTTCATCAGATAAAAAAGAGATTTTAAAAATGAGAGCACATGAAAAATTGGGGAGTGGAGAGGGGCGCGTTTTTACCAAATGGATTCTAAAAATTGAATACATACAAAATAAGGGATCGGGAAGCGGTTTAGAATGAAATCACTAATAAGCAATTGCATCTTCTGATGTTGTCTAGGAAAAAGGGAATAGGGATTGTTTCGCGATACCAAACAAAACCGCAAAGCTATTGCGCGGAGGGTAGATGAATGTAACGAGCAGGGGAGCAGAGTTTTCAGCCTGTTTCTATGCTGCATAGGCCTTTAGAACATGCGTGCTAAGGCAGTTTTAAAGTCTAAAGGAGCAACTTTATGACATAAATTTTAATTCAGAAAATTTTAACTCAGAAAGTATATTATCGAATGTCCTTTTCCCTTTTTTGGTGAACGAAAAAGATTTTACATAAAATACCGTCAGAGTTGCAGTTTTGATTCAAATTCCGAGACGAAAGGGGAAAAGCAGCCAAAGGAAGAAGAAAAATCGATTGACACATTACACAGAAATCTTTTATAACAGAATAAGAAATTTGTTTATCTAAAAACAGAAAAATCATTTCGATTTCAAATCGCTTCAATAGTCATCCTGTGATTTACTGCCTTTACCTTATAAAATGAGTTTAAAAGTATAAATGAGTATAAAATGGAAATTTTCGGGCTTGTTCAGCAGTGCACTTGAAAGCCGTCTTAAGACAAAAGCATACATACGTAACAGAAAAGTTCAACGGTTTTATGTGTATTAACAGTAGGCTAAGGAGTAATTTGTTGGTCAGCCTAGAATAAAATATAGGTCAACGTTCCAATTGGTTGTCAGTGTGTATTGAGTCACTGAAACTGTTGACATACACTGACAAACCAATATTTCTGTTAGTTTTTAATTGAGGCAATTAGTTAGGCCATTTGTTTCATGTTATTTGTTGATTAGTCGAAGAGGGTAAATTTGTTTGTTGAAGTTGGTTGATCAAGTCCTTGAAAATATCTGAAAAAATTGTGAAATGATATAAAAAACTGGCGAATCCAGAGAGAACTGTAGAGATCAGTCTAAAAATTGTTACAATCATAGTTGGCAAATATTTTCAATCTCAATAAATGCGTATAAAAGTAATGGAATCAAATTATCTTTAAAGATTATGAAATTACCCAAATTTTTGTTGATAGCTGAAAATGTGGACCGAGCTTTACTGGCGTCTTATAATCAGAATCATACATTTTTCCACTTAAAATGATTAATGGGCAAACTAATTAATCAATGTATAGCTATTTCGTCTCAAATCAAACTCAAAAACGCTAAACAAATACATTCCATGAACCAATAATTAATGTATATCATTTCAGGTTTTTCAAGAATTGATGTGGATAAATATTTCTGAACACAAATATTTAGTATATGATCCAATCGTATGTGTTTATTTTATTATTTTTTTTTTTGGGGGGGGGGGCTTTCATAGAACTTTGATCTTCCACAACCAAAAACCACTGGAATGACAATTGATCCGTATTTTGTACTGAATGGACCATTCAGTTTCTTGTTCTTAATCACATCAATCTGTAATCTATAGATATGAATTCAAATTTTAAAAATAATAATAGATTATTAGAATACAGGGTGTGTTAAAAATGCCGCTTTTTCCCATTTTAAGGCACCGGTAAAGTTCAGTCTACATTATAAGCTATCAACAAAAATGTGGGTACTTTCATGAGCTTTACATATAATCTGATTCTAATAATTTTTTACGCACTTTTTTAGATTGAATATATTTTCCAATTATTCCTGCAAAAATTTCAGATTTGCTCATAAACATAGGATTACCTAAAGGAAAAACACAGGTGTTTTGTTGTTTCATGAGGGTGATGAAAAAAAAATTTAATGTAAAATATATGGTACATCACTTATGCATTTGTATGGACGTATGAGTTAGGAGAAGATAATTTTTACTAGTGGTCAAAAGACCAACACTCGACTACTGCCGCGTTAAAAATTTAGATGCAATATTAAACAATTTCTATGGCAATGAAGCTGCAAGATGTTATTACTAACTAGGGAACTGCAAGAAGTGTAAGTCACCGATTTTGACGAAAGTGATATCGTTGGAAAGATCTCATCGAGAGCAGTAAAAAACTCAATGGAACTACCCGTCGCAAATGAGCCGTTATCGAGTTATCCAACAATTTATGTCACTTACTAGTGCCGCAATGGGGACTTAATGGGGAGCCGCAAAAAATTTTAGCCTAGATTTTAACGAAAGTGGCATCGTTAAAAAGATATCATCATGAGGGGAAAAAAACTCAATTGAAATACCCGTCGCAAATGAGCCGTTTTCGAGATATCCGATAATTTATGTCACGTAGCTACTGTCTACTGTTCTAGTGCACACTTAATGGGGGACCGCAAAAACTTGTTTTCTCGATTTTGATGAAAATGGTGTCGTTGCAAGGATGTCATAGTGAGAAGTAAAAAACTCAATAGAACTAACCATCTGAAATGAGCCATTTTTGAGATATCCGACAATTTATGTCACTTAATGCAGTTTCCCAGCAGTGTGCATTAGCAATGTGACAAAAATTGTCAGATATCTCGAAAACGTCTCATTTCCGAGGGGTAATTCCATTGAATTTTTTAACCCTCACGATGATATCTTTTTAACGATACCTCTTTAGAGTACCAATCGAGACTAAAATTTTTTTTCGGTCTCCCATTAAGTATGCACTAGTTACGTGACATAAATTGTCGGATATCTCGATAACGACTCGTTTGCGACGGGTAGTTTCATTAAGTTTTTTGCTGCTCTCGATGAAATCTTTCCAGCGATACCAATTTCGTGACAAAATCGGTGACTTACACTTCTTGCAGTTCCCTAGTTAGTGATACATAAAAATTCATACAATCTTCAAGATAAAATTTGAATACCGAAAATTGGTAAATAGAGTAATAAGTTATCAAATTCCAAAATTAAACCTATTCAAAAGAAGAAAAAAACGCAAACGAACAGTGTTACTTGAAAAAAAAAATAATAAGCTGGTCGCATTTGTTTTTAATATAACAGAAATAGAAAAAAAATCATTAGTGTTTCTACCAGGTGCCTGCAAGGTTTGTTAATAACCGCAGTCTTTCTGAATGAACATGAATTTTCAACAGCCCCACTTTCCTAAAACTTAACTCTAATGATAAGAATTAGAAATTACATAGTTGTACCTGCTTGAAAATCTCCTCAAAACTGCATCTGTATTTGAGAAATGCTTTCAAAATGTCATTAACACTTTCAAATTAATTTCATTTGATCAAAGCTCAGTTTTTTTCAAATTATTGAATCCTGAAAAGAAAAAAAAGCATCCCATATATTAGCGCAGGAAACAACTATAAAATTTTTAAAACATCCTTTGTAAAGTAAATTTCAATACAAAATACGGAACACTATGTTGGGAAGCGTGCCATAGATAGTGTTAAAGAATGATTTTCATTCTTTTGAAATTTTCATGCGTTATATTATTCTTTAAGTGCAACATAATTTTCGAAATACACGATCTTCAATGAAAACAAATCTACAATGCCAAGGTGAGATGTGTTAAAATTTATGTTATATTCATGATATTTATGTAACTAAGTTCGCGAATATGTAACATTAAATGGCACAATTTATTCATTCAAAACATACTTTTATGAGTAGTTGTTATTTACGAGAGATGTATTTAATAGCACCCGCTAAATGGAGTGCAAAATAGAAGTGGATGAAAATAAAAATGTCTTATAAGCATAAACATTTTGTTGAGCTTTGTAATAATTACCAGACATGTAATAAAACAGCAATAAAACAAACTAGTGTTAAAAAAATACCTTTAATTCTGTAACAGATGATATGTGTTTGAGATAGAAGAAGCCAGATTAAAGGTAAGCAAATTATTTTTTTAACTTTTATGTATTTTACATTTTATAATAAAGTATAAAAATGTCATATATATATTTTTTTCATGCATTAAATTATTATTTAAGTACAGCATAATTTTTGAAATAAATGAACCTCAATGAAAACAAATCTACAATGATAAGGTGAAGTGTGTGGGAATTTATGATTTCTTCATGACATTTATGTAAGTGAGTTCGTGAATATGAGACATTAAATGGTAGAATTTATTCATTTAAAACATACTTTTATGAGTAGTTATTATTTACGAGAAGGGTATATAATAGCTCCGGCTAAATAGAGTGCAAAACAGAAGTGGATGAAAATAAGTATGTCATATAAGCATAAACATTTTGTTGAGCTTTGTAACAATTACAAGACATGTATAATAACAGCAATAAAACAAACTAGCATTAAAGAGCAGCTTTATACTCTGTAGCAGATGATATGTGGTTCAGAAAGAAGCCAGATTAATGGCAGATAAATAATTTTTTCTACTTTTATGTATTTTATATTAAATAATAAAGTATGAAAATTTAATATATATATTTATTTTAGAAATGAAATGCAGTTCTTGGTTGATAAAATGTATTCAAGGTAACATTTTGTTTTAAAGACTGTTTTACTTCCCACTAATGTTTCTATTAAACATTTTTAACCTTATATTACATGTAAATAATGTAATATGAAATAAAGATATAATATAGGATGTATTTAATATCTAATACACAATTTACATGTAATACATCCAATATTTAACCATTCAGAATGTCATCTTTTTTCAAAAAGAAAGTGTTAGTTTAAAATTAATATTAGTTGTATGAAAAGAAATAACTCTAGAATGTTTATGTAATTCATAGAAAAAAAGTTTGAATGATTTTTTGTTTCATTTCAAATGATTTTGCACAAATCCGCTATTTCATAAATCTAAGACCATTCTCATATCTATACTAATAAAAGAACAAAATGCTCTGTCTGTCTGTGTGTGTGTCTGCGATGGCTAGCAAACTCTACAGCACGTACGAATCTCAAAATTTTTTTTAGAGTAGCCCAATGTCTCTCCTGATGCACCTGAGGCTCATAATTTCAAAATTCTATTTATTAACTGAGTAATTAATTAAATTCCAAAGCTCACTCTCATAAAAAATCGCCTTTTTTCGCTTTTTTTCCATTTCATTTTCTTATGGTTGATTGGTTGCATAAAATTTTCGCGGAAATAATTAAAAAAGCTGGGACAGACCTTTAAAATTCATAGACGGGCAAACTGTCAGTTTAAATTGAGGATTTTTTTTTTTTTTTTTTTTTTTTTTTTTTTTTTTTTTTTTTTTTTAATCACAGTTGCTGTACACCATGGAGAAAAAGTTAGGTGGAGGCGAAGTAAACCGAAAAAAGGTTTGCAACACGGAGTAAGAAGTGTCTTACTCCGTGGTTTGCAATATTAAACCATTTATCGCTGAAATTTTAATGTCTCAAACAAAAGCACGAGGAAGGAATTTTGTATTAATAAAACGAATTGAAAGAAACGAATTACAGCTGAAGCATATTTTACGAAGAAATAGTAATTTTTTAAAATGGTTTTTTTTCTATTATATTATTTAGGTTAAAGTTAAATTGCATTTATGTTATGGTTAGAATAAGGATATGTTACAATAAAGTGAATACATTTAGGCTAGGTTACATTTCTGTTATATTTAATTTACGGTAGGGTACTGTTAAGTCGCTGTTAGGTTACAGACAGGTTCTGGTTACGGTATAAAAGTTTAAGGTTAGGAATTTATACACAGAGTGAACCTATACGCAAGATTTGATTAAAAATAACACTTACTTTTGTTAAATAGCTCTGAAATTATAGTACTATATACCAACCTTTTAGCTACCATCGTGTATCGATTTCATTCATGGTATAGTCGGATTTAAGAGTGATATAATTAGTTTGAAATTCAAAATATTTCACTTGGGATTTGTATGTGAAAATAATAATTAGTTACGTGACTTAACAGTGATTTTTACGGGTAAATATCAAGTTTTTTACACGAAAATCATGCAATCGTTGGATACATATTCCCTCCCGCGTTTTTCATTGCTCATTTTGAGTATTTTTAGAGCTTAATATTAGTTGTTTTTAAAACCGATTTTTCACACAGTCAGTGGCTACGTATTTCAGACAATGCATTTCTGCATGTAACGTGTTAATGATAAAATCATACAAATTTCAACTTCGTTTAATATTGTTAATACGGACACGGGCAACACCATGCGGATCAGCTAGTTATTAATAAAGCAGATGATTTTCTTTTCAACTGAACGTTCAACTGTAACCTAAACACTCCGTAAATTTAAAAAGAATTAAATGCAAAAAATCTGAATTGTATCTTATTCTTTGACATTATTACACTGTAAATAAATAAAAAATTTAATTTATGGAAAAACATCTGGCAGCAATATTGGCAGCAGGGCGTTAAATTTCGTGCGATAAATTATTCTTTAAGTATAACATAATTTTCGAAATGCATGTGCTTTAATAAAAACAAATCTACAATGATAAGGTGAAGGCTGTGGAATTTATGATATCTTCACGACATTTACGAAACTGAGTTCGCGAATATGTAACATTAAATGGCACAATTTATTCATTCAAAACATACTTTTATAAATAATTGTTATTTACTAGAGGAGTATTTAATAGCACCCGCTAAATGGAACGCAAAATAGAAGTGGCTGAAAATATATATGTCTTATAAGCATAAACATTTTTTGAGCTTTGCTATAATTACCAGACGCGTAATAAAACAGCAATAAAACAAACTAGCGTTAAAGAAACAGCTTTAAGTTTTGTAAGAGATGATATGAGTTTGAGAAAGAAGAAGCCAGATTAAAGGTCGGCAAATTATTTTTTCTACCTTTATGTATTTAACATTTATAATAAAATATAAAAATTTCATATATATTTTTTTTCGCGCTTTAAATTATTATTTAAGTACAACATAATTTTTGAAATCCACGAGCCTTAATGAAAACAAATCTATAATGACAAGGTGAGATGTGTAGGATACATATCTTCATAGTACACTGCTCAAAACAATTAAACCATATTTGAAGTTTTATATAAAATAAAGATATAAACGAAATTTTTTTTGCCGAAAATAGAAGAAGAGAATCACAAATGAAATTTTTCTGGTTTTCAAACTGTGGAGTACGCAAATTTTGAGTTCGACGTCAAAAAAGTCGCTTCAGCGGCAGCGAATGAAGTTTGACTTTCAACTGGACAAAAGAGAATGAAGACAAGGATGATCGGCATTCAATGATTGCTTTGTTTCGATGAGTACGATGTCTCAGCGAAGTCATTCGACAGATTCAGAAGCTTGGAGGATTGTTGGTAGGTTAGAAGGGGTCCAAACTCAAGCCGAAGTAGCGCAAGCCATTGGAGTGTCACAAAGTGTCATTTCCAGGATCTGGAACCGTTTTATGGAGAGTAGATATGCAGGCCGAAGACCAGGGCAAGGTCGTAGACGGGCAACAACGCCCAATGAAGATCGGTATTTAGCGTCAACAGCTCGGATACACCGAAACATGAACGCTACTCTTCTCCAACAACACCTTCGCTCGGCTACAGGCACCACGATTTCAACTCAGACTGTCCGAAACCGGCTCCATGCTGTAGGTCTGTATGCTCGCCGACCGATGGTATGTGTTAGATTAACATCAAGGCATCGTCGCGACCGCAGGAAGTGGGCAACCGAGCATGTCAACTGGAGGAGAAATGAATGGAGCAATATTTTGTTTTCTGACGAGTTCCGTTTTTCTGTGCATCCAGATAATAGGCGTATTTTCATCTGGAGGGTCCGTGGCAGTAGGAATAATCCTGCGTTCGTGCACGAAAGTGTCAGATTTGGCGGTGGAGGAGTGTTGGTGTATGGTGGCATCTCCATTGACGGGCGCACTGACCTCTACATTATTCGAGATGGAGCTCTGACTGGTTGCCGATATAGGGATGAGATCCTCAGACCTATTGTAGTCCTTTACGTTGCAGCAATCGGAGATAACTTCATTTTAATTGACGATAACTGCAGACCACATCGTGCAAACCTGGTGGAGGATTTCCTTTTCGAGGAAGGAATCGTTCGAATGGAATGGCCAGCGTGTTCTCCAGACATGAATCCAATCGAGCACGTTCGGGACGCTCTAAGAAGACGAGTTTCTGGCCGCCAACAACCCCCACAAACTCTCCAAGAACTGGAAAGAGCTCTTTTGGAAGAGTGGGGCAGAATACCCCAACTCGTCATTAATAGCCTCATTGAGTCCATGCCTCAAAGGTGTTCAACGTTGCTGGCCGCCTGTGGAAACCATACCCCCTACAGAAATGATTTTCTTTGAAGAAAACACCTTTTCTTATTCTTTTTTTCTCATATGCACAAATTGTGTTTTTTTCCTTTTGTACACAAATGCGCAATAAAATGCATTTTTTTCTGCCAAACATGTGTAATTTATTCACATATAACCTACTATGTCTGTCGACCATGTATCAGTCAGCTAAAAAGTTTCCCAGATACAAAATCCACCTAAAACTGCAATATCCTTTAATTGTTTTGAGCAGTGTATATATGTAACTGAGTTCGAGAATGTGTAGCATTAAATGGTAGAATTTTTTCATTCATAGCATACTTTTATGAGTACTTGTTATTTACGACAGGAATATTTAATGGCACCAGCTGAATGAAGTGCAACATAGGTGTGATTGAAAATAAATATGTCATATAAGCATAAACATTTTATTGAGCTTTGTAATAGTTACCAGACATATAATAAAACAGAAATAAAACAAACTAGCATTAAAGAAACAGCTTAATATTCTATAACACATCACTTATGTTTGAGAAAGTAGAAGCCAGATTAAAGGTAGGCCAACAATTTTTCTCTTTTCATGTATTTCACATTAAGTAATAAAATATGAAAATTTCATATATGTATTTATTTTCGTGAGTTAAATTATTCTTTAAGTACAACATAATTTTTTAAATACATAAGCCTTAATGAAAACAAATCTACAATGATCACGTAAAGAGTGTAGAAATTTATGTTACCTTCACGACATTTATGTAACGAAGTTCGTGAATATGTAACATTAAATGGCACAATTTATTCATTCAAAACATACTTGTATGAGTAGATGTTATTTACGAGAGGAGTATTTAATAGCTCCGGCTAAATGGAGTGCAAAATAGAAGTGAATGTAAATAAGTATTCCATATAAGCATAAACATTTTGTTGAGCTTTGTAACAATTACCAGGCATGTAAAATAACAGCAATAAAACAAACTAGCGTTAAAGAACATCTTTATACTCTGTAAGAGATGATATGTGCTTGAGAAAGAAGAAACCAGATTAATGGTAGGTAAATATTTTTTTCTACTTTAATGTATTTTACATTAAATAATAAAGTATGAAAATTTAATATATATATTTATTTTAGAAATGAAATGTAGTTCATGGTTGATAAAATGTATTTAAGGTAACATTTTGTTTCAAAGACTGTTTTACTTCTCACTAATGTTTCGATTAAAAGTTTTTAACCTTATATTGCATGCAATATATGTAATATGAAAAAATATATAATATGGAATGTATTTAATATTTAATACACAATTTAAATGTAATACATGCAATATTTAACCATTCAGAATTTTATCTTTTTTTCAACAAAGAAAGTCTTAGTTTAAATTTAATAGTATTTGTATGAAAAGAAATAAATCTAGAATGATTATTTAACTCAGAGAAAACAGTTTGAATAATTTTTTGTACCATTTCAAATAACTTTGCACGAATCCGCAATTTCATAAACATAAGATCATTCTCATATTATTAATAATAAAGCAGACGATTTTCTTTTGGGCTGAGAGTTCATCTGTAACCTTAACACTCCGTAAAATTTAAAAAGCAGTATTAAATGCAAAAAATCTGAATTGTATCTGATTCTCTGAATTTATTACACAGTAAAAAAATACTGTTAAATTTATGGAAAAACTGCCGGTAGCAATATTGCCAGCAGTTTTGTCGTAAAAATTGCAGTAAAATTAGATGTAATAAAAAATTTCCATCTAATTTTACTACAACTTTTACGGCAAAAACTGCTGGCAACATTGCTGCCAGCAGTTTTTACCGTAAATTCAACGGAATTTCTTACTTTGCAGTAAAATGCCCCGTCGGAATGAAATGTCTGAAATCGAAGATAAAAGAGTGTGTTTCTACAAAGGAAAAGGAAAGGCTGAACATAAAATAAATAACATTATTAATCGGTCTAAATCTGCGATTCATAAAGTTTTAAGTTTAAAAAAAATTGTATGGAACGCATATACGATCTGGTAGTAAAACGAAATGATCAGATCATGATAAAAGGCGAATTGTCAACTGGTAACGATACAGTATCAGTAAACTTGTACAATAGCACAGCTCATAACTAAAAAGGTATTACATTCTACCGTGTGGCGAAGTTTAAAATTTAATACTGGGGTCAATCCATTTCAAGTGGTCCAGCACTGGTCGCTCGACTATTTTTAAAAAAATCTGAAATTTTTTGTACAGAAACCCTAACATGATGGAAGTTCAAAATGACCATTATTTTATTTTTACTATTTTTTGTTTGTGCATGGCGGCCATCTTTGTTTCATCGTGTGCAGCAATTTTCTCAGATACTAGGATACACAAAATTGTAAATATCTCGGGTTTTATTTTCCCAATTGAAATGGGGTTTGCAGTATTTTGTTCAGAATACAATAGGCTAAATATACAGTGGTAGAAAATTTTTGAAAAATAAATTTTTACAGGTGAAATTTTAGCACAAAATTTCAGATTTTTTCCAAAATCTATCCGTTTGCAAGAGGAAATTTTTCATGCAAGGTAAAATGTCAACTTTACACAATTTTTTCTACAAATAGGTCAAAAGTGCGTGTACTCATACACCAAGTCCCAGATCTGGGAGTTGATTTCTCTTTGCGAAAAAAATTCCAAAATTCGTCAAAAATTTCAAAAATCGTACTTTTTAGGCTTTGATATCTCTGGTGGGGCACGAGATAAAAATCTGAAATTCTCGCCTTTGATAGTATTGTGTAGTAGTGTTATGTACGAAAAATTTCAAGAAGGAGATTTTACTACAAGCTCAGATATGAAATGGACAGTATGTGAAAACAATACTGCCATACTTTTGTAACCTACTATGTAATTATTCATACCTCCAAAATTTTAAATTAATTATTTATGGTGCAAAGGTAAATGTTAATTACAAATATCTTCGTCAAATGCTTCTGTGTGATTTAAACAATTCAGAATGTATGCTAAGCCAATACACTATTTGTCCAGATGAACAAACCTACTAGAAATGCTATTGCAACAATTTTACTCGGAATACATTTCAGGAAAAGTAAATTACAGACAATGGGTTGCAACTGATCGAGTTGACAAAGTTTCATTTGTTAAACCTAGAGAATTTAATTCAAGTTAACAAGGGATGACAAGACTTGGGTGGCTTCAAATAAAATTTTGAGAAAGAACAGCCTAATGGACTGACAACAGTAACTGGTCGAACTCATAGCATCTCTCGTAAATAGTGTTAAGCTCTTTGTTGAGCATATATAGTATCTTTGTAAATTAAATATTTATTATTTAACTATTTTCAACAAACGATATTTTTTGTGTAAATATTGTAATAAAAGAGACTAATCTCATTTCTCCTAATGTACTCGTAATAGCATTTCTTAACATTTTTTCAATCACTGTATCTCAGCTTATAGTCAAATCTCCTTCTTGAATTTTTTTGTGCATAACACTACCATAAAATATTATCAAAGGCAGAATTCCAGATTTTTATCACGTGCCACACAAGAGATATCAAACTGCAATGTGAGGAAATAGCTGCACACGATGAAACAAAGATGGCCACCATGCTCAAGCGATAAATATTAAAATTAAATTAATAATCTTTTTGAACTTCCCTCATATTGGGGTTGTTGTACAAAAAAAAATTCAGATTTTTTAAAAACGGTCAAGCAACCAAAATATTTTCGGGGTCATTGAAATGGACGAATAGCATTTCTAGTATGTTTTGTTTATCTGGACAAATAGTGCATTGGCGTAGCATACAATCTGAATTAGTTAAATCACGATTTAAACAGAATTTGAAGATGATCTTTGTAACTTTGCATCATCAACCATTAGTTTAATATTTTGTAGGTATGAACAAAGACAGCAGGTTACAAGAGTTTAGAAGTATTATTTTTACATATTGACCATGCCATATCTCTGCTTGTAGTCAAATCTCCTACTTGAAATTTTTTGTACATAACACTACTACACAATATTGTCAAAGGTCAGAATTTCAGATTTTTACTTCGTGCTCCACCAGAGATATCAAAGCCTAAAAAGTGCGATTTTTGAAATTTTCGACGAGTTTCGGAATTTTTTTCGCAAAGAGAAATCAGCTCTCAGGTCTAGGACTTGGTGTATGAGTACACGCACTTTTAACCTATTTGTAGAAAAAATTATGTAAGGTTGATAGTCTTGTTGAACAATTACATAAGTTTGGCAGTATTGTTTTCACATATTGTTCATTTCATATCTCAGCTTGTAGTCAAATCTCCTTCTTGAAGTTTTTTGTACATAACACTACTACACAATACTATCAAAGGCCAGAATTTCAGATTTTTATCTCGTGCCCCACCAGAGATATCAAGCCTAAAAAGTGCGATTTTTGAAATTTTTGACGAATTTCGGAATTTTTTTTGCAAAGAGAAATCAACTACAAGATCTGGGACTTGGTGTGTGAGACACGCACTTTGGACCTATTTGTAGGAAAAATTGTGTAAGATTGACAGTTTTCCTTACATGAAAAATTTCCTCTTGCAAACGGATAGATTTTCGAAAAAATCTTAAATTTTGTGCTAAACTTTCACCTGTAAAAATTTATTTTTCAAAATTATTCTACAACCGTACATTTAGCCTATTTTATTTTGAACAAAATTCTGCAAACCCCATTTCAATTGGGAAAATAAAAGACGAGACATTTACAATTTTGTGTATCCTAGTATCTGAGAAAATCGCTGAACACGATGAAACAAAGATGGCCGCCATGCACAAACAAAAAATAGTAAAAATAAAATAATGGTCATTTTGAACTTCCGCCATGTTAGGGTTGTTGTACAAGAGATTTTAGATTTTTTAAAAATGGTCGAGCGACCATTTTTATATTTTCTGGACCACTTGTAATGGATTGACCCACTGGTGTTATTTGTCAAAATTAAACAAAAAACCACTACTACTAAAATGTCACAAAGAAGCTCGCCTTAAGCAAGAAAAGAATGTCATGTCCTGGAACTCTGTATGGAGAAATATATTGTTTTTAAACGAGAAAAAATTCATTTTTGACTGTCCAAGTGGCAAAAATTACAATGACCATGATTTAAGGCAAAAACCTCGCGAGTTCTTCAGTACGCAGGTAGGAGATGGTTCCGTATGTTTTGGGGCGCATTTTCATTTCCAGAAAAATGCGATCTCTAAAGATTTGAAGGGAAAATGAACTCGGACAGTTACCAAAGGATGTTTTTTTGAAATCTGATACTTTTCGGACCACTTTTAGGAGGTACAAAATAAAATTTTCTACAAGATTAATGCTGCCAGTCATTCATCGAAATCAACAAAATTGTGGTTTAAAAGAGATAGATTGGTGTTTTACTTTGGCCAAGTCGAAGCCTTGACCTAAACCCTAATGAAAACATGTGGGATTTTTATCTCGCCAGGTGCATGAAAAAAAAAAAAAAAAAAAAAAAAAAAAAGAAAAAAATAATATCATTCAACATATGGATTAGAAATGCCGTTATGTAGAAATAGGACAATATTCCTGAATCGTTCCATACAAAATTAATTAAAACTTTGTCAAATCGTGTGTTTTAAGTTATTCAGAGAAAGGGTGGAGCAATATCTTACTAAAAATTTTAGAAAATTGCTTTTCCCACGGGTGGTCCTATAATTTTCTAACAATTCTTTTTGACACTTTATTGTTATATTGATGTTCTACTTTTTCCCAATTAATTACATTTGTGTAAGTTTCTGCACTATGTAAAAAATCCGTTAAATTTACGGCACAGCAATGTTTCTAGCAGTTTTTAACTTAAAAATTGCGGTAAAATTAGATGTAAATTTTATTATCACATCTAATTTTACTGCAATTCTTGCTACAAAAACTGCAATCTGCCGTGAATTGAACTATTTTTTTTTTCGTGTTTACTAAAAACTTGATGTACTAACATAAAGTATTTTTTTTTTTAATTAAAATATTTCTTTAAATACCTAAATACCAAAATATTCTGTGGTCTTATAATTGTGTAACAGATTGTAATATCTTATAAATACAAATTACGCAAATTAGATATAAATAAAGTCTTATAAACTGAAGCACATTTCGTTTATATTTACAGAGATGCTCTTTTGTTAAGGATTACTGGACAATAACTTTTAATGTAATACATCGAAAAATATCACTTAAATTTTAAAAATATAATTAATTTAAAAAATATATAATTAATGAACTTTTAATTGTATATATGACATCGAAAAGTTAAATATATATTTCTGATTATAAATACATAAATAAAAATGAAAATCATTATGATTAATAAAATGCGATTTCAGAAATTTAAGAGAATAAGTCTATAGTTAAATAAACTGCAATAAAAAATATATTCATCTTTTTCTAAGCTTTTGTTGAATTTATTTAAAAACTAATGCATGATAAGATTTCAACACCTTTCTTCTTACAGTTTGAGAAAACAGGTGCATTGTTTAAAACTAGTAAATACAGTTTAATTTTCGGCTGAGAATCAATCTCTTAAAAGTTTCATCGAGTAATTATGCCAAAAGTTTTTTTAATAAACCAACTTTGAATAAAATTAGGAATGACAAAGACGCCAGGGAGACTCAGTTTATGATGTAAAATATGAATTTATTTAATGTGAAGTATTGATTATGATACATAATCAAAAGGTGGGAGGATGTCAAATCCATTGTCCATGATTTATTTATTTAATTATTATCCTCTCATCTTTAATTCTCTTCATCCTAGTCTGTACAAAATTGCAACATGAGTAAGAAATTATTTTAACGTTTGAATTTTTTTATTGAGAAAAGAAAACTCAAATAAATTATTGGTGTTTTTGAAATCTTAAGGTCTTGATTGACTTTTTAAGTGGATAATTGTTATTCGCATTACGATTTGTGAGGTGTGGCTTTAAAAATATATAATTTTGATAGCTCAAATAGTGGTACTGTACTAACACACGTTTGTTTGATTTTCTATTTATCAATTTAATCTATTTTTCTATTTATTTATTTATTTGTCTATTATCTATTTTTTGTTTGAATTTATTATTATTTTTTATATTTAAAGTTACTCAAATTTTACGTTAATTACATATGCTTTTTTTTTTTTTTTTTTTTTTTTTTTTTTTTTTTTTTTTGCATAGGTCAAGTAAAAATATACATACTAGAGCCAGTGCAATTTCACAAACTCAAAAGTTTAATTAATCGGTACATGATATCATAAGGAAAATAAAAACATAATACGAATAATGTGGAGATAAATACTTTTAATACGATATGAAGTGACGTGTAAGAAAATATTAAAACTAAATTACTGAGAACCATTATATTAACTAAGTGGTTATTAACTATGTTCCATTGTTCCTATTTAAACATAAAGGTTAAAATTTCGCTGAATACCAAATAAAAGATTTTAGTAAAGATTCTAGACACATACCAAAATTTATATTTACAAGTGAATTATATTATCAATGTAGTTAAATTGCCGTGAGGTACTGATCTTTATTATTTGTTTGAGTTATTAACAAATGCTACATAAAATTTAAAAGCTTATAGATTATGTTCATTTGCAATCATAAACCAAATGAATATTTTATTAAGTGTAAGATAAAATAACATTTGAAGGAAAACTTTACATTACAAAATATCTATAGGAGAAAAAAAATCACATGTCGATTTTGAACACAGGGTGTAGGAGTGATTTGACTGAAAAGAGTAAAGAAAAATAGAAGAATAGATGGATAAAATGTAGAGGAAAAAGAAGCAAGGAACGAAAAAAAGATGAAAAGTATAGAATTCAAAGAAAGGAAATTGCAGTTTGAAGAGAAAAACAGAAATACAAGCGGAGAAAAAAGCCCCCCCCCCCCCCTAAAAAGAAGATTGCAAGTGGAGGAAAAATGCCAAGAAAGAAGACTGCAATTGGAGAATGAAATGGAAGAAATAAAATTGCAGATAGAAATAGAGCAGAAGAAATTGACGTCAGCGTCAGAGGACAGAAAGAAAATGGGGGAATTTGAACTAAAACATTATCAAGAACCTAAGAAGTATTATGTAAAAAATATACATATCAAAGTTTTCTATTTTGGCTTTATGTTTTATGAGAACATTTTAATTTAACACGAACACAAAAATTCTATTTGAAGTAATTTCGAATTCTGCGCAGATCCGGATCAGAAATAAAAGAAGTAATTAACACTAAACCGGGTTAAAGTAAATTGAGCATATCAGGCCAATACAAAGCACTTTCATTTTAAATTTCATTGTTACTAATGTACATTATATGGCTAAAAAACACGAATATCCAAATTTGTCGAATATCCAAAAAAATTCTTCATGCAATCTTTTGGAAGTTTTCAGTTACGGTTTTATCACTAGGGCAATTGTGAGACTAACAAGAAATTGGAAAAAAAAAATATTTTTGACCACTCTGAAAAATGAAATGCTCGAAAGGATTTTTAGCTACAGCATGTGACTACGTGGATATTGTAAAACATTTATAATTATTTCTGTAACAATCTCATTGTTATTCATTGAAATGTCAAAGTTCCATTAAAAAAAACTGCTCATGAGCAAACTATATCAAAGATCTTTTTTTATAATGTGACTGTCAATCTCATAAAATAAGTTATACAAAAAGAACAGTCAATTATAGTTAAAATTCAGAATGATATCGACGAAACATGTATCTGAATTTCATTTGCTTTCCATAAGCTGCTGGATGATAAGGAATTTTTTTTTTAATTTTATATTATTAAATTTTTTCTTTTTTATTAATTATTCGAAAATCACCATAAGGAGTCTACACTGCTAAAAAGTATTATGATACTTTGAACCAATTTTTGGTGTTCCAGTAACTGCATCTTTAAAATGGTGAAATCTCTAACCGACATTTTGAGCTCAGGTTCAATCAGAGCTCCAAATCTTTGAGTGAGATTGCATTATCTTATGGTAGCAGCTACTGTAGCACCAAAATTTGGTTCAACCTACTATAAAATTTTAACGGTACATTCCAACGAAACAATTATTATCCATATCTAAGCATATTTACAAAGCTTCCCATTTATTAAATACTAAGTTTTTGGTAAAATAAATTAGTAAAAAATGACAATTTGTGGAAAACCTTTATCATCTGGCTACTTTTTGAAAATCATTGAAATTCGTCTGATAATATCACAAATGACGTTTAGATACATTTGAAGAGTTTATTATTTGTAATTGCTTCATAGTTTTAAATTACAAATCATGAAAACAAACCTTTGATATAGTGTACGCATGAAATGTTAAAAAATAATTCATATTTCATTAAATATCGTTTATTTTTATGTTCTAATTATAGTATGTTGTTACATAGTTTACAAATTTCCTGAAGTTGGCGTTACATTTAGTTGAAATTTCTATGTGTTACAAACAGAAATATGTAAAAAGACTTTGAATTTTTTAAAGAAATCCTTGCACGTCTATGTATATCGTTAAGCGGGCAATTTTCATTCAAATAAATGCAAAAGTTTTATAATATCTGACAGTCATATGTTGCAGCGAAATACAGTTTCGTGTATTTATCTTACAATGATCATATCTATACATATATATTTTTTAAGTCTCTTTATTGCCTTTGCGAGGAAATTTTGAATGATAGTATGTATTCAAACATGTTTCTTATAATCCTGATCCAAATGAAACTGAATAGTATAATTTAAATATTCTACAAAAATTAAAAAATTAAAAATGTTTCAGGATATTTTTTGGCCATTACATAGTGGCATGTAATATACGATGCAGTATTAAAATATTCAATGTTCTTCGATTAAAGAAATCTATATAGGTATGTTCAGGGTTCTTACTGGTTTTTGATCAACATTAGTAATTTGTTGAATAAGAATTTGTTGAATAGAAATAAAAAACATTAGCCAAATAAAAAAAAAAGTATTAGTAAAACAGATTTGGTTTGAAACACTGGAAAATCTAACTTTAATCGCTTATTATATCTCTCTTTCTGCCTTTTTTTTTTATTATTTTTCAATTATTTTCTAAACTAACACCCTTTTTTCGTAATTTTTTATTAAAAAAAAGTAGCAATTCGACTATTCGCTATGAAAACTATTAAAAATAAATATATTCTAAATGCATTCTAATCGTGTAAATGTTTTAGACATTCTTTTAGCCGACTAAATAAAAATTCAAAACAGATGTCTATAATTCACCATAGTGAAAATATACATTAAAAATTGCTGTGACATTTCGACTCTAACCAATGGAAAAAATGACCGGATAGTGATATTTTGCTGTGTGTGTATCAGCGCTGTTTTGAAGTGACCGCTGCTTGCAGAGATACAAAATTATGAGGGAAGGTACCTCTATACATCTAGTTTTTCACCTCGAAGCCCGATTTGTGTTTTTTTTATTAGAATTTTATAATTTAATTTTTTAGGCGATTTTTAGCGCTCTTTTTATGTTTCGAGGCGATTTTTCCATATTAGTGAATGGAATACAGTTTCATTCTTTTCACTCAATAAAGCAATTTTTTTTCTCCTTTCAGTAAAGTTTATTCGGAATTCGTGATGTGATTTTTGAATTTTTAGCGAATTTCTTTCGTGCGATTTATAGTTTTTTTCGCATTTTGCGGCTATTTTTTGACAATGATAAAAGCAAAAGTTCAATTTAATGAACTAAATTTTGTTTACTATGAAATTTTTTTTTATAGATTAAAAGTCTAATTTGCTATAGATTTTTCAATTTCAGTGATTTTTAATGCAATTTTCGATGTGATTTTTAGCGATTTTTTTTGTGCGTTTAGCATCAATTTTTTGTTATTTTTGTCAAAATTATAGTTTTTTGTATGCATCATGATCTTATCTATACTTGAGTCGCATGTAAGAAAAGCAAAAAACATAAAATTATTGAATGTGCAATAAAGTTAATAATTAGGATATTCACAGTTATCTATAATAATAAAGAGACAAGTATACACTATATGGCCATTGATTATTGGACACTTGCGATTTTAGACATTTTACTAAATATCTAGAAAAATAGATGAGGAATCATCTCGAAAATCTTAGTGTATAAATATAATAGCATACGTCATACATCTCCGTGAAGATTTTTTACCGAAACTCCATAGGGGACCGTCAACAAATTAAAAAAGAATGAATATCTTTTGAATAACCCTGTCAAAACTAATGTAGCAAAACCACCCAAACTCTAGATTATTATTGAATGCCTTATTGTAATACACTGTGTTCATTTTTATGCAAATAGCATGCATACTCGTTGAGTAATTAAGATTTTTATAAAAATGGTCCCAAATTTTTCCAAGTTTTTCCCTTATAATTTTCAGAGTTCTTAATATAAAATAATATTTTTTTCAGAAAATATGACAAACAACATTGCACACAGTACCCTGTAATCAGAATTAAAAAATAATAAAAATTGTATGAAAAATGAGTAGGTTTACTAAATAATTTTTTACTGCGCATGCAGCAAATAAGGTACCCTGGGGTAATAACGCCACGTTAAGGTTCTACCAATTTTCACGGCTTAGTTTTAGATTGTATTTTTCAAACAAACATAGGATCTGATACAGCAACTCATTGACTATCTATATAAAATAAAATAATTTAACAGATATGTATTCTTAAAATGTAATGGCGTTTTTTCTTGACCCATGCTATTTGGCGTTATTAACCACCTATATGGGTAATAACGCCATGCAAACAAAACTATGAAATAAGATGGAATAATTGCATGTAGATAGCCCAATTCTAAAAATACAAACTCTACAAAATTAGAAATTGATAAATTGCATTCTAAGTTATTGAAAATGTTCAATTTTTGTGAAAGTGTAAGAAATATAAAGGTGTGGTGTGGGAGGGGGGGATGAGGCAAATGAATATCAGACCGTGAGATTCTTTTTGCTTAAAAAGGACCGTTTGAATAGAAATATGAGAAACATTGCACAGTTTTAACTGTGTTTATTTGAATCAGTATTTAGGATGTAGCTCGGCCACTGTAGGGAATCAACCGGGGTATTAATGTCAAGGATTGGCGTTATTACCCCGGTATAGTTATTGCGTAGTCCATTTTAAATTACAAATTATCTCGAGATGATATCCAAAATCTTCAACAACATTTTAAAAGTACATGAAATGCACTACAAATTTATGTAATTAACAAAGTATTTCCGGATAAAAAGATAGTCTTCACATATACAAAACGTATCTCGCAAATTTTAGATCAAGCGTTAATTTTAGTTGTTTGTAAAAACAATAAGACCTAAAAATGAAACAAATTAACTTGAAGCTGTTTTTTGCGATTTATATAACTCAAAACCCTTCTGCGCAGAGCACATGGGTGTCATTTACCTGATTATTTAATAATTATGCAAAATATAAGCACTTGGCGTTATTACCCCGCCTGGCGTTATTACCCCAGGGTACCTTATATCAAAATTTCATGTGCATATTATGTTAGCTAAATGTATAGAGCACTTTTTGTAAAAGTCTCAAAATCATAGCTTGAAAATTCTGAAAGTAATCGTCTATAGAAAAAGGACAAAATCCGTTGTTTCCAAAATGAAGCAAAAAAATGAGGGATTTTATCCAAATGTAGTAGTACATCCCGTATTGTGTATTCTATATTGACACTAATCAATGACTATATGGATACAACCCCTCTTGTTTTTGCTTCATTTTGAGAATAATGGATTTTCAACTCATTCAATTGACGATTATTTTCAGAATTTTCAATTTTGATATCGTTGACGCATGCGCAGTAAAAAATTATTTACTAAACCAACTCATTTTGTATACAATTTTCATTATTTTTTAATTCTGATCACAGGATACTGTGTGCAATGTTGTTTGTCATATTTTCTGAAAAAAACATTATTTTATATTAAGAACTCTGAAAATTATAAGGAAAAAACTTGGAAAAAATTGGGACCATTTTTATAAAAACCTTAATTACTCTGCGAGTATGCATGCTATTTGCATAAAAATGAACAAGGCGTATTACAATAAGGCATTCAATCATAATCTAGAGTTTGAGCGCTTTTGCTACATTAGTTTTGACAGGGTTATTCAAAAGATATTCATTTTTTTTATTTGTTGACGGTCCCCTATGGAGTTTCAGAAAAAAATCTTCACGGAGATGTATGACTTATACTATTATATTTATACACTAAGAGTTTCGAGATGATTCCTCATGTATTTTTCTAGGTATTTAACAAAATGTCTAAAATCGCAAGTGTCCAATAATCAATGGCCATATAGTGTATGCGTGTGTCAGCGCTGCTCTGAAGAAACCGCTGCATGCAAAATTACAAAATTTGGAGGGAAGGTTTTTCTATACATAGAGTTTTGCACCTCGAGGCCCGATTTTTGATTTTTGATTAGAATTTTTTAATATAATTTTTAGGCGATTTTTAGCGCTCTTTTTATGTTTCGAGGCGATTTTTCCATATTAGTGAAAAGAATACGGTTTCATTCAATTCACTCAATATAGCAATTTATTTTCTCTTTTGAATAAAGTTTTTCGGAATTCGTGCGGCAACTTTTGAAACTTTTAACGAATTTTTTATTACGATTTGTAGTATTTCTTCACATTTTGAGGCTATTTTTTGAGAATCATAAAAATAAAATTCTTTCAAAGCCTAATTGACTAAATTTTGTCTGGTATGATTTTTCAATTTCAGTGGGTTTTTTTCATTGCGATTTTCAGTACAATTTCCGATGTGGTTTTTAACGATTTTTTGTGCGTTTAGCATCGGTTTTTTGTCAATTTTGTCAATATTACAGATTTTTGTACGCAGCATGGTCTTATCTACTACTTACCCATCATACGTAATATAGGGTAAGTCTTGCAATCGTTTTGAAAATCGAAAAAAAAAATTTTGACGGATTTACACGTTTTAGATAGTGGAGATTCCGAAAAACATATTTTTATAAAAAAAAATTTGCCGTCCGTCTGTCTGTCTGTCTGTCTGTCTGTCTGTCTGTAAACGCTCTATCTCCCGAACAAATTGAGATAGAGACTTGAAATTTTGTATGTAGTTAGTATGTAAGAATGGGACGAACCCTATTTAATATCAGAAACCTCGATTATCCGGAACTATTTTTTTCAGACTCTCGAAAAATTCGTTCTGATGAAAGGTAGATAAAATTTTTTTTTTTTTTTTTTTTTTTTTTTTTTTTTTTTTTTTTTTTTTTAAAGAGTGGATGTAAAAGGCAATAAAATAACACACATTTTGCATATAGAATGAAGTCGATCGGATTATTAGTTGCCGAGATATTTGTAATCTTGTTTTCCACATTCTTCGATTTTTCATGACCCTGTATTTCATTCAAATTTCAATTCAGAAGTATATTTTAATTGGAAATGAGACGCTTAATTCGACGCAGTTAATTGTTAGTTAATAGAAATATTATTTTTGGAGCTATAAGGATGTTTCTTTTACGCAGTTCGGTACTACTTGAGTAGTTTGGCGTTTTATATAATTTGTCGAAATTGGTACATCAGCAGTTCTTTAATATAGCACTACTATCTATATTAACAATATTTAAATTTTGTTTATGAATTGCAATGCATTGTATAAATATATTCACATGTTTTATTTTCATATACATATCCAGGATGGGTAAGTATTACGGTGGCCCCCAACGACTAGTTTTTAAATTGCATGTAAAAAAGGAAAAACTATAAAACTAATGAATTAGCAGTAAAGGAATTATTTTGAATATCCACAGTAACCTACACTAATAAAATAACTAAACACACTGACTGTGCGCGTGTATGTTTTTGTGCGATCAGTAACAAAATCTACCGAGCTTACGAGGCTCAAAACTTTCTTGAAAGTAACCCAAAGTCTCTCCTGATGTATCTGGCATTGATATTTTCAAAATTATAATTATTACTTGAGTAGTTTCTCTCCCGTTTCCCATTGCAGTCTTTTTTAACACTTTTGCCGCTAAATATTATTTATTCATTTTTTAAGGGGTCAGGTACCTTTCGAACTAACAAAATACGTGAAAAAGTGACCTCTGTAAGAACTGCAGTCACTCTATATCTAATTGACTTTTGACTATAAAATTGAAAATACATATTAAGAAGGATTTATTTTATTAGTTAAAGTTGTTAAAAAAATTATACATGCATGCAATGTTTTTTTAATTATTTTTAAAGATTATACAATTTTTACGGAAGAATAAATCTTGCATGCCTTGCGTGACCTCTGTAGGAGCTGCAATCACTCTATATCTAATTGACTTTTGACTATAAAATTGAAAACACATATTAAGAAGGATTTATTTTATTAGTTAAAGTTGTTAAAAAAATTATACATGCATGCAATGTTTTTTTAATTATTTTTAAAGATTATACAATTTTTACGGAAGAATAAATCTTGCATGCCTTGCGCGCACGATTTTTCAAATTTGAATAGCTAAAACAAACCAAGATTTTTTTTCTGAGTAGAGAAATAATGTGTTTTCAAAATGACCTACGATGAAAAAAATAAAACTTAAAGTTCCCGAGAAAAAAAATATTTTTTAAAGAAATTCGAAATATCGAGATTTTTTTTACAAAAAAGTAGTCGTAAATTCTAAACTTCTAATTTGAGGAACATAATAGTAGGTCATTTTGTGCATGTGTACGTTTAACATATTCAGCGAAAATTTTGTTAAATTCTACGCAACCCTTTTTGAGAAATTGTGCGCGCAATGAACAAAATCGCTGTTTTGAGAAAATTGACGTCAAAGTTTAAATTTACCATTGGTCGTATAGGAAAAGCGCAAAGTTTTTTAGACATAACTCTTTTTCTAATGCGAATTTTTGAATGCGGTTTGTTTTTAAATGTTTCTAAAGAATCACATTTAATTATAAGCTATTTTTTAAAAAATCAATTTTTGGATTCTTTAAAAGGTACCTGACCCCTAACCAATTTTTCACACAATCAGTGGCCGTGTATTTCAGACAATGTAATTTCACATAATAACAGAGATAAAATCACAAATTTCATGTTCCTTTAATACATAGGTTCCCAACGGGGGCGGTACCGCCTCCCAGTGGGCGCTAGCGAGTCTAGAGAAAAATGGGGGGCGCTTTGACAGTGGAGGGGGGCGGTCATGGCATACCTACTTGTTTAGGAACTAATATAATGAAAATAGTTTATCTACTCTACATTGCTCAGTCCGAGGCAAAAACCTTAACAGCACCTTTGAATGAAAATCTATACAGACTAATCTAAATCTGAGGGGGGGGGGGGCTGGGTTTGAATTTATTTTCCAAAGATAAAAGATAAAAAAAAAGCCTTGGTACTTGAAGAAGAGCTATGGCTCAAATTAAAAATCATTATGAATTCAAAAATTGTGGAATAAGAAATTTGCGATAATTGACTGGCTAAAAGTTTTAAACATAATTATTTTTTTTTATTAATTTATTTTTATTATCATGTATTTTGAAAAATTCTGAAGTTTGATGGCACATGCCTGAACAAAGATTTTAAAACGAACCCGTAATTTAAATCAGTTCACGATATTTGTTTAATGTTAGTGAAAGTGGTAAAAATCGTTATAGCTATAAATTTGTTTGAAAGTAAATTTATTCAAACTTATGTAGGGAAAATTTTTATATTTCAAAATATCTTAATCGAAGAAGAAATGCCAGCAAAACAGTATTAAGTATCTGAACTATGGATCCAGGCACTCTCCTACAAACCAATCGATACCTGTGCGTTTAATTTGCCAAGCAGTTTGAATGAAGCCATGAAGCCTTCTAGGCTACAAGAGCATTTGAATAAATGCGTGCTAATAGAAAAGTCAAAGATATGTCCTATTTTTATTTACTTCTATCTTTACAAGATGAAAGTATTAGATTCGTCAAAATTTTCGAGTTCCGGGTTTTGATGGATTTACACGTTTTAGGGATCAGATATTCCAAAAACAGGTTTTTACAAAATGTCTGTGAGTCTGTCTGTTGTAACATAAATTTTATGGGCACTCTATCTCAACAACTAATTCATGGAATTAAAAAAAATCTATATTCAGGTATTCTCTATTATGAATTGATGCTGATTAGTTTTTGGTGTAAATAACTCAATAAGTAGCGCTGCTATGCTGCTTTTTTCACAATTTCAGCAACGGCTTTATCACAATAACTACTGTACAGATTTTTACTGATTTGATTATTCTGAATAGATATTGTTTGCATTTTGATGAAAATCGCTCAATAGCCGGCGCTGTTATGCTGTCTTTTTCACTATTTCTGCAACAGCTGTATCTCAAGAATTAATGTAATCAAGAATAATTTTCATCAAACTTCAGATTCAATCTTACTTTGATAAATATTATTGCTGATTATGTTTTGATGCAAATCGCATAACAGGTGAAGCTTTTATTCTGCATTTTTCTCGATAGTCGCAAAAGTCCAATTTTAAGAACTAATGCATGGAATTTCATACCATTAGAATCCTCACTATGGACATAGATTGCCATTTAATTTTGATAGTGTGATAGCGAATTTTGAAGTATTAACAAGTATGAGGTAGAAGAAAGTTTTGGGATTGCCACATCTGACCAGTTCAAAGATTGGAAAAGAAAAATTTAAAACAGTCAGCTATATAAAACCTTTTTAAGTCATCTTCTAAATAAAAAAGATGACATACTACGAGTCTCATATATCATTATAATTTTAATAACAAAAGTATTAAAATTGCACACAGTCGACGAGAGATTAATCTTGCCTGTAGTCAGAGAGATAATAAAGACTGTCCGTCATCATAAGAAACTGTCCGATATCGACAGAAAAAATTCTGAATAATAATGGATCAGAGTTACCAAATAGCAAAAACTCATAAAAAAATAAAGGGTTATAATTTTCTAAAAATTTGGAAACTGATACAAAGATAAAATCGATATTTAATACCATGAAGTTAATCCAAGGGAAATAAATTCTTTATTATAACATTTTGTCACTTGCTACTGATGTTGCTCGAACAATGATGGGACATCAGGAGGGTTTCATTAACACATTTTAAACAAGTTGTACTAAATGTACTTTCTGAACATTCCGTTACACATCATCAGCAATTGGTTTCAAAAAAATTGAAATGAACATCTGTATACGCCGCTTCATTACATTATTAGAGCAGTCAGTAGGAATAGAAGCATTCATTGAATGACAGGATATTTTGCCAACTGTATAGTGAAAATCATTTCACAACAAAGTGAAACAAATATTTTACTTTGTAGTGCAGTTGTCACTATCACTTATCATCCAATGTACAAATGAATTCAATCGGTTGCTGCTGGCAGACAGAACTCTGTAGTCTCTGAAAAGGTACTTTTCTGAATCGTTTTTCAAAATAACCCTTGATTTCATTGTTTTCCTTGTTTTCGTTCCCTTAATTAAGTATTACACTTAACTGAAAACAGAGGTGTAAAAATACGCTAAAACCTGATTACATTAAAAATGACATTGATTATATGGCAGACCTGTTTAGACCCCACAAACACTTGACTTAAGGCCGTAAGCTGGTTTCGTCGTGGCCAAAAACAGTTAAGGCCATTTGTACAAAAACAAGCTGTACCACAAGTGAGCCGTTAACGGCTCGGCAATGACAGAACTGTTGCATTTACTTTGCCGGTAAACTCTTAATGGTCGGTTTCGGGCAAAAAAGTAATAGCCCTCCAACATCTAGAAAGTAGAGGACTAATATAAACTGACCAGCATTTTTATTTTAAGAGAGAAAATGTATATATTTTTGGTCTTTATTTCTATAAAAATTATTTTAAATCTGGGTTTAAAAAGCATATGCATAATTTACGAGATTTATATTTAAAACAATAAACTAGATGACATATTTTTTTTAATTTGAAAATATTTTTATAAGAAATAAAAATTGTCCCCAAAATGTATACAGAATTTCAAGTTTTTTCTTCACCGGCACATTTTTACATTCATTATTCATAAAAAAGAGTTGGAAAAAAATGAATAAGTATTTAAAATATAGTAAAATAATTTATAATAAATTTTAAAACAGAAAAAAGCTTTTAGATTAAGCCTAAAGCAGTCCATTTCCACCCCCCCTCCTCCCCATTACTCAGTCATGCAAAACTTACGCATACATGCATAAAATCATTTTTAGTCGTACATGCATAACATATTTCCAAAAATGTCGAATTCTGTATCTCTAAAATTGGCTTAAAAATACAATTAGTTTCACATTTTTTTCTAGGAAAGATCTTTCTAAAATTTAAAAAATGATGTTATCAGAAAAAAAAGAAAGAATGTATTTTGATTTATTTTCATCTGCAAGCGCGGATAGCATTGCATGGATATATTTTAATGGTCATACTGGAAATAATGAATGTGCCGCCACAATAAACGATCCGACGAGTAACCGCAAAAAGTGGTCAGATCTGTTTGGGCCTTAGTACAATACATGCTCTCTTTCAAGGTTAACAAGTACGGGGGGAATTTTCCAAGAATTTTCCTCTCTGTGCTGATAAGCAGATCATTTCAGTTATAGAAGTCACATCAGGGAGAAAAAGCGTGTTAACGAATGCTACCACAATTTGGATACGTTAGCACAATATAGGTATGTTTTATTATGCTTATTCATTAAAGAATTATTAATTTATAATTCATTATAACCTCTTGAGTTTTTTTGCATCTACAATAAGCTTTTTTGATTCCGGAAATCTAATAGAAAGATATAGGAAACCTATTCATTTTTAAGACATCATAGGTTTTTAAAAATGCACTTGTATTTTAACAAATATAAAATAATATTTACTTTATACTCCGCTATTCATCCCTTATTCGTTATTTTAAAGTTTTGTGTAAATTAGGAAAAGCAGCTAATTTAAAATTATATAATTTTAAGAATTTTTTAAAAGTTTGAAAGTTTATTATATTTTCATATAACAATTGTTGTTTTCTACCGTGCATGTCATTAAAAATATTGTAAAAAATAAAATAGTTTAATTTATATAAAGTTTACACTGATTCTTAAAGGTAAAATTTATTTTTCTTTTCATATATTAGAAGTGAGAAAGAGCGATTTCATGTGTCTTGTATATAATTGTGCAAAATACCATTTAATAGAGGCCTCTTTAACTTAAAAAAAATCCTTTTTTGTAGAGGTTGGTTGAATTATTTTAGATAAAATAGCTATCGGTTTCATTTTAGATTCTTAAAATAGCTTCTTTAACGTTGTAAATAACATGACTGTAAATGTTTTTTTTTTTTTTTTTTTTTTTTTTGAGCGAAGAAAATTAACAATTTAGCATCGAAAATATTTCATTCATTAAACAATTAAATAAAACTGTCAGATCATTCAAAATTTTGATACATTTTCAATTACTGTAAATAATTCTCAGCTAATATGAAAAGATTAAAATAATATATTTTTTTAAATAGCAAATATTATTATATATATATATATGCAATGTTTGATTATTAAATTATTCGAATAAAATCTAAATGAAAATTCTTTTGTATATTAAAATGATGCAAAAAATATTCGACAGGTTTCATAATAATTCTTTAATGAACAAACATAATATATTGGTGACAGCCATTAACAGGCTACTTCAGTCAAGCAAAACGATTCGTTCGGTAATATTAATCCTATAGAAGAAATCAATAAAGATATCTCTGTTACATTTTAGTATTTTGAAACGATATATACGATAAAACGATAAAACGATTCGTATTGGATAGCTGAAATTAATCTGCACAAAGGCCGTTTTTTACTTTTTCTATTTTGTTTGCAGATATTTTTAATGAGGATGTTTTTACTTTCGGAACCGGTTACGAAAGTGAAAGCATCCTCATAAAAAATCTACAATAAAAATCCAAAAAATAGAAAAATTGCCTACGAATCGATCTCAGCAATGTAATACAAAAGATAATAAAAAAAATAAAATAAATAAATAAATAATTTAAAAGTATTGGAATGCATCCGAGATATCTTTATAAATTCCTTCTGTAGGATCGGCATTATTTATTGGGTCTTTACGCTTGGCTGAAGTAGCCTCTTAAGTCTAAAAACCAATGAAAAGAAAAGAAAAAAAACATAAAGCGTTTAATTTATTACATGCATCACTAGCATAAATTCAAAATTTGTTCCATAAAAAATGTTTGTTATAAGATTGTTTAAATTATAAAGTGTTTTTGCATAAAAAACAATATATTATTAATCATTAGGTACACTTTTCAAAAAAGTTATAAATTTACTTATCTTCAAATTTTTCAAAAATTTCCAAAACTTATAAATTGAAAATGAATTTATTTGTTTTTTATTTAATTATATACTTTAAAAATTATTTTGAATTGCATTACATGTAAATTTTTAAAGTATATAATTAAATAATAAACAAATAAATTCATTTTCAACTTATATGTTTTGGAAGTTTTTGAAAAATTTGAAGATAAGTAAATTTATAACTTTTTTGAAAAGTGTACATAAAGATTATTAGTATATTTGTTTTACATGCAAAGAGAGTTTATCATTTAAATAATCTTCCAGCAAACATTTTTTATGGAACAAATTTTGAATTCATGTTTAAATATTAATTCTTACAAACACAAGTGGCTGGGTGAGGGTGATCTCCTTGCCAGCCTTTATTTTTAATGGCCTTTAAAAGAATAATTGGCCAGTTTGTGGCTGTCTGATATTTTTGATAAAAACGTTAATGGCACATTTGTGGGCAACTTCTTGTATTCATGGCCAATTATCTTGTTACCGCATTCTGGCCGGCGTGGCAGTTTCTTGACGGAGCCAAAGATGGCGGGCCGTTATCAAACACTTTGGGCCACCGCTAACGACGCCTCAAGTGGCCCATCAGTTATGTGTTTGTTGGGGAATCTTTAATTTAATAGATTTAAGTATTCTAAATATTTATATTAAAGCATAAGATGATTGCAAGATGATTGCAAGATGATGATTAATTAAAAAAATGCCTCATAGTTGCTTTTGTGGGTAAACTTCTTTTGCTCACAGGAAATCTAAGTAGAAGAGAATACAGCCAAACTGCCACATTATTCGCAGTTTATGAAAACAAGAATATTTACTTACTTACTGTCAACACTTGGACGTTCTTCATGAATTTTTCTCCGAGCGATTCTAAGATATTTATACATGATTATACCGAGTTGGTTTTTAGTTCCTTTAGCAAAGGGAGCAACAGCAGTATCATCATATTTGGAGGAGGAAATCGTGGAACTCGCAGCAAATGAGAATTATAAGTAAAATTCAGAAATGAATACCAAGAGTTCAAACTTCAAAAACCTACAGCTCTCTAATCTGGATTGTGAGGGAGAGTACATAAAATTTAAATTGCTTTCTTTTCATTAGATTTGGCTGAAAGTATATTCCGTGCAATAGCTAATTTATTGTCTAAGAAAAAGAACATGCATCTTTGAACCTGATAATTTGTGACTGATGTAGAAGAAATTGGAATTTGACATGAAAAATTGTTAATACCCCAATAGCCTCAACTATTTTGCTACATTTAAAAAATTCTTATTGGTTTTGTGTTTATTTTTTAATTTTTATTGCATAATTTTTTACTACATTTGATGGTCGTTTTACTTAACTTCTACACTGATTAACAGATTGACAGACAGATACAATATAGATAATATGCAATAATATTTTAACATTTTGTATGATTAATTATTATGAAACAGGGGGCGTTGGCATTTTTTTCTCTTGTAAAGGGGGTGGCGGACCAGAAAACGTAGGGAACCAATGCTTTAATATTATTATCTCGGAACCGTGCAAAGCCGGGCGGGTCAGCTAGTAAATAATATAGTGAATGACTAATTTCATCACCGCATTCCAACAAAACTTTTCTTCATTTCGTGTTTGATGCAAGTAATTTTGATTCTTGGTGATTAACTGATAATAGAGAAATATCTATCCCTTCTGTATCTTTGGCAGTTACTAAATTTTTGAGTCAATATCTCTATAATTAGAGCAATGTAAATAGCATGATGCGATTGAACATTTATAGCTACATAAATTGTCCAACAACGCGGATAATCACATCGACTTTATATGCATACACATACACTCAAAAAGAGCAGAATTTCAGAAATTCCAATTTGGTGGGTCTCATTGTTCGCTTACTCGGTAAATGAAGCATTTTGCCGCGATTTGATGTAATAGCAGCTGCGAGAACCCTGAATATGCCAAATTTTATGCTGTTAAAAACCTATTCAATAAAAAATATCTAAGAAAGCTGAGAGCCATAGAATAAAATTAGTTTTAGATTACTATGTAGCAGTATTAACTATGTTTTAAAAATAAATTAGTACCGCAAAGGAGTTAGTTCTTCCACCGTTATTTTCACATCATAATATTACCCTTATATAAGGTACCCTGGGGTAATAACGCCACGTTAAGGTTCTACCAATTTTCACGGCTCAGTTTTAGTTTGTATTTTTCAAACAAATATATGATCTGATACAGCAACTCATTGACTATCTATATAAAATAAAATAATTTAACAGATATGTATTCATAAAATGTAATGGCGTTTTTTCTTGACCAATGCTATTTGGCGTTATTACCCACCTATATGGGTAATAACGCCATGCAAACAAAACTATAAAATAAGATGAAATAATTGCATGTAGATAGCCCAATTCTAAAAAAACAAACTCTACAAACTTAGAAATTGACAAATTGCATTCTAAGCTATTGAAAATGTTCAATTTTTTGTGAAAGTGTAAGAAAAATAAAGGTGTGGTGTGGGAGGGGGGGGGGTGAGGCAAAAGAATATCAGACCGTGAGCTTCTTTTTGCTTAAAAAGGACCGCTTAAATAGAAATATGAGAAACAGTTTTAACACAGTAACAGTTTTAACAGTTTAAGCACAGTTTTAACTGTGTTTATTTGAATCAGTATTTAGGATGTAGCTCGGCCACTGTAGGGAATCAACCGGGGTATTAATGTCAAGGATTGGCGTTATTACCCCGATATAGTTATTGCGCAGTAGATTTTAAATTACAAATTATCTCGAGAAGATATCCAAAATCTTCAACAACATTTTAAAAGTACATGAAATGCACTACAAATTTATGTAATTAACAAAGCATTTCCGGATAAAAAGATAGTCTTCACATCACAAAAAGTATGTCGCAAATTTTAGATCAAGCGTTAATTTTAGTTGTTTGTAAAAACAATAAGACCTAAAAATGAAACAAATTAACTTGAGGCTTTTGTTTGCGATTTATATGACTCAAAACCCTTTTGCGCAGAGCACATGGGTGTCATTTACCTGATTATTTCATAATTATGCAAAATATAAGCACTTGGCGTTATTACCCCGCCTGGCGTTATTACCCCAGGGTACCTTATATGGCTTTATTCAAATAATTTAAAACATAAAAATTTTAATTCTCTGCACCTTACTGATTTATGAGAGTATGTATATATTGTATGTACATATATATGCATATACAGGGTGTCCCAAAACAAATGGTATATACGCCAGGGGTGATAGAACACATCAAGACGAGTAATAGTAAATAGGAAACCAAGGGTCCCAAACGTTTTCCAAAGGAGATCGCCGCCATTAAAGTTTGGGGTCCAAAATTTCAAATACCCATAAAAAACGGAAAATTTGGTCGATTGATTTGCGGTTTTCACTAAAATTATTCTTTATGTTGGTATTTTCTTGAAAATAAATTATAAAGATAAATTTCAAAAAATGCTGACAGAGGGCGCTTTAGACTTTGAAGTAATGAAAAACTATTTTTTGCCGTGATTTTTTGCATCTCATTAAATGGTTTCGTAAGCTTAGACTTAAACTTAAATTTTGAGCACAAAATCTGAATAGTTGGAAGCGGTTAAGTAGCACAAACTTAGCTGTGTTCAGAGGGTTTAAATTTCAAACGAAACGGAAACTATAAAAAAAAACGAAAAAATTAGTCGATTCGTTTGCGGTTTTTGCTAAAACTACTCTTTAAATCAGTGTTTTCTTGAAAATAAATTTTAAAGATAAATTTCACGAAATGCCGATAGAGGGCGACTTAGACATTGGAGTAGCGTACAACTATTTTTAACCGTTACTTTTTAAAATCTCATTAAATGCTTTCAAATGGTTAGATTTAAATTTTGAAATAAAATTCTCAGTCGTTGCGAGTGTAGTAGTAAAAGCGAGTAAGTAGCGCAAAAGTGAACTGTGTTCGAGGGGGGGGGGGTAGGTTAAATTTCAACTCCTGAACACACTTCAGTTTGCGCTTCTTAACCCTTCCCAACGATTCAGAATTTGAGTTCAAAATTTAAGTTTAAATCTAAGATTTCGAAAATATTTAGCAAGTTTTGGAAAGCATTTAATTAGATACAAAAAATAACGTTTAAAATTTGTTGTTGGTTACTCTGAAGTTTAAGGCGCCCTCTAACAGAATTTTTTGAAATTTATCTTTAAAATTCATTTTTAAGAAGATACTGATTTAAAGAATAGTTTTATTTTAAACCGCAAACGAAACGACCAATTTTTCCGTTTTTTATTATCATTTGAAATTTGAAGCCTCTGAACACAGTTCAGTTTGTTCTACTTAATCACTCCCAACTATTCAGATTTTGAGCTCAAGATTTAAGTTTAAGTCTAAGTTTACGAAAACATTTAATCAGAAGCAAAAAATAACGTAAAAAGTAGTTGTTCGTTACTCCAAAGTTTAAAGCGCCCTCTATCGGCATTTTTCGAAATTTATCTTTATAATTCATTTTCAATAAAATACCGACATAACGAATAGTTTTAGTGAAAACCGCAAATCAATCGACCAATTTTTCCGTTTTTTATAATCATTTGAAATTTAAACCCTCTGAACACAGTTAAGTTTGTGCTACTTAACCGCTTCCAACTATTCAGATTTTGAGCTCAAAATTTAAGTTTAAGTCTAAGCCTACGAAACCATTTAATGAGATGCAAAAAATCACGGCAAAAAATAGTTTTTCATTACTTCAAAGCCTAAAGCATCCTCTATCGACATTTTTCGAAATTTATCTTTATAAATTTATTTCTAGAAAATACCAACATAAAGAATAATTTTATTGAAAACCGCAAATCAATCGACCAAATTTTCCGTTTTTTATGCGTATTTGAAATTTTGGACCCCAAACTTTAATGACGGTTATCTCCTTTGGAAAACGTTTGGGGCCCTTGGTTTCCTATTTACTATTACTCGTGTTGATGTTTTCTATCACCCCCTAGCATATATACCATTTGTTTAGGGACACCCTGTATATCTGCATATTTATGCATACATATAAGTATAAAATTAACGTTACAATTAACTACAATTAATTGCAAATTATTCAAACAAAAGTTTAAAAACTATAAAGATAATCACATTAGCATGTGTTTTCATTAAAAAATATAGTACCACTAAAATATTTTTAAAACACACTTTCCTTCAAATAAATTTACATAATAACCAAACTTTTAACCATTAAAAAAATTATAGTACTGAGTTTTCCCTTTACTACGCTGTTATATCATATACTAAAAAAGTATAAAGGTTTTTTTTCTTTTACTGTAAGTAGCGTTCCAAATCAAAATTAATATAGCTAAAATTATTAATTTATCAGTGAGGCTTATTTAGTAAACGCATATTTAAAATTCCGTATGAGCCATTAAAAAAATTCTGTTAATAAATTTCTGTTAATAATTTAACCAGGCTTACGAAATATTGTACATTTTTAAACTTAAGTTTTAAAAACTGCTCATTAACCATTATTTTTCATACTTATGCAATATATTAATGGAATTTGTTTAACTTACAATACACGAAATAAAAATTAAATACATTTTCCAATATTCATGTTAATCAATCACTAGCGTAATATTCTATTAAAAATAATAATATAATTTCCTGTCAGCCTAAATTCTTTTCTCAAGCATTCATTTTTAATGAAAAATTATTTGACAATACATTATTCTCTGAATTTTTAAAATCAGTCTTGATAATTATCTGTTTGGTAATTAGAATTTAAAGTCTTTTCGAATGCATGTTTCCGTTACTTAAAATTAATTTTGAATGCTATAAATTGAAAGGAATATTCTATAATTATTTACTTGTTTCCTCTGAGTAAAATCAAGCATTCGAAGTTTACTTTTTCAATTATATAAAAATGTTAAGGGATATGGTACACTTTAAAATAAATCTGTAACTCTACAGATGTGAAGTCACGGAACATGAGCATGACTATCGGAATTTTATTCGTGCGATATCCAAAAAATATGTAAATATACAAAGATAATTTTTGTGAAGCAGTATAAATCTTTACCTTTACAAAAGAAACTACTAAAATAATAGTTACCTTTCTAAAATTTTATCTGTAACCCGGCAAGTTCTATGCAATTCTATTAATGTGCAATAAAATACTGTTAACCCACTATTCCCAATCAAACGCTCCTCTTTAACTTAAAAAAAATAGATATTCAGAAGGAGCGATTCCCCTTCTTAAAAATTGCTGAAAAAACGTAAATTACGTCAAAAGATCGGAAAATACGTAAAGGAAAAATCCCTTTCGGCATGGCCTATAGGCGGAGGTAGATTTCGAAAAGTTTTCATCTCAAAAAAAAAAAAAAAAAAAAAAAAAAAAAAAAATTAAATGATTAGAGATAAACCCAGTTTAACTACTTTATTCAACCGCTTTTAAAAAATTTTTAATTTCATTTTTCTGTAAGAACTGGTTTTATCGAAATCCTCTTAAACGAAATTCTACTCAAATGCCCATTTTGGCAACATATTTTGAATTATAGTCTTACTTTATTAAAAAAAATTGACCAATATGCTCATTATATAGTTCCTAAATAACAAAAAACTGTTAATTAAATTCGCTTGACAGCAAAATTGAATTTAAAAATGAGTAATAAAATAACCAATTTATTATTTTAATACATCCACAATTCTTTAATCAAGATTGCTTTGAGAAATTTTGTACGAAGTGCCCACTTTGACAGATTTTTTTAAATATATATTTAGCCTTTATCAAAAATCTGACCAATACGGTACATTACACAGTTCCTAAATAACGAAAAACTGTCAATTGAATGCGTTTGAGAGCAAAATTGAATTTAAAAATGAGTCATAAAATTAAAAAATTGTTATTTGAATAAAACCTCAATTCTTTTATCATGATCGCTTTGGGAAATTTTTTTGCAAAGTGCTTACTTTGACAGCTTTTAAAAATATGTATATTCACCCTTTATCAAAAAATCAAAGAATACGCACATTATATAGTTCCTAAGTAACAAAAAACTGTCATTTGAATGCGTTTCAGAGCAAAATTGGATTTAAAAATGAGTCATAAAATAAACAATTTGTTATTTGAATACCCACAGTTCATTAATCATGGTCGCTTTGGGAAATTTTGTGCGAAGCGCCCATTTTGGCAGCCTTTTTTTGAAATATATTCTGCCTTTATCAAAAAACTGGCCACTCGGTCACATTATATAGTTCCTAAGTAAGAGAACCTGTAAATTGGATGCGTTTGAGAACAAAAAAAGATTTAAAAATGACTCGGTAAAAACGCAATTTTTTTTAATTTCCTGAAATTTTAATCATAATTTCGTGAAATTCTGTTCAAAATACCCTATTTGGCAGCCTTTTAAAAATATATTCTGCCTTTATCAAAAAACTGGCCAATACGTCGCATTATATAGTTCCTAAATAATAGGACCTGTAAATTGGATGGGTTTGAGAACAAAAATGAATTTAAAAATGACTCAGAAAAAACGCAATTTGTTATACTTAATCAATTTTTAATGACCATAATTTCGGGAAATCTGTTCAAAATACCTTTTTTGGCAGCCTTTTTAAAAATATATTCTGCCTTTATCAAAAAATTGGCCAAAACGTCGCATTATATAGTTCCTAAATAAGAGGATCTGTCATTTGGATGCGTTTAAAATCAAAAATGAATTTTAAAATGAGTCAGAATATAAGCAGTTTGGATTTAAGGTTTTTACTCCAACTCCTATTTTTGTTTAATTTATTTTTGCTATAAGAATGGGTTCTATGAAAAACTTGTCAATATAAAAGTTGTAGATCTTATTGTGAAGATGTAAAATAAATTTAATTAGATTTGATTGCTTAAGAATTGAGTAAGTTATGGGTTTTTTTCTTTTTCCTCCCCCCTTTTTCTTTTCGTTTTTAATTTTTTTCCTCGGTAAAAATTGGTCCTATCAAAAACTTGTAGATACAAAAGTTTTAGATAATATTGAGTACATTTATATAAAATTTAGTTGGATTTAATATCTTGAGAACTGACGAAGTTATGAATTTTTTTCTCCCAAAAACCATGTTTTTTTCGCCCCTTGAGCCCATTTTTAACTTTATCAAAAATCCTTCATGCATAAACTTTTTGCCCATTTCTTAGAAGTAATATAAACTTTAAACTGATTCGATATCTATTTTAATTAAGAAGTTATCGCGTTTTTTCTGTTTTCACAAAAACCCTCCCTATTTCCACCCCCTTGGTCCGATTTTGCCCATTAACGAACTCGACCGAGATTTTAGGCTCCTTGATTTTATGTAAAAGTTTGAAGAAGATCTGAGCATAATTATGGAAGTTATCGTGTCTAGAAGAAAGTGATATACACCGATAGATAGATAGATAGATAGATAGATATATAAACTTTTTTACTGATGGTGGTTTTGGGGTCTAGGAGGCATGATTCGTGTAGATCCGCAAAAATTTTTCAGAAATTCCAACATGGGAGACAATGCAATAGGTAGTATTTCATACGAAATCTACCTAAAAATACGTCGAAAAAAAAACGGAAAAACAAAAAAAATACATCAAAGAATCTCGGAAAAAGGGAAATTATCTTATGATTGCTGAAAAAACGCGAATTTCGACAAAGAATTGTGAAAACAAACGCAATCTTCTTCAAAGGATAGCGGGAAAAAAAAACGTGAATTTCATCGAAAGATAGCCGAAAACGAACATTTTAGAAAAAGATTGCAGTGAAAAACACGAATTTTGTCAGATCTAAAAAAATGATATCAAAAGATCGCTGAAAAACGCGAATTAAGCAAAAAAAAAAAAAAAAAAATCTCTGAAAAAAAAACCCCGCAAATTATGTAAAACGATCGTGGAAAAATCATGAATTTCTCGAAGGTTCGCCAAAAAACGCACATTTTGCCAAATGACTGCAAGAATGAAACGCAATTATGTCAGATCTAAAAAGAAAAGGATCGAGAAAAAAGCTCAAATTTCGACAAAGGATCGAAAAAAACAAAGCAAATTTCGAAAAGGATTGCGATAAAAAAAATGTAAATGTCATCAAAATATTTCGAAAAATGCGAAGTAAGTCAAACGATTGCGAAAAAATGTGAATTTAATCAGAAAATCACAAAAAAATACTAATTCTGCTAAAAAAATTGCGAAAAAAACGTAAATTTCGTCAAAAAATACTGCTTTTGTTTAAAAAAAAACAGCCGAAAAAACACGAATTCCATTATAGAATCTAGAAAAAAGGTCATTTTCATCAAAAGATCGTGAAAGAAACGATCATCTCGAAAAAACTTTGCCTAAAAATCACAAAATTCGTCAAAAAAATTGAGAGAAAAATGTGATTTTCGTTAAAAATTCGCGAAAAAAACGCAAATTTTGTCAAATCGTGAAAAAAAACACAATTTTTATTAAAAATCCTGATAAGCTCCACAAATTTCGGCAAATATCGCGAAAAAACTCTGCAAATATTCCGAAATAAAACGCAAATTTTATGAAACGATCGTGGAAAAATCCTGTGTAAGCGAACCCTCTGATTATTTTTCGATTTTTATCTCGTTTGGGGGTTGAATTAATGGTATTTTACGGTGGAGATTTTTGAACTGGTACATGAATTTTGGTTGCTCTCGTTACTTAAAAAGGTCTAGAAATCACAGTTTCCTAGAAAAATTTTAGTTAAACTTATAAATTTTTCTTATAGTATATGGAGTTTGTATTCATTTTTGTTACATATATTATACAGGGTGTCCCCTCTCAACGGTGGCCAATGGCTAATTTCTAAACCGTTGGTCATAGACATATAGTTCCAATTGCAAAAATGCTTTAAAAAAGGCAAAAAATTGTTTTTTAAGCGATTTTGGTCAAAAAAATGTTTTACTAAAAAATTACGAAAATTAAATTTTTATACGGTCCCCCGGTCCTATAAGTGATATTTAGTAAAATTTTTTCAACACTCTAGCAAGTAATACAGAAAAGGTCCCATTCATGTAACAGTAAAATTGACCGAGTTATGAAACTTTAAATTTCATGACTTAAACCACTTTTCTATAGCTGAAAACGGATGAGTTCGACGGAGCTTTAAGGGAACGTACACTAAGTGCTTAAAGTATTATAAAGGGAGTCGATTTCCAACGCTGTTCAAAGGCTACTTCCTAAGCTATTTCTCACAGACATATAGTTCCAATTACAAAATGTTTTAAATGAGCGATTTAACTGAAGGCGCTGTCATCGTATAAGTTTTACGGTAGTGTTAATTATAATTAATTAACTTCTAGATTGGTTTTTAAAATAACTGAAGACATGAATTTCAAAGTTCTCTTTATCGAAAAAATCAAATTTTGGGAAATAGCGAAAAAACTTTAAATGCATCTATTGGTTTTCAATATAAATTTTGAGATTGAATCGTTACAATAGTGGAGGTTTGTATAGACTGATAGAGAAGTCAAAAAGCGATAAGTCGAGTTTTGAAATTCATATCCTCAATTGTATTTTTACGTATGTTTTATTTTGTAAGCAAATGAAGCTTATTCTTTTCGTGATTTTATTTTAAAAAGGTATGTTATTTTGATAAGCTTTTATTTTATTCATAGTTTTCGTATGTAAATTTCCCTAGTTCAAAACTTATATTCAAATTTTAACTCACTTCCAAATATCTGATGGAGGTTCATTTCCCATACTTATTTAAACCCGATGACAATGTAATATGAATACGATTTTAGGTGCGTTCGATTTATTTATTTTATAGGACTACATCAAATTCTGTTAGGTTGAGTAATCTAATAGAGCTTTAAATATGTATCATTTTGTAACTATTTGTGACTTTTCAATTTAACAAAATTTCTGTTATTTTTTTTACTTATATTTTTAGCACAAACTGCATATTTTACTTTAACATGTAAATGTCAACATAAATTCAGAAACAACATTGTAAAAATTTTTTTTACTCCCAATGTTTAAAGTTAAATTTTCTATCTGATGTTTATTTTTATTTCCAGTAAATTTGTGACTGACCCCTATTTTGCAGCAAAAAATATGCTTCAACTTTGAACAGTTATAACTCGGTCAATTTTGATCGCAGAGGAATGGAACTTTTTTTGTCTTAATTGTTAGAGTAGTGGTAAAAATTTTCTAAATATCACTTATAGGACCGGGGGACCGTATAAAAATTTAATTTTCGTAATTTTTTAGTAAAACATTTTTTTGACCTAAATCGCTTAAAAAATAATTCTTTACCTTTTTTAAAGCATTTTTGCAATTGGAACTATATGTCTATGACCAACGGTTTAGAAATTAGCCATTGGCCACCGTTGAGAGGGGACACCCTGTATAAAGAAATCTTTACTTTTCCTTAATTTTGAAGTGATCTCGAGATTCACTGTAAAAAATAATTCAAGAGGTTACTAAAAATTTTTTAGTAAATTTGTATTCCACAGCATATTTTAGTAACCATTACAAACTTTTTTTTTTTTTTGCAAGTGAAACAAACATTTTTTTTTTTTTTTTTTTTTTTTTTTTTTTTTTTTTTTGTAAACTGAACAAAAGAATTTTTTGTATAACTAACTTAAAACTTTTTAGTATGAGCCAGCAAGCAAATTTTAGTAATAGCTCCAAAATTATTTTTAGTAACCGTTACGTGTGCTGTAAGGGCAGGAGCTTCCTTCGAGCTGCATCCAGTGGTGTAAAAAGACAGACTTCGGAAGAGAAAGATTTTCGGCGAAGCCCAAATAGATAGCAGCACCAAACATTGCTACCTGCTCTATTCTGACATGTTTATAAAGAGGAGGGAAAGTCCAGATCATTACCCATTGTAACTGTTACAACAGGATTTTCATATTCCCTTCATTTAACGAGTACTTACATTGCATACATTCGGTGCATATTTGGTGCCGTCCAGCATCGAACCCTGGTACTTTCAGTCTGGAGTTCGATGACCACTAGGCTATCACGGCCACACCGAGTGAGTTTTAGTAATAGCTTTTAAAAATGTAAAACTATTAACTGTATTTGCTGCTAGCTTTTTTCTAGTAATTCTTATAGATTCCTTTTAACCGTGTAAGATTACTAAAAATTTTTTAGTAATTACAAAGATCACAAAATTTTTTTTAATAGATCGACCCTTTTTTTTTTACAGTGTACGTTTTTTGTAAAGAACACTATGACAATTAATTTCGCTATTTATTGAAACTTTATTCTTAACGTTAACTTCAAAAATATATTCCATATATTTTCATTCTTAATTTTCTTTTTGTAGTTATCGAATAAAAATTAATAATGCTTTAAAAATGATTTTGTGATTTAAATATGTGAAGCAAAGGGAAAAAATATTTTCACATTTCTAATTATCACTTAACTACTTATTAAATTTTATTGTAGGAAAACAGGAAACTAATTAAAACTTTCATAAAAACAAAAATATTACTAAGTAAAATTATTTTTCTCTGAATTTTGCCACTAATTTTATGAAAGCGTTTATTAATCGTAATGGTTCGAATTCACATAGTTATAAGTACTGTTCATATCGAATCACGATCAACTGCCTACAACCATAATTTGATTTCCATTCTGAATGGAAATGTGATTGGAATATTTTAATTACATTCGGCAAAACATTAATATTAATTTTATTTAGCATCTAACTTTTCTGAAATTGTATAGGTAGAGTTAAAGATTATAATTGAATTTAGTAGCGTTGACTATTTTTAGCGATGTAAAACTAAATAAATTCTCAATATAATATTTTTTCAATAGAAAGATGAAGGAAGGGGAAAATTTATTTCGTTATATATATTAACTAATTAACTTTATTGCACAAGCGTATTTCATGAAAACTTATTGTAAAACGTCCGAAAGATTAAAGTTTGGCAAAAGTTATATTAAAGATGAAAAATTAGAAAAACCTACGCAATAAAAAAATGTTCAGTTTTAATACATTAGACGACGGCTATCGTAACATATCTAAACCTAATCCATTAACGCCCAGAGGAATATTTTTATATCACTAGACTTAGTGGCAAGAAAGCGCTTTTCACTCCAGTAAATATGAAAATAAATGTACATTTTCTTTCAAGACATTTTTCCTTTTATTTTATTTTTTTTTTTTTTTTTTTAGCTATTTCTAAAATAAATATTTTAACACATTCTTTGTAATGATTTATTTTTTTTATTTTGAGACCTTGTTGTTAAATAAATGAAATAGTTACCACACTGTAAAAAAAAAGGGTCGATCTACTAAAAAAACTTTAGTGATCCTTGTAATTACTAAAAAATTTTTAGTAATCTTAGTCGGTTACTAAAAAATTTGTAAGAATTACTAGAAAAAAGTTAGCAACGAATAGAGTTAATAGTTTTATATTTTTAATAGCTCTTACTAAAACTCAGTTGGTGTGTCCTTGATAGCATAGTGGTTATAGTAACGGACTCCAGGCTAAAAGGTCCCGGGTTCGAAACTTGCCACCGCCAAATACGCCCCAAATGTATGTAGTGTCTTGTTAATAAAGGGATTATGAAAATTCTGTCGGAGCTGGTAAGAATGTTTGGTGCTGCCATCTATTGCGGTTTTGCCGAAATTCAGACGTCTGGATGCAGCTCGAAGGAAACTCCTGCCCTTCAGGCCCACGTAATGGTTATTAAAAGTAATTTTGGAGCTATTACTAAAATTTGCTTGGTGGCTCATACTAAAAATTTTTAAATTAGTTATACAAAACATTCTTTTGTTCAGTTTACAAAAGAAATGTTTGTTTCACTTGCAAAAAAAAAGTTTGTAACGGTTACTAAAAAATCCTGTGGAATACAAATTTACTAAGAAATTTTTAGTAACCTCTTAATTTTTTTTTTACAGTGCACTGTTTGAGTATTTCATTACTGACACATAAAAAATCATCAAAAATTAATTAAACCAGAGGTTCCCTCTGGTTTAATTAATTTTTATTAATTGTTGAGTTTGATTGAACGTCCATTGTTAATCTCGTGACCACGATAGAAAATTTTCATGAATACTTTTAATTATTTTATTATAAAATATATTTAGGATAAATTTGATGTGACTAAAAATACACGTTTTGTTCTCACATAAACCATATGCAATTTATAACAAAAAGCATTTTACTAGTCTAGGTAATAAAGAAAAGTTTGTAGCTACACTACTTCTTGTGACTACAAAAAAATACAGAATCCGAAAATTTTGTTTGAAGCAGAACTCCTGTGAGTTCTATAAGATTATAGAAATAAAATTTACATAATACAGCAGAGTAATTATACCTTTCTAAAAAGAATTAATCATTATATTCATCTGATAAAACATGAATTAGTTACATTTGATTTTGCAAAATGCTAAGTGCTGCCCGTGTGACAGTTTGCCCATAAGAAAATTATAGGAGACATTCAATTTGAATACGAAAAAACTCATTATGTAATGTTTTGACAAACTTGTATTTTACGCAGAACAACGTTCTATGCTGGTTTAGTTTAAAATAACATAAAAGAATGTAAAAAATTATAAAACTATGGTTTCTAAATCTTTGAAGATTTCAACAATCTGGGAGCATTAATGTCAACTTCTGTTTTATTTCTTATTTTGCATCAAATAATGTGGTCATCAGATTTAAACTTGAGAATTCCTTCTGAACTTCATGACTCTGAGTACTATGCTTCATAATCATCATCTTAGCAGTCAGTACTAATGCAACAAAAACATACTTTGTGCTCAATGTAAGTAACTTCTTTAACTCAGTAAGTAAAGTGTATTTCCACTTTCAAAAAGTATCGGATTCAAACCCCAGCGTCTAGAAAGCAAATTAAGTAAAAGTTAAATCACACAATAGTTCAAATATATAATCGTAAAATATAAGTTCTCACTGAAGATTGAGTAAATCGCAAATTTTGAAAATTAAATTAAATTAACCTTATTAAATATAAATTTACGTAGTGTTGTGTGTTTTTAACTATATTAATTTAAGGAGTCTATAGTAAATTTATCGAATAATTTCTCTGTTATTTAAGGGAAACTCTGTTTTCTAATTTCAGTAATTTTACTTAAGACCTAAGATAATGGATTATCTGGAGATTCTCTGTAATTCCATACATACAAAAAGTTTTAACAGTATGTAATAGTGTTTCTTAATCTTTTTCTATTGATGGCATTTTAAAAATATCTGGAACAATTTTGAACACACTTGAGTATGAATAAAGTAAAAATTCTACGATAATAATCAAAATAATAAAGTCAGTGTGAGTATCGTGCTTATTTTATTGGACAAAAGAAATCAAAACGAAATTCCAAAATCGCCAGATAAGTTAGCGTTTCATCGTCAACTTTTAAAAGTGCTTCACGCTTTTTGGACTTGACTTCTATCAATCATGAAAATCCAAAACAGAAGAATTTTAAATAGTTTTTCAGTTGATTGTAGGATACAAATTTTTGATAAAAAGCTTAAAACTCATCATTTTTTTTTTCGAAGAATGTTTAACAGAAAAAATTACGTTTCTCATATCAATATTCATTTTCTGATGTTGTCAGAATGGTGTATTGGGAAATTACAATATTTATGGTTAATGGGTTCATTAACCATGGATATTTGTTAAATGAGAGTGAAAGCAACTAGCTGTTAGATGAAGTTTGATGTTCGTTAATAGTGCTTGTAATTTTGTATGCAATTATTTTTCAAGTCAGATTAATTGTCATCAGCAAAAAAAGTTAAATTTCCCTTTTGATATTTCAGTTTTACACTGTTCAAATCTTAACTTTTATTCAAGTAACTTCAAATCTGATATCGATTTGACAATGGTCTTGGGATGGATGTTGAGGAATTAAATTCAGAAAATTCAGTTTCTCAAACAAGTCCGATCGAAATTGAATTTTAAACCGTCAAATTTCGTCATGAAAGAAAATGTTTTTTGATTTTCAAGAATAAAATCGTTTTCGCTTTCGAGCTTTCTTTTCTTACCGTTTCTCTTTAAAAGTCGACACTCATTGATGTGATAGAAAAGACATATTCAATCAGAATCTATTGCGTCAAACAGCTGAGATTAAATTCGAAATTTAAGAAGTCGACACTTCTTCATTTAGATTAACCCATTAATGTCCGAACTATTTTCTTCGTCAGATTTAACATTTTGGGTTTCTCACCAATTTTAAAAGAAGAGTAATTTTTACCTTCGTTTAGCAAAGAGTTTTTTGTCTTGAAAGAAAATGTACATTTATTTTTATATTTACTGGAGTGAAAAGCGCTTTCTTGCCAGTAAGTTTAGTGATCTAAAAATATTCCTCTGGGCGTTAATGGATTAGATTTAGATATGTTACGATAGCCGTCGTCTAATGTATTAAAACTGAACATTTTTTTATTGCGTAGGTTTTTCTAATTTTTCATCTTTAATATAAATTTTGCCAAACTTTAATCTTTCGGACGTTTTACAATTAGTTTTCATGAAACACGCTTGTGCAATAAAGTTAATTAGTTAATATTTATAACGAAATAAATTTTCCCTTTTCTTTCATCTTTCTATTGAAAAAATATTCTATTGAGAATTTATTCAGTTTTACATCGCTAAAAACAGTCAATGCTACTAAATTCAATTATAATTTTAACTCTACCTATACAATTTCAGAATAGTTAGATGCCAAATAAAATTAATATTATTGTTTCGCCGAATGTAATTAAAATATTCCAATCATTTTTCTATTCAGAATGGAAATTAAATTATGGTTGTAGGCAGTTGATCGTGATTCGATGTGAACAGTAAATTATATGAACCCAAATTTTTTTCAGTTGAAAAATGGATATTTTATAAATAAATAATTTAAAAAGATTTTATTAAATTAGAAATAACACCTTTTGCTCAAATACAATAATAAATCAGACTTTTATATGTGGCCATGCATTTAACTGCTGCGCACTTTGCTTTAAAAAAATGTTATTGTGTATTTTAATAACTCATAATATTTTTGTTGAAATTTAATTAAAATATCATCCTATAATGAACAATCTCCCGGCAATCTTTTGTGTGGCCCTGTAAAATTGAATAATTTCTAAACTTTCGTCAAATTATAATTGAATTGAATTGTCATCGGAAAGGCACGTGCAGGCAAAGTTTAATCTCAATCAGATAATTGAAAATGACTAAATATTCTTTTGCAAGGTTTCAACTAATCTTTTATTTAGCCATGTAAAAAAAAGAAGGTAATTTCTATGATTTATAAATTATCATAATATTCCATTGTCATCAAATCTACATATATAAGTAAAGTTTCAGCTTTATCGGATTATTGAAATTGATTTAATACTAACTTGCACGTTTAAAACGAAAATTTTGTGTAGCCCTATAGAAAAAGTATGACTTTTTCATTCTTCAAATTATAATACTAGTGTATTTTCCTTAAAACTATACGTGTATTCTCTGCTTCAGCTTAAACTTATAATTAAAATTAGTTTGTAATTGACTTGGAGGAATTGAACTAAATATACATACATGCACGACAAGTTAACATAATGCTCATTTATTAATAAAAACTTAATGATTTGCAAACTTTTTCAGGAGTTTTTTTTTTGCGTGTGTTTGTGTGTTTTTAATATTTCAAGAATGAGACTTTGATTTAAAAGAAAATATTCGTTGCTGTATAATGCGAAATAATATTTTAAAAGTCAAGATGAAATTTGTAAACAACATCAAATATAATAGGTTGTTGCCTGGTGCAATATGATAAAGTTAAAATTATTTTCAACGTTAGAACACCAAATATTCGAATTCCAAGCATACCGGTTTCGGTAGCATGTAGCATACCTTCCTCAGTGCTAAAGATAGTGGAGATTTGCTTATATATATATAGGGAGGATGGGGATTCAAGCGATAAGTTTCCTGACCAATAGGAAAACAGAGGATCCTAGTCAACAGCCAATAGGAAAACAGAGGATCCTAGGCAACAGCCAATAGGAAAACAGGGAACAGCTAATAGGAAAATTGGGTGGAAAATGGAAAAGATATTGCGAGAATTGCATTAAAAGATTATGAAAAATTAGTTTTAATTAAAAAAACTAACATTAATCCATAAAATCCACAATTAACTAACATTAAACTAACATTAATTCTCGCAATATCTTTTCCATTTTCCACCCAATTTTCCTATTAGCTGTTCCCTGTTTTCCTATTGGCTGTTGCCTAGGATCCTCTGTTTTCCTATTGGCTGTTGACTAGGATCCTCTGATTTCCTATTGGTCAAGAAATTTATCGCTTGAATCCCCATCCTCCCTATATATATATGAGCAAATCTCCACTATCTTTAGCACCGAGGAAGATATGCTATATGCTACCGAAACCGGTATGCTTGGAATTCGAATATTCTGGTGTTCTAACGTTGAAAATAATTTTAATTTTAACATCAAATATCTCCCAGAATTACAACTTTAAAAAAAACGGTTAAGTGGGTTTAATAACGCTTGCTTTCAAGCAAAAATAGATTAAATCTTACCTTGGCAAACGTGTAATATATATTCAGCAAACTCGCGCTTTCAAATAAAACATAATAATCATGACCTGTTTCCGAACTTAGAGGAAACTAATCCAACTATTCTAACTCCCTTAAAGGGGCTCAGGGGTTGAACACTTTTCAAAAAATCGATTTTTTTATGATCTAGTTTGATTATTCAATTAATTCTTAACTCAATGCAAAAAGCCGCATAAAAATATTAGCATTTTTAACGGAGTTATAAGCATTTATGTATCAATATTTACGTAGCCGCATCCATATAATTTCAACTTTAAGTCGTGTTTTTTCAAAACATGGCTTTTGAAGACTAACACCAAGATTAAAGAAAAACCATTTGATGGAATGGCTTAATTTTTTTTTACATGCATATAACATCATTATCTAGATTAAGAATTAAGGATATAACTATCACTTAAAAAAAATCATTAAAAAATCTCTCAAAGTTGAAAATTTCAAAACCCCCTAAAAAATACAACTTTTTTTCCATTAAAAATACACAAAATATTAAACTATCTAAAATATATTAATTCATAATCTAGATAATGATGTTATATGCATGCAAAAAATAATTTAAGCCATTCCATCAAATAATTTTTTTAAATCTTGGTGTTAGTCATCAAAAATCAAGTTTTGAGAAAACGCGAGTTAAAATTATATCGATGCGGCTATGAAAGTGTTGATACATAAATGCATATAACTCCGTTAAAAATGCAAATATTTTTATGCGTTTTTTTGCATTGAGTTAAGAATTCAATGAATAATCAAATTAGATCATAAAAAAATCGATTTTTTGAAAAGTTTTCAACCCCTGAGCCCCCTTAAAACAACAATGCAAATGATGTCTTTATGGTCATAATTTATTGACACTCTGGATTTTTTCGAGAAAACTCGTACGTTATCTTGACAAAAGAGACATTCAGGTACCAGCATACGCGGTCTTGTCAAATTTCGCGATAATCTAAATAATTAATTTCGTCCATCTAGACCGCCAAAACGTCTCACTGTGTGACGATTTGCGCACAACTGTATGTTAGTGTCTTTTATCATTAATTTTGCAAACTATATTTAAATTTTATTTTGTTATTTTGGTTATTACCTAAAAATATCCGATTTGTCCCATTTTCATTTTTGCCAAAATTTAAAGATTTATTATTACTTCTTTTTTAAATAAATAATTTTTAGATTTGTAACAAAACTTAACGCACTTTGTGTAATATTAAATCACATAATACTTTTAATTTTAATATTATAATAGATATTTATTTACATTATCAAGAATACGTTCTACTTACAATAATCGTATTTTATCATTATACAACCTATTCTGTTATTTGTCCTGTATCTGAGCATATTTTTCTATAAAAGATTTACTTAGTTTTTATAAATTAAGAGCTATAACTAAACATTTGCAATAAACTGCTTCGATTTTGATCCTATAAATACACATTAACTCTAATGCAACAATACTTCAAGGTGTTTCAGTGATATATGCAGTCAAGTATTACAAGTGCTAAGACATTTATAACATTAGTTTATGTGCTTTAAGCGCTTAATTTTTATTATATTTAACGTCTTTAAATCATAGATTAGCAATATATATTCAATTGATACATAAAAAAAAATTGTTTTCTTTAATGTTAAACTCCAGCTTTATTCAGCAAGACAATTTTTTGGTAAAATTTATTAGTAACTTATTATATTTATATTTTATTTTGCGAATAAATTAAAAAGAAAATTTTTCATCTTAGTCGAATAATAGGTGAATTCCTCTTTTTTCTGTTTGTTTTTGTTTAATTATATGTTCCAACTTTTCTTTCTGTTTGTTTACTCAAATTACATAACTCAAATCATGATAAAACCAAAAGTATTGATTTTCTATAACAAGATAATTCTAACTAAAATGTGGCGATAGTTAAACAATGAAACGGTGTATAGATTAAAATAAAAAAATTAAAAAAAAAACGCACTCCGGGCGCGTTTCGAGTTGGAAAATAAAGCATCCAGTCATCAGCCAAAGTAAACACGCATGCCAAAGGGGACGAGGTCACATTTTGTAATTTTTCCCGACTTTGTCTGTGTAGGAAGTTGTCTGTGACCTCGCCTCCTTATGGACACATGTTTATATTGTTTAATCACGGACTGTTATATTCTTTCCATCTTGAAACCCATCTATGGGTTGTTTTGATTTATGGGGTTTGGTAATTAATACAATATTTTATTATTCAATTGTGATTATTCGCTCTCTTTTAAGGTGCGTTCGTAATTATGTAAATACGTAGCACCTATAGTTGTCGTTCAGTCCATCCGTCCGTACGTTCAGTTTGTCTGTACGTTCGCATATAACAACTGAAAAACTACCCAACCGAATCGTTTGAAAATAATTGTTAGATAATTTTGTCGAGTCATTTCAAATTTTATGCAAATCGGATGCATAGTTGAATTACGGGGACAATCAAAACGATTCCGATACATTACGGTCAATGGGGAAAAAGTATCAAGTTATTTTATCAATGTATCAAGTATCAATGGTCTTACACTCTTTCAAACATAATAAAGTTGATATGCATCTATGAAGTGTATATCATAATATACATTCAGTACAATCTGAGGTGCAAAGAGTATTTATTATAAATTTATAGGGCCACACAGAAGTAGTTCATTGCATAATTATATATTGAGACATTCTTTGGTACGCATTTTAATTGTATTAAAATATTTAATATTTTATGAAATTGATATAAATTGCGCAGGATTACACCAAGTTATAGTCATTGTTCAGTCTGTTTGTCCGTCCGTCTGTCTGGCCACATATAATAGAAGCAAAAACTACCCAACCAAATCGTTTGAGATTTAAAATATATAATTATTGCATGATTTTGTCGAGTCAATTAAAATTTTATGAAAATCGGATGCATAGTTAAATTACAGGTACAATCAAAAGTATTCCATCATATTACAATCAATAAGAAAAAATAGTCTCTAGTACATTTTAATGATGCTAAACTTTTTCAAATATAATAGAACTGACATGAATGTATGAAGTGGATACTGAAATATACATTCTGTACAATTTATAATACAAAGAATATTTACTATTATTTTACAGGGCTGCTCAAAAGTATAACACTGCGTTATGGTATACGGGGAAATATTGTTTGGGTCGTGTTTTAATTATATTAAATTATTTCATATTTTATGAAATTGATATATGTTGACGTGGTTTAATGCAAGTTACTTCCTGCATAATAAAAAGCAGATAGTATTTACAGGAACACAAAAAGCATTTCGACCACTATACTGTATCCTAAGTACTGTATACTATAACAGCGAGATCTGACCATTTTAAATTTCGTTAAAGTACGAACGCACCTCATTTTCTAAGCTTCATGTGCAATTTTTAACTCGTTTCTTCGTTTTTTTTCAAAAGGTTGCAGTAGTTTGTTGTGAAAATATAAAGCCAATACTTATTGCCTTTTTTCTCAACTCAGGTATAATCATGTACTCATATAACCGCTGCTATTTTTTAAAAATGGATTGGCATGTCCGGAATCACAAGTCCGTAATTTCAATTACAAATCAAAATCGTATCTATCTGGCTCTAAAATCTAAATTACATATCGACACAAGTATATTGTACATATGGGTTTAATTATCAATAAAAACATCAATATTTGCTTTCTATGACTTAAGAGAAGGCACAAATGAATATTTTGAGCATTTAAAATGTTAATACTAATATTAAATATACTAATATCAAATTATGAGGTACATTCTGTGATTCTAAATCCAAAACATATACTACAATAACATACATCCATAACGTATACTACAATAGTATTTTTTCCAGTATGCATATATTTACTAAGATCTCACATACTTACTTATATCAGGCTTACATGCATCTTCTAACATATATGCAGACTTACAAAGCAATCTTTCAATAAATATAAAAGCTATAATAACTCGATTTTAACAAATAAAAGCAATATGAAGTTATGTTGTACATTCTGTAGTTTTAAAAACAAAATACAATATATACACCAACATTTCTTTTTCAGTCATAAATATGTTTTTCTCATAATTGGAATGGCATTTTTTGACAATTGTGATTAATAAACTGTTCTGGCTTAAAAAAAATTATTACTTGCAAAAGTATGTGATTTTTATATTTTATATCATTATAAAAAGTTGACAAAGAAGTCCAACAGTTACTTTCATACTAAAAAAAGGTAATAGGAATTTATTCTAAGTTAAAATGCTAAATGTAAGCAAGCTTTGGTATTTTAAAGGCATTTAAACCGATGTGCTTAATTTAGAAAGCTGGGACGACTGCTAAGTGACATGGAATTTTAATTGAAAGGCATTCCATTAGAAGACAATAAGTGGGAAATTATTCGAATGAATTAATCTTCACGATTTCACAATTATTGATTTAAACGTTAAATAAGAAAAATAAACACATCAGACGAGACACTGTTGCGAAACGTTTTAAATAATGTTCTCTATAAATTATTTTGGAAAATTTTGAAATGCTTGCTATAACATTCAAACAAATGTATATATATAAATAAATATATACATATATATAATATCAAAAAGAAATCATATGTATATAAATGTATGAAAAATATAATGCAAAAGTAAACAAAAGAAATCAAAAAAGTAAATACAAGAAAACATCAGTATCTTATGGATTCATCAAAAGAGCTTTAAAAGGATAATTTTTAGTAAATATGTATTATTTCGTAGAATATTTTCGGATTTAGATCTAAAAATGACGATATTACGAACGTACGGACGAAACATTAATCCACCCAGGGCCGTAGCTAGAAATGAATAATAGAACACACAAGAAAATGTTGGGGGGGGGAGGAGGCTTATATTTTTTTCTCTCTCTCTCGGTGACGCACAAAAATAAATTAGTGCATATTCACACTGTGGTTACTATGTTTACTATGTTTCTCATTAAACTATTGTAATAACTTCATTTTATGCTAAGAAAAGAACATGATGATTCTATATTCGAGTGTATAACTGTAAAGTGTATAACTATTTTATAGTGCAATATTAAACATACAATGTTACCCCCATATGTGAAATAGGATGAGCAAGTGTCGAAACTCTTATTTTAGTTACAATTTAGTATTTTTTCAAAACTGTGAAAAGTCTTCAAAATCAGATTTTTGAACAGAATTTCGTTTGAATTTTAAGAAAATAAATTCATTTAGTGACATTGGAATCGTCTCCAGGGTAGGTTCAGGGAGGGAAGGACGGGGCCACCCGTAGCACCCTCATTGTTAGGACCCTGAACCGACCTCATTGTAGTAACTTCATAATAGCATGCACTCGCTTTTCAGAGCTTTCAGAAACTAAAGCAGAGGATAAGTGACATGTTGGACTCAATAAAACCAAGTTTAATATTATATAGCTACTTAGTTTGTATATACCATTTGGATAATCCTATGACGGCATAGATTTTGCCGCGAGGGTTCCACTCGATCATCCTTAGAAACCTTTATACTTATAGTTTTAAGTTAAATTTGCATTTTAAAAAATAAACTCATTACAATCATCGCGGATTTCTTTTTTTCTTAGTTTTGAATCCCCCTGTATCATAAAACTGCTACACCAGTAATAAGAAAATAAAAAATAAGAAAATATAATAAATTAAAATTATTTACATCTCATTAAATTTATCAGCGGTCATCGTTTGAAGATGCATCTATGGATGGGGATAGTAACCCTGGGGAAAATACCCCTTATTTTTTTCTATAAATTTTACCATTCTATATCGATTTTATATTCTATTTAGAAGCACAGGTCATGCGGTCGGATATTATCATATATCTATGCTTTTCACGTTTTAATACACTGTTAGAGGACAATCCAGAACACTTTGTTGTGAGGTGCATGCAAGAATACAGACCCAGATGAAGAAAACAGAGATGAATCACATTAAATTGCGTATATTTCGAATGGGACATGACTTATGAACAAAATAAAAAGGAAGCAATTACCTAAAGTAAATTCAATGTAAACTTTCACTAGGAGATTATGAGTGCAGCAGGCTGTTCTCATTCTTTTATATTTAGTACTGATCTTTTTTTTTATTGACCTATCATTTTTAAGTTGGAAGTCGTAAAAAAGCATGAGTGAAAATCCATATCCTCCATAGTCACTTTTACAAGACAGTAAGGCAACTCGTTCCCAACGACTCCTGAGTGCTTTTTTATCCATTTAACGTGAAGAGGAGTGTTGAATTTTGCATTAAATTAAGCATCTCAGAAATAAACACTCTATTATTTCTATAGAAATTGATTTATGAGAAGCTATCCAAATCAATTTTTGATGCTCAATACCCATTTTAAAACGCCCAAAATATAGCATTTTAAACTACTAGGTGCTTTGACGGAAATAAAGGAACATCCATTCAAGCTATGTATTAAGGAATTTTGTTTGAAAACACAAAAGTTTTTTGATCAAATCTCGTACTGACTGAGAAAATATTAATTCTATGATTCTATTGAATAATTGTTCTTCAGAGATAACAGCCGAAGTTAAATCTATGTCATGTATGAATACGATAGCATATGATAGCATTTACTATAAAATTACGTTTTAAAATAATTTTTTAGAAAAAGGTGATTTGATAGATAATTTCAAATTAAATTTTCCGTTTCAGAATTGGATTATATGTTCCTAAAATGGTGTAATACAAAAGATATTTTAAAGTTAGGTATAACAGACAGAAATTTCGAAAGGGGCTCTTTATCGTAAAAATATAGAAAATCTTAAAATAGAAAATAAACATCTTAGGTATAGAATAATTTAGGTAACCATATGGCGGAAACTGCAAATTGAATAAGTTAAGCTAACTAAACGCACGGGACACCTGAACTGCAGGCTTTGTTATGAAAAACTGTTGATGCCTTTTAAGTTTTAACATTGCATCCACATCGATATTTCTTAAAACAACGCGTGTTAACTAAATCATGACTTTGTTTTTGCTGTGATAGGTTGACGCAAATTCAGGTCTCTTTTTTTTACAGAGAAGATTGGGCTAGTTCCATGGGTTTTGTAGTGTAAGTCACATTACCTTATAATTGCTATGCTTGTTTGCCACCGTTATTTTCGAAAAGTCTGCTTGGCCTTATTCAATTAATGAGAATGTGCCGATAAAATAAATCACATTTTTCCGTACTAAAATACTGTTAGCCAAAAATCGTAGCCTGTGACTTACACTACAAGTACTCATGGAAATAGCCTTTAGTAGAACTAACTCGACTTTTTATAAACCCCTTGCGGACTAGCGACACGTATACGTGCCGCAAATAGGCTTAAGAATCCGTGTTTATCGCCACCAGTAAAATTATACTGTAAAATTTGCTCTATTTAATTGAAGCATTTTCTTGATTTAAAAACTCACAAATTTCTGTTTTTTAAAACTGGTGACAAAACATTAACAATTTTTTAAAAGACTCCAGTAACGAAGGGGTTAAAATATATTAAGCACTTTTATTGAACAACATAAAAAAATAAGCACTTAAATACTTTAATTTTGTTAGGCATCTATACATATTTCGTTCACGTTTCAAACACAAGACAGATATTCCAGTTACCCCCAAAACATTTCTAAAGTAAGCTAACTGGGGTGTGCATCAGGGGTAATTGGACTATGTTGGACCCTAACAATTATGAATAAATTTTTGGAGTTTTTCTTAATATGGGAAACTAATTTCGCCATTTTTTTCTTTTTTGCTTCCAATTTAGAAAAATACATAATACTTGTTTAATTATTTAATACAATGTAAAAAAGCATGTTGATATGTATCATATAAAATTCTTAAATAGGATAGACAAATCTCGAAATTTTACTATATAGATAATTACGCACACATAACACAAAGTAGTTTTTTTAGAAAATTATCGAAAACAAAAAAAATTATGTTTGGCAAAACATGGTTACATTCGCAGCAGATTTATTGGATTTATCAAACTTTTATTGAGGTAAATAAAAAAAGGATTATGAAATACTTAAGTACTCACATACCTGTTTGATTTATAAATAAGTCTAATTACTTCACTTTGCTTTTTTAAGACACCTTGACAGCATAGTTTCGCTTACATCACTCATTAGTTGGTATATAATTTACGTAATGTGTCTGGTTTAAATTTGTTTAATTATTTTCACTTTTTGTAAGAGCACTGCATTAAAAAAATCAAACGAATGTAGAATGTAGACATATCTGGTAAAATTGTACCAGTTTTTTCAAGTTTTACTAGGAAAGAAGTTGCCCAAGTGTTATGGAGGAATTGGATTCATGGAGATAGAAAGATGACATACATGTAAAATTCTGCTCGAAACCATATCTTATAGCAAGACTACTCCATCGAAGATTTAGCAATCGTGTGGCACAAAATGGTAAAACAAGAATATCGGATATTTCCCACTGAAATTAGACAGAAGCACCGTACATTTTTTAAGCACCGTTATTCGAGTTTCACATGAGGTAAAACAATTCCACTAGTGCTGGATTAAAATTTGGCACTTCTATAAGATATCGGCAAAAAAAAAATAGATTTATATTCTCGCCGTAGAAATACGCCCATTACTTCAGCTTTCACGAAGTGACACAAAATATGAAGAAACACACAAATAAAACTAACACGGAACTGACGGCGAAGTGAGTAATTCTTTATATAAGTTATCAGCATGGGATAAAAGGGATTTTACGACAAACTCCTAATTTACCAATTAAATTTTGAGGATTTACTTTTAACCAATGAATTTTAACCCGCCGACATAAACAGAACATAGCTCTCTTTTATTATCGCGTATAGTCAACTGGAATTCTTCATTTAAACAAAAAACATTGAATGGAATTCTGTGTAATCGAACGACTTGAGAGAAGAAAATAATATATATTACGGAACAAATACAGAATGAGTTATAATGGGATTTTGTTTTTAAGAAAAAAATTGTTTTGAAAGATTAATATTGTCGGACGTTCCTCTCAGCCCACACAACTTTGAAGAAAGTCTGTAGTAGTTATAGCTGCCACCACCGATATTATAAGGTGATATCGGTCACCCACTGTGAGGATTGTGTAAATGAACACTGACGATGTCAATTAACTGAACTAACAGTTTATTTATACTATATGTACACAAGAAATACACTATTTACAATTATATACAATTACAACTCGGATATAGATGATCCGGTTCAACATTAAATTAAATACCGTAAAAAGTTGGCTGTGTACTGTTCAAATTACACCTTCTCTCTCACACTCAAAGAAAGGTTTGATTCACTTTATCGGAGATCAGTTTCGAATCTCCCAACACATGGATACTCGGCCTACGCTATTCGGCCCAGAGCACTACACACCAGGACGTCTGTGTCCCTTGCTCTCCAGATACGAACTTCCTACGCTCTCGGACACAGAGCACTCTCTCCAAGGACCTCTGTCCTACACTGCTCTCTAGGTGCGAGCCCAGAAACGAACTGCCAAAATCTCAGACAAGACTTGCCCTTCTCAAATCACTGCTTTTCCCCAATATACACCCCCTGTGGAGCTTCTCCGTTGGACGCATTCTACATTGCTTTCTTGATTCATGGCATGTTCCTTGTTTGCTCATCATTCACATACATCACTGACGAATGAACACGCTTCTCGGCAATATTCTGTGTCTCACTTCACCACCTGCACATGATACCTATCAATTCTCACTTTAACAAAGAAAGAATGCCACCTTGAAAATTCCAGTACACAGTCGGTACAATACATAAAATATTAAGATAGAGAAATAACAGAAATTCCAATCTGTAGCAGATATTTTCTCAGAACCTGACACCCCCCACCTAAGCGGAAAATATGCCTTTTAGGGGTTAATTTTCCCCAAACACATGGTAATATCACAGAAAAGTTCAATAGTCTCTTTGCAGATTTCTTCATTATGCTTATTACATAGGTATTTCCCGGTGTCTGAACATTATCTACTGATATCTCTACTGAACCTTGTACTAATATTATTATTACATAAACAATACACATGCATTACAAACACAAAATTCAAAAAAATAATTACACATACACAGAAAAAAATTAAACATGGGATGACATCCCTTTAAGGTTGTCCATTACTTGGTCATTGATGCTGATGGGCTAGCAACAGGTTGTTCTTTCCAGCTCTTTCTATTTAGCCTAGACATTGCATCCACATTCAAATGTTGAGCTCCTGGACGATGAGAAATACTCAGGTTCCAGCGTTGCCAGGCAAGAGCCGATCTAGTGAGTTTGGGGGACATTGGGGTTGTTTCAGTAAGAAATTTTAATGGATTATGATCCTTAATGTCTCAAATTGAGATCCATAGCTCCACTTTTCAAACTTTCACAACCCAAAGAGAACACTCCAAGCCTCTTTCTCTATACTCGGCCAAGCACGCTGGGCCCCTGACAATTTCTGACTGGCAAAAGCTATCGGTTTATACTGACCCTTTTCATCTTTTTGAGTAAGACAACATCCTACTGCCAGGTCGGAAGCATCTGCGTGGAGCTGATATTCCCGGCCTACGATAGGTGTAGCCAAACTCGTCACTTTACATAACTCATCTTTAAGAGTATTAAATGCTTTTTCTGCTCTTTCATCCCATGGTACAGTATTTTTAACCTTCCCTTTGGTTTATTCGGTTAAAGGTATAGCTATTTCGGCATAATTTTGAATACAAGATCGGTAAAATCCCATAAATCCCAACACAGATCTAACTTCCTTTTTAGTTTTTGGTCTCTTTAAATCCCTTATTGCTCCTATTTTCTCCTCATCCGGTGCATGCGTTCCACCCCCAATTACATGACCTAAAAACTTAGTCAATTTCATCCAAATTTACATTTATCCAGCCTAATCGTAAAATTTCTATTTTTAAGTTCTTCAATGACAGCCCTAACATGCTCACAATGCTCTTTTCAGATATCGGAGAAAATGATGACATCATCAATGTATGCTTCCGAATACCTCCGATGACCTTGAGACCTTGTAGAACCTCATTCATATCTTTCTGAAACGTAGCAGCCGCCCCTGATAGTCCAAAAAGCATAGTTCATCACGGATAAGCTCCGTCATGCATCGTAAAAGCTGTCAAATGTTTACGCTCCTCAGCCATTTTAAACTGCCAATAACCCCTCAATAAATCAATCGAAGATAAATATTTAACTGCCCCCGCAGTATACATGATTTCTTGCGAATCTTTCATCGGAAATGTTGGAACCTGAGCTACCGAATTTAAAGCTCTATACAAACTCTAACAGTTGCGTCTTTTTTTCGCCCCGCAAACAATTGGATAACTAATTTCAGCATTTGACACTTTGATTAGATTTAATTCTAATAACTCCTGAATCTGCCTATGTACTTCCTCTTTGTAAGTTACCGGTACGCTATATAACTTTATCTTTTTCCTGGTTACCCCCGGTTTCAGATCAATACGATATTCCCCTACTTCCGCTGGTCGTACAGGACCCATAAACACCTCTTTATTCTCCCTCAAAATGTATTTTATATCTTCAACTTGACTATTAGACAACCCTTTTATTTCGAACCTCTCTATATCTCGTTCTATCTCTTGATCCCGGTTCAAAATAGGAATTTACCCAACTTCTCCAAATTCCTCATCTCCTTCGAAAAAAATATTAACTATATTACATTTAGCAATAAATTCTCTTATTTTATTTTGGTGCACATGCTTCCTACTCCCGTCGGCTAACTCAACTATAAACGAATGCTGATTTCGTTTTTCGACGATAGTTGCCGGCCCTTGCCACCTAGAATATAACTTATTAGTTGAATCGGGGATTAATAGTATTACTTTATCGCCTACTTCAAACGTTTTTCTACGCTATTCTATTTTGTTGCACCTCGGACGATAATTTTGCCTCATTTGCCGCTCTTTCTAATCTTCCCCTAAGTTTATTCAAATACTCATGAATCGGCGTAGTATCTAACTGCGCCCCCTTATTTTCTCCTGCCCAGGATCACTTGAGAATCGATAAAAGACCCTCCGGCGCTCTACCATATAATAACTGGAAAGGTGCGATTCCCGTCGTAGAATTTGGGACTTTCCTATATGCTCATAATATAAATGGTATTTGTTCATGCCATCTCTTTCCTTCTTCCCTAATAGTGTGATGTAACATACGTTTAAGCGTCTGATTAAAACGTTCCACAAGACCATTAGACTGTGGATACTGTGGGGTTGAAAATCGTGGACTAGCGCCTAACCTTTTCTCAAATTCTTTCGTTAAATCGGCAGTGAAATTGGTTCCATTATCGTAGGCGATTATATTTGGAATTCCTGTCCTCATAAATATTTGAAGTAACGCATCACACGCGGTTTTAGCAGTTAAATTTTTTAGAGGGATCGCATCTGCCCATCTGGTATGCTGACCAATTAAGGTTAGTATATACTGATACCCTTGTGAACTTTTAGGATCAATAGGCCCAATTAAATCAACATTAACTACCTGAAATGGAAGTTCCGGCCGCGAAACTGGGGAAATAGGAGCTCTATCATTCACTTTAAATCCTCTAGTCAATTGGCACTCTAAACATGACTCACAAAATTGTTTAGTTTCTTTCGCCATCCCCTTATAATAAAACGAATACCTGATTCTCTGTAACGTTTTCTTGGCTGCATGATGCCCTCCAAATACCGAAGTATGCGCTAATTTTAGGATTTCTTCCCTTCTTACTTTGGGTACTACTAATTGCGCTATAGTTTCGCCTACCAATTTCTCTTTATGATATAATAAGCCATTTACAATATAATAATCCTCTGTTTTAGCTAATTCCCAAGCTCTCTTCAACTCTTTAAATTTCAATTGGGATTTCTTAAACAAATCTGAATTGCTAACAATACCTTTATTATCTTTCTCCACTTCCGTTTTTTCTTAATTCTGACTTTGTACATTTTGCGATCTCGCTTCTATTGCGTGAACATTACAACTATCGCTACTTATACCTTCCTTTTCACTTGAGTTATCAATAATAATTTCTCAACTTTCTAATTCTGGTGATTCTAGCATTGGCTCTTCGCGTTTGACACCTGAAAACTCATTAAGCACATCGGGATGTAAAATTACTTGCTCATTAATGTTATCGGTCACTGCGCAAAGTACTTCCTGAAGAATTACATTAGTTTGTCCGAATTGCGGAATAGCTAACGGTAATTTAACCCACGGTGATTTAACTGCTTCACCAAAGAACCCTTGTAAATAAATACTACCCGCTCCTTTTAATTTCTCTTCCGGTACCAAATCTTTATATGAATAACACTAATTTCACATCCAGAATCAACCAACCCCTTTGCTTTTTGCCCGTTTACACTAACTTCAATTTTCTCAAGTTTTTTTAATTTCTCACCAATAACATTAGTTCTCTGATCGGCCTTTGCCGATATTCTCGCCTCAATAGCTCCATAAGGTAACTCTTTGTTTTCTTTTACCAAAATCTTATGTACACCCGCCTTCTGGTCTCGCCCTTTATTACCATTATTATTTCCCTCATTACCCACTTTATTACAAAACGTTGGTAATGACCTCTCAAACCACATTTAAAGCATTTAGGAGCTGAAGCATCACTAAGTTTGTTAAAATCTATTTTCCTATCCGAAAAAGAATTAGTTTCATTTCTCCCGTTTTGCCTTCAATTACCACTAACTTTACTATATTCCCTCGGTCTCATTTTTAGGTGCGTTCGTAATTATGTAAATACGTAGCACCTATTGTTGTCGCTCAGTCCGTCCGTCTGTCTGTCTGTCCGTCTGTCTGTCCGTCTGTCTGTCCGTCTGTCTGTCTGTCTGTCTGTCCGTCCGCATATAACAACGCAAAAACTACCCAACCGAATCGTTTGAAATTTAAAATACATAATTATTACATAATTTTGTCGTGTCATTTCAAATTTTATGAAAATCGGATGGATAGATTAATTACAGGGGCAATCAAAAGGATTCCGTTACATTACGGTCAATAGGGAAAAAAGTTTGAAATTTAAGACGTATATTTATTACATAATTTTGTCGAGTCATTTCAAATATTATGAAAATCGGATGCATTGATCAATTACAGGGACAATCAAAAGTATTCCGTTACATTACGGTCAATGGAGAAAAAAGTTTCAAATGCATTTTAATGGTGTTACACGCATTTGAATATAACAGAATTGACATGAATCTATGAAATATGTACTAAAAAATATATTTTGTACAATCTGTGATGCAAAGAATATTTATTATTAAATTACAGGGCCACACAAATGTATTCCACTAAATAATGTTATACGGGGAAACATTGTTTGGGGGGGTGTTTTAATTATATTAAACTACTTCACATTTTATGAATAAGATATACGTTAATGAAGTATAATAAAAATTACTCCCTACATATTTACAGGAACACAAAGATTTCGACCACTATACTGTATCCAAAGTACGCTCTACTATATCAGCAAGATCTGAATATTTTAAAACTTCGTTATCAACAAACGCACCTCATTTGCTACGCTTTACGTGCAATTTCCAACTTGTTTTCATTGTTTACATACCTATATTTACCTGTAAAACTTTTATACGTCACTGCGTAAGACTTGTGTTTAGCGTCAAAATAATTGTCACATTCTTTTGCAATTTTAGAAGCTTCTAACCATTTACCCTGGTGAGATAACCCAATATATGATGCAGTATCCTCATCTAACGTACTTACTAACTTATAAGTAACTATTAACTAGTTGACCTTTTCATAAGAGTCAGCACCTCTAATCTTACAATAATTTTCCCATGTCGCTATTAAACGCGATACAAATAATACATGAGTTTCGTTCTGGTTTCTCCTAGCTTTCTTAAATTTTCCAAACACGCCTTTGGTGTCGGCTCATGTTCCCTTAGGACCAACTCCTTTAATTCTTCATAATTCTCCATTTGTTCCCTAGTGGTATAAATTAACAAATTATCTGCCTTATCTCCTAACATATTTAGTAGAATTTCGGCCCGCTGGTTTTCCGGTACATTTTTAGTTTTGAATGTCCTTTCTAAACTGTTGAAAAATAAATTCCATCCCTCAGTCCCTTCTGGTACTTTGATAGACAGAGTTTGAACACTTTTCATCAATTTTTCAATGTTACTTTCATTACTAGATTCCCTAGACCCATTAAAATTATTGGTCAATCCTTGAACCCTTAGCCTCTCCATTTCTAATTCATGTTCCATCCTTAATTTTTCAACCCTCTATTCCCTTTCTAACTTTTCGCGTTCTAACATTTCCTGTTTTACTAGCTTTTCGCGTTCTAATTTTTCCTGTTTTTCTAACTTTTCGCGCTCTAACTTTTCCTGTTTTTCTTCGCGCTCTAATCGTTCTGCAACAACAGCGTCAGATAATTTCTTAATAACCCTCTCATCATACCCATCACTGTCCATTATCTTTTTTCTAAGCTGAATTCTGGTATCACCTTCCGCGAATTCAACACCCAATTCTTCGGCTATCGCCTGAAGATCCACCTTTTTTAGTTTCAATAAGAAAGCCATACCTTCTCCGATTGTTATTACCACCCTAGAGTACAATAGTATTTACACCTACCAAAATAATATTTCCTAACTTCCTAACTTAGTACAGTTATACCTCCATTTATTATACTAATTAATACCCTTCAGATGATCAATGTATTTCTAATTAACTTACTGAATAATCTAAGTTTCCTCAACCATTAATATCACACAATTTATTTCCAAAAAAATAAAGGTAAAACAATAATTCTATTTGATTACTATGCAATAATTTATACACTTAGATAACAACATACACTTTACATAATAATACTGATACGTTGAAATTGAATAAAAGTATTACTGTCAATAAAAGCATCCACATAAAGAAGAATTGTATAACATGCACATACTGACGCTATCCGGCCCAGAGCACGACACACCAGGACGTCTGTGTCCCTTGCTCTCCAGATACGAACTGCCTACGCTCTCCGACACAGAGCACTGTCTCCAAGGACCTCTGTCCTACACTGCTCTCTAGGTACGAGTTCAGAAACGAACTGCCAAAATCTCAGACAAGACTTGCCCTTCTCAAATCACTGCTTTTCCCCAATATACACTCCCTGTGGAGCTTCTTCGTTGGACGCATTCCACATTGCTTTCTTGATTCATGGCATGTTCCTTGTTTGCTCATCATTTACATACATCACTGACGGATGAACATGCCTCTCGGCAATATTCTCTATCTCACTTCACCACCTGCACATGATACCTGTCAATTCTCACTTTAACAAAGAAAGAATGTCACCTTGAAAATGCCAGTACACAGCCGGTACAATACATAAAATATTAAGATAGAGAAATAACATAAATTCCAATCTGTAGCAGATATTGTCTCAGAACCTGACAAATGTTTTTTAGAATAAAATAAAATAAAAAGGGTTGATTAAAGGTATGGAATTAAAAATAATGTGCTAAAATATTATAAAAAGAAAGAAAAAAGTTCAATCTTAAAAGAGTTAGGAAGTAGTTAACTTAGGATTAAAGCGAAAAAATTTTATATATATATATATATATATGTATATAAATGTTTTACTTTTGACATTAAAATATTATTATGGTTTTTAATTTTCTGTCTGATAGTGTGAACCTAACTGAACACATTTACAAAGGTTCAGATTTTAATTCAAATGAACATTAAATTTTGGAAGTTGAATGTCCAGGATCTCCAGAGTCACATTGCAATAACATGAAACACTTGACCTGTGCAAAATTATTATTTTATATATTTGTAAAGACTATATATTTGTAAAAAAGAAGTATATATTTTAATACGTTTTTGAAATAAAGTAAATTACAAATTAAGTTTTCAAAATTAAGTTTACTATTGTATAATTAATGTATTGTTTTGTTGCTATTTCATATTATAGCAAGAAATATTTTAAAAGGCAATACTACTGACTCAAAAAGACCCGATTGATAATGTTAAGTCTATGTGGGCGTTCTTTTTAAATATCTCGCTCAAATTTTAATGTTTTTACTTATTAATTAATGGACGATAACTGCAGGCCACATCGTGCAAACCTGGTGGAGGATTCCTTCCTTTTCGAGGAAGGAATCGTTCGAATGGAATGGGCAGCGTGTTCTCCAGACATGAATCCAATCGAGCACGTTTGGGATGCTCTAGGAAGACGAGTTTCCGGCCGCCAACAACACCCACAAACTTTCCAAGAACTGGAAAGAGCTCGTCTGGAAGAGTGGGGCAGAATACCCCAACTCGTCATTAATAGCCTCATTGAGTCCATGCCTCAAAGGTGTTCAACGTTGCTGGCCGCCCGTGGAAACCATACCCCCTACTGAAAATGATTTTCTTTGAAGAAAACACCTTTTCTTATTCTTTTTTTCTCATATGCACATATTGGGTTTTTTTTTCTTTTGTACACAAATGCGCAATAAAATGCATTTTTTTCTGCCAAACATGTGTAATTTATTCTCATATAACCTACTATGTTTGTCGACCATGCATCAATCAGCTAAAAAGTTTCCCAGATACAAAATCCACCTAAAAATGCAATATCCTTTAATTGTTTTGAGCAGTGTATTATGATAGTTTCAATTTCAGAACCGGTTCTACATGGTTTCGAAAGTTAAAGTAATTTTTTTTAATCTGAAATAAAAATTGAAAAAGTGAAAACTAGCCCGGTTGTAGATCGTCCTCAACTACTCTATGCAAAAAAAAAGTCATTTAAAAATATTAAAATTTGAGCCAGATATTTGAAAAGAACGCCCTCATAAACTTAACATTATCATCCAGGTATTTTTGAATCACTAGCATTTGCTTTTAAAATATTTCTTGCTATAATATGAAATAGTAATAAAACATTACATTTATTATGTTATAAGATAACAGTTAATTATATCATTGCTTATAACTTTCTATATCAGCGCTATATATACATTATAAACGAGTTTATCACTCAATAACATTCACCTATTATGGATATAAAACTTTCATTTAGAAACACATCATGCAATTCCAAAAAATTGCTTGTTTGAAGATTTATACTATAATATACTTTTTATTATTAATTTACAATATTTCTAGTTAATGCAAATTTTAACAGAATTCAGTCGTGCTAATTAGACACTTTACTGTATACATGCATCAGTCGAAAACCAATTAATTCAGCATGTTGCTGTAAATAACAAATCTGACTCTAATTAATCTGATACACGTCCGGTCTTCTAATCAGTACTCAAAAAGAAATGCATGTTATTTTATCTGTTTAGAAATACTTATAACGCAAATAGGGTGATTTGGAAATGAATTTAAAGCTAATTATTGTAATTTGTGCCTGACATTGGAAGGATAACAAGGAACAAAATCGTAAAATGCATTCATATGACCATGTAATTACATGATAAACTAGTTTTAAATTCAAAATAACTTCTTCAAAACGTTCATTAAATTTACTGCCTGATCAGTGTTCCCAATAGTTTGTAAAACATATATTAAACTAGAAAATATGTTAATGTCACATATTCGTTAAATTTATATAATTTACTTATATTAGTAGAATATACAGCATCATATTTAAAGATACCATGTACCATAGAATGTAGATAACTCATAGGATTTCGCTCTTTAATTGTAGTTATTATCCTATGTTTTTAATCTGAAATTTATCCTTCGATTTAATGACTCAATTTAATATGTTGTATTTCTAAATAATTGGTTAGAAAAATAAAAATTTAAGGTCTACAGTTTTAATGTCATGTAATCATTAAATGGCAGAATATAAATAACTAGAATGATAATAAAATTTTAAATTAAAATTATTATTTTAAAATTAGATATTATTCTGATCACTTTTAATGCAATTTTTAATACTATTTTAATAATTAAAATAAATTAAAAACATAAAGTAAAATTTACAAAAAATAAATTAAATTAGAAATTTAAATTACAGATTTTAGAACAGAGAGAAAAGTGATATAATTAAATTAATTTCATAACTATGTTTCAGAAAAAAGAATGGTGATTCTTTACACCTTAGCTAGAGAAGTATGGAATATGCTCGAAAACTGTAGAGGTAATTTTAGGTAGATTTCGTATAAAATATTACTTATTGCGGTGGCTCCTATGTTGGAATTTCTGAAAAAGTTTTGCAGATCTACGCCGATCATGACCTCTAGATCCCAAAACTACCATTAGTAAAAAAGTTTATCTATATCTATATCTATATCTATATCTATCTATCTATCTATCTATATATATATGTGTATATATATGTATGTATTGATAACTTTCTTCACAAGTTCTTTAATGGACAAAATAGGACGAAAGGGGTAGAAATAAGGAGGGGTTTTGTAAAAACCAAAAAAACTCCATAACTTCTAAATTAAAATACAATGTGATTATAAAAAACTACCCTGACATTTGGGCCCCTAACTATCATACCATTCCCATAAATTAAATTAAATTTTGGTAAAAGGTATTTTGAGGTATGTGCTCAAGAATGATATGGAAAACAACAGTGTCACTCAAACAGTTATGGTTACAGTGAGAAATTTTCGAAAAAAATCAAATGGTAACACCTAGTTTTTTTTTGTATTGGAATGTGATCTCCATTGTGAAAAACCACATATAGCGTTGGAACGGCAATTGTAGCATGAAAGTCACCGGCGATAGATAGGTTGTAAGTGAGGACAACCAATAAGGGCAGAGAATAAGAAGCATTTTACTGTGTTTCACAAATTTTCCACATGACCTCCTTCACACACGATGAGACTTCGCATGCGTCAGATGGTGGGGAGCACTACAACACGTACAATGGCAATATCAATCTCTTGAATCGCAGTCCTGTTGGCAGCTTTCAAATCAGATGCAGTTTGAGGACGAAACTGATACACTTTGAATTTCAGATATTCCAGCAGGCAGAAATCCATTGATATCAGATCAGGGGACCTTGGTGGCCACGGAAACTGAAAATGACGGGAGATAGCTTTGTCACCAAACTGTTGACTTAAGACACATTTAATTGAAGACCAACATGTGGAGGAGCGCCATCTTGCATTCACACAACTTCAGATATAGCATCTTGCCGTTGCAATGAAGGAATTGCGTGATGAGTTAACATGTCCAGATAGCGAGCACTTGTTACTATACACGTTTGCAGTTTACCGGCAATAACCTCTTCAAAAAAATAAGGGCCGAGGATGAACGTACTCGTTAACCACACCACACGGTCGCATTTTCCTCGTGTAATGGATGGGGAAGCACATCATATGGATTATTTTCTGCCCAGTGCACACAATTTTTTGAATTCACGTTACCAGTTAACGAGAAACGCGCCTCGTTAAGTCGCAGAATGCGTAAAGGCCAGCTGCTATCTTCATCGTACCGAATAAGTAATTGATTTGCAAAATTCAGCCGTAATTGATAGTCTCTCGCTTCCAACATCTGGATATGCTGGAATCGGTACGGAAACATGTTTAGAAAGGGCGCAGAATCTTGTGTAGAGTTGAATTCCGCAAATTCAGAACGCGTAAAACACCGCGTGCAGTTTTGGAACGAACTGCGCTTATCGTTTGATGGATTTCTGCAACAGCTTCCACTGGAACGGAAGGTCGTCCAGACCGAGGTCGATCGCATGTGCAACTAGTTTTTTCAAATTTATGAATCAAGTCTCATGCAGCTTTGACAGTGCACGGATCTCGTCGTGATCCATGGTTTCGGCGGTAACCACGCGATGTCTCCGCGGCATTTTGTCCATTCAGGTAATAAATCTTTAGGATTTATCCACATTCTTTCCCTGAAAGCGGTATCTTCTTTGGAATGGCAGAAAACAACATACGCGGCACGATTTCACAGAGACTTTTCTTTCATGTAGCGTGATGATGTCAGTCATGACTGTGTCTTGTGTAGAACCCGAAATTTGCGCTTCTTGGTTTCTTCTTCTCGTTTGTGGAGAGCTAGTCAGGATGGGATATCAGCCGAAGAAACGGCGTGATGTGTGGCGTAAATGAAACGAAGATTAATCCTTTAGTGCACGGCAAAGTCCTTTTTACTTTTTTCTTTCCTAGTTCCGGGGATTTTCATACTACAGATGCCGTTCCAACGCTATTTAGGATTTTTTTCAATAGAGATCACATTCCAATACAAAAAACTAGGTGTTGCCATTTGATTTTTTCAAAATTATCTCACTTTAACCATAACTGTTGGAGAGACACTGTTGTTTTCCATATCATTCTTGAGCGCATACCTCAAAATACCTTTTGGCAAAATTTCATTCAGTTTCTGCGAATGGTATGATAGTTAGGGGTCCAAATGTCAGGATAGTTTTTTTTATAATCACCCTGTAGATATCGAATCAGTTTATTATTAGACAAAATTTTCATGTATGATGCTTCTACTCCTGTATGACGACAATAATAAAATTATCATATAAAAATACTTTTTTGATGTAAGTTAACCAAATACTTCTCTCCTCATATATTTAAATAATTATTATATCTTTCTTACTTTATACATAGTAAGAATATTTCTGTTCATGTAATAATTTATGCGATAATCTATTTCTATATTGTAAATATCGGATTGGTGATAGCACCAAGAGAGCTATGTGAAATGGTATGAAAAACATGAAACACATTTTTATTCTATTAAATAAGTTAAAAAAGGCAAACTAAATAATTATAAAATTGTGGAGAAATATTTGTATTGCATTCTTACTCCCCAAAAAAAGTCACTGCTACTGAATGAATCTAATGAACTATAATCCTTTCTGTTTTTGAAGACCCTCGCTTTTTCCGGCATGCCGGTTAATGCGGGGACAATGGTAATATCTTGGGTTTATCTGGATTTATTGAATCTGTACCGCACATATTTAGCAGGATTTTTAAATTTACTTCGTGAGAACCAGTATTTTTGAAAAGTTTCACTTATTTTACTAAACGACATTTAATTTTACTCTGAAACAAGTAATATTCAGAAAAGTGATATTCAGATTTAAAGATCATTCAAGGTTTGAATTAGTATTCATAGAAATTCAATGCCATCGTTACTTAGCTCTAAGATTTTTACATTCTTCTGTCTTCACAAATAGAAGATGGGATGCATGCAAATTTTTGAATTCTAGTTTTAGACGGGTTTACACGTTTTAGGGGGTCAGAGAACCCCAAAAACATGTTTTTACAAAATGTCTGTGTGTGGGTCTGCCCTTCACTCTATCACTCTGTCTGCAAATGACAAAATATTTTGTGGATGCTTTATCTCAAGAACTAAATTACGGAATTTTACAAACCTTTAGATTCATTTATACCTTAAGAAATCGAAGCTGATTAGTTACAATGTGATATGTTACAATATGATTGTACATCGCCCAACATATGGCGCGATTTCAGCAATTGCTGTATCTCAAGAACAAATCTATGGATTTTTATAAAATTTCAGACTCCTATAGTACTTCAAATAATATGGTGCTGATTACCTTCTGATGTAAATCGCATTACAAGTGCCACTGCTGTGGAGCATTTTTTACGATTTACGCAACAGTTCTATTTCTGTAACCTGTGATGATATATTTTCGCTTACCAGAGATAACAATTAAGTTTATCGAAAACAAATTAACTTAGATTTAAAAGAATGAAAATTAATCCTTCTTTATTACATACGAAATATACCGAAATATGATGAACTTGTGTGAAATCATATCACATTTAGATTTACTCTAAAAATAAATAAATAAATAAATAAGAACCTCTAAAATTTATAACTTACACACTTTGCAGTGAATAAAATGATAATGTTTTAATTAGATTCAGTCTCCCATATTAGATATTCCTATAATACTTAGTAATACTTCATTAAAGTTCAGTGACGCATGTATGCTGTAATACTACTAGAATGCAATAAACGTAACATAATGTTAATTTCTTGTAATTCTGCTTCAACGTTAAACAACAAATCCTTTCATAAATATTAGCCTGCTAAATGGGAATGCGATGCAAATAGATTTTTCTGAGTCTTATATTTATGACTGGAATAAAAAGTACTTCTTATCGGTTTCTTATTCAATCAACTGATGGTAAATTCATGACTCGTTATAATATTTATAATATTTAGTAGTTTAAGCAGAAACAGATAGTATAAATAGACATTAATTACATAAGAATTCATAAAATGCAATTTATGTAAAAAAGAAGCATTAAATACAACTTGTGAATATAATTCTAAAACAAAACTTGAAGGAATAATAAATGTACTGTTACGTACATTAAAGAAAAGTATAAATATTTACTTCTTGTATAATTATTTACTTCTTATATTATTATTTTACTCTTATAACAAAAGATAAAAGCTGCAGATATCACATTTAAAATTTTAAAATATTGTACATGTTGCAAAATTTTCAAATATTCAGCCATACATAATTTTAAAGTTTTGACACAATTTTATAAATAAAGGGGCTTTTTGTTCCATAAACACACTGTTTATTAAAATACTAAATTTTCATGGTTCAAATAATATTTATATGCATGAGTGAAATTTACATTAGTATAGGTGTATCGGAAATAAAGTATTATTATTTTTTTTTGTTTGTTTGTTTGTTAATGCACATAAAAAAATCATTCTAATTTGAAATTGAATTTATATTATGGAATAGGGCATTTATTTTATTTTTTTTAAAGGGACAAAAAAAAAAAAAGATGATTTGGCAAACGTTCAGAATCGCTCGCTTTTTGACTTCAAGATACAACAGCTTGAGTATCCTTTACGAAAAAATTTTACATTACTTAATAACATTTTTACATTTGTCAAATGACATCTTTATAAAATTTCGGTTTTTATTTGTAATTCTTTGATTGAAACAATTAAATATAATATTCAATGTATTGTAGACATTTTTATGCTTATTTTACATTAAAAAAACCTAATTATTTTCGAAAAATTTTAATGTAAGCAGGTAGTTTTACCTGTCTTCCAAAAATACCTTCGAAAGCTCTGTGAGGAACTACAGGATATTTTTCTTCTGTACAATAATTTACCTAGTGTGGTTTAATTTAAACTATCTGCTGGTTTTTGTTTGTGATTCACAATGTATTTACCTCCTGGTATTTTTTTAACAGCGATATAATTTTTTAAGTAATGTGTTTTAAATAATCGTTTAAATCAGATATAATTTTTACTGAATTATTTCTTTCTGTTTTTAGTATTCATGTGAAAATACTTTTGGAGTATAAAAAGAAATGATTTGAAATATTTGTGCCATTAGAATTCCCAACAATAATTAAAAAGATAATATCAAAATGTGAAGTAAATTTCTGGTATAAAAATATGTATAGATATTTTAATTTTAACTATTTCGCACTATTGCTTGGTCATTTTAAATATGATGTACTTTTTTTTCTTGCTGCTATTAATGCACATTAATGAATTTATTTATTATTTAAAAGTTTTATCTGTTTTAGACATTCCCGTAAAAAGAACTTTAATGCTAGAAAGGAAGAATTTTTCATTTCCGCTGCCTTAGAATTGACAACAATACTTTAAAAGCTTATTTAGAAATGTCCAATGTCTCAAGTAAATATATTTATTTTTATTTAATCTGTTTGCAATATTATTATTCGGCTATTTTTAAAGTGACATAATCTTTTCCAATTACGGCGGTTAATGCATTTTAATGAATTCATTATTTTAATATTTTCTTTATCTTTAATATTCACATGTAACTGTAGTTTTATCATGTAATTTTCAATATTTCATTTAATTTGTAATTATTTACTTCTGATTTGAATATTTTTGTTTTTGTTTTTGATAGTCGCTTGTAGTTATTATTATTATTTTAATTTGAAGGAAATATTATTCTTCGATAATTTGGCAACGATTTAAAATTTACCTTTTACGATTTTACGATTTTTTACCTTTTCTAAAATGTGTAAAAAATGTCGCTGAAAGAGCTGATAATTTGATATCGAAGCAAAAATAAATCCTGAAACAATGAGGAAAATTAAAAACATAAATTTATTCTCCGCACCTTAGCAGTATGAACGACCCGGAATTTCCAGGCCCGACCCGAAGGAAAGTTATTTTGTCCCGACCCGGCCCTGTGTAAAGTCAAAGAGTTCTTCCCGAGACTTGTCGGCCAGTTTATATTTTTGCATTTCTAGGCCCGGTCTGACCCGTACAGAAATCAGTGAAAACAGGCCCAGCCCGATCTAACCCGACAATATATCTACTATTTCAAAAAAATTCAGATTTTTATCATACAATTAAGATTCTTTTCAAGAATACTGAATGTATTTTTATGGGATGACTTTACAATATATTTTACAGAAAATACACAATAGCAACATTAACAATCACTTAGATTCTTAGACTTGTAACATTCAATTAAAGATTTATTAAAAAATTTATATGGTTAAGAATAAGAAACAAAAAGAAAGTTAAAACTATCATAACTTTTGAAGCTATATAATACAAAATAGATTTATGAAGATATCTCTATACCATTTTACAAAAATTTTCTCAAATTAAAAAGAACTACTTTCTGGTGCATTTCTCAAGTCATTCTTTTCGAAAACGCATAAGATTAGCAAGTGTTTTTATTCCAAAACGATGTAATGTAATGACGTTATCTATTTTTTGATACAAGCAATTAAGAAAATACTGTTAAAATTTGCGTTTTAAATCCAATTCCCGGTAGCAATAGCATGGGAAAGGAGAAAAATCTCCAACCACATGACAAGAATCCCTCTATCTCAGCAGACATTTACAAGTATCTTATTTTCTAAAAATGGAAAATTCGATTTTAAATCCATTCAATAGTTAAGCTTATCAATTTTATACCTTAACAATTAAAAATTAGCCAGAAAATGCGCCAAACTTTCACATTGTTGAGGCGTGAATTTAAGAACTACCTAGAAGTATATTTACAAAGGTTACGTTAACATAAGCTCTTTATCGCAACTAATACTTTTACAAATCATGTTGTCTGACCTACACATCTTGATAACAGTTAAGTCTAGTTCAGGCCCGGCTCTACGATACGTAGAAAAACAATGCAAGCCTGATCTAGGCCCAGCTCGAATCTACTAAAGAAATATTAAGTCCGGGTTAGATACAAAGTAACTGTCCGATGCTGATCTCTACACTGCGCAAGTTACATTTCTGCACTGTTGTATCGATCGTGACGCACATTTATACTTATTTCTCACTAAAGCCACATTCATTGAAATCAGCTCATATTTTATTGTTTTTGCGGAAGACTTTATAAAAAAACCGGTGGTCCACTAAAATTTTTTATCGGCATTTTTTTTTTTTTTTTTTTTTTCGATCAGACCCGGCTTGTTTATTATTATTATTATTATTATTATAATTTGGCAGGCCCTGCCCGTTAAAAAATTCTGAATCATTCTGCCCGATCTAGTACAGGTTTCGCGCCAGGCCCGGTCCAGTGCAGACCTATAGTACACCGGGAACTTCTTATGCATAAAATGATGTGAAAAATTTTAAATTATTATGTGTAATATTTACTCCTATAAAACTTTATAATGGAAAGGTTTTTAACAACTTTTAAAATAAATATCTCTTAAAATTCCTGATGAAGATATTTTATTTGTTGAAGGTTGCGATACATGTTGCTATATCCAGATACGATCCAAAAGCGAAATAAAGATTTAGTTCTCTGGTTCTAATACAAATGTTGTTTGGAAATATGTATTATAAGTATATATATATATATTGAAATAAATAAACAATGATTTTAATATGGGTTGGTGCATTATCAAAAACTAAGTTCAAATATAATAAATAAAAAGAATATTGCCCAGTTAAGCTGATGGCATTGAGCTCGCAGGCTACGCATACTAATTGTACACTACAGCATTCTATTTTCAAGCGTTAATTCCGTTCGAAAAACAAATTAAGGGGGGGGGGGATTATCTACTTCCATTTCCCCGTTTTATACTTAATCATTGAACCCTTTAAAGTAATCAGAAATATGATTCATCTTATAAAAATCTGCATGAATAATATTAATTATGATGAGGCGCCTCATCAGAATGGTCCTATATCTAAATATTAAACAAAAACTGATAATTCTGCATGGAAAACACATTTATATCAATTAAGGGGAGGGGCACGAGTCCTCCTTCCCCCTCTTTATATTTATCCGATGAACACCTAATACTATTCACGGAAGTGCCTCATCAGAATGATTCTACATCTACATTTTGAACGAAAATTGATAATTCTGCATGAAAAGCCCACTTATTTAAATTAAAGGGAGGGGCATTAGCCCCCGTTCCCCCTGTTATACATATCGAATGAACTCCAAAACCTAATCAGGGAAGCGCCTTATAAGAATATACATCTATCCAAAATTTCAAGAGAATGGGATATTTTTATCATGAGTTATCGCGTTACGCACATACGCACATACAGAACGGACGGGCACATAAGCTCCCAGGCTTTAATAGCCTGTGAGCTAAAAAGTGCAGGATTTCTGTAAGATGGTGAATCTTGCCAAGTCTCCCCCCCCTCCCCCATTCGCATTTTTTTATCACAAAAATTTAACACAAAACGTTTTTCTTTCTGTACATGCATGTTACGGTGATTTTAAAGGGTGAAATTTAATATAAATTTTTTTTCTGTACAAAAAAACATAAGATGTCGGCAATTATACATATTGTTGGGGGAGCTAGCTCACGAACGGTGCAGGGGGTAGAAACTTGTACTTTTACAATAAAAACTTAAATAAAATTTGAATAGTACTTTTAAATAAACGTAAATAATATTTTTATATAAAATTAATTAAGATTTTGATTTAAAATCAAATAATATTTTAATATTTCCATAAATAATTTGTTTTGAAAAATAATATTTTTAAATGACAATTTTTCACTTAAATTAAAAATGGTTTCAATAAATAGTCAGAAGAGATAAAAGAATATCTTTTAGTGAGAATTATTTTTGATATTTTTTTTTGCTTATCAGAATTTATTACAGCATTGCCTTTTTAAAAGTTTTGAAATACTGTGTAATAAATATTTTTATAGCATAGAAAATATGCAGTACATAATACACTAGATATTGCTTTAGGCTGATAAAGAATGCATTTATAATATTTTATGTTTTAAAGCAAAAACTAGCGCCACTTTTCTGATATATGAGAGAATATATCCACATTTCCTGAATAGAATGCTATATTTATGTTGGAAAACAGTTTTTCAAAGGAAATCTTTTTGAATAAATGCACTATACCCGTGATTGAAAATTTCACTTCAGTGTAAGTGAATCGCGACTATTACTTTCAGAATCTCCGCAGAATGCAGCTCCTTTATGTAAATGTTTTGCTAAACAAAATAAATACATCTTTTCTCTTCCAAGCTATATATTCTGAGTTTGTAAACGTGTCTTTTATCATAATAGAAGTTTTATATTATATGATAGGATTTCTTAAAAGAAGCTTTCTTTATATCTAATCTATACTTATCAATAGATGTTTCTCACTAAATGGTATAATTATGTACTTCTTATGTTCTCTGTTCTTCACTTATTTAATCGTTAAACTGTGGAAATTTGAAAATGGTATGGAAACAAAAGGTTGCAATTTCAACGAAACGCTTTAATTTTTTTCTTTATAAAGAAGAAAGTATTTTTTTCGACTTCCTGTTTTCGATGAATATTTACATTTTAGATGACAGAAGTCCCGAAAAATATGTTGATACAAAATGTCTTTTTGTCAATTCTTTTAACAATACAACTCTCTCAAAGCCATAGATTTGAACCTAACTCTTATATTTTTGCCCTATGGCTAGTAAATCACAAAAGAATTGAAAACTTTTCGCCAGAAAAGAGGTGCTCTCATATCAATTTCTTGTACAATTTTCAATACCGTATCATGAAAAGTGTACTAAGTGAAGCATATAATTGAACCAAACTTCATATATATATATATATATATATATATATATATATATATATATATATGTTTTGGTTTATGAATAGTAGGCCCCAGTTGAACATGCAGATTTTCCACGGGAAGGGGCACTGCGATAGTGATATTTCTAAATTTTTCGTCTTGATGTATAATGGCTGTTTATACAGCGATCAACGATTCGCATCTAGCTATCCCGGCGATTTTCAGGTAGCTGATGTGCAATTGAATAAGGAAAAACATTGACTTTATCAAATATTATGATCGAAAATACCTCGTTTTTACACCGATTAGTAAAATGAAGTAGAAATTTAAGATGAAAACCAAATTTGATGTAGTATTCAAATATTAATATGTGTAACAACTTTTTAAAATATTATCGTGTATGAGTAAGAAAGAAGTTCTGATATTTACAATTCCGACTATTTAGATAAATATTCAAACATTCAAAAAATGTATTAGCTGCAATTATAAAACTGCAAAGTTTTCAAAATTGTTTAATGGTTTAATACAATGGTTTAATGGTTTAATTACATAAGCATATTTTTAGTCATTTTGTACCCCCTCCTTGTAAGAAAATATAAGCAAATGTTAGACCCTCTCCCTCTTTGCTTACGTAAGATTTTATGACAGTTTATACAACAATACTTCTTGAGACCTGTAGAGAAGGAAGTTCGACAATAGGAGCGAAAAAACAAAAATTTCCAGAAATTCTGCAAAAATTCCCGGAATTCCATGACCGATTGATTGAACGGGAGAAAATAAAATACCGGACTTACCTAAAATAAAGTCAACTGACCAGTTACCCTGGCAACAGAACCCAGCCTCACCGGTTCCTATGTTTTTCTAGTCTTGCAATGTACTTGAATTGGCACGCAACTTAACAGACAACAATGAAGACAAAGGGCGAGTCGGTGATGCGGGTCATGCGACTGCCGATGGATAAGCAAAGGATAAAATCGAAAGTAAACGGCGAATTTCGAACGGACTGTAGAACGCTCTTTCCCCATCATACTTTGTTTGCTTGTTGAATTTGAACTGCAGTTGCTTCGTTGTTTAATGCTTACGTAAGAATTGTCGTGACCCCCCTCCCCCTTGTCAGAAAAAATAAGCAGACTCTGGACCCCCTTCCCCCTTTAGTGCTTACGTAATGCTTGAATGGTCCCAAATTAAATGATGCGATATCATTAAATGTTGAAATTTTATGTTTTATAAAAATAATTTTATCATCATTTTACTTACCAAAACTGTGAGTTAAATTACTTGGTGTGTTACGTGTGTGGAAATAAACATCAATAGCAAAATAATATTTTCGCTTACGTTTTTCACATTCTTTCTCGGATTTTTTCATTTTTAATTTGATGTGTATTTCCATGCTTGAAATCATGCAATAGTTCAACCTAAAATTTGGGTGACTCAAATGATACTGTACTGTACACTTAACATTTGAATTATTAGATGTCCCAACTGTAGTATAGCATTGATACTAATTAGAGGATCATTTAACTTTCCAAAACTGTGGCTCGAGTTACTCTATAAGTCAAGGGTGGAAACAAACAACAAAGAAAAAATAAAATAAAAAGAACGTGTATAAAAAGAGCGAAAATGTGAAAAGAGTGAATGATAGCTGTTTAAGTCCTCGAATTATAGATCTTGCATCTGTAGAATATTCGCAGAAAATGACTGAAAATGACTTCGGTAAAGCCGAAACACGTCGCCAGTTTATAAATTAAATAAAAAATAATGTTTTATTTAAAAAATCTTAGTAATTAATGAAGCATGTTATTTTTAGGGGTTCGAATTTGTTATTATTTTTTATAGAACTGATTCTTTTTTTATTGTTGTTTATGCTCTCTCATTCCATTAATCCGTTATGCACTGACGGAACTTTTAATTATCATTGAAAAAAGTTTATGTCAAATTTATTTACTCTGTCTACTAATGAAAGTTTATTTTTCTTTCCACACAATAAACTCTGCTTGATAAAATTTAGATAGCGTACAGAAACAATCTAAGCTAAATGTTTTCAAAAAGAGGTAATATTTTTAATCATTTTTATAGGCATAGCTTTAAAAAAAAAGTTATACGAAACATTTTTAGCTACAAAAGCATTTTTATTTACAGAGAGGATCATAATATATTTAAATAAAATGCTTTTATAACATTTTTAATATTTCCATAAGAGCATTTTTTTTCAATTAATCTGATTTTTTTGTAAATATTTTGCAAAAAAGTTAAAACTATTGATATAGTTAATCAGTTTAATGAAAAACTATACTTAAATTTCGCATCATTATACGTTAAGAATGCCAGTTTATCTATAAAATGTCTATTCAACTAAAATTAATTTAAATTTGTATTGAAGTAAAAACTTGGGAAGTTAATTTACTCATTTGGTGCATAAACTTATTAAATAGAAAAATATGTTTATATGTACCATATTGAATTTGCGTTTATTAAAAAAAAATTGCATTACTCTTATTCGGTGTAATCATGAAAAATCTCTTTTTTACTTATTATATTGTTTAAGTTATTTTTCTTATATTTTTATGGCTTGAATTTTTCTTTAGCGAATGATGCACGCTGCTTTGTGAAAAATTTATAAAGAACTAAAAAAAAAATTATATGTATTTAAACAAAGAGGCATTTAATTAAAAAAATAAAATTATCATGACAATTAGAAGAAATATTTTTTTTCTGTTAAATATACTTTTCAAACGAGATATCGTATACTATTAGATTTTTTTAAAAATAATTTTTCAAGTAAAAGCATGTGTGATTGTTACGTACAAGACTAGTGTTTTTAATCACCGTATTTCGATTTTAAAGCAAAACTAGTGTTCCTACCCGAATAGAATGACTATTTTCCAAATTTTTTTATTTGTTTGTTTCTTGATGATTTGCAATTTTGATGCCTTAGTTTGAAAACAGATAAAAAAAAACTTCTAAATCTGCAACGTTTATGTTAACAATATAAAAACAATTCAAATTAATTCAAAATTAATCCTTTTTAATAACGAAAAACTTTGAGTACAAACCAAAGAACAATTTAATCCAGGATTCGGTAACAGGTAAGTTCTGTTTCTGAGGATTTAATGAATAAAATAACTGGCATTTCAGAAAAGATAAATTTTGATATTTTATTAAAATGTTCATTTACTTGCATAAATACCTCAGTTATATAACAAAGAAAATTATTCCTATGAGCAAGTATCATACTCAAACGTCGCAATATTAAGTTTTGTGAAATTGTTTGCAGTCTATTTACCTAATTGATTACTGTTTGATATTTTCTGAAATGTTGTAATACATAAAAAGCATGTTTCTTTTTAACTTTTTGTTTAATTTCATAATTTTGAAAAAAGAAACATTTATATTTCAAATACGTCCCTTTTTGGAAACATAAAAGTTAATTAATTTTAAGGTAAGATATATTTTATTATATTTTATCTAAGCTATAGGGATCTACTATTTGCGAACTACGTTCATCAATCCCCGTTGAGACAACAAAACTCTATAAACACAATAATTTTATCAACTTTTAAAATATTGTGAAACATTTTTTTTAAATTCTTTCTTTAAGTGGCGATTTTTCTGTAAACGGATTTCCATTTGTGATTCTTTTATTGGGGAATTTTAAGGTCTAATCAGCTGCTGTTAAACACTCCTGACAACCTATTTGATTAAAAAGATCAGTTAAACAGTCTTTGCCACCTTCGTAGTTTTTGAACCGTGGTATAAGAAAATTTTAAATTGAGGGATTTTAAATGTATCGTTTTCATTTGCTGTAGTTTTTTCTAAATTTTCTCTTTCTGTTTTTAATAGTCATGTGAAAACATCTTTGTTTTTTGAAAGAGAATATAATTTGTGCCTTCTTACAATTCACAACAATAGTTTAAATGATCATATCAAAATATGAAGTACATATCTCCTCTAAATATATATATTTTTTAATATGACATATTTTCTTTTACTTGCTGCTTTTAACACACCTTAATAAATTTATTTGTGATTAAAAAAATTCTCTTTTTGATATTCACATGAAAATATTTTTTATTGCTAGAAAGGAAATATTTTTTTATTTCTTTGTGATAGTCGCAAGTAAAACTTTTCTTAATTTAAAGGAAATATTATTCTTCGAGCATTTGGAAACAATTTAAAATAATAACCTTTTCTGAAATACATAAAAAAATCTCTCGAACTTATGAGAATTTAAATTTAAAATGGAAATAAATCCTTAAAAACAAATGAGTTACAATAAGAAACTAAATGCAGTCTACACACCGGGAACTTCTGATGTATAAAATTATCCATAAATGTTTAAATTTTTGTGCATAGTTTTTCACGATTTTGACCAACTTTAGCAATAAATATCTCTTAAAATAAATATTCGATTAAAAACTGCCTGCATCAGCGTGTGTATCAAATATTTTTCAATAATACCACCAATTTTCATATATTTGTGTGCATTACTTTTCTTACTATCAGCGGAGAAATACCCTATGTCACAAAAAATGCATTGTCAGTGATGGTGACACCGTTAGTTATTTTCTTTTTGAATAGACGGGAAATAAAAAAAAAGGTTATTAGCTCCTCTGAGTGTTCTCGAATTATACTGACTTCAACACTGGAGATGGCCAAGAGCTCAGCAACACTAACTGTTTTTTTTTTTTAGATTTGCTTAAAGCTGTTCGCAAAACCAAAGCAGATACTTTTTTCACCTTTCTGAGTTCATTTTTGCACATAAACGCATGCAATTGGCAGGTGTTTTTGTTCAATGTGCGTTCAATTTATGCATGCAGACCTATGCAATTTGTTTGTTTTGGTAGAGCAGAAAAACTCCTTATCACCTTTCAGAAAATGCTGTAACAATTGAACCGAATTTTCGACGCAGCAGCGCGAAAAAGGGGAAATTCTTCATCGCATGAGAAGAATCGCTTTTATATCTTGATTTATTTGACAACAAGGAAAAGCAATATTAAATTCCAAATCATTTCAATAATCAGGCGTACAAATTTTACTTCTTTACGCTTAGAAATAAGTCAGAAAATTTGCGTTATTAAACAGAAAATTTTAAAATCACCTAATTCGCAGCAAATACGGTGCCGCCATGTTCGGTCTAATAACTATGTCATTGAGATCATGTTTATTCAGAGATTCTTTCAGCATGGCCACCTCGTGGTCATTTTAGATTGAAGCGTGGGGTAAAGCATACGCATGTTGTAGAGGGAAGCGGGTTCATGGTACTGACTAGCAAAAATAGAAAGACGGCACCACGGGGTCCCGCGTGACTTACATTTTTGCTGTCATTCCTTACTTCGTAGCCATGACCTAGTCACTTTCCCTCTTCGGAGCCCGTCTAGTTACTTGGGCGTATGCATGATGCAGACGCCTAATTTTCCAAATTTATTAATTTATCTTTTGCTTTTTTTATTAATATTATTTCGTATTTTTAAGTTGTCTTGCACATTATCAATGAGCAATTAGCCACCTTTGCACGCTTCTGATGATCTGAGTTAGCGGTAGATCTCATGTAGGGCCCGATGTTGGCTACATTGTGGGATATGACATCGAACTTTCGCTCGGAACCTGACTTGTTCCATCCCCTCTCAGTTTCAGAGCAAAATTTTATTGCAGCGTCCGGATTTAGATGAATATATGTGATGTCCAGTCTTATATGCGGAAATAATCTGTCTTATTTAAAGTACTATCTATTACTAAATAGTGCAGCGCAATTATACGAATCAGCAATAATTGTACGTGGTACAATATTTTGGGGACAGTTTCCCATAAAATACTGCGTAAATAAAATAAAATAAAATTCTTTGAATGAAAAACACATCAATCAATATTTCATTAAATTCATTCATTAACCCTTTTTGTTTTAATGTTTTAGTACACGGAACACCCAACTTAACCAATTCTAAAATGCCATAAAGACACCAGAATTCTTATATAAATACTTTCTGTTTATTACTTATGATAATAATACCCTTTTTCTAAAAATAAATTTGTGCGTTAATTCCGACGCCATTCAGACATTTCAACATTTTCGCAATGGAAGTATCCTTAACCGCAAAGGGTTAAACATTGTATGCTTTTTATATTTATTCAGACATGGTTGATGAAAACAAGATTAGCGCGCTTAATTATTAAAAAAACATTTATAGAAACTAATAATATCCTTTTTAATTGAACTATGCTTTCAGTTAAATATACGTTCCTTGAACTATAGAAATATATAAAATCTACCATGTAAAATATTTAACTGCTATTGGGTCCCTTTTTTTTTATGCTGCTACAGATCTTAATTTAATTAATAAAAATAATTTCATTCAATAAAAATTGTTTCTTTCATATAAGCATTACTATATAAACAATCATTTCTACACTCTATTTCTTAATTAGTTCAAATATTTCTTCTACTTTACCAATGAATTAACTGAGATCAGGACTAGATTACCTTCTATATGAATCTTGTTGTAATTTAAGATAATCAACACAAGAGGAGATTTCATAAGGGTCATTACTATGAGATAACATAAGTTAAGTTAAGAAATTACAGAAATAAGAAAGATTACCAAGATAAATTAATATGAATTAAAAAATATATACATTCATTAAGTTTCTATAAATATTAATGATTGCCAGTAAATAATAATGATAACACAACAAAATTCTCAACCTGTCTAGATCTCAGTTGTAGCATATAAGGATCTGTAGCAGTGAACCCAATATTTTACCAATGTTGTTTTATGGGATATCAAACTCGAATAGATAACTTCAAAGCTCAAGACCTTTATTAAAATTTCAAAAGATAGAAGAAAGACCCTGGAATCTCCCATCTATTTGTGGGGAGCAAAGAAAGAAAATTTTTTTTTACAAGCAATAAGATTTCTACAATATAAACACAAGCATCCCATAATACAACAATGATATAGTGGCCAGAAAAGGTATAGTGTTAGTACATCTATTTTAATCTCTCCATTTTCTTTCATTCATAAGATAGATTAATTTGTTTTAAATCATGTGAACTTCTCAACAGTTTTGCTTTAAGAATTTCTACTACTTAGTTAAATATCTTTACTCAACTTTAAGATAAAAGTATGTTAATTAATCAATACATATATGACTTCCAGTCTGATAAGTTATTTTAAATTCTGAATAAAAAAGGTAAGGGTTGAAATTATTTTGCTTTTAAACATTCAGAGAAACTACTTTAATTTCACGATATTATAGATTTTAGTATAGTTATTTTGTCACTATTGAGATTAAAATTCAAATAAACAAATATCAAAGCAGGATGAAAAAAAAAAAAAAAAAAAAAAAAAAAAAAAAAAAAACCAAAGAACTATATTTGAGTATAACCTAGTTTAATATACATTTTTTTTTTTTTATTTAAAATGAATGATTACTTTGCATTAAAATAGATTAAACTCCTTTTTTTTTATATTATTAAAATAAAGGATATATCAAATGGTATTTAAATCATCATCATAAAAAATCATCAAACTTGAAATTCTACTAAATATACTCTTTTTTATTTAATTCAACAAAACAAAAAAAAAAACATCAGAATTCACTAACATGAGTTTTGTTGCAAACATAGGGAAATACCAATTCATAACAAAAATATTTACTAGGATAAAAATAGTTTAAGAGCAAATACAATGTAAGTTTCTTACCTACAGCTTATTATATCAATCTCCCATTTAGAGATACTTTCATTTACATGATTAACTTGGATCAAAATCTTCCATGCACCAGAACACATTTTTACTATTTTATGGCGTATCTGTTGCACAAATTAGACTTGGAGTTATATTCGGATAAAGTCTCTACGCTGACTTCCCTTCATCTGAAACTGTAAACAGGGCTACGATAACTTCATGAAGGTTTGCGATATAATCGATTATCATCCCTCAGCGACACGAATCATGAGGTTGAGATTTTCGCCTTTTGGGTATCCATATCTTACCCGGAGAAGTATTTGAAACAACAACAAAAAATCTTGGATAATCACCGACACATGCTAACAGTCATTTGCCGCCCAGGGCAATTTACTACGCTGCTCTCGGTATAAGTTTGCGTTAAGCGGGTATCTAAACAACCCTTAAGAGTGCGGGAGCTTAGGAAGCCAACTGGGAATCTGGTATACTCCACTTCAACATGTAGGATACAGTAATGTAAAGCGAGGGGCTCCGACCCTTTTTTATCTAGATAAAAAGTTCGAATGGAACATTCTTCTTCGGCAAAACTCCCAGCTATCTTCGGCAGGCCATACTTTTTGACCACCTCTTAGCGTGTTTTTTCTTAGACTCCCCCGAATATCGTAGAATTCTTTTGGCCTCCCCTCTCCCAGATTAAAAATAGGGGAGGGGGGGAACAGAACTTTTACACCTCTTCCACCAGATGCTCTCCGTTCGACTCCTATCACCAGGATTGACTTTATTCTCAAAACCAATTGCACGTAAGCCTCTAACATACGGGGGTATTTTTTCTGGGAACACGGACGCATCCCCCACTTCCCCAACCAAAAGGGTGACTTCTCGTTGGTCAGCGCGCAAGTACCATATCCAATGTCCATATAAGGAAATGTTTCTATCTCTCAATCACGTGACTTACATGAGGTCCTTCACAAGCAGGTGTTTTTTTCAACTCCCGTTCCCATGAAATCTACAGCTGGGATTCCAAGTATTGCACATAATGGAAGGGCGAAAATGTATCTCGCTCTCTGAAATGACACTATATAATTCTTTATGGGTCATAAAAAAAGAGAGTGTACTTTTAGCAATTTACCCAGGGCTTAAAAACTGTGTGTGTGGCCAATTATATAGGGTACGCTATTTATTGTCCGAAAACTCATAGCATGAGAAGCACACACATCTTTAATCTTAACAAAAGGGCTTTTAGCAAATATCGCATTTCTCTGCCGAGCAGGGATTTTATGCGAGTTTTTAAGGGGAGGGGGTGTGTTTTTCTTTCTAACATTCACAAACGCTTGCGACAGCGTGGGAACGGAAAAAGGAATCACAGAAGTACTAAGGCCTGTGCGTATCTAAAAAAAGGAAAGAGGTGTTTTGAATTTTGAATAATTAAAAATTTTAAAGAAAAGCAGTAATCAATAAAAAAAACTGTAACAAGAGCTCCCCCTAGTTGAAAAAAAATAAACATTATTCGTTTTGGTCAAAAACAAGAATTTTATTTTTTTAGCTAGAAGACCCCAGAAGGTAAGTCGAAGAAAATTAAAAACAAAATTGAATGAAAATTCAATCCAAAGTGAATGGAAAAGTGAAATGACAAGTTAATGTAGTACCCCGGTTGACTAGTTGAATTAAGATTACCGACTAGAGCAGATCACACAACGACCCGAAAAGTTGATAACTTCACCCTAACTAAATCACCACAACAACTATGCACTCCGGAATGCAATGTTGAAGTTTGGGTATAACATTTGAAAGTTAAATGTATACTAGGGCCTAAGTTGCTATTGCAAAACCTACACTATTTACCTGGCATACCTACCTAGATCTTCATAGCTGGGCATACTGTTACGAATACCAATACTCTGGGATATTTCTACATGCTACCATCTCTGTAAATATTAAGCTTTTAAAAAAAAATTTCCCACAAGTCGAATGCAAGGAAGATTTGTCCAGTAAATAAAGAAAGGAATTTTTGAAAAATTTTGAATCCTTTGAGCAGGACTGAGCCAAAGGGCCGAAACAACCAATTCCTGAAAAATCACTATAAATATATCATTGTAGCTGGAGGTATCACAGATATGTACACATATAAGTAGGATAATATGTTGTATACACATATACAATAAAAAGAACAATACTGCATTACATACATAGCATTACATACATAGGGTGTACACACACAAAAGAAGGGGAAATTAGCACTTACACTTGTTTATATTCAGTGGGTACAATTACATAACGTGCGCACACATAAAAAAAAACAATATAATCTATTTTACCTTTCAAACTGAAGTACACAAATTTATGGACATTTAGAACATAACACTATATTTGTATAGGTTACCTTGTGTAACCTCGAGCGATAATTGTATTCCTTTGCTACCACTGATGAGGAAATAGTTCTTATACAGACAGTAACCAAAAATAAAAAGTCCTTAAAATATCACAAATAATACGTAAAGTGAAATCATATTAACTCCACACGAGAGCTTGCCAATTTCTTTGACAAGGAATACGAGCTTTTTCAAAATACCCCATTTACACATATAAGGGGAAGGGTCGATTGTTAGAAAAATCAAACAACATAATAACATAGATAACACAAACAATATATATATATACATACAAAATGTATATAAACTAGATAAATATATCTGTGGGGGTGTACATTGCTTGTACCTGAAATCCTCTATCTCCCAAATAGAGAAACAAATTTCCAAAAATACCCTAAAAAAAGTAAAGTTAAAAGAAATTGCAAAAAAAAAATACTTTTTTTTTTTTTTTTTTTTTGTTGAAGAATGAACTATATTTACAATAGTAACTATACTATATACAAAAAGGGTTGCACCTGGGTTTTACAGGCATTACATATATTGCTATCATGCCTACTTTCCCAAAATTTCCTGATCAGAAATTTTTCTAAGTTCCCAAAATTAGCGTTAAAATCCGCTAAAAATTAAAAAAAAGAATACAAACAGGGGGCGGAGTACTCAATTGGTTGTAATATATCGTAATATTACTAACACTCCCGAGAGAAAATAAGGTGCCGGCTAAAAATCCACATTAAACAATTGCGGAGCAAAATCAAAACAAAGCATTGTTAGGCTCGAACACTACCTAAATTTGTTTATGTCGGGCCTACAATTTGTTTGAAATAAATACAATTACCTATATATATACAATCTTAAAATATAATAAAGCTAAACAGCTGTAAAATCTATAATTAGGACGCGAATTCCTGTTTCTCAAGGAGTAATCAGCTCCCGGTACTGACCGCCACTTATGTTGTTTTGATTTGCTGCCGGATCGTTCTCGTGAACGACTCACACGGCCTGAATCACTAGACGTTCCTATTCGCATCATTTCCGCTTCGCGCTCAACGCTATCCGATAAGTCCGTCTTTCCTTGTGCATCAAGAAGTAACCTATCAACCTTTCCACCGATACGCTCGGATGGAGTAGAGTGTGATGGGGAAACGTCGCTGGCCATCTGTTTACTAGTTTCGTTTTCCCACCCGGGTCTAGTTTCGCTATTGCTTTGCTCGTGACGTCTGCTCGTAGCTCGGGGAACTTGCGTATCAGGTTGGATGGTTGCTGTACGTGGTAAGGGTGGTGGGAATCGATTTATGAACCGATTTCTTTTCTTACGTGCAGTGAAATCGAATTGAAGATTCGATTCACTTGTTGTTGTTGACATTTGCCTTTGGCTGTGGTTTTGGTCTGAATGAGTGTCTGCATTCTGTTTATTTACGCCTGAAATGCATCTATCTTTGAATAAGGTGAGGCGATCTACATGGACAACCTGGGTTTTTGAAGGATTAGCAATTAATGCAATTTTAAAATTGACATCACTGAGTTTTTCAATGATTGTAAAAGGTCCGTTGTTTAGTTTTGACAATTTTCTCGTATTACCAGCCGTGATAGATGGATTATATAGCCATACTCTATCTCCTATTTTTAAATCTTTAACGACCGCTGTTTTCTCTCTGTACTTTTCTTGTACTTCTGATACTTTAACTAAATTATCGTACACTTCGGCATATATTTTTTGGAGGGCGGGGATTAACAATTCACAGAATGATGGGGCGTCATTATAACTAAATCTAGGTGACTGAGAAAATAGGTTGTATGGTAAATTTAAATTCCTGCCATATAAAATTGCTGCGGGTGTTAATTTTGTGGAGGAGTGCACTGCTGAGCGCATTGCTAACAGGGCAAATTTAAGTTTAGTATCCCAGTCTGATTGGTTTTCATTTACTATGTGACTAAGGGCGTTTTTTAACGTAGAATTCTGTCGCTCGATCTGCCCATTCGATGCCGGATGAAAGGCAGATGTTGTGATATGTTTAATGCCAAACATTTTGTAGACATGTTCGATAGCTTCGGATATCAGATTTTTCCCATTGTCAGTCGTTATAAACGCAGGCGCGCCATAACGCGAAATGAAATCAGCAAGCGTATCTGCGATAACATCAGATGTGGTGGAATTAACTGCATAAGCTTCTGGCCACTTAGTAAAAGAGTCGATATATGTGACAATATAGGTGTTACCTGAAAATGTAACTGGTAGTGGGCCTATTAGATCTAGATGTACCTTGTTCATAGGAAACTCGGGTGTAGGCATCCGTTGAAGGGGTGCCTGCTGGTTAGGTTTGTACGCCCTCTTCTGTTGGCAACTAATACACGACTCCACTAGGTGCTTGATATCAGCTGACATTCCGGGCCAGTAAAAGTGCTCTCGGATGCGGTCAATCGTCTTTTTAAAACCTTGATGACAAGCCGCCAAAGAATCGTGTGTTAGAGCGAACACTTGCTCAATCATTTCCCTAGGAACTACCAATTTAATTGGATTACTTATTATATTCGAATCTCTAGTGTCCTCACACACAAGAATGTCATCTCTAAAAAAAATTTCATATATTTAGGTGCTATGTTTAAATTTTGGTCTAATTTTCTGGCTATTTCACAGCACTTTTTATCGATTTTCTGCAACTCACTAATTTTATCAGTTAAATTTGAATGCGGTACAAAAGTAGTTTCTTTTTCTACTTGTATACAAAAATTACTGCTGCTAATCTCAGGTGTTTCATCAATTTTTGCAAAACGAGAGAGAAAGTCTGCTACACTATTACACTTGCCTTTTATATATTTAATTGTAAAGTCAAAATCAGATAGAGTACATACCCATTTGGCTATACGTGAAGTGGGATCATGAATTTTTAACATAAAAGTAAGGGGGGCATGGTCTGTAAAAATGGTAAAATGGGTGTTAGCTAGGTAGCACTTAAAATGGCTAGTTGCCCAAACCAGAGCGAGAAGTTCTCTCTCAGTGGCAGAATATCTCGTCTCTGCACCCTTGAGTCGCCTACTAGCAAACGCCACTGGATGAATTTTATTTTCTTCATCCAACTGTGACAGAACTGCACCCAATGCTTCTCCACTCGCATCAGTATAGACATAAAATTCTTTACTAAAATCAGGTAATACGAGGCACGGTTTAGAAATTAGAGCCTTTTTTAAATCCTCAAACTCCTCTTGGGCTTCTTTCGTCCAGGCAAAATGCCCACTTTCCTTTGTTAAATCAATTAAATTTAATGCCCATTTTGTGAAGTCAGGTATAAAACGCCTGTAAAATGAGAGGGTTCCAATGAATGACCTGACACCTTTACGTGTGGCAGGTGGTTGCAATTTTTCAATTACTTCAATATTTTTATTAACAGGGGATACTTGCCCGCTATGAATTTCAAAGCCTAGGTATTGGATTTTATTTGAAAGAAAAGTACATTTGCTGGGTTTAAGCTTTAGTTTATGCTGCCTTAATCTATCAAAAACCAGTTTTAATTTTTCAAAGTGGGAGTCTACATCAGAAGAAGCAATGACAATGTCATCTATATATACTAAAATTCCGAGATTTCCTAAATCTCCAAAAATGGCATTCATTAGCCTTTGAAAACTATTCCCTGAATTAGACAACCCAAAACAATTTCTATTCCACTCAAAAAGACCTTTATGCGTGATAATAGCAGTTTTATGCCTGTCTTCAGGTCGTATGACCTGTTGAAAAAAACCACTAGTCAAATCTAGTGTTGAAAAAAATTTAGCTCCACTTAAAGCATCCACAGAATCAGTAATGTTTGGGATAGGATATGCGTCTTTGACAAGATTTTTGTTTAGTTTACGAAAATCAACAGCTAGTCTATAAGAACCGTCTGCTTTTTCTACAAGTATAACCGGTGATGCGAATTCTGACATAGATGGGGAAATAATTTCAGCTTGCAGTAGGATATTAAGTTGATCTTCCATTTCTTGACGTAATTTATATGGAACTCTGTACGCTTTGGATTTTACAGGTTTATTAGAGGTTAAATTGACAACATGGGGTATGGTATTACAGCCTGGTAACTCTAGGACAGATGCTGCAAATACATCTTTATTTTGATCTAAAAATTCTTGCATTTTAGATTTTAGGGGAGGGTCTAAATGGCTTAAGTCAATATTAGAACTCCAAGTGAGATCAGCATGATCAAAGTCAGCTATTGGAGTAGTTAAATTCACATTACAACTTAAATTATTATCCGTTAGTGGTATATTAGACTTATCTATACATTTCTGGATTTTTGCAACATATGTATTTTTGCTTAGCTTTATAGTATGATTTGAAAAATTTGCAAGAGAAATAAAAAGGCCATGTTCCTGAGTACATATGGCTCTAGAAATAAGCAGACCTTGGCTTAAATTCTTCGCTAAAGGTTCTAGCATTAGAACATCATTTTCTTTTATGGAATTATTTTTATTGCACTTAACTTCAGCTATTAATTTTGAATGAGGGGGAATAGAAATCCTTTCGCATAAAAGAGCTACAGTAGTACTTTCGCTATTGATGTTGTTATTATTGTCAAGATTGCTTTGTTCAACAGTCTGAGGTGTCCTATCTTCTAAATCACTTTTATTAGCATGGACTGTTTGACTCGTTGTTTGCTGTCTAAGGTCTAAAGGTTCATTAATTTCACATTCATTTTTACTCGAGTTACTGCGTGATATATTTTGTAAACAAAAAACATGTGCAGTTTCATTATCTACCTCATTTGCTTTAATTGTCATGTTTAAATCTGCATTCACTTTCATACTGGGATATGTAGTACCCTGAACTGTCACATTTTTACTACTAAGATTCCTACATTTTTCTTTTAAGCTTTCCTTACCCTTTTTGGTTACAATTTTCATAGGTGTGTCATTATTACTATACTCATTTCCCTGTTTATTAGCAGAATTGGGGACATTTGGCCTACATTTTGACTGTTCATTACAGATATTTGCTTGTTGACATTCTAAATCTGCACTATTCACTCTGATATCACTGGTATTATTTACAATACTTCTTTCTAGGGAATTTTTTAGTGGCGACAATTTTTTTGTATGACTCTCTACTACTTGCTTACACTGTATTTCTACTGGAACACTTAAAACAACATTATTATTTTTACAATTTATTACAGCCTGATATTTACTTAAAAAGGGCATCCCCAAAATCACACTAAATTCATCGGCTATTTTACCCTGGACAATAAAGAACTCAGACTGACATAATAAATCATTAAATTTAAAGTTCAAAGAAACTTTTTGGCTTAGAATTACTCTTTCGCCAGTTACCGTTAAAATAGGAGTATTGCACTCGACAACTTTACAAAAATTTAAATTAATAAGTGGTGTACTACTTAAAATATTTATGGCTGACCCTGTATCACAAAGTGCAGTAAGAGAAATATTATTTACATTTATCATAGCAGTAGGTAAATGGTAAGAATGGGGGGAGAACATACTAAAAATGATTGGGGGGTCTGGAGGCCTACATGGAGACGACTCGACCAAATCGAAACCAGCCGTTACACGTTTAAAGCATTATTGGATGTAGTAGGGTTACTGTGTTCATCCTGACGAGTATCACCGCTCGCATTATCATCTCTATTTCTTCGGTTAGTCTCATACCCTTGATCAAAATTGCCCCTATGTCTCCTATATCCACTTCTATTATTATTTCCTCTATAATTCTCACTCTGATAGTTCCTGCCCCTGGAATTTTGTCCACGTCCCCTGGGATTTTGATGGAAGCTCCTTCCATAATCATTTGTGTACCTGTTTAGGGTACAATTTCTTGCATAGTGGCCTGGCAAACCGCATTTGAAACAGTAAAAATTTCCAGTTTGGCTACTTTCACATCCCTGGTTAAAATTATTTTGGACTTCTTTGGATTTTATTTCAACTAGACTATCAATTTTAGCCGCGAGCAGATCAATTTGGGATTTTAAATTTTGAATCTGTCTGTTATGGGACTCATTATCATTTTTCTGAGAAAATACGGCAGCACATGGTACATTCTGGGGGTCCGGTATATTCTCATTACCTTCATAAGAGTTGTGGAATGGATTTACGCTTTTATAAGCTTTTTCCTCAAGTAGGGCTATTTGGAGGACTTCCTCGGGAGTTTTTGGATTTCTAGCGATGACACCTTTTCTTATTTCAGGTGACAAATTGTTGAGTAGCACTGAGTGAAGGAGTGCTTTTCTGCTTTTTTCTACCACATCGTCTTGTATACCCTCTATGACGAGCGAGTTTAGTGACAGGTCGCATGCCCTGTCATAAAAGTCCTGTACTGTCATTGCTGGGGTTTGTTTAAAATTCATTAATTTGTTAAGCTGCACATCTGGGGTTATGTGCTGACTATATCTGTTTTTTAAAATAGAAACTAACTCCTCAAAAGACTTAATTTTGTGAATTTTTAGCAGTCTAGCAGCTGCACCAGATAATTTTGATAGCAAAGCAAATTTCTTTTCCTCATCATCCCAGCCAAACATGTTGGCAAAACTGTCTAATTTTTCATAAAAATCCCCAAAAGAAACCGAATTACCCTCGCCACTGAATGGGGGAATATAATTGAGATTATCAATAAGGGCAGTTTTTCGCTGAATTTTCGCCATCTCTTTAGAGGGGTCGAGTGCCATTTTTGCGTTTTAAAGTGCACAAGATACGATACAAAATTTGAAAATAATAAAGATAAAAGAGGGGAAAAAAGGGAATAATAAAATATTCACACACAAACTTTTACTACTTCTAAATATGGCATACAATACCCATAAAATAGCAATGTATACCCCTATTACTCAAATTTACAACATACAACAAAATAATAAAAATAGAACAACAATACATATATTTATTAACTTTGAATCACACTTAATATAAACAATGTTTAGTAAAACTCAGGCTCTACAGTACTGTGCCAATTTATTGTGTATATAGCAAAAATCAGGCATTTCAACACGGCATCAACTTATTGTGTATATTGCAATAATTAGGCTCAGCAACACGGCACCAAACTTATTGTGTATATTGCAATAATTAGGCTCAGCAACACGGCACCAAACTTATTGGGTTCTTTTTTTTATGCTGCTACAGATCTTAATTTAATTAATAAAAATAATTTCATTCAATAAAAATTGTTTCTTTCATATAAGCATTACTATATAAACAATCATTTCTACACTCTATTTCTTAATTAGTTCAAATATTTCTTCTACTTTACCAATGAATTAACTGAGATCAGAACTAGATTACCTTCTATATGAATCTTGTTGTAATTTAAGATAATCAACACAAGAGGAAATTTCATAAGGGTCATTACTATGAGATAACATAAGTTAAGTTAAGAAATTACAGAAATAAGAAAGATTACCAAGATAAATTAATATGAATTAAAAAATATATACATTCATTAAGTTTCTATAAATATTAATGACTGCCAGTAAATAATAATGATAACACAACAAAATTCTCAACCTGTCTAGATCTCAGATGTAGCATATAAGGATCTGTAGCAGTGAACCCAATATTTTACCAATGTTGTTTTAGGGGATATCAAACTCGAATAGATAACTTCAAAGCTCAAGACCTTTATTAAAATTTCAAAATATAGAAGAAAGACCCTGGAATCTCCCATCTATTTGTGGGGAGCAAAGAAAGAATTTTTTTTTTTTTACAAGCAATAAGATTTCTACAATATAAACACAAGCATCCCATAATACAACAATGATATAGTGGCCAGAAAAGGTATAGTGTTAGTACATCTATTTTAATCTCTCCATTTTCTTTCATTCATAAGATAGATTAATTTGTTTTAAATCATGTGAACTTCTCAACAGTTTTGCTTTAAGAATTTCTACTACTTAGTTTAATATCTTTACTCAACTTTAAGATAAAAGTATGTTAATTAATCAATACATATATGACTTCCAGTCTGATAAGTTATTTTAAATTCTGAATAAAAAAGGTAAGGGTTGAAATTATTTTGCTTTTAAACATTCAGAGAAACTACTTTAATTTCACGATATTATAGATTTTAGTATAGTTATTTTGTCACTATTGAGATTAAAATTCAAATAAACAAATATCAAGGCAGGATGAAAAAAAAAAAAAAAAACCAAAGAACTATATTTGAGTATAACCTAGTTTAATATACATTTTTTTTTATTTAAAATGAATGATTACTTTGCATTAAAATAGATTAAACTCCCTTTTTTTATATTATTAAAATAAAGGATATATCAAATGGTATTTAAATCATCATCATAAACAATCATCAAACTTGAAATTCTACTAAATATACTCTTTTTTATTTAATTCAACAAAACAAAAAAAAAAAAACATCAGAATTCACTAACATGAGTTTTGTTGCAAACATAGGGAAATACCAATTCATAACAAAAATATTTACTAGGATAAAAATAGTTTAAGAGCAAATACAATGTAAGTTTCTTACCTACAGCTTATTATATCAATCTCCCATTTAGAGATACTTTCATTTACATGATTAACTTGGATCAAAATCTTCCATGCACCAGAACACATTTTTACTATTTTATGGCGTATCTGTTGCACAAATTAGACTTGGAGTTATATTCGGATAAAGTCTCTACGCTGACTTCCCTTCATCTGAAACTGTAAACAGGGCTACGATAACTTCATGAAGGTTTGCGATATAATCGATTATCATCCCTCAGCGACAAGAATCATGAGGTTGAGATTTTCGCCTTTTGGGTATCCATATCTTACCCGGAGAAGTATTTGAAACAACAACAAAAAATCTTGGATAATCACCGACACATGCTAACAGTCATTTGCCGCCCAGGGCAATTTACTACGCTGCTCTCGGTATAAGTTTGTGTTAAGCGGGTATCTAAACAACCCTTAAGAGTGCGGGAGCTTAGGAAGCCAACTGGGAATCTGGTATACTCCACTTCAACATGTAGGATACAGCAATGTAAAGCGAGGGGCTCCGACCCTTTTTTATCTAGATAAAAAGTTCGAATGGAACATTCTTCTTCGGCAAAACTCCCAGCTATCTTCGGCAGGCCATACTTTTTGACCACCTCTTAGCGTGTTTTTTCTTAGACTCCCCCGAATATCGTAGAATTCTTTTGGCCTCCCCTCTCCCAGATTAAAAACAGGGGAGGGGGGGAACAGAACTTTTACACCTCTTCCACCAGATGCTCTCCGTTCGACTCCTATCACCAGGACTGACTTTATTCTCAAAACCAATTGCACGTAAGCCTCTAACATACGGGGGTATTTTTCTGGGAACACGGACGCATCCCCCACTTCCCCAACCAAAAGGGTGACTTCTCGTTGGTCAGCTCGCAAGTACCATATCCAATGTCCATATAAGGAAATGTTTCTATCTCTCAATCACGTGACTTACATGAGGTCCTGCACAAGCAGGTGTTTTTTTCAACTCCCTTTCCCATGAAATCTACAGCTGGGATTCCAAGTATTGCACATAATGGAAGGGCGAAAATGTATCTCGCTCTCTGAAATGACACTATATAATTCTTTATGGGTCATAAAAAAAGAGAGTGTACTTTTACCCAGGGCTTAAAAACTGTGTGTGTGGCCAATTATATAGGGTACGCTATTTATTGTCCGAAAACTCATAGCATGGGAAGCACACACATCTTTAATCTTAACAAAAAAGCTTTTAGCAAATATCGCATTTCTCTGCCGAGCAGGGATTTTATGCGAGTTTTTAAGGGGAGGGGTGTGTTTTTCTTTCTAACATTCACAAACGCTTGCGACAGCGTGGGAACGGAAAAAGGAATCACAGAAGTACTAAGGCCTGTGCGTATCTAAAAAAAAGGAAAGAGGTATTTTGAATTTTGAATAATTAAAAATTTTAAAGAAAAGCAGTAATCAATAAAAAAAACTGTAACACTGCAAAAGTAAAATCTGGGAATCTTGATTATATATGAATTTCTTTAAATTACCGCAATGCTTATCATGGAGATTTAAATGATTACAATGTTTTCATGATGCCTTTACTCCAATGCTTGATTTATAATCCGTGGTCATTAATTTAAAAATCTTTTGAATACAAATTACTAAAATAATAAGAAAAAAATGAGTAGAATTTTGTATACTCCATGAAAAATATTTTAGAGGATTATTATTTTAATTATTTTTTTATTTATTTGTTGATAATTCAATTTTATTTAAACAATTTGCAAGCATTTCATTTTTTATTTCGTAAATAATAAAGAAAATTTTATAATTTGTGTTGCCAAAACCATTGTTGCATTATGCTTCTTTTACATGAACAGAAAATTTTAACAACTTTGACATTTTACGTCTTTTAAAATAAATCATTCATTTAAATTTCCTATACAATTTTGCGTTTAAAATATTTTTGACATTTTAAATTACCCTAATTACTTAAACAAGTATTTAACTTAGTTTTAGTATTATTGGATTACAAAAAATATATTAATTACATCAGAACAAGATCTTAATAATGCTAATAAAGTAATGTAAAATCTATAGCTCTAAGTCCACACTCCTAATTTTTAACTGCAATCTAATTTCCTATATGAATATGCACGTTCAGGATTTTAGTACCTAACATTTAAAATTTTTAGAAAAAAATAATTTCCAATTCAAATGCCTTATCTAGATTTTTAGATTTTATTTGATAGATTCTTAAAATGAGAATAATTGATTTTGCTGATTTTAACTTCCGTTATTCAGATTTGTGCACCCATTTTAATTAATTATTTTGTCTTTAAAAATCAATTTATCGCAAATAAATTGCTTTCTAAATAAATTGCTTCGAAGATAGCATGTGAATTCTAGAAACGAGATAATTTATTATTAATAAAAGAGAAAGTTGAAAATCAATTTCCTCCAACACATCATTCTTCTTAATTGACTTCAAATAATCCATCTAAAAAATTTTTGTTATAGAAAAATGCAAGTAAGGAATAAAATTATTTTATTATATATGTAAGGAAAGTTCAAATTAATTACTGAATGATTATTGAAATTTCCTGAAACATGTTTCTGCACATTTTAATTAAATTTTCCTAAAATTTTAAGTATCATATGAACTACAACTTGAAGTAACTACTCCTAAATCGAATGTTAGTTATTCAGAACTATATATGCATAACCTAGAAATAATTGAACATACTTCAAGCCGAAAAGAACATTTATATATTGTATGTCAAAGGTAAAACTATTCGGAGAACATAACTGATCAAGCTTATTGATGTATTTAGCAATATTTTTTCGTTAAACTTCTATTCATTAGTTTAACTCAATTTTCATTAAATTATAAGAATGAATAAAATATGCAACTTATTACTAAATGAACGTTTCTGAAAAGCTCTCCGGAGCTATCTATGACTCTTATAACAGCCAGCGAATCCACAACACAGAAACATCAATTACAGTCGAATCTCTCTACAACGAAATTCCATCCAGCGAATTTCTCTATTTAACGAATTTTTTGTAAGAACTGTCAATTTTTTCTTGATTACGTTGAAAATAATCTCTATATAGCAAAATATACATCTCCGTTTGACGAATTTTTTCAAAAATGTTCGTCCATTTGTTCAGAAAAACGCTTCAAATTATTTGTGGAGTTTTTTTTTTTTCGTTGATTTTTGGTTTATATTTCATAACTTCATTCCTCTTGCTTATTCTGTATGTCCAAAAGAAAGCATTCACTCCCCCCACCTCCAACCAAGAAAAAACATCCTTTTTGCATGGTTACACTTAACTTTGTTTAACCAAGATGAACATGCCTTCTTGGAAAAGATTAAAATGTCCTTGCTATTGGAGCGATTCGCAATTATCCCAAAACATCCTACACTATATAAAAAAATTGTTAAATTTACAGCAAAATTAGATGGTATAAAAAAAATTATATCAAATTTTACTACAATAATTACGGGAAAAACTGCCGTTTTTGCCGTAAATTTAACGATTTTTTTATAGTGTAAAGGATAAAACTATTCCATCGTATTGAAAATGTTACGATGTTCATTATTTCTTGGTTTGATAAAAAGACAGTGATAAGGGGGCAGTTGCAGAAAAGGTCATCTTTTTCAGCAGATTGTCATCTCCTAAACTAACACTTATTACTTTTAGAGTTTAGAGTGGATGTATGTCGTTTGTAGTGACTCGCAGTATTTTTTGTTGTGAGAGACCATTTGAATAAGAAATTGTTGCTAAATGTCATCTATGTAGGTGTGATATCCTACTGCATCTGGATAAAATCGCTCCTAGGATAAGCATAACTCTCTCTCATAAAGTAATAATTCTGAAAATAATCAATAAGACTCTGGAAAAAAAAGAAAGTGGCGAAAATGTTTGAGATTCTGACAAAATTTCGTTAAATATTTTAAAAACTTAATTAAACAGCTCAAAAACAATTCTGTTTCAAAATTTAACATTAAATGAAAAAAATTTTGCCATTCTCTATCCAACGAATTTTTCTATATAACGAATTTTTGACACAATTTTTGAACAATGGATTTCGTTATATAGAGACTTAACTCGTATGTGGAAAAATTATGACTTCAGCACGAGAAAAAAAAATATGAGATCGTATATAAAATTCGATATAATGTATCGATAAAATGTATATTCGTATATAAAAAATCAACATTCTCAAAATCTTGATACATGTATTTTCGCATTAAATTAAAAAATAATAATAATAATAATAATAAATAAATAATGGTAAATGAAATCAGACACCATATGTATAATGCCAGTGCAAATATAAAATTAACTAGCTGAGCCGCCCGGCATTGCCCTGGCCCGTAATTATATTCTAAAACAAATTTGAAATTTGTATTGCAAAATGTCATAAAAAGACGAATCGTATCGAATCCCCACTTTCCACGATACCGTTTAACAGAAGTGCTGTGCACGCACGGCAAGACAAAAAAGAGTGTGTGTGTGTGTGTGGGGGGGGGGGGGTTCTGGATTTTTTTAGTTTCACATTTCACCACCAGGGGGAGAACTAAACAAAATTGTTTCTGTACTTAAGAAAGATATTAAATGGAATTATTATTCAACAGGTAATACAGGTAAGTACTTTTAAAATTTTATATTAAATAAGTATTTGTCTCTGGGCTCTGAAAAATCCGCATCTAAAACGGTACGGTTTTAAATATTTGATCACGATAATTATTGCCTCCCCTACGCATAATTGGACGTCCCCTACTCTTTAAAATCTATATTAGTGTAATAATCTATCTGAAAATTTTATATTAAATAAGTAATATTTATCCCTGGGCTTAGTGAAAAGTCCGCATTTGAAATGGACGAAAAGTTACGATTTTAAATTTTTGACCGCTCCCCCCCAAAAAAATCCCCCCGCCCCATATTTGATGTTAACTACTCTTTAAAGCATTTACTATCTGTTATAACTTTTTTGAAAATTCCAAAACAATCGTTTTGTGATTTATTTTTTATTTTAATTAATTCGCGTTTCAGCATTTTCCCCCTTTTTTAATAATTGCTAAATAGTGTTACGAATTTTGTAAATAGTTAGTGTTTGTACTGTAAAATAATGTAAATAATCTTATTAAGCTCCATTTCTTTACTAATATTAGTTTTTGTTACATTGTCTCTGTTATCAAGCAAACTTGTCTATTATTTTCAGTGTATGTCTACGGCAGATTAACGAAATATTAGCGATATCGCCAAGTTGGCGTCACTTTTGGCGACTAATTTTGGTCGCCAAATTTGGCGATATATCGCCAAGTTGGCGACAAACTTGGCGATTGTTGGCGATGGTAACCCTTTCCTCTTAATGGTAACCCCCCTTTAGATATACTGATACATTGTTTGTTATTCCGTGGATTTTTCGAGTAGGTTCCAGAAATTTCTAGCACATGCTACGAGACTATATATAAGGAGAGCGATACGATCTGTTGTTGTTATTATTTACCAGTCAGTCATTGAGTGAGCTACTAGAGATTGTCCAAGCAAGTTTGCTTGATGTATTGAGTTTTATCTACGTTGTTTTGAATGTGATATAGTGTTGAGACATTGTATAAAGAGTCTCTGCGACCTATATTTGTATTTGTTCGATAGATTTAAACAGTTATTTTGGAATATCTTGTAATATTTGTGAGTTTCGAAGACTCTGTTGTTCTGAAGATCTGTAAATAAATTATTTTGTACTTTTCTAAGAGAAAAGAGTTTGAAGTTGTCTAACCATAAGATCGAAAGAACCCTATATACGCTGCAACATTTGGTGTCAGGAGTCGGGATCTTATGGCGAAAACAAGAACAATGGACGGTCAACTGAAAGAACTGTTAGAAGCTATTAATGGAATAAAGGCAGAATTGACGAAAGGCCAAGAAGAGTTGGCGGTAAAGATGAATAAAGGCCAAGAAGAGTTGGCGGAAAAAATGAATAAAAACGAAGAAAGAATGGAACAGTTGACAAATAAAATTGATAAAGGCCAAGAAGAGTTGGCAGAAAAAATGAATAAAGGCCAGGAAGAGTTGGCGGAAAAGATGAATAAAGGCCAAGAAGAGTTGGCGGAAAAGATGAATAAAGGCCAAGAAGAGTTGGCGAAAAAAATGAATAAAAACGAAGAAAGAATGGAACAGTTGACAAATAAAATTGACAAATGCCAAGAAGATGTGACTGAAAAGATTAATAAAGGCCAAGAAGAAATGAAGAAAACTTTAGAAGAAAAGTTCTCGTCGGTAGAGAGAAGAATAGGCTCGGTAGAAGAGAAAATGGCGGAAGTAGAAGAGAAAATTCAGAATGAAGTTTGTAACTTTGAAGAGAAAATCAGTAACGTTGAAGAGAAAATCAGTAACGTTGAAGAGAAAATACTAGGTGAAGTAGATGAAAAGCTAAATAAAAAAGTACAAGATCTTGAGAAGAAACTTTCAGCATCTAGTGGTAATTTTGAAGAATTTAGGAATCCGCCTGCTTCTCCCGTGCACATTAAGCTGTCGACATACGATGGAAAGAGTTCCTGGCAAGTTTACAAGACCCAATTCACTATTGTAGCCGAAGCGAACAAATGGAGTGACGAGGTGAAAGCTTGTCAACTGGCAGCATCTTTAAGAGGAGAAGCCGCCGACGTGCTGCAAACATTGCCCGATATGACGCAACTCAATTTTGAGACTCTAAGTTGTGCACTTGAAATGAGATTCGGCGAAAAATTCTTCAAGGATTATACGAGAATACAAATGAAGAGCCGCCATCAAAAATCGAGTGAAACCCTTCAAGAGTTTGCCTCGGAAATTGAACGGCTTGCAAATTTAGCATTCATTGACTGTCCAACAAATGTACGGGAAATGCTCTCGCTGCAATATTTTGTAGACGGAATAAAAGATCCAGAAGTGCAGAGAGCGGTACGAATGGCAGATGTACAGGATTTAAAGGCTGCACTACTATATGCCTTAAAGTTGGAAGCAGCTACACAAGCCAGCCGAAGAGATCGTCATTCAGTCCGAGGGGCAACGGTGAACAGAAGCTCAGACACTGAGATCGACTTCTTGAAAGAAATTAGGAAATTAAATCAAGAGATTGAAGCTTTAAAATATGGAAGAACAAGCGCAAGAAGACAGAATCTCACGTGCTGGGGATGCGGTGATACAGGACATCTCCGAAGAAATTGCCCCAAAATCCACGAACGTGAGATAAATTCAAACAGTCAGCAGGGAAACTAAATTTTGGCCATCTCGCGGGGCGGAGGTTGCCAGAGAATGAAAAGCCCCACCTGAAGATCCTCCAGATATCAAAAATGAGTGGCGGTGATAATGAAATATATGTGATAGGCTTTATTAACGGAATTCAGTGCCGTATGATTGTCGATACAGGAGCCAATGTGACAATAATAAGAGAAGATTTGGCTCGAAAATTGAAATCTAAACTCATCTGGACTCCACCATGCGTTACCCTGCAAACAGTGACGGGCGACAAGATTGGCATATATGGAAAGGCCAATTTAACCATACACTTTGGAGGAACGAAATATTACCATACGGCATATGTGGCTGACATAACAGATCCTTGCTTAATCGGGCTAGATTTTTTGAAAAAGTTTGGCTTCAAGCTTGATTTCAAAAATAACAAAATGCTCTCAAAATTTGAAGAAATAAGTCTTTTTGGATTAAATAACGAAATTGAATGTAAACAAGCAGTAATAGCCAAAGAAGACATCAATCTAGATCCAAGAACAGAATTTTTAGTTCCAGCTGTAATTAAAAATGAAACTAATTACCGATTTGGCCATATAGATTATCCAGAAGACAATAGTACACAAGCAGGAGTATTGGAGGCTTCTTCTGTGGTAGACCTCTCGAAAAAGACCATTCCAGTCAGAATTGCTAACATCAGTGATAAGACGAGGACTATCAAGAAAGGAGAGGTGATAGCGTCATGTGCTCCTGTGACGTGCATAAGTCAAAATTCCAGTCACTCTGAGAAATCTTCAGATAATTTAGTCAAGGATTTGTTACAAAATACAGACTTAAATCCAAAACAGTTGGAAGCTGCGGAAAATTTAATTAGAGAATTCCAAAGTTTATTTTCCCAAACATCTGAAGACTTTGGACGAACTAAAATGGCACAACACCGAATTGACACGGGAGATCACTCTCCTATTAAACAGCACCCTAGACGATTACCTTTTGCCAAGCAAGAAGAGGTGCAGAATTTAATTAAAGATATGGAAGAAAATGACGTCATCGAACCATCAACAAGTCCATGGGCGTCTCCCATTGTATTAGTAAGAAAGAAGGATGGTTCTACAAGATTTTGTGTAGACTACCGCCGACTGAATGACGTCACCAAAAAGGATAGTTACCCTCTGCCAAGGATTGACGACACTCTTGACACACTTGCGGGCAACACTTGGTTCTCGACTTTAGACTTGAAGAGTGGTTACTGGCAGGTAGAGATCCATCCCGACGACCGCGAGAAGACTGCCTTTACAACGGGACAAGGATTATGGCAGTTCAAGGTAATGCCTTTTGGTCTATGTAACGCACCTGCAACTTTTGAACGCCTTATGGAAACGGTTCTTCGGGGACTGTCATATGAGGCATGTCTTGTTTATTTAGACGATATCATAATTATAGGAAAATCTTTTGATGAACATCTGAACAACCTCAGGCGGGTGCTACAAAAATTAAAGGAAGCTAATTTGAAGTTAAGCCCTTCGAAGTGCAGTTTGTTTCGTAATGAAGTCGCCTACCTTGGACACATCATTTCGGCGGAAGGAGTTAGGACTGATCCGGAGAAGATATCGGCCGTGAAAAATTGGAATCGTCCAGCAGATGTTCACCAGCTTCGAAGTTTTCTAGGATTATGCACCTATTACAGAAAATTCGTCAAAGGCTTCTCGATGATTGCAAGACCACTTCATAAATTAACAGAAGCCAATCAAAAATTTTTGTGGACACAGGAATGTGACGCTGCTTTCGAAAAGCTTAAGGAGGCCTTGACATCCACTCCAATTCTGTCGTATCCTCAAATCGATAAACAGTTTATACTTGATACGGATGCAAGCAACGAAAGCATTGGCGCTGTACTGTCCCAGGAAATCGACGGCCAGGAGCGTGTTATCGCCTATTTCAGCAAGTGCTTGTCAAAGGCCGAGCGAAACTACTGCGTAACAAGAAAAGAGCTTCTTGCTGTAGTGAAAGCCATAGACCACTTTCATCACTATCTTTATGGTCGAAAGTTCCTGATCCGAACTGATCATGCTTCTCTAACTTGGCTATTGAATTTTAAGAACCCTGAAGGCCAGATAGCCAGGTGGATACAAAAGCTTCAAGAGTACGATATGGAGATACGCCATCGAAAAGGCTCATCACATGGAAATGCAGATGCTCTCTCAAGAAGACCCTGCTCAGAGAATTGTAGATACTGCGACCGGGCTGAGAAGAAATTTAATGTCAAAGGTCCTATAGTAAGACAAGTTACAACTGGGTCTACATCATCGCAAGATCCGTGGAGTGACGAGAGCCTGCGTAAAGATCAACTTGCTGATCCTGAAATTAAGCCAATTCTAGAGCTGAAAGAGGAGTCCAACAGGAAGCCCAGCTGGGAAGACATGGCCCATTACCATCCTACGACTAAACGTTATTGGGCTCTCTGGGATTCCTTACACTTGAAGAACGGCATCTTGTACCGAAAATGGGAGTCTGACGATGGAAAGACATGTAGATGGCAACTACTACTCCCTAAGTCGAGAATTTCTATGGTCCTTCAAGAACTGCATGGTAGTCCCACAGGAGGTCATTTTGGTGTAATGAAGACCCTGCAAAAGGTTCGAGAGCGTTTCTACTGGAATAATGTTCGCAGTGATGTGGAGAAGTGGTGTCGAACTTGTGACACCTGTGTAGCACGTAAAGGTCCAAAGAAGCGCACCCGTGGACGATTGCAACGTTATAATGTAGGAGCTCCTTTCGAACGAATTGCACTAGACATCCTGGGTCCACTTCCTAGAACATCTGATGGCAATAAGTACATCCTCGTTGTCATGGACTACTTCACTAAGTGGCCTGAAGCATATGCCATTCCTAATCAAGAGGCGGTAACCGTAGCAGACATACTGGTTCAACACTGGGTTTCCAGATACGGAGTTCCTCTTCAAATCCATTCTGATCAAGGAAGAAACTTTGATTCGGCTGTGTTTAAGGAAATGTGCGGACTACTCGGCATGGACAAAACTCGAACTACACCTCTACATCCTCAATCGGACGGCATGGTGGAGCGGTTCAATCGTACCATCCTAAATAGCCTCTCTCTCCTGGTGTCTAGAGACCAACAGGACTGGGACAAGAAATTGCCTCTTTTCCTGCTTGCCTACAGGAGTGCCACTCATGAGGCCACTGGTTACTCCCCTTCTCAAATGCTCTTTGGTCGTGATCTTCGTCTGCCTGCTGATCTTTTGTTTGGCCGTCCTCCTGATGCTCCTTCATCGCCTGAGGAATATGTCGATGAACTCCAGGCACGGATTGAGAAGATTCATTGTCTAGCGAGGAACCGAATTGGACTGGCATCAGAAAAGATGAAGACACGGTACGGCACAAAGGCAACTGGACATGAGTTCAACGAAGGTGACAAAGTTTGGTTGTGGAATCCGATACGTCGTAAGGGACTGTCGCCAAAACTACAAAGAAACTGGGACGGTCCTTACACAGTCGTCAACAGGCTGAATGACGTCGTCGTACGCATACGAAAATCGCCACACACCAAACCCAAGGTCGTACATTATAACCGGCTAGCCCCTTATTTTGGCCAAAGTGATTAAAAATTCAAAACTGGAATTTCAGACCATGGTCATGAAAGTCACTTTTTGTAAATATGTAAATAGTAATTAGTTCTTATTTATGTAAATTTTATTATTATTGTTATTATTATTTATTTATTTATTTATTTGTTTATTTATTTTAAGTGTTTTCCTCTAACTCAAGGATTGCACTGCCCGGGACGTGCAGTCTTTGAGGAGGGGGTAGTGTTACGAATTTTGTAAATAGTTAGTGTTTGTACTGTAAAATAATGTAAATAATCTTATTAAGCTCCATTTCTTTACTAATATTAGTTTTTGTTACATTGTCTCTGTTATCAAGCAAACTTGTCTATTATTTTCAGTGTATGTCTACGGCAGATTAACGAAATATTAGCGATATCGCCAAGTTGGCGTCACTTTTGGCGACTAATTTTGGTCGCCAAATTTGGCGATATATCGCCAAGTTGGCGACAAACTTGGCGATTGTTGGCGATGGTAACCCTTTCCTCTTAATGGTAACCCCCCTTTAGATATACTGATACATTGTTTGTTATTCCGTGGATTTTTCGAGTAGGTTCCAGAAATTTCTAGCACATGCTACGAGACTATATATAAAGAGAGCGATACGAGCTGTTGTTGTTATTATTTACCAGTCAGTCATTGAGTGAGCTACTAGAGATTGTCCAAGCAAGTTTGCTTGATGTATTGAGTTTTATCTACGTTGTTTTGAATGTGATATAGTGTTGAGACATTGTATAAAGAGTCTCTGCGACCTATATTTGTATTTGTTCGATAGATTTAAACAGTTATTTTGGAATATCTAGTAATATTTGTGAGTTTCGAAGACTCTGTTGTTCTGAAGATCTGTAAATAAATTATTTTGTACTTTTCTAAGAGAAAAGAGTTTGAAGTTGTCTAACCATAAGATCGAAAGAACCCTATATACGCTGCAACAATAGTTTTAAAAATTAAAACACACGCTTTTATATCAAGTCGTACTAAAAAGTTTAATTTTTTTTTTTTTTTTTTTTTTTTTTTTTTTTTTTTTTTTTTTTTTTTTTTAGGTCGCCTAGTTACGATTTTTATATGTGTTTCAGTGATTGTCATGTTTCTAGGGCGTCAGGTAATTTTTAATTTCTCAAATTGCTTTTGATCCATTTACCCGGCGTTTTATCGTGATCCTTTTAAGCGGAGACTATAGCCTATGTTCACTGGAAATAGTGTAACTTTGCAACGGTGAAAGAATTTTTCAAATCCGTCAAGTACTTTCGGAGCCTATTCAATTCAAACAAACAATCAAAGCTTTCCTTTTTATAATATTCGTATAGATAAAATGAAAATGAATGTTTGTGAATGTGAATTAATTTCTAATGTTATTTCTTATGCTGCAGAGCATCTCTAAACAAATATTAGGTAACTCAGTGGAAGCTGAATAATTGCAAATACGTTCACTGCGTAAAAACATCTTTTTTGATTCTCGAATAATTGATGGAAATAAAATCTTGATGGATAACAATTTTAAAGAGTGCTTTGCAGAATAAAAAGCAATAGTAGAAATTAAATCACGCATACAGTTATCTATTTTTATTTTATTTTATGCTTTCACTTGTTTCTTATTATACATGTAGTCTTCTAAATTTATTTATGTACACTGTTAAAACTAATGGTGACACATTGCACCTTTTAAGGGTGAAAGGCTTGTCTCACTGGTGACACCCCTAGAGGAGCTAAAATGGCACCCTTAACTAGGGTGAAAGGATGGCACCCCTAATCCAGGGTGTTTCAGGGGGTGAAAGGACGGGGCACCTCAGGGAAGAATAACGGCACCCCTTATCCACAGTGTTCAATAGGGTGAAAAGATGGCACCACAGGGAAGAATAATGACACCCCTTATCCAGGGTGCCCTAGAAGGTGAAAGGATGGCATCTCAGGGGAGGGTAATGGCACCCCTTAACCAGGGTGCCCCAGGGGGTGAAAAGATGGCGCCTCAGGGGAGAATAATGGCACCCCTCATCCAAGATACCTTAAGGGGTGAAAGAATGGCATCTCAGGGGAGAATAATGATACCACTTATCCAGGGTTCCCCAGAGGGTGAACGGATGACACACATAATCCAGTGTGCCCTGTGGCATCCTACAAGAAATAGCACTCACAATCTATGGCCCACAGTTGCAATCCCCCTCCCTCCACCCCGCTTGTCAAGAAACTGTATTGGTTTGAATCATGAAATACAAAGTGTTTACCCATTTTTAAATTGAATTCTGCAGAGAAAATTATCATGATCAGTCAATATTTTGAGTCTTTTTTTTTTCTTTTAGATTGATGGAATATTATATTTTTAAACTCATTGTCAGGTGTTCAAAGAAAAATTGTAGCATATTTTTGTAACTCAGAGAGGGATAATATGAACTACAAAAATAATCATAGAAAGGTAGAGAATTCAAATTGTACTTTCATTTACATGGAGAGTATTTTAAGAAAAATTCAAAATTTTTAACTTTTATACAGTCTTTGCATTTCAAAATCACCAATCATAAGTCATCACTATTGCATTGTTAGTCATACCCAAAAGGTTTTGTTAGAATAAATCGCAAAATTTACACAACCTCTACACCTATTTTCTGCCTCTAAAAATCACTGAGTTAGAGTCAAATATTGTGACTTTGTCGTGCAATTTGAAGCCTGATTTTCAATTTTATGTTTTGAATTTCTTGTAAAATGAAATAAATCATGATTTTTGACTGTCTCTAACTCGGATGTTTGGATCAAACTTTTTGGGTATGTTTAAGAAAGGGCCAGTAACTATTTTTGTGATTGGGCATTTTTAGATGAAGGAACATTATAAAAATTTGATGCTTTTTGACTCTAAAATAAGAGAAAGTACAAATTGAATTATCTATCTTCATATGATTATTTTTATAATTTTCTTATAGTTTCAGAAGTAATCCGTAACCATCTTTTTTGACACATAGTATATTGCTTGACATGTATTTTCATTATTTTATATACAGGGCAACTGAAAAGTATGGGGACACGGAAAAATGCTATATCCTGTAAAATATATGCCATATTTTAATAAAAAAAAGAAAAGAAATGACAATATTTTAACAAATTGTTCACTGACTTGATATTTATTTTTTACACAAGTTTGAAAACTAAAGATCATAGAATTGACAGTCCGCTGCAGATAATTCTGATTTAAATCATTCTATGCCTTGATAATTTCGCATCACATACAATACAAACTGGGGATTTTCTATTTCTAACTTTTCTACAGATGTCAAGTGAGTTAAGATCTGATTGTTCGAAGGCAATACACCTGTTATTAAATATCCACGCAGATGGGCGATGAAGGTCAATGTTGTTTTTGCTCCATGTGAAGGCCCCATTGCTGGTGGATGTTCCATTAAAATTATTTTGCTTCCATGAGGCCAACACTTCGTTGAACATATTAATTGCTGATCATTTTGACGGTTGTGAACTTTTCGGAGGATTAAGATTTTCATATAATAGAAGAAATGCTACAAAATTTTTAAATAAGCATGTCTCAGATTTTAGTTGTGAAATGTCAAACAACGCACCAATATTTTTTTCAGAAACCCTGCTGTATCTAATAAAAAAATGTAAAACACAAATTAGAAAAGAATATGTAATAAATGCTGTGTAAATTTTAAATTAGTAAGAATATTTCATATTCTTTAAAATTCTTCCAGAAAGTTAGCCATCAAGCTATGAAATAAATTGCAGAAAATAAGTTCATTTTATAGTTGTGGTAAAATCACAGATGAAACTAAATAAAAAAAAAAAAAAAAAAAAAAAAAAAAAAAAAAAAAAAAACATTTTTATAATATATGTAGTACTTACCTTTATAGTGAACTTACGCAAATTCATATTCTATAGCATATTTCCACACAGGATTAGAAATTAAGAACTGTATGTAAAGTGTCAAAATAATGCCTACAAATTTTTTTCGATGTGCCAACTGCATTTCATATTTTCTTATTTCTTTTCACTACCATGATAATAGTAATAATATTGCATTGCATATTTAATTTTAATGTATTGAAGGGAAGTGGAGAGGAAACTTTATATATTAAACACTTTTTCTTACTAAACACAATAAAAACTGACTTTGCATAAGTAAGAAACCTGATTAAACTACAATATTTGGATTCTGGAAAAACTTATTCTTTTTATTAAGCTAATATGCATACAAAACAGATAATCAAGCAAATATGTAAACAGAAAGAAAATATGAGCTTTAGATATAACTAGGGATAAGCTAATTTTTAAAATATCAGAGACTAACAGTACATCAGAAAATAAAAAAGTTAGCAAATAAATGAATTTTTGATTGTCAATTATGGTGTGGCATTTAAAACATTTCCGACTCACACATATTTTTTTTTGTTTGTTTGAGGAAGGGAGTACAAAAATTTTAAAACAATTTTAATTCAGTTTCTTATTTTAGGAACATATAAGGATGCAGAAATATCTCATAATAAAAGAAAATCTTGTTTACAGGGGTGTAATATCCAAGGACCAGTTTTATCAGTCATTGGTTAAAGTGAAGTTAACTTAGAGGTTATTGACAGGTTCAAAATTCTTAAGACACGTGCTGATGTCCTGGTGCAGAGGGGGGGAGGGGTGTATGCTAAAATACAAATGAAAGCATTTGCTAAACAAAAATTAAAGTTAAAGAAAGCTAGCTATCAAGATTTGACGACTAGGAATTATTTTTCTATAATTTAGTTTCATTTGATGACAAACGACTGGTGATTTCTAGTCCTGTATCCACATCAAAATACTTTCTGCCAAATTGTTTTTGTGTTTTGACCTATTGCATCTGAAATTTTAATCCAAAGAGTAATTATAATGAAAGGAATAAAACACTGAATTAAAAAAACAACCTTTTAGTTCAAATAATATTTTTATTGTAAACACCAAGAATGTATTAATTATTATTAAACAAAGACGTGACACTATGTGGAACTGATGCTACTAAGAAAGTTTTGAAGACATAAGTATCTAATAAAAATGATAAAAATTTAAATTGGCTTTTGCTATAGTTAACGTTAAACAACCAAAATAATGCATACCACAAAGTAACTAAGCTTATAAAATTATCAGTTTTTGTAAATAACTGTTTATATAAAATTAATAGATAGCATGAGTAATTTAACAAGTTGCTTGAGTTGTGGAGCACAATAACAAGTTGAAACTCAGAAATTTCTGCATCTTCTTCATGATAAAGAGTCGGAAACTTTTCTTGTATCAAACATGGTAATGTAAGTACTGTAAATGTAAGTTCACTATCTGAAATAATAATAACACATTAAGGAAAACACACAACAAGACAGTCCAATTAAAATGTATCATCAAAGTACAGCAAAAATGGTAGATGAACAAAAAAAGAATGAATAAAATTTAAATAAAATTTAAATTATAGCTCACAAGGCTATCAAAGCCTGGCAGCTAATGTGCCCGCAGGTTCTGTATGTAACGTGATAACTCTTTATATAAATATCAGATTTGGTTCAAATTTTATTTGTAGGTTCATTTTGATAAGGTTCTTCACTGATTAGCATTGGAGGTTCATTGGTTAAATATGAAGGGGGGAGAAGAGAGTGCTACCCCCCCTTAATTTATATAAATATGCAGAAATCATGCAGAATTATCAAATTTTCTTCAATTTAAATGTTTTTGTTAAAATTTTGTTTTTCTTCAATTTAAATGTTTTTTCTTATTTTAAATGTTTTTGTTATTATACAACGTCTTAGAAGCAGAATGTTTTTATAATATAAATTCTTATATTTTTATGTAGAATATATATTATTAGTATTACGATTTAGTTATTAGTGGACGTAATCAAGACTTATTTAGTGTTATTTTTCACATTCAATGCCATCAGTTTAACTGGGCACTTTCATCTTTATTGCCTATTTTCGGACAGCAGGAGAAAATTACATGAGTAACTCATACTTATCATTCAGATATTCTTTTCCTGTGTTATCATTAAGAGTTACAAACTATTTACATTATTAACCATATTTTCAAAACATATTTTGCAACAAAGTGTCTATTCCAGATTAGCAACGAATTTCTCTAACATGTCCAGGTATTTCATACCAGTAATAATAATTAAAAAAAAAAGGAATTTTATTCAAATTTATTAGTACGCCCCTATTATGTATCCTATGCCACTAATCAATGAATATATGGACACAACCCCTCGTGTTTTTCCTTCCTTTTGGGAATAACTAATTTTCAACGTATTCTATTGACAATTATTTTCAAAATTTTCAAGATGTGATTTTGCGACTTTCACAAAAGTTGCTCTATACATTTGGCTAACATAATATGCAAATGAAATTTTGATATCTTTGACGCATGCGCAGTGAAAAATTATTTAGTAAACCTACTCAATATTTGAACAATTTTTATTATTTTTTAATTCTGATTACAGGGTATTATGTGCAATGTTGTTTGTCGCATTTCCTGAAAAGAATGTTACTTTATATTAAGAACTCTTCAAATTATAAGCAAAAATCTTGGGTAAATTTGAGACTGTTTTTCGGATTAGTAGAAAACCTTAATTCTTCTACGACTGTACATGCTATCGACATAAAAATGAACATAGTTTATTACAATAAGCCACTTAATCATAATCTACAGTTTGAGCGCTTTTGCTACATTAGTTTTGACAGGGTTATCCAAAAGATATCCAAAAGGCATTCATTCTTTTTTAATTTGTTGACTCTCCCCTATTGGAGTTTCGGAATAAAACCTTCAGGGAAATATATGACTTGTACTATACTACCTGACCATTGAGTATCGTCCACTTGCGATTTTAGACATTTTGTTGAATATCTAGAAAAATACATGAGGAATTATCCTGAAACTCTCAGTGTATAAACATAATAGGACAGGTCATATATATCCGTAAAGATTTTTTCCAGAAACCTTACAGGAGACCGTCAACAAATTAAAAAAGAATGAATATCTTTCGGATAACCCTGTCAAAACAAACGCAGCAGAAGCGCTCAAACTGTAGATTGTGATTAAGTGGCTTATTGTTATAAACTGTCTTCATTTTTATGTCGATAGCCTGTATACTCGTAGAGAAATTAAGGTTTTTATAAAAATAGTCCCAAAATTTTCCAAGATTTTTGCTTATAATTTGCAGAGTTCTTAATATAAAATAATAATATTTTCTGAAAATCTGACAAACAACATTGCACATAATACCCTGTAATCAGAATTAAAAAATAATAAAAATTGTATGAAAAATGAGTAGGTTTACTAAATAATTTTTCACTATGCATGCGTCAACGATATAAAAATTTCATTTGCATATTATGTTGGTCCAGTGGCGAAGAGGTTCTGACCTCAAACTGGTAGACGGTAGGTGCTGGGTTCGAACCCAATCGCGACCGTCGGCCTAACTGTTCGGAGTTTTCTGTGGTTTTCTTCGAACCTTGCGTAAATACGGGTTAGGTTCCCTTAGAAAGATCCCCACGGAGGGCACCTCACCCCTTAGGGCCACATATTATGTTGGCTAAATGTATAGAGCAACTTTTGTGAAAGTCTCAAAACCATAGCTTGAAAATTCTAAAAATAATGGTCAATATAATAAGTTGAAAATCCGTTGTTCCCAAAATGAAGCAAAAAAAAAAAAAAAGAAGGATTTTATCCAAATGTAGTAGTAAGTTCCGTATTGTGTATTCTATATTGACAATAATCAATGAATATATGGATACAACCGCACTTGTTTTTGCTTCATTTTGGAAATAACGGATTTTTAAGTGATTCTATTGACGATTATTTTCAGAATTTTCAAGCTATGATTTTGCAACTTTCACAAAAGTTGCTTTATATATTTAGCTAACATAATATTCAAATGAAATTTTGATATCATTGACGCATGCGCAGCAAAAAAATATTTAGTAAACCTAATCATTTTTCATACAATTTTTATTATTTTTTAATTCTGATTACAGGATTTTATGTGCAATGTTGTTTGTCACATTTTCAGAAAATATTATTATTTTATATTAAGAACGCTGCAAATTATAAGGAAAAATCTTGGAAAAATTGGGGAGTATTTTTATAAAAACCTTGATTTCTCTACGAGTATACATGTTATCCACATAAAAATGGACACACTTTATAACAATAAGCCACTTAATCACAATCTATAGTTTGAGCGCTTTTGATGCATCAGTTTTGACAGAGTTACATTCATACTTTGTTTAATTTGTTGGCGGTGCCCTATAAAGTTTCTGGAAAAAATCTTCACGGAAATATATGACCTGTACTATATTGTTTATACACTGATAGTTCCAGGATAATTCCTCATGTATTTTTTTAGATATTTTGCAAAATGTCTAAAATCGCAAGTGGACGATAATCAATGGCCAGGTAGTGTATTATATTTATACACTAAGATTATCAGGATAATTCCTCATACATTTTTCTAGATATTTAACAAAATGTCTAAAATCGCAAGTGGACGGTCATCTCTGGCCATATAATGTATATCAGGAGCTTTAGGGAACTGGCTAATTCTTTATTTCCCCTTTTGCTATATGGGGGAAAGTCGGGTGGAATGGGACAGTAGGTTTTTCTTTTTGTGCATTATTCTAAATATTTCATCGATCGCAAACAAGATGAAGCAATGGTTATCCATTCTTCAGTTTACAAAAAAATATTGTTATGCATAGACTTGCAAATGTATGAAAGAAAAAAATATTTCAAAAATCCAATGTAAATTTGATTTATTTGCTTTCAATATATTAAAGGCTTGTTTATGTATAAATGTAATAGTTTTCCTATTTATGGAACACTATACTGTATATTATCCATAATTTAAACTAAGCCTAAAGCAGCATTTTTGTTTGAACAAGAAGTTTAACACAAATAAGAAAGTGGCCAGGAATGGGACGCGCCCAGTTCCTTTTTAAAATTAATAATAATGCGAATTGCTAACATGCAAATATTTTTAGAGGATAATATATTAATTATAACATTGATAATATATATATTCATACTTCAAAATGTAAATAAATTGGTGATTATTTAAGGCGCAACGCTAGGCACAGAAAAAGACCCGTATGATAATGCAAAGTCTATGAGGGTGTTCTTTTCAAATATTTCGCCCAAATTTTAATATTTTTACGTGACTGTTTTGCACAAGATTGCTGAGGGAAATCCGCAACCGGCGTTGTTTTTATTTTTCAGTTTTGGTTTCAGATTTTTTTTTTTTTTAATTACTTCAACTTACGAAATCGGTTTAAACTGGTTCTGAACCTCCAAAAAATATAAAAGCAAAATCGAAAAAAAATAAAAACTAGGCCGGTTATGGATCATCTTCAGCTGTCTTGTTAAAAAAAAATCATGTAAAAATATTAAAATTTGAGTTAGGTATTTGAAAATAACGCTTCTATAGACTTTTACATCATCATCCGGGTATCTTTCTGTGCCTAATGTGGGGCCTTAATGACACCTATGACAGAGAATCTTGAATTTTCATTCCAGTCATGAAGATACTGGAATTTTATACTGTGGCATATACATTATCAACTTGCAACCTTTGATTATTTATCTTACCGACACTATAGGTTATTTTGTGCCTTATAGCATTTTTTATTATTGCTGTCCCATAACTCTTAATGAGGAGGTATGAGACACATTTTGAAACTTACGTTCTCTTTAAAATAAAATAGTATTTGCACGTTATGTTTCTATATTGTTCAGGGGGATTAAAAAGTGTTCTACCTTGCATCCTATAAATTGAAATTTTTCTTTTTGTATATAAAAAAAATCTTACTTTTGTAAAAAAAGTCCCACACCACACCACTTTCCCCTATATAGATATTATATATTAATACACCATTTACATGAAAATAGAATTTTTATCATTAGTATTAAAATACAATTTAAGGGCTAACAGTTTATTGTATATACTTAGGTTTTTACCACCTTCTCCCCAGGTTTTTACCGGTAAAAAGCCAACCCTGTGTATTGGTCTTGTTTCAGAACGGGTGGAATAAAAGATTTTTAAAAATTATATCATTAGAAAAATGTCTAAGATTTATAAATGACAGTGCAAAAATAGCCTTTAAAATACGAGATCTTCATCACCTGCGGAAAAATTTCACATTTGTGTAAAATTACGATATAAGTTTTTATTCATTGTTATATTTTTTGAGCACACACTATTTCTGTAAACTATTCTGAAAGTTCAGTGGAGTAAATACAGATTGTTTTCCTTTTATAATTTGAATGTTCATGACTAAAAATTTGTCGTATCGGATGATGTTGATGATTGAGAAAAGGGGGGGGGGTACTGATTACGGTCTAATTAAACTTAAATTACTATTATTGAAAAAAATATTTTATTTTATTTAACCATAAAATTCTGCTACTAAATAAGGTTTAATGCGAAAAAATACTTTCGAAAAAAAATGGGTGTAAATCTGCATAGCCGGTAATCAGATCATAAGGTATATTCATTTCATTCCCTAACATTTTCTCACCTTTTTGAAAGAAAATGAAACCAAAAGTATGAAAATATGAAGAATTGGGAGTAAGAAAACATAATGGTAAACCAAAGATACCGCTAAATTCGAGTTTTTAGGCATTTCCCACCAATGTATGACTTGGCTGACTAATAACGTTTTAATATGCAAATCGAGGTTTTATCCGTGATTTTTTTTTTAAAGAGGCTAAATGACTGTCCGTGCTACCACCCCCCACCGATCTAATCTTATTATGAAGATTATTTTGGAAATAATGGTGGTTAATAAGGAAAATATTAATAATGAAAACCCTGTAAATAAGTTTTGATTACTTTAAGATTTGCAAGTATTCAATTGTCTTAAATGAAAAAGTTATCCCCCCCTCTCAAATAAAGACAAATCAGGTATACTGAAACAATATTAGAGAAGTTACGCGAGGCTGCAATATGGTGTGAATTAGCCTTTACTGGAGGGGTTCGGATAGCATCTATCCGACAATATATGCAAAGCCGGCCAGATGCTGTCCGAGATCCCGTGTAAAGGTGAAAATTAAAATTTCGCGAATAAAATTAATTGCTTTTAACTGTATATAGACGCAAAAACATATTTTAACCTTAACTGCTCTGACAAAAACTGTTACATAACTACTGTGACCTGTCTGTCAGACCATTTAATCTGAAGATGAATAAAATGTTTCATTAATTCTCAGAATACTATTTATGTTTTAAACTTTATGTACAAGAATATTATAAATCAAATTCAGCTATTCAAAAGTATTTAGAGGTAGTAATAAGACTCCAAACTAAAAAAAAATGACCAGTATCTATAGTTAAACTAAAAATTACAAGTTAAACTGTGAAACTTGAAAAACACATGGTGTCTGAGACCACTAACAGCAGTTAAGGGTTAAATCTAAACAGTTGAGTTTAAACGCAAGGTAAAATGGTCATAGAATATTCCGATTGCAACAAGATTCGTCTATAATAACTGATTTGTAATGAAAAATTATGTAAATATTTTTACAATCTTTCATTTCGCTCTTTTTAATTGTGCGTCCTTAGGATTCCCGTGCCTAGAGCAGTTTGCTCCAATTGCTCCTAAGGCCACGATAAATAGCTAAGGCCTTAGCTAAGGCCTCGATAAATCATTTAAAAATATTGACATGTAAACGAGAAATTGTAAAATAACTGCCTCATAGGTTTAATATTAGCAAGCGGGTATTTTGGTGAGAGTGTAGCTTGTAGCTTCACATAATAAACTTATCAAACAATCATACTAACAAAAAAATCTAATTTACTTTTTTCGTATGACATTACATATAGGGATGTACGATAAATTAACGTAACAATAAAATACAATTAAATAAAATTAAATCTTACCTTTAATCAGTCTTCACTGGTCGCGCAAATCGCATCATTAAGTTCTCATTGTTGTTTTATTGTAGCTCAGTGGTTAGTCCTCAATTAATACAGCCAATTTACACACCGCCATGTTTTGCTTTGCTCACACCCGTAAACTTTACTTGCCGACACCGAAAGCAGGAAGGCACACGTCATAGCGCATGCGCAAGTTGCCTGTCACCCGATGAGGTGGTACATTGCTACCAATACGAAGTGCATGGCACCTTATTTAGCTCCCATCATCCAGGAACAGATCTGTCGTCACCCCAACCACATATTCAAGCTCCTATGACACCCTAGGGTTCCAAATGGCACCGCCTTTTCACCTCCGGGTCCCAAATGGCACCGGTTTGTCACCTTTATTTTTAACAGTGTATTACTTGTTTAAAAGTTTTGTTAAATAATTTGTATCAGCATAGATGCTGAAGATATTGCCGTTTGGTCGCCGAAATATTTCTCGATCAGAATAAAGATATTTATGCCAATTAAGGGTATTTCTAGCACTTTTAGCAATCTTTAGCTTTGTTTATCTTACATTTATTGCAAAATTACAAAAATGACTTCGTATGAAATTTAAAGGGAAAACATTTTTAAACAGTTATTTTTACAGAAACTAAAATAATAATAATAATAATAATAATAATAATAATGTTCTTTAGATCTATGAGTCGAAATTATTTAAGAAATTTTTCTGAGGTACGGAATAAAAGCAATTTTTCAAAGCAAATTTTCCTATGAAAAATTAAACGTCGCAGAAATGTCGTAGTAGCAGAAACGTCAGCGAGTTCGTTTCCGTCAGCTAAAATCCGCGATGTACGGTAATGGCATGTAAAATCTGTCGTGGCCGCAAACTCCTCCAAGTTACCTGAGAATAATACCTCTGGGGGTATCTAAGAAGGTGAAGTTCTCGTCACCTGATCAAGGATCTAAATTAGAGACCTACTAGCGTACGGAGGTGTGCATGTAGCGATAATTTAAAAAAGTAAATCTACTTTAAATAACCAGCCAACATATAATTAAAACAAATTTAATCAGAGCTGCTATTAAGACGGTATAAGATCTTACCACTCAGTTTGCGCGGCGGTTAGGCGATTTCGTTCCGTTTCCAGGCACTAGAACCCATAAAATTGAGTAATTACTCAGCAGGTAGAGGCCTGTTTAGCGGTTAGAAAAAGAAAGAAAGGGAATTCAAGAATATTAAAGCTTAAAAATATATTGAAATTTATACTTTTTAGATATTAAACTCTTATCTTTTCCGAACATTTTGATATAATTGTTTCCGTGGAAGTCCCGTTAGAACAGAAGTTGCGGCCCACTCAATAGTTGAAGCGGCATTACCGAAATTTTGAATTCATTTTCTCCAAATGACGTTTCTTAGAATAACGCACAGAATATTTTACACGATTGCATATTTTTTCATGAACAATTTGAAGTTTCCTGTAAATGTTAATTTTCAATCGTGGAAATTTTTAAATACATGAAATGAAACAACATACTTAACCCTTTTTATTCCAATAAAAGTTGCGTTTTAAAATGATATACATTTTAAGAAATTAAAATGCTTATTATATTTCATTAAAATGTTTGAAATGTTTCATTATGTTTAAAATGATCTTCTTTTTTTATCTTTTTTTCCAATTGTGAAATTCGCGAGATCCTTTAAATCCCTGTCGGCTTCGCCTATAGGCGCAGGTACATTTCGAAGTTAAGTGCTGATTTCAACAATAAAAAATAAAATATGATTAGAGATAAACCTATTTTAACAATTTTATTCGGCTGCTTTTGAAAAATTTTTAATTTCATTTTTTCTGTATGAGCTGACTTTATCAGAATTATTTTTAGCGAAATTCGGGTCAAAATGCCAAATTTCACAGCACTTTTTGAAATATATTTTGACTTTATGAAAAAATTGACCAATATGGAACATTATATAGTCCTAAATAAGAGAAATTGTCAATTGAATGCATTTGAGGACAAAATTGAATTTAAAAATGAGTCTGAAACTGAGCAATTTGTTGTTTGAATACATCCTCAATTTTTCAATCACATTCCCTTTGAGAAATTCGGTTAAAATGCCCATTTTGATAACATGTTTTTAAAAAATACATTCTGTCTTTATCGTCTAAAAAACTAACCAATGCGACATATTATATCATTTTACATTTGTCATTTTGATGCGTTTAAAATCAATAATGAATTTAAAAATGAGTTAGAAATTTGCATTTGATATTTTTTTTTCTCTACTACTAATTTTGTTTAATTTATTTTTGTTATAAGGATTAGTGCACTAAAAGTCTTGTTGTAGTTATTATTGAGAAAATGTAAAATATATTTAATCGGATTTGATATCTTAAGAATTGGCCAAGTTATGGATTTTTTTTCTTTTTCTATCTCTTTTTTTGTTTTTGTTTTCGTTTTATTTATTTTTTTTTTTCAGTAAGAAATATTGAGTTATGATTTTTTTCTCTCAAAAACCCATTTTTTTTTCGCCCTCTGAGCCCATTTTTAACTCTATTAAATATCTGTCATGCATAAACATCTTACCCATTTTTTAGAAGTAATATAAACTTTAAACTGATTCCATATCTATTTTGATTAAGGAGTTATAAAGTTTTTTGTGCTTTTACAAAAACTCTTCCTATTTCCATCCCTTCGTCCGATTTTGCACATTAACGAATGTGTGTGAGATTTTATGCCTCTTGATATTTTGTATCAGTTTGGAGGAGATTTGAGCAGATTTATAGAAATATAATTTATATATATGAATATATATGAGTTATTTCATATTTTAATGTTGAATTGTAGTATTGTATAATGGCTATATAAATATATAACCATTATACAATACACACACATATATATATATATATACAATACACATACATTATGTATATATATATATATATATATATATATATATATGTGTGTGTGTGTGTGTGTGTGTGGATGTATATATAAATATATATACATAAACTTTTTTTACTGATGATAGTTTTGGGGTCTAGATGCCATGATCAGTGTAGATCTGCAAACTTTTTTCAGTTATTTCAACATAGGAGCAAACGCAATAGGTAGTATTTTGCGAAATCTACTTAAAAGTAGTTCTTTTTTGCTGGGTTCAATTTCAAAGTAGTTAATCGTTTTAACAAAACAATGTCTGAGTTTTTTAATGAAGGAATATTGTTCAATATGTTGGAAAACATGATGTAAAGTTCATAAAAAAGTAAATAATTAACGTATCAATTTGCAGTTGGCATCATATAAATTATAGAAAGTCGGAGCTTTTCTATTAATAAAAATGTAGTTCGAACATGTTCAAAAAGTTCCAATTTCTGAAATTTATTTTAAAAACTGCAAAAAATTCTTGTATTGAAGCACTGTCTGCACCGTAAGACCTAGTACATAGTTGGACGTTTTGTAAAACAAATAGCTGAAATAAAATTTTTATTCTATTTTTTGTGGAGGACGAAAGCATAAAAATATCCGACACCCTGATAAATCTTATGGAATAAAATGCACTCTGATGTGACAATTTTTTAATGTTTTAAAAAATATATTTTTTAAATGTGCACGGATTTTTTGGGGGCGGGACTCTGTATGAATTATGATCACTGACTATTGATATTGATGAATATTTTCACTATGAAACGATTACTTTATGTAACATCTGCATCCTGATAAGGCGAGTTACAGGTAAATCAAAACTCTTATAATTCTTTAAGAAAACCAATAAAACCTCAAAATATTGTTACATATTTTTGCATACAATTGCAAAAATATTTCCATAACGATTATAAAAAACATTTTTAAGTGCATAAAATGCCTGAAAAATACCGAATTTGAATTTAAATTTTTAAATAAATAACAAACATTATAAAACCTTGCAGTAATATGCATTTAAATTGAACAATATTTCTTTTCTTTACGTATCAGCTATTCCAAGTACAAATTAACATTTCAAAGCTAATTATAATCACTTAATGCTATTTTACAATTCCAATAGCTTTTTTTACTAAATTTTTAAAGGTGTCATCATTATGAATTTAATCTTTTAAAAATTCGCTGGTTTTAGTAATTTAAAACTTTAACATGGAAGAATTCATACCTTTCTATGATCTCTTTTTTTAGGAAGATTTAATTTGATCTAACAAGCAATTTCATGCATATTTAAGTTCTTATTCACGAATGTGAAAGTGATGATGTGAATATGCACGAGATAAATGTAATGAAAATTCCATCGAAAAATTTTATGAGATAAAAGCCAAACATAAGAAAGTAATTAGATTATTGGACTGAAAAGCTTATTTATACGAAAAATATGGCTTTTTAAATAAACAAAGGGTTTTGGGTTTTAAATTTTCATCTTGAAACTAATTTACATATTTGATGGCGTTACAGGAAAATTTAAATAATGATTCTCTGTTCGATGCATTCATTTATAATATATTTAGCTTTTATAAGATATATATCCCAGTATTTACCTATTCAGACCTACTATTTTTAAATATATATACCTATATTTTTACTTCAGACATGTATCTATATTAATAAATTGATAACAAGGAAAGACTGAAAAACGAAAAAAGTTAAAATTTCTTTTTTGTACATAAAACTTGAAGCATGGGAAATCAAAAAGTAATCTTTTGACAATCAATTAGAACTATTTATTTATTTATTTATTTTTCACTGCAAAAACAATAAAAAACATTAAATATTATAAATTTAAGGATTTTTGTTTTTACTAATGGACTCTACAAATGGTATATTATAGTACAGAGTAATTATGTATGTTTTTGATTTCGAACATTTCTTAGATTTTTGCTGCAAGGCATTTTGCTATAACGTATATTTCGCTAAAAAAAAAAAAAAAAAAAAAAAAAAACATAATGTGAAACAAATTGCTGTTTTGCTTATGTCTGCTATTTCTTAGGCTCCATTACACTAGTGATTTTTAACATTATTTAAATGCGTGGTAAAAATTATAAAGGTGTGTGTCCTGTAGGCTACATCGGAGCTAAGGAGGCTGAGTAATAATCTTTTCTACAGAACATGAATTTCTTCTTTAGGAAGACGATAAAACGCAATAAACGTATTTTTGCGCTACAAATTTCTAGAGAATAAGCATATCTGACTGTCGAAAACTATACTAATATATCAACAGTCTAAGTAGAATAACTTTAAATATATTTTCTGACGGAGGAATGAGAAGATTTTCTTAAGATAATAATTTAACCTTCCAGAGGGTGCGCGACATCAAATTTTAAGAAACGACTTTCTCGGGAGTTTTTCTCAGAAATGAGATCAAAATTAAAGTTTAAGTTTTATTACAGACATGTGTGATTGCAATTCTCCTCTTATCGCTGCTGTTAAATGTCTTGTATATTAAATATAGCATGACATTCTCTCTAAAATATATACCTCATTTGTCTGGGTAGGGAAAAATTTAAATGTACAAGCTGAAAGATTAAAAGATGACAAATGGATACGTGTCTATGTTTCAAATAATTTTAGGGAAACGAAAAGCTCCTAAATTATTTCTAGTGGGTACAGATTGACCCAACATGTGAAATCTAAAGATCAGATGATTAAAAATAATAAATAAATTAATTAATTAATTAAATAAAACGAGAAAAGCAGTTTATTCTAACGCGCTTAGTAACTACTTCACAGTAATTAATGCTAGATTTGTAGAGCCGGTCAATTTGTACGGGTTTTTAATTTTATGCTTAAAGCCGTTCGATATTTTTGTAGGTATTCTGAATTTTAAGGTATTACGATATAATATTTTTCTACTCGAAACTTAAGATGCGATGACTGCAAACATTCGATTGTACAAGATTTGCCGAATAGCTTCTGAAAGTCTTCACATATTGTCATTGAAATTTGTGGATTTAAAAAACATTTTTTATTTCAATGAAAATTTCTTAAACATCGAGTTTTGTTTGCGCATTTTTACCGCATAGTTAATATACATATGCATACTCGTACATTAAAAATGTGCCTTATCTGATTAAAATGACGTTGATTTTCTAAATACAATAATATAGTGAAATAGTCGGAATTTTTAGTAGCTTATAAAAACGAAGCACATGTGTTATTATTATTATTTAATTATTGTGCCATTTTTAAAGTGCGGCAACAGGAAAAAAATGTTTAAATTAAAAAAGAAACTCGTCGGAAATTTCACATAAAATGTAGCAAATGACATGCTTCCGTACTATAGCGAAGTTTTTAAAATATTCAAATCTTGGTGTAATAGCTGTTGCATCCTTATGCAAAAATGCACGAATGAGAAATTTATTGCGATTTTATATATTCAATTCAGCTGTATGGAAATAGTATTTTTTCCTCATTCCAAGCATTTTGCTTTTTCCTGAAAATATTTAAAAAATTCGCATTAGTGTTTATATCAGTAACAATACACAATTATAGATATCAATAATTTAATTATAAAATGTTGTTTGATTTTATAATATTTTTACTCGTTCTCTTCAAATTTTAATAGAAAAATAAAAAGAATAGTTTTAAATTCATTAACTTGTTTAGTACTTGAATCGAGATGCGTAAACTCCCCCCCCCCCCCCCCCACACACACACTCACATTTTTTTTTCCTCCAATGCTTTGGAAAAAAATAACTATTGCATTTTTGCGATTTGAATTTCACTTGTTCATCTAAATTCTAAATGTTTTATTTGTAAAGAAAACTGTTTTCTTCAAAATTTGCAACAAGGAATTGTGAAAATAAAAAATAAAATGAAATAGATACTATGTAACTTATGCATTTTACAGTCAATAAACTTGAAAATTTCTAGATTATTAAACATCAGCTTGTTTTATGAAAAAAAAAATAGTGTACAAAATTTCTTGCTTTAAGTTACAAGGCATTTTAATTTATTAAGGTTATGCTGTGAAAATAATAATGCGATATTGAGTCAACAATCGCATTCATATCTTATTTACGTGCACAAATAATAATAATAATAAAAATGTTATGTATAAAAATATCTGTGCAACAAAGAAATGCTAATAAAGAACAAAACTAATAAGTAAAAATATTGCTATAAATGATTAAAAAATAAATAAAATGTTTTTCGAAAAAATTTACCCTTCCATTTTCAATAATAATAGAGCTCGGGATCTTAAAAAAAATCGCTGTAAGATGTTAAAACGCAATAAATTGCATCGACATTTTGAAAAGATTCGTTCACAAAAATTTCATTTCCTCAAACTGTCTTCCTCACAATGTTCATTTTATTAATCCAAATACCTGTTACAAAATAATCTTCAACAATAAAAGTCAAAATTCTAGTGCTAAATTCAACTTGAGAAAATAATTAAGATTCATATTAAAAAAAAAAACAAATGTACGAAAACAACTTACAGGTGCATTTACATATAATTTAAAATTATTTAAAATATATTAGAAATATTTTTAAAGTATGTTAAAAATCATTAAACATTTTAATGGCATTTATTGTATTTTTTTTAAATATATATCATGTATTTTAAATAATTTTATATTATATGTATGCACTTGCAAGTAATTTTAGTACAGTTGTTTGTGCTTTTTTATACGAATTTTTAAATAATCATCGTCTTCAAAAGGTTTCCACATACATTCAGAGATCTTTTCGATTCGTAATGGAAGGTTTCTTACATATTCAAAAACTTTTTCTCGTTTCTTTTTTTAACAGAAAGATTTCTTGTGTATCTAGAAACCGTTCAGATACATAATGAAAAGTTTCAGATTAATTCAGAAACTTTTCATTGTTAATCAGAAAGGTTGCGTGTTTACAGCCGAAACATTTTTTCTGCTCGTATCAGAAACCTTTCCTTAGTATTGTGCAGTACTGGTCTCTGTTGCTTTCAGAAACGTTTCTGCAATTTATTAACTAGAATTAACTAGCATTTAAAGTAAAATACTTTTTTTTCACATTTTATATTTTTATATCGGATATAAAAATTTAATTTTATAAGAAATAATTATTTTACCACGAAAAATATGTATCAACTAATAAGTAATTATTTATATATAAATAAAATTTAAAAAAATGTTAAAAAATAATAAACTTCGACACAATTGTCATGTATTAATTTCACATCTGACATTGTACCTACTGAATTACGTAGTTTTAAAAATAGCTGAAATGGGCGGAACAGTTTTGCTATATTTTTAAAGCAATTTTTCATTCTTATTTTTGAGTGATGCTCTTCATTAATTTGGAGAAACCTAACACATTCATCACTCGAGAAGCTGCAAAATTTTATTTATTTTTAAATTTTTTTTCTGCAGCATAATAATAACAAAAAATGCAGTTTTATAATTATGTTATATTTATAAAAATTATATATAAGTTCTGCATTCCTTGTTTGCCTGCTATTTATTTACTAAACGTAATACACAAACTATTAATTTATGATTTTCTTTCAACAAATTTCTATACTACTTTTATTTTAACTATATTAATCTACAATGAAAACAAAAGGTTGATTCTCAGTGTTACTGATTCATACACAATAATTGAGTAATTTTAAACTAAACAACTATTAACATTTAATTTAATTCTTTAAAATTTAATTTATACCTTTAAGCAAAATTTGGGGAGAAATATAACGAAATCTTCAAGACGATTAGATTCTATTTATTTAGACTTTTAAAATATTGGTACATTTCACCTGTCGATGGTCATAGAATTTAAACGAAAAGTCAATTTTAAATGTTTTAATTTAATTTTAATGTTTGTTTAATTTATAATATTTACGAGCTACGCTCGTCAACCCCCGATTTGAAATCCTAGATTCTAAAAGCATGTTAATTTGATTGGCTTTAGAAAGATTTTGGAAGATTGAATTATAATTTAAAAAACAGGGACGGCTGTGAGTGATATAGAATGAATTAAGTAAATAGAGTCTTTATGTCCCGCTTGTTTTAACAACGCTATAAGAATGCTGTTAAAAATATTTTAAATATATCTTTTAAAATCTGACGTAATTATCCACTAAGTTTTCCTTCTTTTTTTTGTATATTCACATAAAAATGCTCATCTTGTTAGAAAGGAAATATTATTTTTGCTGGCTTAGACCTCACAACAATTGTTAGAAACACAATCTCAAAATAGGAAACAAACGTCTCCTGTAAATATGTTTTAAAATTTATTTTACTTTGCATTATAGTTGTTTGGTCATTTAAATATGACGTAATTTATCGTATTTACTGCTTTTAAAGCATTGTGATTTTATTATTTTAAAACTTTATTTCTCGTTTAAAATTCATGCAAAAATACTTTTGTTGTTAGAAAGAAAATGTTTTTATTTGTACGGCCTTAATGTTGACAGCAATAGTTTGAAAGATTATCCAAAAATCTTAAATAAGTGGATCTGGTAAATATATTTTTAAATTTAAACTGTTAGGCAAGACTTTTCAGCGACTGCTTTAAATTTCTCCATTTACGTCTTTTAACACAATGTGTTTATTATTTTAATATTTTCATTCTCTTTTAAAATACTCGTGTAAACATAGTTTTCATGACGCAAGTACAATATTTCCTTGTTTTTAATAATTAATCATTTAATTCTAATTTGTGATGTTTTTTCTGTTTATAACAGTCAAGTGTAAATAAATTTTCATTTTAAAGAAATACTATTCTTTGCGCTTTTTTAACAAATTGGCAACAACTTAAAATAATAACCTTTCTAAAATATGAAAAAGATATTTCTCGGAATGCTGAAAATTTGAATTTAAAATGAAATAAAACGTGAAAGAATTATTCAAATCAAAAAATAATTACAGACTGCACACTGGGAACTTCTAATGTATAAAATAATCTAACAACGATTGAATTCCTATGCATACTTTTTGCTCCTTTTTTTTTTTTTTTTTTTTTTTTTTTTTTTTTTTTTTTATGGAATTATTTTGACCAACTTTTCCATTAAATATCTCTTAAAATAAGTATTAGATTTAAAAACTGTCTCTATCAGCGTGTTTACAAATAGAAAGATTCAATATTGTCTATGCACGTTTTGATTTCATGATAAAATAACAATAAATTTTCATGATGTAATTGTGCAGCATTTTTATTATTTTCTTTGTTAGTCAAATAGTATTTTATTGTTTAGAAGATATTTGTACTTGTCGTTATACTTTGTTTGACTTAAATATATATATTATTATATATAGAGTTGGAGGCTGAAATTTCAGAATTAATTAAAACTCAATTTGCATAAATTGCAACTGGTCTACCAAGTCATATCTGGGTGAAAACACTATAAACAAATCAATTAAATTTACTTAACTTTTTCTTAGAAAAAGGATTCCTAGAACATTTTATGTAATGGTAACAAGAAAAATTTTTGTAACTGATTCAGTAACATGAATTTTTGCTGTTACAATTACACAAAAACTTCTAGGAGTCCCGGTTTTTTTGAAAAGACATAGTAACTTTACAGATTTTTTTTAAAGTGAAGTAACTGCAAATCCGATTTTAATGGTTGACTCGTAAGTTTACCATTCAGTTTTTTGTTCCCAGTTCTCCATGTTTTCATACTTTTGGATGCAGGAAAACGCGGTGATAAATTTACCGACAGTCACTAGACTCTGATCTACAGATGCTTTTCACGAATATATGACTTGTCAGACCAGTTGCATTTAAATATGCAAATCGAAATCAGACTAATTTTGAAGTTTCAGCTTCCAACTCTATGAGGTTATTTTCTTTGAAGCGGCCTCTCGGTCTGCAAGGAACTGAAGGCGTAGATGATATAAGCCTTTTGGTATTTTTGGTATGATATTTTTCAAACTATATTTTTATTATAATTCTGTTATTTTACTTTACACTAATGAAAATTATTTAACTTTCATTATACTGATTGTAAATGAAAAATCTTAAATATATATATTATTTGTAATGTGCTTTTTTTATTCATAAGTATAGATGAAATATTTCACTGAGTATATACATATTGATCGATATTCAAAAAAAATAGAAAAAAGCTTAGAATAAAACGTGAATTAATAAACTAGAAATATCTCCTTAAATACTTTTAAATATAAATGTTAAATCTAAATAAAAATGTTAAATTTAAATATTAAATGCATTAAAAGATATGTTATTGTTTTTTAATCTCTAAATGATAGAAATATTAGTGAGTATACCATTGTCCAACACACATTAATCTACAAAAACTATATGGAAATGGTTGAGAAAACATGCAATTTTTATTTATTTAGCCTTGTAAAACTAACTATGTTTCACCTTCTAAGTGTTAGGCGCGTAATATTACGTTCACTAATCTCAGGTTTTACGGCAAAATAAGTAATATTTAAGATAGTATAATTCTACAGATTTAATAATTTAAAGAATAATCAATACTGTCAAAGATTATATTCATATTTGTAATTAAGTTTTTTTCTTAATATAATGTTGAAAAAAATCACATTTTCTTAGAATTTAAAACGAAATGAAGAGAAAATAACATTACAATGTTACTCTTTTTCCAGACGCTCAGAGGGTTTATAAACAAAGAAAATCAGAGGTATTGCAATTAAAACTAAAATATTTTTTGTATCATTTATACTCAAATTTATTATGGACGTTTAATGAATATGAGTAAAGAGCACTTCAAAATAACTTTACCGTATAAAGAAAGTGATTCCAATATTTCTTCCAAAATGGTCCCAATTGTTTAAAAAAAATAAAAATAAAATTTTAATGATATTATCTTTATTTTATTTTATTTTAATTTATTTTATTTTATTTTATTTACTTATTTATTTATTTTGTCAAATGTTGATTGTTAAATTAAAAACCTGCTTTACATAAAAAAATTATTATTCATTAAATTTATAAAATTAAAGGTAATTAAAATGTTAAAGGTATTCTAATAAAAAAAAAAATGCACTCAATTTTTCCATAAGAAATGATTATCTCAGACCATTTTTATATTTGTCCTTTTTTTATATTTACAACAAATTCTATTCCAATTTAATGCATGCTTATCAAAATAGGAATTTTCTATTATAAATTAGAAATAATCTATGTTTATCTAAGAAAACATTATGCTAAAAGAAAAAATATAATTCCTACAAAAATACAGCTAATCCTTTGAAGTCTAACCAAAAGCGTCGTGGAAAACTGAACTATCTTAAAAAGTTGTTTTGTCTTCTAAATCTTGATTTACGTTAACCGAAGGACATTTGAGTTGCATTCTTAATCTAAAGAACTCGCACAAATCCGGCTTTTCAAGAATAAATATTTTATACAAACAACTGGTTAAAGGTATGCGTAAAATTTCAATTAACTTCTTCGAAAGGATTATAAAAACTTTAACAATATTTTTACTTGAAAATAACATCTGTGCTGTCGAATATGAACTTAACTATTAAAGTTTTTATAAATAATTATTACTGGCTTTTTATATTAAGAAATGGATTAAAACATCTCTTTTATTTCCATTTCTATAAGAATGTTTTATTTACTCCGAGAATTAAATATTGAAATTTATAAAACTTTCTTTAAGAAAATATTTTGAGTTCCGTGAAACAAATATACTTTATGCATATTATCTGTCATGTATATAAATATATTCATAAAATTTTACTTATTCTTCTTATAGGGCAAAATTTATGAATACAACTAAATAAAATCTACAATGCAAAGCAAGGAAATGTAAAAATATTTAAATTGTTTGCAAATATTATCACTTACGCTAGAATATATTCAACATAACGCATTTTTAAAATGCTCATATTGCAATATATTTTATTAACGTAAATAACGTAAAGCTAATTGATGCTAGAATTACTAAATTAATTAGAATTATTTTAATTATAAGTTATATTTTTATATATGTATTCTATATGTATGTGAAATTAACGTATAACAGCTGAAGTGTGTTTTTGTAAGAAAGACAAGTATTGATATAAAAGTGGATAAAGTCATATTTAGAAAACGAATCAGTATAAGAAAACGCATACGTGATTGTCTGTTGTTTGATAAGAGAAAGTAGAAGTATTTTTCTATAATATTATTATTGTAAATTTATCACGTGATTATTTTGATTGTATAATTTATCGTCTAATTCACGAGCTTAATTTTCTATTGCTTTTTATTTTTAATAAATGCCTGGGACTTTATAAAATCCCTTTAATCGATGAAGAACTGTATGGTGAAATTAATTTATTATTATTGTTAATCTTACATTTACATTCTAATCATTATGTATGTTTTAATCTGAGTTCTTTGTCAAGAGAATGTATAAATTTTAATTTTTACTAAACGTTTAGGATTTTTTTAATGAATACGTTGTCGTTAACTGCTACATAAAAATAGATGAGTTGTAATTGTAAAATGCAATTAAAATTTAGTTAAAATAATAATATCCAGGATATACAATAATTTACCATAATATGATCGAGAATCATAAAAAAAAATTAATAGGCAAAATTTTCTCTATTTCAAATACATTAATATTATTGAAATGCACATAAGAAAATTATCACTGATAGATTTTACTGTATCTGTATTTTCTGTGTCTTTAATAAATAAACATAAATGTTATTCTATTACACTATTTTTAATAGCAAACCCGTTATTAGTATTTATTTTTAAGATGTAAAGCTTTTAACTTCCAGAATATTTTTATTTTTTATTATCTATACAAAAATAGTGAATACACAAATTTTCTTTTAAAAGTAGTTTCATTATATTCTAAAGTAATACAGGTTTTAGTTATTAAGAACCTATAAAAGGAAAAAAAACGTATGAAAAAGCAATAATGCATTCGATGCTTTTTTGGCTGTTATTGACTGACATATTCTTTTAAAAATGACAAAAAATTACTTATTAACAACTCATTCTCCAACCAGTAATCGATTCAAAATGAAAATGGACTCTTCAAACATCAACATTTTATTTATTTAATCATTGGAAGGATTTTTTTTCAAAAGACTCTTGAACATAAGATGTATTACCGAAACATTCTCATCACGATTTGCTCTTTAGCTGCATCATCTTAAATTTCCGCAGCACTTCGAGCTTCATCTTATTTTCTCTGACAACAAACTGTGATTTAGTAAATGAAATATCTTGCATGACCTGAATGAGAAATAGAAGGATTCTTTTATTTAGAATAAATACTGCTTTAAAAAATGCCGTTATAAACACCATACAAAAAGAATAATGTAAAATAACTTGAAATAAAATTTATTGCAAATATTATACAGTGAACTTGGAGTAATCGGAATTCTATCTATTCGAACTTTTAAATTTCAACTAATTTTAGTGTTAAAATTAATTCCACTCTTTCTATTTAATCAATGAACCCCCAAAGCTAATAAGAAAAGCGCCTTATCAAAGTAATCTTATTTGCAAAATTTAAAACAAATCGGATAAATTAAAGGAAATTAGCCCGTCCTTTCCCACTTTACAATTAATCAATGAACCTACAAAAATATCCAGGGCATCGCGTATCACAATGAATCTATTTACAAAATTTGAAGCAAATCGAATAATCGGATTCCATATAATTCTGCATGAAAAATCCATTATATAAATCAAAGGGGGGGGGGAATTACCTCCGGTCACCCTTTTTATACATAACCAATGAACTCCCATAACTAATCAGGAAAGCACCTTATGAGAATTAAACCATTTACAAAATTTGAAGCAATTAAGATAATTCTACAAGAAAAACCCGTTTATATATATTAAAGTTGGAATTAGCGCCTATTCATCCCCTTGTACTTAAACACTGAACACTCAAAAATAGTCCGGGAAGTGCCTTATTAAAATGAACTGATTTACAAAATTTGAAACAAATCGGATATTTTTTTTCAAGAGTTATCCCTCTACGTACATACATACATGACTTTAGGGTATATTAGCATTCAGGCTTTAATAGCATTTGAACTGAAAATGGCAAAACACGAATTAAAAACAATGATAAAACAAAAAACATAAAAAATATTGACGAAATATTTGAGTAATATGCTCCCGTCACGGGTGGAAAATGGAGAATAGAGAGGGGAGTTGTATAACATGAAAAAGTGGTCAGTTTGTTTTATTGATATATCACATGATGGGTTTCAAAAACAATAAAGCAAACGCCCCCTGGTGAAGGGTTGGAAAATTAGGGGAAAGTAAAGCGAGTTTCATAATATGTGTATGTTTGTATTCGAAAGCAACTCAGTCCGTGAATTTTAGAACAATCGGTGAGGAATTTTCGGTTATAAGCGATTTTGTACTAACGAACATTTACATTTTTAGTTATATAAATTTCTTAATCTAATTTTTTTATTATTTTTTAGTAATGCCTAAATTTTTGAGCCAGACTATCTCAAGTTTCATACATAAACTTATATATAATTCTATCTATGTAAATAATAAAACTTTAATACAATGAATATTTAACAAAATTAGAGAAATTTATTTTAGGATAAATTTAAAAGCACTGAAGTTATACATTGATTCCATAATTTATAAATCAAAATAACATAACAAATAAGTAATATTGTGTTTCTAAATAAAATATTCATTACAGGAAAAACACGCCCGAAAAGAAATGAATAAGTCGGATTCCATATAATTTCCACCAATTCATGAAATAAAATCAATAACTTTTCCTTTCATAGAACGTAACATTTGCTGAATAGGAATACGAAAAACAATGGATCAAATAGAACACTAAGAAAAATACATGTATGGAAGAAATATATATTGCATCGCAGAGCAAGAAGAATGCACTGAATTCGTAATGATGTTTGTCATAGTTCTTGAACAGTATACTTTTCTTAGCTTCCATGGTATATTTAGAAATACGTAATAAAGTTTATAGAATATTTATTAGGTACAAAGAAGAAAGTACAAAAAATATAACATTTTTAATTCAAGATTGGTGTGATCTTTTATGAAAATATCAATAAGAGAACGGAAATGAAAGAAAAGTTGAAGTTTTTGTTATGAGTGAAATAAAATATAATGACAATAATAATATCATAAAATATAATACATTGCATTTTTAGATACATTTTACTTTATGCAAAAATTCTCCAGATGTTAGTAAAGAACAGTTTGTATAAAAATTAAATTATAACAGAAATTCTAATTTAAAAAAAGGTTGTAAAATGTTTCGTGTTTAATGAGAAATAAGGGTTATAATATTTGTCCCAGGGCGGGCAGCACAAAACCGTAAGGTATCAAACACACAAAAAAAAAACCTTTATAATCCATGGAAGATTAGAAATAGAGGAATCTAATGGTCCATGTCTAACAAAAGTGAACTGGTGCATTAGCAAAAATTTAATACCACCAGTGGTTGACTCGTAGGTTTATCACTGTGTTTGTCCATCACACAAAGATATTAAAACATGGAGAAATGGGAGAAGAAACGCACAATGATAAAACTACGAGTCAATGATAGATGATATTAATTTTTTGCTAATGCGCCACTTCACTTCCGGCAAACATAGAACATTACATTTTCCTATTTCTACTCAGCCATAAAATAGAAGTTTTTGTTTCTTGTGCTTGATACCTAAGGGTATTGTGCTTTCGACTCCTGGACTATATATGTTGTAACCAATATATTAAAGGAGTAATCTATTTTACAGATTATAATTGATATCATGAAATACATGAAAAAAACCAAAGAACATGACTCTTATACGAAATCGAGCAAAAAAATACGATCTAGCAAGATTCGAATTCAAAAGAATTCATTTTGTTAGGTTTAGACAAACTCAGTACTGATAATTTTGTTTGCTATAAATCGAAAACTGTCAAGAAGATTTACATGAAACTAGCGGATCCGACAGACGTTGTCCTTCCTGGCACCGACTCCAGAAAATCAAATAAATGTACTTAAATATACTAATACGCACGATAAACACTACGCTCTTAATTTAAATTAATATTACAATCATGTAAGGAAATTATTTTTCACTCTTCAGTATTTTTTGAAGTCGGTTCAATTTTTGATAGAAAAGTTTATTTTTCTCATTTTTGTTAAAAGTTAACGATTTTCTGAAGTCAGTTAATCAAAATTATAATACAGGCTATATTACTGTAAAGCATACACGTTTGACAAAAGCGGGGTTCGAACACGCGATCTCTTTCTTCGAGAAGCAGAGCTTATATCTGGCGCCTTAGACCGCTCGGGCATTCCGTCCGCACTCTATTCATCGAACTTATTCAACACTTTTAATTAGCGAAAAATCACTAACTATTAGTTTTTGCCTAGTTACTAAAAAGTACTGAATCAATTTCGATTAAATGTGAATCTAAACCATCCTCAAATCCACTGGAACACACACACAAAATTTCATTAAAATCGGTTTAGTCGTTTAGGAGGAGTTCAGTGACATACACACGCACAGAAGATTTTTATATATAAAGATATGCCTCTTGTATTAATTCTGTGCCCAAAAAATGGACTCTTAAGATCAGGATTTAGAAAAAGTTCCTTTAGATAGGTTTAAACAAATTCAGCTCTGAAATTGCTGGTATACGTTGAAGAAGATTTTCATAAGACCTGGTTTTAATTTCAGCAGTGCACGCTGGGTCTGTGACTTAGTGGCTTTCATACAAATTTGAACGAACCTCAGAAGCTGACCTTTTCAATTAAAAAGAAGAAAAAATTAGAATCTAACCGCATTATATGTACAGAAAGATAATCTAAACATTCGCGATTTTGACATTCGCAGATGTTTGTTGGACACAACCTTCGCGAATGTTAATTGATTTCTGTATTTTTATATTTTTTAAAAGTAACAACATAAAAAAAATATTTTATGGAAGTACTTCTTTTGGATTTTGGAAAATTTCTCATTTAAATTTCAAATTTATACTCATATCTGCTATAAAACTATCTGCAGGCATTACACAAGACTCAGCAAAAAATATCTAATAACAAGCAACTTTTAAACTCTTTCATTAATTTCATTTTAGTAATATGTGTGAATCGTTTAATTCAAACGTTTTTTGAGAAGAAACATTTTAAATCACCATGTTTACGTTACATTACAAAATATTTCAAGAAAATTGTGAATCCCTTTCTTTACAAGCTTAATTGGTTTTTTCAATGGTTAAAAATTTTAATTAATTCAAGAAGTTAAAAATTACAGGCCAGTATTTTGAGGAAAATGCAATTTAAAATGAGCGATTTTATTTTATTTTTATTGCGAGGCAATAAGAAAAGCATATTTAAGCGTGCTTGTAATTACAAAATTTAAAATCGCGCTTTTTATGCACAAGCGTTGTTTATTATTATATACGTATTTATTTATTATGGAATATTTTTTTTCTTTAAAGTTATTACACTCATTATTACTTTCTTCTGTTTTCAGAAAAAAGTAATGAATTCGTGAAAATTTTTGAATCCCGATTTTTCACAGGTTTATATTTTTTTGTGGTCAGAGAACACAAAAGGCATATTTTTACAAATTGTCTGTCGGTCACTCCGTATGTGTCAAAAACGTTTTGGGCGCTCTATTTCAAGAACTAATGCATGCAATTTCACAAAATTTTGGATTCAGATGGACCTTGATTTAAACTAGAGCTGATTAGTTTTTGGTGTCTATCTCCCAACCAGTGGCACTGCTATGCTGCATTTTTCAAGATTTCTTCAATAGCTATATCTAAAAAAAGTGAACGTATTATTATAAAATTTCAGAATTTATTAATTCATATATATAACATGTATGCAATATAGTGCTGATTACTTTTTGGTGTAAATCGCCCAACAGATGGTGCTCTTATGTGACATTATTCATGATTATCACACTTGCTCTTTCTCAGTAACTAATACACGAATTTTCTTCAAACTTCATATTTAATTAGTCCCTGATTTAAGTTATTATTGTTTAATTTTTCGAGTAAATCGCTCAACAAATGGCGCTTTTATCCAGACTTTTCATGATTTCTGCAATGATTCTATTTAAAAAACTAATGCATGGATTGTCATCGAACTTCAGATTCAGTTAGATCTTGACATAAATTAAGATTCATTAATATTAATTTATTATTTTTTATTTAAATTTCTTAAATATTAAAATGTTGTTTTGTCGTCGAAAATAAACCTACGTACACAATAATTACGGATATAGCGTATCTAGAATTGACAGTAAAATCGATTACAGAATCCTGAAAGCAAGTATATAGAACTTGCTTAGATGGCCATTTACATATTAAAACAAACGCAAACTTAATTTTTACATATATTTTCTTATCTTAATAAAATTATGTTAAATAGTATAAAAATTAAGTAGTGAGTTCAGTGAAGCAGAGATGAAAACATAATTTTTTATATATTCGTTAATAATTTTTTTCTTGATTCATTCGATATGTTTTCCATATTCATATTTTTTTATTATTATTTTTAATTAAATGTCAATTAGCAATATTTTTTATATGATATGCAAAGAAGATTATTCATTCTTAATTTCCAAAAATATTGCAAATAACTTATCTGCCATGAATGATATGCTTAAAATGATTATATTTATAAGGAATATAAAACAGGAAATTGAATCAATGTTTAAGACACTGAAAAAAACATCACATAAAAAAACCAAAAAACAATTGAATCCTCTAGAAAAGTATATTTTCATAGCCTAGAATGATTTTTTGATATTGTATTTGTAAAATTCAAACAAACATGGAAATCTAGTAGGGGAGACCGGGGCTAGTAGTGACATTTTTGACATTTTTTATTTTAGCCCTAAGATTTGAACTGAAGCGAAACATTTAGCGTATCATATCATTAGAGTCAGTTTTGCATAACATATTTATAAAACTACTATTGACATTATTAATGTTTTTCATAACGCAAAATGAATTCTGTGTAACCTCGAAATTTGTCAATCCCCGATACGGGGTAACTTGTGACATGCTTGGGGCAAATTGTGACATATAAATGACTCATACAAGTACATTGTAGCATATACAAATTATGTAAGAAAGGCGATTAAATGGGATATGTTAAATCAAGAATGAGAAATTTATTCATTTATATCATTCTTAACACAATAAAACACTTTCGTGTTTTAATAATATTGTAAATCAAATAAAATTAAATAGTTAAATTGTTAACACTTGAAAACTCTTCAACCTTTATAAAGATACTTTTAGAGACACTTAGCAATAAAAAAATTGTGTTAATCAGGAAAGAAATAAAAAGTAAGTCAACACTAATCTTTAGCCATATAGATCTTTGACTTAGGAGCCTACTATAACGTATAGGCCTATATCCTATATTTTTAATCACTCATTGTCATCGCTTGATTTAGCGTCTGATTTGCAGTTAATACAAATATAATAAGGCTCATTTTTGATACATTTGACATACACCCATCTTTTACATTTCATGCATTGCACGAAGTCTTCTCCGGATCTAGTAAGTTTGTATTGCTCCAAGCAAACTAGACATAAGCAATTTTCGTCATCTTCAGAGCTATCCAATACTTGCATCTCCTCTTTTTTCAATAACCTGGGTGTAATTTTTTTATGCACTGCTTGGTTTTTCCATGCAGTTTCTTTTTTGCTTTTTCTTCTTCAATTTGTTTTCTGCGTTCTTTTGCTTTTTGTTCTGCTCGAATTTTCTCATTTACAGGTGTGCTTGTTAGAATGGCAGATTTCAAACATTTACGAATAGATCGCTTGACTTTTCAAGATCATGCTTTAGGAAGTGGTCTTATTTCTCTAAGACTTACCACTGACACATTGCTATTATCAATTGTCATAGAATCATCTAATTCAATGAGATTTCTAACTTCTGAAGACGATCCTGCAATCTCACCATCATTGATTAAAGTTATTGCTGAAGGGCTTGGTTTTTTAACAGTTACATATTTACTATTTTTTTTTCATTGTCATTCGCTCTCATCTCCGATACATAACGGCCGATCAGTTACTGAGGAACATAGGAAGACTTCATCTTTAAAAATGTTCTTATTAAATTCCCAAATCCCACTACAACGAAATCCTGCTTGAATGTTTTTTGGAGTGGCAGCACTAGTAAGAGCTATTTTGACAATACCTGGTATGTCGTAGATCGACACAGAGCTTTCAAGATGCGGTTTGAACCATCTACATACAGCCTGTTCTAGAATTTTTTGAACGGTCCGTATGCTGACACATTATGGGGCTGTAATCTGTGACTCGTATGAAGTGGAAATGATAAAAAAAATCACTCCGTTGTCCATGCAATAATCGAAAATATCAATATTTCGATGAGAACTATGGTTATTAAGCAATACTAAGACTGGTGACTCTTTCGAGCACATTACATTTTTAAAACGAAATGTTTCATGAAAAGTAAAATGTCAGGTCCTGTAATCCATCCACTTGGGTTTGATGTTCCGCAACAGTCTATGGAACTTTCACGAAAAACAATGAGCTTAAAAACTTACGTGGAAATACAAACATCGGTGGCACTGAATTACTCAGAGCGTTAATGCCATTAACTATAGTTACTTTGCATCCCCTTTCTGCAGAGGTCATTCCACCAACTGCTTTTTTACCCTTTTCTGAAATTATTTTTACAGGTTTATGCACTGTTACTACTTCCGTATCATCAAGTTATTAAAAATAGTTCTACATTATGTTTATTAAAATTTGTATTTCTACTCAAACTTGTTACTTCAGGAACTCGAAAGGAAATTGTAGGATGTCGTTGAATAAACTTAATCGACAAATTAGCACTTGCAGTTTTTTTGTTAACCAATTTTCAGGCATATTTATGTCATTTTTAATGGCAAACTCACAAGCTAAATTTTGCAGTTCTACAGGACTAATTCCATAAAATATATTCGCTAATTGTTTGGCGTATTCACACAACTCCATCTCCTTTTTTGATGTAAATATCATAAGCGGTTTTTTATATCCCATTTTAATATTTCGTTCCGTATTAATACTCTTCGTTTTTTCATATATATAAGGAGGGACATTCGGTTTACAATGAACAATTCTTGGGTTTTCCTTAAACTGTACTTTTCAGATTTAATTTCTATTGCAGCCCTTTCATAATCTACTAAAGTAGCTTTAGCATTTTCAGTAGGCCTCTTGTAATTTTGCACCCTTTTTCCTGAAATATAAAAGCCTTCATTAAAAATTATGCTAGGGTAAGTAGTGACACTGTCACAACGTGCCTTTTAAACTTCGTCACAACTAGCCCCGCATTACGCCATTTTGAACTTTATTCATTAGTTTCCGAAATGTTGACATGATTAACAAATGAAATACATAGAATAACAGATCAAAATATAATCATTTAAATAATGTTAAGGAAGTTTACATAACTTAGTATCGTTAGTGGCAATGACGATTCAAATGGAGGTCGCAAAATTTAATTTTACGATAGAAAACAAGATAAATATTGTTATCTAGAAAACAACGCGACGCTATACTTTAAAAAATACGCAGCACATTGAGACAATCAACCTCTTCACTCACATGACGCGACAGGTGCTGCAACCTATTGGCTCAGTCAAAAAGCTCAATGGCACAACTTGCCCCTGGCACAACTAACCCCGGTCTACCCTACTTAAAAATCGCTTTTTACTAAAATTATTGATTATTCCTATTTGTTACTTAATAAATGTTGAAATTAATTGTCAGTACAAATCCTCGTAAGTAAAACAAGTTCAACTTTACTTGTTGGAATATGTTATAGTACCACATTAAAAAAATGCATTCAAATTCATTTTGTAATCAGTTTGCGATAATCTTCTTCGGTCCCTGCGTCCTCATTCGCAGACCTCTATTCTTTTACTTATGAAAATTAAAATGTCTGATTTAAAAAAAATTAATAACCCAGTTATTAATAGCGCAATGTTCTTTGTGTTGAAAGCATCGATTAAATGTCCGTATCTAAGCTGAATCCCTCATAAAATAAATGTTATTTTCATCTGAGTTTGCGAAATGCCTAAATATATCCAAAGAATTTATTTGTTTAAAGCTCTTAAATTTGTGATTGCGTTAATTTAGGTTAATGGTTATTAAATTGATGATTTAAGGGGATTGTTAGTTTCATTTCCATATTTTTTAGCCTAAATTATCAATGGCTTAAAGAATCAATTTCAGAAAAGATATTTTTTCTGTCATTTACAGTGTCATTTTATTTAGATAAAACCAATGTATAAGTATTTGTATTATTATTTTCGCTCGAAACTGAAGAAGTTATACTTCTATGTTCGATCGTGAAAAAAAAGTAATCACTCACTGCTCACTTCTGACAAAATTATGTAGAAGAAATTTAATGATACCGTACGATTGTAAATAAAGGTTACTTTTAAAGAATGCGCATAAAACTTGTTTAGATGACCATCTAAATATTAAAACAAACCCAAACTTCATTTTTTGAAATAAAAGTATTCAGTTTTAACAAGTTATTTCATATCTTCTGTTTAAACTATGTCTAGACACAAAATTTCAAATTCTTTGAATGATAAGTTTTTGAGTTATAAGGATTCAAAATTTAGTTCTCTTAACACTAAATTACATTTTCATATTTTTATTAATATCTCCTGAAAATATATTCCTTGTGTGCTAATTTTTATGTAGTAATAATAGTAAAATAATCAAACGCAAATACATTAAATTTTCCATTTTTACAATTTTATGATATGAATTAGGATTTATGAAATTAACATTCGAAAAATTGATGTATTGCAACCTACATTTTCTTTTTGTAGATTTAGATTTATTAAGTCTTTCTCTATGAAAATCCAGAAATTCAAATTTTTTTTTCAAATTATGCTCTAAAAAGAGTCAAAATGATGATTTAAGATGCCGTGTTTGATAGAAGTGGCAATATATTTAGAAACTTCTTATGCTATCCTGTAATTCATCCGTCTTCAATGATTGTTTGAGTCGCGCTTAAAGTGCCTTGATCTAGAAGCTACATCTCTCGGTCAACAATCGAGTACCGAATTTCAATTTAGGTAAAGCCTTAAAATGTGGTCGTTTTAAAATATCGTTTTAAAATTGTCACCTACGCAAATTTTATATACATCATTTAATAGTAAACATTATTTCCAATCATCTGGCACCAGTAACTTTCTTCTACGACAAATTTTTGTAGAGTTTGTAGGGAGTGCCTACTTTTTCTATTCCACGACTGTACATGCATTTTGAATACAGATAACATTAAATTTTTATGCAACGTAGTGAAAATCAGATTTGCGTTGAAAGAAACAACTCAAAAAATTAAAACGATATATCCAAGATAATTTTGAATACTGGAGCTTATTAAAAACTCATTTACTGTCTGCTTTATATCAATCCTATTTTGTCAAATAAAATTTTAGAATTTGTCAAAATCTATTGGAAGTCCTTTTCCGGAAGTTTACTCAATATGTTATAAACATAAAAACTTATATAAGTTTTAAAGAAAACATTCATTTTCATTTTCATTCATTTTCATTTCATTCATTTTCATTTTCATTCATTTTCAGATAAACGACAGTTCATTTTCTTTAAAAGTTGAAGCCTAACAATTAAAAAAAAAGGTGCAGATAGGAAAAAATAAATCACATATACTAGACACACTACCAGAAACAGTAAGAGCACCACCAATAAGACAAAACTTTCGTAACAAAAACGCAAACTGGAGTATGTTTTAAAGCATTATTCGTGTAAATAATTAAAAAATATACTAAGGGTTTATATAACTTTCTATGTTGGAAGTCAGTTGAAAGTTACTAATGCAGGGTAAGTTATTATTGATAGTTATTAGTGCAAGTCATAATGCATAGTTAAATTCCCATATCTGTAATTTAAAACGTTATCCACACATTCCATAAAAACATTTTACGTTCTATTCTTTTTAACTAAATTTGTATTCTCTACATCAATTAAGAACACTATAAAATACAGTTTTAAGCACATTGGGGAATATGTTTTATCTGCACGTGAGAATTTTAACTTACATGTTGATATAAAATATACTTTTTTACCCGTTGTAATGGGAATAATTAATATTCCTGTTTGCACCAACTCATTGGATCAAGTTATAAGTTTTATAAAATTGAATATATTACAGGCTGTAAAAAAAATTGAATTTTTGAAAAAAGTATGAAGAAATTTTTAAAACGTGTTTAATTTCTTTTTTAATTTAACGAATATTCCAATTGCAGCACTCCAATTTCTAGGCAGTGTTTATGAAGACTTCTTTCAAAATGCCAGGTTATCGTACAATCATTATCTAATGGCAGTATCATCTGCCATTATGTATCGTTACAATCATTATATGTAGATTAAAGTTATCGCTTAGTAGAAGTCACATGAAAAAATTTACTGACTTTTTTGCATAATTCCTTGTTGGAGATATAAGCTTCAATAATGTATCACCACTGTTCTAAAAAAAAAGTGATGAAAGCAGGTATCAATCCTTGTCGAAATTAATTTAAACTCCGTTTTCTACGATTTTTTAGGCACGAATATAACAGAATCTTGTGTCACATCTGACGGTTTTTGAAAAATCTATTCTACTTGACTCTTTGGAAATACATATATTAATATTGAAAGTATCCGCGGTATTACGTTTAAAACGTCAATTTCTATGAAAATTCACATTTTTTTACTATTTGATTTTCTTATAGAACAAACATTTCTGTTTCTAAATCTGTTTTTATTTTTCTTGTACACTTATTAGAAATGAAATTAGAGCTTTTTTAAAAAAAAGCAGACGACGTTAATTTTAAACCGAAGTTAAAACTTTAAGTGCGTTTTCTGAAAAACTTAATTTTCATCAGAAAATGTAAACGACGATTGCTCTAACTCAAATTTTTATTGTTCTAAAACCATGAAATTTTTTGTGTATTTTTTCATTAATGTCTAGAGCAACCATACTCAACCTTTTATTCTTGCGGACTACAAACATATCTTTGTGATGTTAAATGGGCCGAAACATACTACAAAAGGACAAAAAAAAGAACAGTAAATAGTACAATAAACTTAAAATTATTTGTATGGAGTTTGTAGCATTTGTCTCAGAAAAAATATTACCAAAATAATTCAACACCACTATTTCCAAATGTAAACTTCATGGAACATTTTTGGTGCAGAAATATTTTGCAAAGATTTTTGCTCGAAAATAGTGGTGTAAAAGAAGTTTGGTCCCAAACACGTTCAACTCTAAATAATAGTATTAGAATATAATAATATATGCAAATTTTCTAAAAAAAAAAAAAAAAAAAAATCTCGTTCAATCTTTTGCTTGATGCAAAAACTTTTTATTGTTATTTTCTTCAATGCAGAAATATATAGCAGACATTTAACTAATATATAATCCAGACATTATAATGCAGACTACATAATGCAGACATTTAACTAATTTCGAATAAAGTCTGATTAATGTTGAAAATTAAGCAATGTATACACCACTAAAGCAAGAAATAGGACATGTGAAAAGAACATTTGACTAAGAAAACGACATTGAGATGCGTTAACGTAATTTTAAATTAATTATAAATACAGGATAGATTTGTTTTCCATGAAAATATATAAAACTAGTTGGATGTACCAATCCCAAAACTTTTTTCTATCTCATACGTACATTTCAATATTTCAAAAGTTAGTTACAAATGTTAATGCGTTAATATTATTGATTCAATACCATGCCGACTATGATTTTCATCTTAAATTTCCATTTCAGTCAATTAATCGGAGTAAAAACGAGTTTCCGTATCTGCACGAGCCGATGAACAGTATAATGATAGGCAGATTTTTTTTCAAATACAGTAAGGATCTTCTCGCCACACACCCCTCCCCCAAATAATCCTTAAAAAAATTTTAGTTCAGCTCTATGCATAACTTCAAACATTTTTTTTAAGGTAAAAAAATAAAAATGGCGCAGACATCGCGATATAGCGCCTCCATCCGGCGGATTTTTTTTCAAATTCAGGGAGAGCCTGCTGACCATAACCAAGCACTTATACAAAAAATTTCTTTCAATTATATACATAACTTCATACATTTTTCTGTGGTAAAATATTGAAAATGACACAAGAATCGCTTTTGCAGCGTCCCCTTCCGGCGGAATTGAGGAATGACAATTAGCCATAGCCAAAAACTTAAAAATTTTCGTTCAATTCGATGCATCACTTCATACACTTTTAGTTGGTTCAATATTGAAAATGGCACAAAAAATGTTATTTCAGCGCCCCCCCCCCCTTACGGCATAATATTTCAAATTCCATCCAATACCAATCAAATACCATTCAAATCCATTTCAAATCCATAAATCGTGTAAATGCATCGAAAACCGGAAGTCGAAAAAAAATTCGATTATAATACTTTCTTCTACTAGTCCGGGAGCCGACCGTCGATTTACTTATGTATCGAGTAAAAGGACCGGACATACATCAAAATGTAGGTCTCAATGTGCACATTAAGAATTTCACTGTCTGCCAGGTTCTATCCTGCCGGAACGCAAGGCAGCCGCACTTTTATGACGTCAATTTTGAGTGTTTACCTATGTATCGAGTACAAGGACCAGACATACATCAAAACGTAGGTCTCAATGTGCACATTAAGAACATAACTGGCTGCCACATACATCGAAATCTAGGTTTCAACGTGCACATTAAGAATATCGCTCGCTGCCAGGTCCTATCCTGCCGGAACCCGGTGGCAGCCGCACATTTATGACGTCAAGTTTGAGTGTTTACCTATGTATCGAGTAAAAGGACTAGACATACATCAAAACGTAGGTCTCAATGTGCACATTAAGAATATAACTGGCTGCCACATACATCAAAATGTAGGCTTCAATGTGCATTAAGAATATCACTGGCTGCCAGGTCCTATCCTGCCGGAACCCAGTGGCAGCCGCACTTTTATGACGTCAATTTTGAATGTTTACCTATGTATCGAGTACAAGGACCAGACATACTTCAAAATGTAGGTCTCAATGGGCACATTAAGAATATCACTGGCTGCCAGGTCCAACCATGTAGGAACCCGGTGGCAGCCTAGATTTTGATGTATGTCCGGTCCTTGTACTCGATACATAGGCAAACACTCAAAATTCACGTTATAAATGTGCGGCTGCCACCGGGTTCCGGCAGGATAGGACCTGGCAGCCAGTGATATTCTTAATGTGCACACTGAGACCTACATTTTGATGTATGTCGGGTCCTTGTACTCGATACATAGGCAGACATTCAAAATTGACGTCATAAAAGTGTGGCTGCCACAGGGTTCCGGCAGGATAGGACCTGGCAGCCAGTGATATTCTTAATGTGCACATTGAAACCTACGTTTTGATGTATGTCTGGTCCTTGTACTCGATACATAGGTAAACACTCAAAATTGACGTCATAAAAGTGCGGCTGCCTTGCGTTCCGGCAGGATAGGACCTTGCAGCGAGTGATATTCTTAATGTGCACATTGAAACCTATATTTTGATGTATGTGGCAGCCAGTCATATTCTTAATGTGCACATTGAGACCTACGTTTTGATGTATGTCTGGTCCTTGTACTCGATACATAGGTAAACACTCAAAATTGACGTCATAAAAGTGCGGCTGCCTTGCGTTCCGGCAGGATAGGACCTGGCAGACAGTGATATTCTTAATGTGCACATTGAGACCTACATTTTGATGTATGTCCGGTCCTTTTACTCGATACATAGGTAAATCGACGGTCGGCTCCCGGACAATACTGAAGAAAGGAGAAAGTAACAACATTGAAGATCTGAAATAATTTTTTAATCGTATTTCAATTTTTATATATGTTACAGGCCAAAGCCGATTTTAAGCCAAACTAGATTGGCCTAGGCAAAACCGGTCTATCCTAACGCCCATCGGATAAACTAGTTTTTCCTAGCCCAAACCGGTCTATCCTAACATCCATCGGATAAACTAGTTTTTCCTAGGCCAAATTAGTCTATCCTAAGGTCCATAGGACAAACCAGATTTTCCTAGGCCAAACTAGTTTGGCCTAACTTTTATAGGATAAACTAGTTTGGACTGCTGTTTATTAGTCTGAACTAGTTTATCCCAGGCCAATTCAATTTGGCGTGATTTGATTGAATTTAACGACCGCCTCAACGCCAATATTCTTGTTTGTCCTAGGCTGATCTAGTTCATCCAAGGCCAATGTAGTTTTACGTGTTTTTAGCTCACAGAAATATTGGGCTCACATGTTCTGTATATGCATGTACGCATCTATGTACGTATGTACGTAACGCGATAACTCTTGATAGAGATATCCGATTTGCTTCAATTTTGGATGTAGGTTCATTCTGATAAGGTACTTTTCTGATTAATTTTGGGAATTCATCGGATAAGAATAAAAGGAGGCGAACGGGAGGCTAATCTCCCACCGTTAGTTTAGAGAAATGGATATCATGCAGAATTATCAGTTTTCATTAAAAATTTTAGGATGTAGGATCATTGTGACAAGGCGCCTCCGTGATTAGTTGTGGATTTTTATTGTTTAAGTCTAATAGAAAGGGCAATGTAGGTAACACAACATAATTTAGATAAATGGTTTTTGATGCAAAATTGACGAATTTGTTTCAAATTTTAGATATAGGATATAGGTTCTTTTTGATAAAGCGATTCCCTGAATAGTTATGGGGGTTTAATGGTTAAGTAGAAAGGGAAAAATGAAGGATTACCTCTTATCAAGGAAAAACTAGTTTATCCTATGGACATTTAGGTAAACAAGTTTGGTGTAGAAAAAACTAGTTTATCCAATTGGCGTTAGGATAAAATGCTTTGGCCTAGGCTACTCTAATTTGGCTCGAAATCCGGTTTTGCCGATAAAAAACATGTCTCTCACAAGAATAAGTATATATGTGTATAGAGTCATTGCTTATAACATCAATACAGAAATTCAACATGTCCACAGTAGAGACATGATGCATTGTACATGGTGTTTACTTTTTTTTCTGCAGACTCCTGCCAACTGAGACCAGACATGCATTTATTATTATTATTATTATTATTATTATTATATATTATTTTTGCATATTCAAGCCAGATCGGAGCTGAACATAATTTGGAATCCAACAGCGTTTTCCATTTTTGAGAAATTAATTACCTGTCGACATATAAGCTGTTCTTGTCACGGAGTCAAGTTTTTCTTTTTCGTAAAGTCATAAGCGGAAATTCGATTCAAAACGTAGATTTAATAGCATTTTCTCAAAGGTACATAGCTTTTATGAAAAAATGGATAACGCCATTCGATTACATATTTTCTGAGTCAGAATGCCTGTTAATCTTATGCATTTCCGAAAACGAATTAGTTCTTAAATGTTTTAAGGTGTAACTCTTTTGGATTTGAGAAAAGCCTTAAGGAATGACAGAGAAACATATTCACAAACCTACTTTTTACTAAACAGATTCAATAGTTATGATGGTTATAACTCTCCTTTTTAGGTGCGTTCGTAAATATGTAAATACGTAGCACCTATAGTTGTCGCTCAGTCCGTCCGTCTGTCCGTCTATAAGTGCGTCCGTCTGTCCGCATATAACAACGCAAAAACTACCCAACTGAATCATTTGAAGTTTAAATTACATAATTATTGCGTAATTTTGTCGAGTCATTTCAAGTTTTATGAAAATCGAATGGATAGATCAATTACAGGGACAATCAAAAGTATTCCGTTACATTACGGTCAATAGGGAAAAAAGTTTCAAATGAATTTTAATGGTGTTACACTCATTCGAATACAATACGATTGACATGAATCTATGAAATATATGCTAAAACATACATTCTGTACAATCTGTGATGTAAAGAATGTTTATTATTAAATTGCAGGGTAACACAAAAGTATTCCACTGCATAATGCTATATGGAGAAACATTGTTTGGGGCGTGTTTTAGTTATATTAAATTACTTCACATTTTATGAATAAGATATAAGTTGCTGAGATGTAATAAAAATTACTTCCTGCATATTTACAGGAACACAAAGATACTGTATCAGAAGTATGCACTACTATATCAGCAAGATCTGAATATCTTTAAAACATCGTTATCGTACGAACACACATTATTTGCTACGCTTCACGTGCAATTTCCAACTTGTTTCTTTCGTTATAAATTATATTAGTTATTTAATGAATCCCTATTTGAATATTGAAAGGTTTAAGAATCGAAATAATCAATAATACGCTGTGTATTTAATATTCTGTGAACACATAGTAATTAAAAAATACATTGTAAATTTATCCAGTAAATATGTATGCAATGTTTTTTAAAGGAATACTAACTGTATGTTAAGCAAAATCTGAATTTTTTGTAGAAATTGAGTAGGGCCAGATTGAGCCGGACTGAGTCTCTTTTCACTGATTTTTGAACAGGCAGGGCTCGGGCTTAACTTTAAATTTTTCTATCTGGTAACGGCAAAATAGCTTTCCTTCGGGAAAGGCGGGACCCGGGCCACGAAATTCCGGCCCATGCAAACCTCTGACAGTATTCTACAACCCTTCGAATAAAAGACATTATATAAGTGTGATGACAAAACCACTTTGCACAAGGCTAGCTATGGAGCAGTAGTCGGGATCAGTATTAAAAAGAATATTGCCCAATTAAACTGATGGCTTTGCATTCACAGGTTGTTTACACTAATTGTGTATTACAGCCTTATTTTTTTAAAGAATAACACCCTCGAAAAATAAAGTAAGTTGAATTACTTTTTCTTATTTCTTCCAATTATACTTAACCATTGAACCCCCAAAACTAATCACAGATACATTTTATAAAATAAAACAATTATCTAAAATTTGAAGCAAATCGGATAATTCTGCTCAAAAAAATCTTCTTCTGATTTAAGAAGGGTAATCCCCCATTTCTCCCTTTATACATAAATCCCTAATCCCTCAAAACAATTCAGGGATTCACTTTATAAAGAAAAAATCTATGTTCAAAATTTACGGCAAATCAGACAAACCTGCATACAAACCCATTTATCTAATTTAAGGAAGGCGATAAAACGTCCACTACTCCAATATACTTAACCAAAAGGAAAAACCCAAATTAATTAAAGAAGCGCCTGATCAAATGAATTCATGTCCAAAATTTTAAGCAAATTGGATAATTCTGTACTATATCAAATTTATCTAATTTAAGGAAGGAAATAAATTGTAAGTTTTCCTCTTATATTTAACCGAAGAACCATCAAAATTAATCAGTGAAGCGCTTCATCAGAATGGACAAATCCAAGATTTGCAGCGAATCGGTTAATTATGTATGAAAAGCCCATTTGCCAAAATTAGGCGGGACCCCCCTCCCCCCCCAGTTCTTCCCGTTGTTCTTATTCAATTACCCCCCAAAACTAAATAGGGAAGCGCATTACCAGAATTAATTTATTTCTAAAATTGGAAGCAAATCAGTATATTCTGCGTGAAAAAGGCATTTACATAAATTATGGGGCGTTACCTTTATTCCCCCCTCCCTTTATACTTAAACAATGAACACTCACAACTAATCATGGAGGCGCCTCAAGAGAACGCTCCTATACCTAAAATATGAATAAAATATGCTAATAATGCATGGAAACCCATTTAATTGAATTGAGGGAAGGGGCTAATCAGCCTTTCGCCCCCCCCCCCTTATTCTTCTCTAATGACTTCGCATAATCAGAAAAGCTCCTCATAAGATAAAACATACATTGAAAGTTGATGCAAATCGAATATTTCTATCAAGAATTATTGCATTACGTACTTACGTACATATATTGATACAGACCCTACGGGTACATTAGTTCTCAGGCTTTGGTAACCTGGTAATATAAAAACACGTCAAATTACATTATTTCTATCAAGAGCTATCACGTTATGTACATACGTACATACATATATACAGAACCTGTGAGTCCATTCTTTCTCTGGCTTTAACGCCCGTGAGCTAAAAACACATAAAACTACATTGGCCTAGCATAAACTAGATCAGCCTAGGACAAACAAGAATGTTGGCGTTGAAGCGGTCATTGAATTCAGTAAAATTACGTGAAAATAAATTGGCCTAGGGTACACTAGTTCAGACCAATAAACAGCAGCCTAAACTAGTTTATCCTAGAAGAGTTAGGCCAAACTAGTTTGGCCTAGGAAAATTTAGTTTCTCCTATGGGCCTTAGGATAGACTAGTTTGGCCTAGGAAAAACTAGTTTATCCGATGGGCGTTAGGATAGACCGGTTTGGCCTAGGCCAATCTAGTTTGGCCTAAAATCGGATTTGGCCTGTAACATATATATATAATTTGATTACGTTAGCCTCTGGCCGCACGAGAAAGATCGTCTAGCCGCACGTTCAGCATGGCTGATCTAGAGTGTAGTGACTAAGGCATAGTCCATGTCAATTCAGGCAGCCAAAGAAAAAATCTTACCTTCATAGTCTCAGAAGTTCTTTGCTTGAACATATGTTAAAATTCAGGAAAAAGTAAAATTCCCATAATTTTTGGTTTTCCCCAAAAAAATTTCTGGACCGAGATACAGGGTGCCAAAGATGGCATCCCAAGCACCTTTTCCCGTTTGCGATTTTCGAAAAAAAGTTTAAAGTGCTCTATCTTTGAAACAATGCAAGATATCTCGTCGCAGTTTATTTTATTTTAAAGATAATATTTTTCTGCAAGATGTACTCTATTTTGAAATATGTATTTAATTATTTTTACAGCAGCCTTCTAAAAAAAATTTTTTTTTAATCAAAAATAATTTTTTTCTCAAAAATGCCAATCTTAAAAATTTTGATTTTTTTACTGTTAGTCAATACTATTGAGTACTACCTTCACTGTAAAGGAGAACTTCCACTTTTGAGTTTAACAAGTTTTAGAATTATTTCAAGAATTTAGAGAATTTTACAGGAATTGCATGTCAAAAGTTCCAATAATAGTCTCTCAATTTTTGTTTAATTGTATCATATATAGCCTATTACATATCCTAAACAAGTTAGAAATCATGCGTCAAACATGGTAAATGAGATGAATTCATATTATGACTAGTTTTATAAATATTTAGATCTTGGTGCAATAAGTATTACACTCTTGTGAAAACTGGCATGAATACAAAATTTATTATGTTTCTATATATTAAATTCAGTAATATGAAAGAAATATGAATCCATCTTAAAAAGAACGTAATCACCAGGCAACCTAGAATCATTACCTATAATGGGATATTTAATTATGTACGATAGAATTTAATAGAATGAACAATCATCTATTAATATCATAGTGATGGGTATATTCATCTATTAATATCATAGCACCTATATTGCACAAACTTTGAACAGCAAGCAAGAAGAAATTTCATTTGTCCAACCAAGATCTCTGAAACAATTGCAAAATATTCAGATTCACAATTTATAAAAAGGAATTTTTGTTGCTTGTGTATATTACTGTGAGTGGTTGGATTGCAAAGGTAAATGATATCAGTTGTTTATGAAATTGTCGTTAACTTTATGCTCCCACATGGATCGGCTGTTGGATATAGATTTCCACCTGCAAGACAGTAACACCACCAGCAGTGTTCACTTCCTATTCACAATGTTTTAAGGATTATGGAAGCCCCAGACCCTATTAGTTAAACAGGAAGGCATCACTAAATATCAAAGGAAGATACAGATACTGTTCAACAAATTATAAAGTCTATGAATTTCTAATTTCAGTTTTAAGCTGAGTACACTGGAAGTAATATGTTTTGAAACTTATACATATATTTTGTAAGCTTTAGTGTATGTTTTTTTTTCTTTCGTAAGCTATTTTTAAAGCTGTCAGTTTCTTATACTTATTAAGAAATAAAATCCTAAGTCGAACAAGACTAAGATTTTTATTTCCTGAGACCAGTATGTGATTGTCATACAGGAACTGGTAAAATATATGGCAAAATTTTACATGTGTTTCAATAACTTGTCAAAATCAAAAGTGGAAGTTTTCCGATATAAGAAAGGCAGTAAGTACTCAATGGTATTAATCAACAGCAAAAAAGTAAATAAATTTAGGATTGGCATTTTTGATTTCTTTTAATTAAAAAAAAAATCAAAAGGCTGCATCAGAAAATATGAATACATTTTTTCAAAATAAAATATATCATTTCAAGCAAAAAAAAATACCTCCAAAAGAAAAAAAAAAGCAACAAATGTTGTGAAAAGGGTTGTCAAGTGTTATGAAAGTCAATTTAAAACTTTGAAAAAAAGACACTCATAAATATTTTATTCATCCTGTTAAATCCTATCACGCATAATTAATTCAAACATATCCCATGATAGGTAATGATTCTAGGCTGCCCTGGTGATTGCGTTCTTTTTAAGATGGATTCATATTACTTCCGTATTACTGAATTTAATATATAGAAACATAATAAATTTTGTATTCATGCCAGTTTTCACAAGAGTGTAATACTTATTGCACCAAGATCTAAATATTTATAAAACTAATCATAGTATGAATGCACCTCATTTACCATGTTTGACGTGTGATTTCTAACTTGTTTAGGATATATAATAGGCTACATATGATACAAATAAACAAAAATTGAGAGACTTTTACTGGAACTTTTGACATGCAGTTCCTGTAAAATTCTCTAAATTCTTAAAATGATTCTAAAACTTGTTAAACTCAAAAGTGGAAGTTCTCCTTTACAGCAAAGGTAGTACTCAATGGTATTGACTAACATTAAAAAAATCAAAATTTTTGAGATTGGCATTTTTGAGAAAAAAATTATTTTCGATTAAAAAAATTTTTTTTAGAAGGCTGCTGTAAAAGTAATTAAATACATATTTCAAAATGGAGTATATCTTTTAAAGCAGAAAAATATTATCTTTAAAATAAAATAAATTGCAACGAAATATCTTGCATCGTTTCAGAGATACAGCACTTTAAACTTTTTTTCGAAAATAGCAAACCGGAAAAGGTGCTCGGGATGCCATCTTTGGCACCCTGTATCTCGGTCCAGAAATTTTTTTTGGGGAAAACCAAAAATTACGGGAATTTTACTTTTTGCTGAATTTTAACATATGTTCAATCAAAGAACTTCTGAGACTATGAAGGTAACCCCCCTGCCTGAATCGACATGGATTCGGCCCTTAAAGAATCAACTCTAAATCACTTTTTTATTGATAGATAGCTATTATTATGAAGACTTACACGTAAAATGATTGATATTTTCTACACATTGTATATAATTAAATATAGGACTAAATATTTAGCATTTAAGTAGAATCAATTGTATTCTATATAATTGCCAAAGTTTGTCGCCCCAGTATCGTGATCAGTAGCAGCAACTACTGCGATTCCGAGGGGTCGGGCTTGAATCCTGGTAAGACATGGATGTTGTGCTGCCCCTTTGTAATGTTACATGGTAAAAGAAATGGATACAATTCTAAAGGTTCTGATTTGTCGGATTGTATATTATGATAAATATGTAATGGATAAAAAATTCTGATTGGTCGGATTGCATAATGGATCTTATGTTCTTGCAATACTGTAAATGGATTCGTCTGTAGTATGCATTTCAATGAATAAATAATCATCTGTGTTTCCTTTGGATTTCCGTATGTCGACTAATTTCTAGTTTATTATACTCATGTTTAATATGCACATCTTGAAAAAAAAGTTTTTTGTTATATGCACTTTTTTTAAAATGGTCGGATCCGTTTGTATAAAAAATTACTAAAAAGTGATCAATTTCTTCAAAATTAAAAAAAAGGGATGCATAAATACATTACATATTTTTTTAAAAAGCTTTCTTTATTCTGTGTTAAATGACACTGAAAAATACCAAAAAATGTTTCAAAGTAGAGTTGCTAAAAAATGTCTCCCAACATAGTCGGAGACTTACTAAGTGTAGAAAATAATTTTTCTATAATGATTGACTTTCTAGTTAAATGGGCAACCATTGTGGGAAATATCTAACTCAATTATTTGATTTTGCTTTTAAATAAAGATTCTGTTTTAATTTATCACTTAACCATTTAAATTTTATCTTTCCTTTTATTCATTATTTACATATTTCAAATCGAGCAAATACGTCGTATTTTATTCATTTAGCACATATAACTAAATCAATTCCTTTATTCTGCCTATTAGGTCGAAGTTTTTTAATAATATGTGGATATGCTTTAGAATGTTTAATAACTAATTGAACATGCTAACAAAAGAAATACGTTAATTAATTTCCGATTGGTTTTGGAAGGAACAGGTAAGTTAATGATTTTCGATGTAAAAAAAAAAAAAACAGACTTAAAGTTTTATTTGATAATTATCCTTTTGTGGAAATTCTAATAACAGATATTTATAGAAAAAGAGATATAAAGGAGAATCTCCTATAAAATATGTTTGGACAAATTAGTAAACACTGTTTTAGAAAAGCTTTAATCAATTGATAAAATCATTATTAAGTAATTTAAAAGTAATTTAAACTTTTATAGGATTCATTTTAAATAGAATAAATTTGAGATTTAACCGAGATCATAAAAAAGTATGAAAGTTAAAAGAATATGGAAATATTTTTAAAAAACCATTAATTTTTACGCAGGAAAGTCTGAGGACCATAAAGGAGGCTTGATGCATCCTTCAATTTTAATATTTATAAGAAAGGTTTTGTCAATAGTTGGTTACGAAAGCTACTTAAATATTCAAGCAATAGTATGTGTTTCATACAGATAATTGAAACTTGTGTTAAAAAATCAATTATAAAGAGTTTTCTGCTTAAAAATTATATATTTTTTAAACATTTTGTAAGATTTTTTTTCAGTTAAAATAAATCATAAAAATTTAAGTAAGTAATTTTTAACTATTGCAAAAATATCGATATTTTATTCGAGGTATAAAGATTGTATAGTAAATTAGGTTAAACATAACCACCTGCTATTTTCTTAAAAACAGCATGTGGGGGAGGCTTAACTCGATCAATATGAAAGAGAATTAACCATGATCGAATCTTCCTTAATAGTTTTTTTAGGTTTGTCATTTTATTGTACATTGAAAATAATGAATGATTAATGGTTACATTTTAAAATAATGCAAATTTATTCTGTAACGTTATATTAGAACAGAATGGTAGAAAAGAAATTTAAAAATTTGACTAAAGGAATATCTAAAAAATTGCCATAACAAAAAAAAAAAAAAAAAAAAAGAGGAAAGAGGAAAGAAAAGAAAGAAAGAAAGAAAACAGAAATACGAATGGGAAATTTGATAATGATGTTTATTTCATTTAAGGGGATCCGGGGCAAATTTTAAACTATTTTTATTTATAGAAATAAAATATTGATTTGAAATCAAAATCACATCATAAAATTTCTCAGCATTTTTAAAATAAAAATTTAAAATTTAAAATTTTTGAAAAACATGGTTTAATTTAAAATCCTTATAACTTGAAATATTATTTGACTAATTGATATTTTTTATCATTGAAATAAACAAAAATAAATAAATTTTGATTTTGATTCATCATGCTTAAACACATTAATTTAAATGAAAATTAGCAACATTTAAAGTAAAAATTTAAGAAAAATGATGTTGCTTTAAAAATAATAATAATATTTTCACAAGTAAACATTATTTTCATATTTGCTGAGTCAAAATTAGAGTAAAATAAATAAAAAACACATGTTTAAAGTTTGAAACCTTTATTTTTAGTGGTTCATGACTTATAACAATGTAAATAGGAGAAATGATGAAAAAACCCATCCTGAAGAAAAACGCATTTTTCCAAGTAGTCGTATTCATGACAAAAAATGCTTTAAAACTAGATTTTGAAATCGAACCAAAACAAATAAAAAAATTTAAATACTTCCTGTTCAAGTTAAGATAGAAACGTGATTTAAACGTGATTTTAAGCAGGAAAAAAAAAAAGGAAAGAAATTTTTTATTCAATATATACTTTTTTTTAGTTTGATGATTTTTGTGTCCCGGACTCTCTTAAATAGTACCAAAAGTAGGTAAATAGAAATAATGGAAAAGACTATAAAAGATGAAAGTAGCAGCTTTATGAAATATTAAGTATTCATGTCTCTATAAAAATAACATAACATTGTTCAAAAAGCTTTAGGTAGGTAAGAAAATTTAACAAGTAAGAAAAATCATGCGTTAAGCATAGATTATGAAGCACTTTCTAACACTTTCATGAAGTCTTTAACAAAACTTTGTTAATTAGGGATTAAGGGTATATAGCCAAATATGTATTCCAATATTTTTGATCAGCCCTGTATTTGGTCTGCCAGTTGATATGCATATTATATAATGGGAAAATTTAGCTTAGCAAGAAAAAAGCTTAAAATTTCTTTTTGAGCAGTTTGTACTAATAAATGGGAAACATACTTGAAAACTTTTGTTCAGCCCTGTAGTTTAACTTGTACCTTTATTACGCGTTAGTAAGAAGCTAAAATTCATTTTAAACTAAAACACTTTTAAATCAACTGAAATCACATTGTTATAAATTATCATTCACAGGTGTCCATGTACACAATTCTTTGCGTGGCCCTGTATATCATTTTATCTATATTCTGCAAACATTTCTTTGTAAATTGAATGCAGTTCAGCATAAAAATGTATACCTTATTTAAGAACCACCTTTGAGGGTGTATTCGAAAAAAAGCTTTTCCACCTTCAACAGCACGAAAATTTCAGATACAATTTCAGACACATTTTTAAAACTAGAAACATGAAACTTGGTGAGGGGATTTTGGAAGAGACGTATAAGGTGGCGTGTGATGTCATTTTACGCTCAGTTCATTATAATTTGATTTATGAACAATTATCTTCTCAGTATGACCCTTTTTTCCGTTCACAAATCTCCCGCTGCGAAAAAATCAGTTCAAAATGCCGTTTTTAATTGCTTTTTTGCAATATTTTCTGTCTTTATCAAAGAATTGGCAATCAGTGCACCTTGTGTAATTTCTAAATAAGACAATTTGCCAGTTTGATGCATATGAGAGCAAAAATGATTTCAAAAATAAATCGGAAAATAAGCAGTTTGAATCGAAGTACATCCTTAAGTAATTTACGCTCATACTCAGTAACGTTGGTGAGCTCTTTTGGGTAACCCTGTGTATCAACTATAACATTTATATACACCCTTATAATGTACAAAGATTTAGTGAAACTTAGATGCATATATCATAATTAAAATGTGTTACATCCATCCATCAGCCATCATCGGAGACATATACAATCCGTGGCGGAATATACTTTTTGAAATTTTTTGTATGCCCCTGTAAATGCAATGTACTTCATATTATGCAAGACAGTATCGTATAATTTATATTAAGCCTCAGTGACACACATCAATTTTGTTATACATGAAACAGTTTAATGTATTTAAAAAATGTCGCACACTCTCTCCCTTTGCCATTATTCAATAAAATTCTTTTGTGTAACCCCGTAAATAAATAATATCTATATTTTCACCCCATATTTTATAGAATGCATATTTTAGTGCACCTCTTAAATGCATGTAAATTTTAATAAGTTTGGCAGCGTGTAACATCTTAAAAATGCCTTTGAAACGATTTTTCCACATAGGCCATAATGTAATGGAAAATTTTTGACTCTCCCTGTAAATAAACTTATCATGGTAGAAACTTCATTTTCAGTAGGGTTTGTGATAGGGTAAACGTCAATAACATAGAAAAATTTCAGGGCAATTCGAGTATATTTACAGGAGTTAGAGCGTGGACAGATGCACAGACAAACTGAATGCATAAACACTTTTCAAACAATGCATAAGCGCTTTTCAAACTTCCTGAAAGTGCTATAAACGTTAAATTCATTTGAAACAATTTTTCCCCATAGGCCGTAATGAAATCGAAAACTTTTGATTGTCCCTGTAAATAAATAAATCATAGTAGAAACTTCATTTTCAATAGGGTTCGTGCTAGGGTAAACTTAAATAACGTCCAAAAATTTCATTGCAATCCGAGTATATTTACGAGAGTTAGAGCGCGGACCATCCGGCCATATGGACAGACGGACAGACAAGCCGAATGCATAAGTGCTTTTCAACTTTGTTGGAAAGTGCTAAAAAAATGAACACAATGAGATTAAGTCAACGTGTGGAAACTAGTTTTCAAGATTGAGTGTCACAAAAAGTTTGTGCTTAAAATTAAATTTTTCTCTTGTGCTTCGAATTTCGTCTATGCAGGAATGTTTACACTTCCTATTTTCACAAATAATTTTTAATAATAATGAAACCATGTAGCATAAAATTATTATACATTTTTTCAAAGTGATTTTATTTTCTATAAAAAATATTCCAATATAAAATAAAGTAGACCAAGCCTCCTCATTATTTTCTAGTGATTAAAATGAACCATTTTTAGAGTTTCTTATATATTATATTTATATGGTGATTTCCTTTCGATAACTGATTATATTACAAATAAAATGATATATTGAACATTATTCTAGTTTTAATATTTAAAAAATAAAAAATATTTTTTTTAAATATGAGACAACTTTTAATAGGATTATTTATCAGTTTGTCTATTTACACATTATTCGTAGTTATACATTGGTATTACGACTAATTACACTTTGCACTTTTTTAATGAATTCAAACCCGATTTTATGACATTGAATGACAGATGTAGAAATTAAACAAACTGGACCTGTGTAATGTAAACATAGAAAGTACTAAGTAAATTTCTAGCTTTATCCGATTTTTTTTTCAACTAGTGTAATATTGCCGAGCACTAAAGAGGCCGTAAATTTTAGTTAAGTATTATTTATTTGTTATTTATTTATTTGACATTTTTCTTCTTTGTGTATTTTAAGATTATTTTATAATGAAATTTCTGTTTTTAACTGAAATATATTCATATGGCAGAGGTCAAAATGACTACTCACGGCCATTCTAGTATGAAAAAATATTACGTTATTACTTTTTTATCATATATTTGTAAAAAAGATTATAATACTTTAAATTTAAAATATTCTCACATTTTAGAAGAATAATTGAAATTGTGAAACCTAGTATTCCTCGGAGTACAATTTGAGAGCCTCTGTAATTTATGTTATTAATTTATTATGATGAACTAAATTGAACATAATTATTTTAACCTAAAATGAAACTGAAGTAAATATTTTCTATTTAAAAGTTTAGTAAATTAATTTTGAATATCTTTTACCAGATATACATGTATATATCGGGCTATCATTTACACTGTACTCCGTTATACAGCGAAAAATCAAACAAACAAACTGAAAATCCAAAAGATGTTTTATTTAACAGCGTCATATGCTAGAATATATGGTGATTAAAATATCATTTTATAGGTATTATTTATTTATTAATGCCGCTTCTGTGTACCCGCGTAAATTTCAAAATACAAATTTTCTTACATATTTTAATAGCATATTAAGTCGCTTAGGTGCATTTATTTATTTAAGAACTCAGTCATACAAAGTGTAACATGTAAATTGCAGATGAGTATACATGTATCTGTTTAATATACGAAAACGATGCATTTTACTTTGTATATAACTTTGTAAATTAGTATATAAGTTTTGAACTAAATATTTTTATGGTCTCAAAACAAATTTGCATGCAAAAGAAGCACGTTCGCTTAATGTGTTTATTTTATTTCCAGAAAATGTTTTAGACCACAAAATACTGTAACATTAATTTACAAAAACTCGAATAATCGAAAATTATATTTAGTGGCATTCTCTGTTAAAATTGTTTTGAAGTCCTAAAACAGTATGGTGATAATTAAGGAATAGAATTTGCATAAATACAATGAAAAATATTAGAAAATAATAATGAAATAATGACGCTGGTATTATTTCTGTTTTTGTCATTTTTTGACTGTCAAATTCAGTCATAAGCGGTGAAAGATACGTCCGCATCAAGAAGAAAAATTCTTTATTTAATTTAATCTAGAGAAACGAATCAATATTCACTTCAAAGAGATTTGAACTCATGATGTGCGATTTTCTAAGTCATTAACTCAAACATTTAGATCCTATTACGAAAGCCAATTTTTCAAGCATCGCCATTTATTGTGTTTACATCGGTGTGCATATTTCTGTGTAATATTCTATTCTTAGGCATATTTTTGCATAATTTCGTCACACAGAATCCTGCGTAAGATTCTGTTCTTACACATGTGGATGTGTAAAATTTGTACATATACATCTGTGTATTATTCTGTCCTTATGAATACATTTATTTAAAATCTTTACATCGATTTTAGTATAATATGCAAAATACACAGATATTAATGTAATAAGCAAAGTTTGTAAATTACATTTAGACATCAATTCGGTTAAATCCACAACATTTTTTTTTTTTTAACCATTTTTACGTTTATTTAGGATTTTGCAGGGATACCAAATTACGCACTTCCATTAAACCCACACTAAATAAGTGAAATTATTAAATTTATAAGTAAATCAATGAGTAATTTTTAATGACAACAATGTGAACTTTATTTCAAAGATGTAATGTTAGAAACATACACATATGCGTTTGCAAAAACGACTAACTTACACACTTATTTCTTAGAGTGTAGTTATAAGTACACTCTAAGAGTGTGTAAGAGTAAGTACACTCTAAGAGTAAGAGTGAGTACATCATGACTGTAAATGATGTCAGTAAATGAACAAGATTTAGAAGATGGAGGACTTTAAAAAAACTTCTGATTTTTCTCTTTTTCTGTAAATCACTGTTTCTTTTTTTAGATTATTTTGATTTATTACAAATCTACGTTATAAACATCAAGCTTTTTGAAGGATAAGTATCATTAAATAGCTATTGAAAGTTAGGATAAATCTCCGCAGCAACTGTTATCCTTAAAATAAAACTTTATCCTTTACAATCTTTTCGAAAGCTTTAGAAAGTAGAATTTCGTTAAAAATGCATTTTACGCTTAAAAGGTTAATTTACATTTTCACAAAGATAATCACATTACTTTCTAACTTTCAGGTAGTTTAGTTAGATTCGATTCTTTCTAAGCAATAATTTAAAAGCAAATTTCTAAAAGCACATTAAAAAAAGTTCGTTTAACACATTTTAATAGGATTTAAAAAAGAGAGACAAGCTTTACAAAAAAATATTCTCAAGTTTTTAAAAGATAAAACTGAAAAATCAATTTTAAGCTCTGCTGCGCAATTAAAATTTATATTTTCAGTAATCCTTTATTTTTTCCTTTATATTTCTTGAATATTCCTTATTTATTGTATCTATCACTTTTACTGTCACTTTTTTAATGTAAAAAGGAATATTTATTTATTATATTTTACTTTTTAATGATATCTACAAATATTATTTTTCAATGAAATATAAGTTATAAATCAAAAAACAGCACAGACTTCTTTCAGTATTTTTGCCATAACCTTTGTCTTGTAACTGTACAAGATTAAACAAGCATAACGCGCGATTCAATATTTAAATTTTCTTCGAATTAAAGTTGTGAAAAAATATTGTATAAGATTTTAATTTCGTTTCTTAAATTTTATTTTTTATTTTTTAGATTATAGATATTTTGAGATTTAAATAATCTTTCTGAGAAATAAAAAATTGTGACCGGAAAATTGTTGTAACTATTTATAAAGTTGTTCGCAAAATATCTTGTAAAAGAAAAGTATTTACACTCTAAAGTAATAAATGCGTAGATTTACACTTTAAAACAGATATATTGATGACACAAAAACGATTTGTCTGTATGTGTAAAAATGTATGTAAATTGCCACATGCCTTGATGTATAAGATTCGAAGTATCCATTTTCCTGTGTGTCTTATTAAGTGGCTTAAGTGTGTAAAATGTCCTCAGATACCTCAAAAATACACACACTGAAAAAAAAAATCCGTTAAATTTGCTGCAAACACTGCAGGCAGCAAATGTTGCCAGCAGTTTTTGCCGTAAAAATTGCAGTAAAATTAGATGTAATAACAAAAATTTACATCTAATTTTACTGCAAAAACTGCTAGCCACATTGCTTCCAGCAGTTTTTGCAGTAAATTTAAAGGATTTTTTTTTTTTTTTTTTTTTTTTTTTTTTTTTTTTTTTTTTTTTTACTGATCAGTTCAAATTGTAAATTGCGCACGGTTATGCATAGATCTGTCTACTCGTAATATGTAAAAAAGATATTGTGCACATAATGGATAATCTTGTAGATTGGGATGAAATTTTGAATTGAATATTCTAATGCTAATAAAACTAATTCACATGAAGAACAAACACGTGTATTTTGTGTGTTTGGTTTATATCCAGCAGGTTTGTTTTTAGACAACAAATTGGTATAATTTTAATTTATAAAAATAGGATAAACAGTTATGGAATTATATTTACTGCATGCCACTTGTCTGTCAAATTTGTTTTGAAGCCCTAAAATAGAATAGTCATAATTTATCAATGGAATCTGAATCTGAATAAATACATTATAAAATAAAATTTTGAAAAATATGAAGGTCCTGATGCAGATATTACTTTTGCAGATTTTTTTCCCTATCAATTTCAGTCACCTGTTTTAAAAGGTACATCTATAACAAGAAGAGAAATTCGAAATTTAATTTAAACTACAGTAAGTAAGCAGTACTAATTTAAACGGGGTTTGAAATAACGATCTTCCACTTTCTAAGCTAAACTTAGCAGTTGGTCAATACTACTTATTACACATTGCGTTTTTTAACTAGTTCGACAAGATTATTCAAGACATGCACTCTAAAAAATAAATGTGTAAATTGGCTGATTTTACCCATGGATATGTGTAAATTTCTAAAATTACACACCTGTAGTAAAATTTGCACATTTTTTCTCTGAAATTTACCTATTTTTATGTGTATTTATCTTATGAAAGTAAGTGTGTAATTTGTTATCACTTGAAAAACTCAGACAAGTGTGTAAATGTTGAAAAATGCCATTATTTACACGAATTTGTGAGTTATTCTAAATTTAACATAATTATATATACACAGATAAGTGTGTAATTTTTTAAAAATGCATACTTGTCATAAAATTTACACATTTTGAACAAAAATTTACCTATTTTTATGTGCATCTAACTTGTAAAATCGAATGTGCAATTTGTTATCAATTTATAATCTCAAACAAATGTGTAAATGTTGAAAAATGATTGGAACTACGCGTTTTACCTATAATTACAAGTAGAGAACGTTCTAAAATTCGGTTTCGTTTTCATTTTCGGTCCAAAATTGAAGTTTCGCCTAAAATTCGGTTTCGGTTTCGTTATCGGCCCAAAATTTGAGTTTCGCCGAAAATTCGTTATCGGCGAAAATGCTGTTAAAAAATCGGCCGAAACTATCTGAATTCCAGAAATCTTCTTTCTTCCGTTGGAATTTTTTTACATGACTTGTTTATTTGAGCTGTTTCCGCTCAGATGAGAAAACACTTTATTTATTGCTATGAATGAACTTTATTGTTTACAATTATCGACCATGGCTGATTCATGACGTGAAGTCAAATTAAACAAACATGCTCGCACTTAAGACTCTTTTCACCTGCTTATTAAAAGGTGCAAGCTTAACAGTAACCGCAGGTGGTTCGAATGCTATTTTTCAAAAGTTCTAAGATCCTATGTGGTTCATGAATTAATTACAAATACTTACATTATCTACTTTATTAATTTACAGGGCCACACAAAAATATTCTATTACATAATATTAAAGGGGGAAATATTGTTTGGGGCGCGTTTAAATACTATTAAACTATTTCACATTTTATGAAATTGATATACGTTGTTGATGGTTGTTACAAGTTATTTCCTGTATAATAGAAAACAGATAGTATTTACAGGGACACACGGAAGATTTCAGCCACTATATTGTATCCGAAATATTATATACAGTACACCAAAATCTGAATATTTTTAATAGCACGAACGCATCTCATTTGCTACGCTTGGCGTGCAATTTCCAGCTTGTTATAAAATAATTATTGACATGTAGAATCATATTTCTAACACACAAATAGACATACATATATATGCACCTGTATGTATAAAGTTCAAATAAAATCAAAATGTACTCTCCCCACCTTCCCCAACACTCTCCCTTCCAAATCCCAAAGGTTTGGAAATTTCATCTTCCGTGCCCGATTTGCTCTCTGTACCTCTAAAAAAAAAATATTTTGATGTAAATAAAATGTAATTAATTCATGCACAAAACAGAATGATTTTATATTATATGAATTTCATATAATTAAACAAGTCGGATGCGGCAATCTCAAAATTTTCTTGTGTTTCATGCATGTTAATACTTAAAATTCTCTACCACAGTGCCAAAATTAAATGACAATCTATGATCCTTTTGAGGATTCGAAAGGCATGCAATTCCGTGCATTAGTTCTTAAACTAGGACTAATATGAATATCAGAAAAATTGCACCATAAAAGCGCCACTTTTTGAACAATTTATACCAAAACATAAACAGCAATAATCAAGCTATAACTGAATCTGAAGTTTGATGAAATAATTCGCGTAATAGTTTTTGAGATAGAGCTATTGCAGGGATAGGGGAAAAAATCAGTATAGCAGCGTCACCTGTTCAGCGATTGACACCAAATTTTAAACAGAACTAGTTCATATCATGATTTATTGAATCTGAAGTTTGATCAAAATCCATGCATTAATTCTTGCTATTGTGGATATCGTGAAAAATGCAGCATATAAGTGCCATCTGTTGAGCGATTTACAGCAAAATGTAAAGAGCATCAATTCATGTCAAGGATTAACTGTATCTGAAGTTTCACAGAAATCTCTGCAGCGCCACCTATTGAGCGTTTTACTCCAAAAACTAATCAGTATCAATCTATATCATGGACCACCTGAATATAAATTTTTATTAAATTCCGTGCATTAGCTCTTGAGATAGAACTGTCGCAAAGAACGTAAAAAATGTAGAATAGCAACCCCACTTGATGAGTGATTTGCTCCAAAATGTAAACAGCATCAATTCATGTCTAAAAATAACTGAATCTGATTTTTGATAGAAATCCGTGCGTTAGTTATTGAGATATATAGCTGTTGCGTTATACGTAAAAAATGCAGCATAGCAGCTTCGCTTGTTGAGTGATTTCCAGCAATTCAATTTATTATTAAATAATTCAATTTATTTATTATTCAATATCAATTTATATAGGATGCTATCTGAATATTTTTTAAAATCAAATTCCATGCATTAGTTTTTGAGATAGAGTGCCCACAAAATTTATATCACATAGAGACAGACAGACAGAGTCACAGACTTGCAAACAAACATTTTGTAAAATCATGTTTATTTTTTTATTTTTTTGTATTTTTGACCTCATAAAACGTGTAAAATCCTTTAAAAACAGGAATTCGAATATTTTCACGAATCCAGTATTTCGTCTTGTAAAAATAGAAGAGTGTAAAAATGTTTCAGGTATACATATGCCAATTTATGTTTACTGTGATTTTTTGTTAACGATCAGCTGTCTTTAACAAAACGCACTTCTGCGACAATTACATCTGCGGTTTCAAAAGAAAAAAAAAATCTTAAGCCTGCTGGTTTGATTTTGCAAGTGATAAACTTTCAAGTTTAGTAATATATGCATTATTTGCTTTATAACATTTACGTGCGCATATGCCATGTGCAATAGGGAGAAATCGCAGACAATTTTTAAATTAAAGACAGTATAGTTTATTTGTTGATCTTTGGAATACACAGAGAACGAGAACATTTTCTTTGTAAAAATAGCCGTTTATGTACGTCGGCTTTATGTCCGTCAAAGTTTAAAAACTTAAGCAAAAAACATTACAAGAGTATCGCAATATTCTGTGTTTTATACAAAATGCGTCCAAGAAAGTTTACAAATGCTTTTGATATGTGTAAAAAGATTCATGCCATTGATTTTGTAATTAATTCTGGAGTATTTGTTTTCTACAAATAATTCTATGGATTACCATAAAAAATGAAGAAATATGTAGATGGAAAACAGGTAAAAAAATATTTTTCCGTTTGTTTTTCATTAAATTTCAATCATTTTGTTCAAATAAATAAAAATCTATGAACAATCCATATAATTGAAAGAATGAGGCTAAAATGTCATAATTCTATTGTCTATTTATTTTTTTATTTTAGAAATTTTTATTATTTTATATTGTGAATGATTTTAATGAGAGGAATTTCAAAATATCTATATGATATACACTATCAGAAAATAATATGATTAACCCAAGGAAAAAGAAAAGAAAAGAAAAAGTAAACAGTGTACAAAAATTACAATAATGCATATAACCACAGGTAAAATTCATTAGTTTTTATTCAATATATTTTTTTAATTTTTCGAGATTTTTTCGAATTTAGGTCTAATAAAACAAGTTTACAAACCAATTTCTTAATTTTATCACATTCATTTGGATTTTACTTAGGGTGTCAACTATTTTAATTAGTTGATTTAAGTTAGCGATTAAATCGTGATTTTAATTAACAATTAAAAAAATCATTGATTTAATTCAAAATTGATTTAAATCTAAGTGTTTTAAACGACATAAACGTACTGATCTATGATTAATGTAATTTGGAAAGGTTCTACATGTATTTTTTCTTATAAAGAAAAAAAGCTTTAAATAATTGTTGCTAAGCTTAATTCCTGAGTCCTGCAAAACATTAAATAAAATAAGTTTTTAAAGGCATAAAAACCCTTTCATTTAAGAAATATATTTAAATCTAAATCTAATATAATTTGTGATGTCATAATTTCCTTTAAGTAATTACATTATTCATTCTTTTATATGAAATAAGCATTTCAAGTATGATAAAAGAATAAAGAAGCAGAATATTATTTTTCCATTCTACTTTTGCAATTATGAACTTATACCAAATACTAGAACTAAAGAAGAATGGAATAATAACAACTGTTCAACAAATGTTGTAAAAAAAAATGTGTAACAGAAAAAGAACTAATTGGTATAAAAATGCTAAACACAGCTTAATTAATATAGTAAACACAATTATTTAAGCACAGCAATGTATCAATAGTGTAATACTGTTGCTAAATATTATAAGGATTTCAGATATAACTCGATATTCATATATTTATTCTGTATGTGTGTATAAATCGTTGTAACTCTTTTTCACACACACACACGAACATATATATATTAGCATGCACATACATTCTGTAAGTTATGATTTATGCAATTGACAGTAATTTTTCTTACTACAAATGCAAAACGAGCTGCCAATAATATTTGTTAGTTATGTTGTTTAAGCCACTAATGAAATTATTTACTTGCAGTTTTTATTAATTCTGTTGATTACTGTTTCATTTTGGCTATTTGTTAAGGTTGCCACACTTGCCCCTTATTAAATTAACAAAGTGCACCCTACCTTTTAAAATATAGTGAAATTTACATGTAATTGTTGCCAGAATTATTTTTTTGTAATGAATCTCTCCATACCGCAGTACTTCTAAATATGTGTACCCAAGACTTTACAAAAATGATAGAACTTTGTTTCTTGAGAAAAATCAGGATATTATTAAAACATGTTATTTAAATGTATTTTTCAATTCGTGATTTATAGAAATATTGAAAATTAATTATTTTTCTATTTATCATACTAAAAAATTATGTACTTATTTTTATTGCTACTAAGCACATTAGTAATATATTTTCTTATGTAATAGTGCCTTTTTTTAGAACAAGCATACTGCCCTTTTTCTTTTTAGAATAAATAATAAATACTGAATTATCGTTTACTAATTTAAGCATTACAATATACATTATGTATCTAATTAAAGATTGTAATCAATTTAAAATTAAATGCAGCTACTGATAATTTTGATAAATGTAAAATCATTATTTTTTTTAATATAGTTTTACATAATTATTACAAAATATTAATGTATATAACTTTATAGTATTATATTAATTAATGAAATTACTAATTTACAGTTTTTATAATTTTTGTAGTTACTAACTAATAATTAAATTTTATTAATTAAAGTGTAGAAACATAGATTATGTTGGTAAATAAAGGTCTTTTTTTTTAGAAACCTAGTATCTATTAATCTTAGAAACCTATAGGCTAAACCTACATCTATTCAATATTTCAATGCTGGAGAAAAAAAAATCCGATTTAAATAAAAAGAAATATGATTTAAATACAAAAATTCAATTTTTATTATTATTGCTTTTCAAATCATGATTTTTTTACACCCTATTTTTACGGAATTTTAAACTAATTTTTGTTGGCCGATCCGACGGGGGAACTGTCTGGTAGGCGGAGTGTTAAAATAAGTTTTGTTATTTATAACTATCCTCTAATCTTGTAAATAAAATATTGTTGATAATATACAAAAGTGTGATTTTATTTTATGTATGGTCTGCAATTTTATACTTCATTCACATAAAAAAAGTGATTAACCGTGTATTCCTACTTTGTTTTTAGCTGTGTCTGGTAAAAATAAGTACGGTTATATGGATTTCTAACAGACAATTATATGGAAATTTTTTTATCACATTTCATTTAAAGCCACTATAGTAAATTCTTATAAATCCGCTTGTATTATTTTATGACGATATCAGAGTGATATTGGCCCTGGCAACATAGATTCTTGGAAAATTGTGCAAAAACTTTTATATAAGACCTGAAAAATGAGCTTTGTTTTAAAAAATAATAATCATACATAGCAAGAGTTTTTTTTAAGTGTACAATTTTATAAATAAAAATGTAATTTTCGGAATGAATTATTAAAATTATTTTTTAATAACTAAATTTTTTTAAGTATGAATTTTGCTTCAGTCAAATCATAATGTAAAGTGAATTACACCTTTGTATCTCCTTGTTACATAACTGCGATATACACTAAAGTCAAAATGACCGGTGAGCATTAAGGGTGCATTCGAAAATTTTTTTTTTCACCTTCAACAGTTCGAAATTTTCTGATACAATTTCAGACTCACTTTTAGATGTAAAAACACGAAACTTGCTGATGTGACTTTAAAAGAGATCTATAAGATGTCGTGTGATTTTACTTTTTGTTAAATTCATTAGAATTAGATTTATAAACTATTATTTCCTCAGTATGATCCTTTTTTTCGTTCCCAGATCTACCGCTTCGGAAAATTTTGGTTCAAAACGTTGACTTTAACAGCATTGTTTTGCAATATTTTCTGCATTTATCAAAAAATTGACAAGCACGGGACGTAATATACTTTCTAAATAAGAGAATTTGCCAGTTTGATGAGCTTGAGAGCAAAAGCGAATTTAAAAATAAATCAGAAAAAAGGCAATTTGTATTGAAATACACCCTTAATCGGGGGTCTTATTTCTTACTGCTATCATCCATCATAGCATTTTTGCCACATATGTTCTTAGAATTCTCAACATACGACAATATTGAGTTTGATCAGTTGAGCAGTTTTAGATCATTATTGCTAAAATGAATTTTGTAAAATTAAAACGGCTAGAGATAGCCCAGAACAGATTTTTTTCAAAGGTAAGTTCATTTATTTTACAATTTAACACTTGAAAGTTATAATATGGATGAGAAGTGTGTTATTTCCTGCTTATTACAAATTTGGAAAAAATAATTTATTATTTTTGTGTTTTAAATCATTTCTTCATGTTTAAAACCACATATTCTAACATTAGAGTAAATATTTGCAGTTTTAACATTATATAGCATTTAAAATAATTATTCGGTTTAAATGCTATCTATTTCAGCGTGTTTATAATATATTTTGCTATAAAGCTTCCAGTTTTCATTATTTTACATGCTATACATTTTATATTTCATTTTCTACCCATGACAAAAGACAGCTTTTTATAGATTTCAATTCATGATTTTTCGTTTGTGATTTTTAAATTGAAGACTTTTCATAAGCGTATTGCATTCAAAAACTACAAGAAAAATAAATAAAAACTCTAAAAAAATGTCATTTGATATCAGAAGAAATAGTTTTTTTAACCTAATCCGAAAAATTCAAATGTTTACACCAAATCCAATTACAGACACAGAAGCAATTATAACTTTTTTTCAGATTGAACGTACAGTGATTTTTGATCTTGTTTTCCATTACTTAGACTACAAATATGTTAAAAGGAAAGAACACAACAAACATACGAGTTTGTCCTTCATGCATTTTTTTTCTTCTTTTTCGGTAATGAAAACACTTAATTCACATTTTACACTCCAAAGTATAGGATAAAACTATATACACAAATATCTGTGTATTTTAAATACTGCACAAAATTATGTATTTTGCTTGTTACGCAGACATACGTGTAAGAACAGAATATTACACACAAATCTGTGTATTTTGCATGTTACACAACATTATGTGTATTTCCCTAATACACAGAAATATGTGCAAAAACTGAATATTACACAGATATATGTGTAAAAGTATCACACAGAAATATGCGCAAAAACTGAATATTACACAGAAATATGTGTAAAAATATTACAAAGAAATATATGTATTTCCCAGCAATTTACTCATTGAAGCGTGTATTTCAGGAGTTATCAGATAATTTTTACAAATTTAGACTTATCATCAAATTACACATTAAAATGTGTATTTTGAATTTTACACATTAATTTTATATAGACACTAGAAGATAGCCCGTCAAAATGACGTGTTTGCATTTTTAAAGGATGATAAAAAATTACAAGAACTGTGGTCAATCATAGCCACTTTAGGCTGAAACAATTTTGATAAATACAGCGATTAAACTTGGAAAGGGAAAAATCTAACAACAACAACAAAAAAAAAAAAAAAAAAAAAAAAAGAAAGAAAGAAAGAAAGGAAGGAAGAAAGAGAATTTCAACAGAAATCTGCATTTAAAACTATAGCAAAACTATCTGGTAGATAAGGGTGGGGTTCATAATGAAATTTAAAACGCGCCTGCGGTTTGCTTAAATAAAAAGTTTTAATTAAATAGTGTTTTTGTAATCGTGAAAAGATTTCAAAGCGAAGTAAAATGTAGTGAAGTCATTTACAGCCCCCACTGTATATCTGACCCAAAGACATTTAAGTATAAAATGTGTTTGATCTGACCATTGAGAACGCTCCATTACGACTATGGGACGGTTTCATTGGTCAGAAAATAGATTGCCTTTAAAATCGGAGGTAACTTTTCACAATGTTTTTTATAGATTTGAAATTCGCAAGAGTCATTCACGGCTGTAAAGAAAAAAATTTAAAGCAACCCGAATATAAAAAATTTAACAATATTGCAATAAAAACGCAGCTTCACTTTCCTTTAATAAAAAGTTTTAATTAAATATACACTGTAAAAAAGATATTCATTTGCTACAGCGTCACTCCACCACTTTTATAGAAAACGGTTACTTTACTGTGTTATGGAGGATTCTCATTGGTCATAAAAGGGATATTCTATAAAAGCTGTGGAGTGCCGCTGCAGCAAATGGATCAAATTTTTAACAGCTCCCACTGTAAATCTGACCAATGAGAACGCTCCATTACGACTATGAAACGTTTTCATTGGTGAATGAGTTTCTTTTTCTCGTGGATGGGTTGCCCCGGAATTGTTATACACGGAGGGGTTTTATATATATAATGTCGTTTTTGTATCATCGATTTACACATTTTTGAGTGTAAATTTACACATTTTTTTAAGAGTGTGTTTATTGCCATATGTGTGCTGTTTTATCATGATCCATGATAGATTTACAAATGAAACAAATTGAATTTCTATAATGTGAACATAATAAATTCTAAGTAAATTTCTTACTTTATTCGATTCTTTCCTACAAGTCCAACATTGCTTAACAATAGAAAAGCCAGAAATATTAGTCAAGTGTTATAAAAATATTCCACACCAAAATTTTGATTTAAAACAGATTAACTTTTTTTTAATGCTTTTCTTCTTTGTGTCTTTTAAGCTTATTTTAGGATGAAATTTCTGATTTGAACCGAAATATATCCACATGGTTCAACCCTCCCTATTCACCCAATTGTAAATGGTCATCGAAAAAAATTAAATAGAAATTTTAAAAGATAATAACTGCAAAAGTAATTGAAGAAATGCACTAAAATTCTTTGCAATGTACTGAAAAAAAAACTATGTTTTGTTAATTAAGTGCAGATTGAACAGCATGCAGCTTTCAGGGAGTGAACATCCTCAATGAATGTAAATCGCACCAGCATTCGCTGTTTTCGGTTCTGGTTTAATTTATACATGAACACACAATATCATTTAAAGTGCGTTAATAATTATATAAATACGTAGCAGCTATATTTTTCATTTAATGCGTCCATCTGTCTTTATAAAACAAAAATATTTGAAATATATATATTGGTCTAACAAAGGGGAAGAATATATTTTTTAATCAAATTTTCAGCTAAATTTTGATATTTTAGGGCGCGTATTTTATGTATACAATTAGGTTTTTAAATTATTGTATTAATATATTTTGCAATTAAATGGGATTTAATTAATTAATTTTATCTGCTTAATGCTCTGCAACTTGCTTTATAATAATATTTCTAAGTATTCAATAAAAATAATAAAAGTAAGTTTTGCCTTAATAGCTTAATCGACATTTTTTTGTTTCCGGTGAAAAAATTATATATTTTTGCTAAATTCAACCATCTGACATGGACAAAATAAGTATTATTCCATTTTTTGGACTGTTTTTTATCAGTTACAATGATCATATTGGCAAAATTCATCACACATAATGAGAACTATAATGTTTTTAGGTATTCGTCGATATGACACATCGTGCAGTAAAGTGTTAAATTTAGATTCGATTATTTCCGAAAAATATACTTAATTATTTAACTTTTTAAATCGTAATAACAGGGCTCCCAAATGTTCCGCCAACTGAACATCAGAATTTTCTTAGAGAAATTTTCTTTTTAGATTTTTCCTGCGAATTGTTAGGAAACCACCTTTGGAAGTTGATTCTAGCGCAAACGTATCATGAAATTTCCTGTTAAAAAATACTGATGTTCATTTCGCGGACCATTTGGGAGCCCTGTAATAATTAAAATAAAAACTAATTAAACTTTAAAAATATTCTGTGGTTAATTACGTCAAAAAATCCAATTTTTTGGAAATAGTCATATTCAAATTCCAGAAATATACTTATCATTGTATCTTTATTTTTCTGTCAAAATGTCGTAGATATAGCAGATTAAATTCTTTTCTCAGAAAATCGTAGAAAAGTGTTGTGAATTTTGCAAGTATTTAGCTCAAATATTCCAGAATTCAAAAATAGAGTGGAGTCTCTCTATTCTGAACAGTCACAGGACCGGCCAAAAATGTTCGGATTTTAGGGTGTTCATTATAGAAGGAGATTAGAAATACATTACTACTACTAGGATGAGGATGCAGGGGGACCGAGCCAGTAGTTGATCAAATAAGGTCAGTGCTACAAAGTTTTTACCATATTTCCTCCCTTTTAAGTTTTAGAAGTATACTAACATGATTGGTACATCCCTAATGAATGTCCTATAATGGGCAAAAATGAAACCTGCTGAAACTGAATAGCAACAAAATTATAAGCAAACTATTTCTTTAATTGTCATTTTCCCAGTAGTTGATCAATCGGAGAAATCAAATTCCAAAATTATCTTTAAAATATCATGCTTAAGCTGTGGTTAGCAAAAATTCATATAAAACTATCATTTGAAATAAGCAAGATGGAAATGGATTATTGTAACCTACCATAATTGTCTCCAACTAATCAAAAACTAAATGTTTACACTTTCTAATAACAAAAATCATAAAATGGCTTCTTTTACAACAAGTAGCTGACAACAATCTTGCAAGTGCTTCAAACTTTTAACTGAAGATTTTATTTAAACAATTTAAAGAAATAAATTGCAACTTTAAGCACATGCTTAAAATCTAGCAGTGATTTTGTTTTTTTATTTTTTAATAGAATTTGTTGAACCTTTTTTACTTTACTATAACAGTTTTCTAAAATTTTAATGGTAGACAGAGTTCGAATTTCAATTGCAAGCACATGTTCAGTTTACAAAGAGATGGTGTAGAAATCGGGATCAAAAGTAACGTTCATAATTGCGGGGTGTTCAGAATACAAAGAGTTCATCTTTTGTTAAGTCTGTGGAGTTTCGCCGGGACCATCATAATGTATTTATAATAGCGGGGTGTTCAAATTAGAAAGTGTTCAGATAGAGAGAGTCCACTGTAGTGGTATTCAACTCAAAAATTGCACGAAGCCTGTTGCAATGGTTATTCTATCAATATTCTAGACTCTAGAGAATTAGAACATTGAGTTTTTTAGCATCACTTGTTTATATCAGTAAAAATTTTTAATATTTAATTATTTTTAAAACAATTAAATAACATAAAAACATTTTATCCATCACGTTTAAAATAAAATTAATCGTTTTAAATAGATTAAATCATAAAATTTTTTATTTATTTAGCCTTTTTATTGCATATATTTCTGTTACATTATTTTCATATAGCAATTTGAACTTATTTAGACACTTAGAATTTTTTTGGAAATGTTTCTATAAACATTTGTTATAGAAATGCGTTTTTGTTACACGTTATGTTTTTGCTTGTAATATTTTATTAATTCTCAATTCGTTAGCGTGTTGTTTATTTTATATTCCAGCGATTGTTTAAAAGAAACATGTGATTCGCCAGTTTCCCTTTTTTAAGGTCTTTTTCATTTAGTGAATTCCTATTCGTCTCTGTCCTCTCTTCCCAGAATCCGTACACAAAAACTTTATTAGTCAGAAACTTCAAATTTTGTATAATTGCAGCTCAATACCTTATGTCACACAACAAATCATAAAATTTCGAAAAAAAGTCTATTAATCTTATTACATTTATTTTTTCGATGTCATCCGTTCATTTTTTTCGATTTTGTTTTTAAAAGAGAACTTTAATTTCAATGGTTTTTGTAAATGCATCATAGCTTAGAGGTAAAGCATCTCGCTAGTAAGCAGAACTTTCTTAGTTCGATCCATGATACTAGAACTTGAAATTTTCATCTTCATATGGATTTAATAAGAATAAATTTCTCATTTTTGGCCAATTTCAGAGTTTATATTATTAGGTATCGTTACACTGACATTCATAATATTTTTTTAAACTTATTTTTCTTTCGATTTTTGCGAAGTTTTTTTGCGATTGAATCAGCAATGTTTCAGTAATTTAAATTTAATTTTAAACATTTTTTACACTTCTATAAGTTTAAGATTTTATTTATAACTCCGCTAATTTTCTCTTTTCAGATTTTCAAAAAAATTAAAATTTTGGATTTTATTCAAATAATTTGATTTGAACATTTTTAATTTGATGAAAATAAAACCCTTCCTTTTATAATTATTTTTAAATTAAATTCACTGGTGCTACCATTTAAGAAATATTTAATGATTATAAATTAACAGTTTGTAGTTATTAATTAAAGAGTAAGTTGTTTGGAAAGAAATATTAAAGGGAACCCTCTGTGTAGTCTGCTGTCACGTTTCTCCCCCCCTTTTTTTTTCTCTAACTGCATTTTTTTTACAAAGTTTCACAATTCACAAGTGCACTTCGAATGTTCTTTTTCGTTTGTCACAATGTTTCATTTAAATATGCTAATACATTTTCATACAAATTTGTACTTTAAAAGAACATTAAAAAACATACTGATTTTTCTGTACAAAATATTTCTCAATCAATAAAAATGTTACAAAAAGAACTATGAATAAATTACTCGCTTGAAGTTTTTCTATTGAACTGTTAATCTAACTATATTCTAAATAAAGAATTTCTCTTAAATATTTTACTATTGCGCAACTAATTTAATGAGACAAATGTTATTGTTCTTAACCGATAAAAAGAAAACAAATAAAAAATACAATTTTAACAGAAAGAAATTTTCAATTGATTTAACTGCAGTTTATTGTTTTAAATTGGATAAAATAAATTGAAATAAACAAAGCAACAAATGTAACAAACAATGAAAATTTATTCAAATCAAAAATAATAAAAATAGATTTAAAATATTTATTCGACAAATAAAACTTGGAAGTTCATCTAAATGAAAAAAGAAAATAAAAAATTATTTTATGTTTACCTTATGTTTAGTTTAATTTAATGAAAATGAAAAAAAAAGGGGGGGGGAGGAAAAGAGAAACAATATGGGAGCATGTATAAAAGAATTGAAAAATTCTTAAACGCAGAAGACAGATTTATGTAAACAAACAGGGAATTTTATAATTAATTTAATTATGTTTCTTTCTATCCTAATTATAATTTAAAATCAGATTTTTTTTTTCTGTGGAAATTAAATCAAGCAAAATAAAACATTTGCAAGCAGAATAATATTAGTTTGTGCCATATTTATCATTTTTTATATAAAACTATTTTTTTTAGACGAAACAGTGCACGCAAGTAAAACTTAGCATGAAAATATACAAACAATTTAACCCTTTAATTCCCATGATAGAACGCGTTCTAGAAATTATATAGTTCAGAAAATGTGATTTTCACTAGAAAAATTCAATGGCTAATTTCGTTTTATTTAAATACGAAATGTTCTGCTATTAATTAAAGCAAATATTGCTGTTTTAATTTTCTGGTGGGAATTAAGCTATACGAATTAAAATATCTCAAAATATCTTGGGCGGTTTCAGATCCAGAGGGTTAATATTTTCATGAAGACTAGATGTAAATTATTTTCAGTTTGGTGATAGATCTCCAAACTGTGTTCCAATTTTGCAAACAAAACATTACTTTCAAGGAGGTCAAAACATTACTTTCATATAAACTTTCAAAACATTACTTTCATACTCAGTAAAGACAAATTCAGTTACAATGTGTACAAAAACTCGGTAATAATATAAAAAATAAAACATATAACACATTCTCCATGAAAGGTTAAATTCAACATTCAATAGTTACTTCATGGTTTATATACTACCTCCGACAATAAAGTTCTGGGGAAACAAAACGCTGCATCTGCATAGAGGCAAGTGTTGATCATCTTCCCCCACCGTTGTTAAGTTGAGCGTTGTTTATGTTCTGTGTAAGACGTGCTTTACTAAGTGCTTGTTCAGTGTGATGGCTCTTAACTGAGAAAATGAAAATGAACGAACAAAAGATGAATTTAAAGTTTGGTTTTAAGCTTTGCAAGATATCGAAAGAAATTCATGAGGGGTGGTGCAAATTGAACATCCACCATACTCTTCAGATCTCAATACTCCACACTTCTTCCAATTTTCACGACTGAAACTCTTTTTGAAAGAGATTTGACCATGTTGCTGACATCCAACGAAATGTGGCGAAGGTTTTCAACTCCATCTCAAAAGAAGGCTTCTTGCGAATCTCCCAGGACATGTACAGCAGATCTCAGCGATGCATAGTTATGGGAGATAACTATTTTGAAGGATGGTATGGTAACTTTCGTTAATATTTCATCTACATTAATGTTATAGGCAGTGTTCTCGCTGACTTTTCACCAACGTTAGTAATTTGGCTAATTAAAAATAAAAAACATTCGCCAAATGAAAAAAGTATTAGCAAAATAGATTTGCTGTGTAGCACAAAAAAATTATTTTTAATCCTTTAATGTACCCCCTTTTTTTTTTTCAATATAGTTTTTATAACTGTAGCAGCGATTGTTATTAAGTTAATTTCAACTATCCGCTACAAATATAAAAAATATGTGTATCTTAAAGATATGTATATATGCATATGTATGAAAAACGCAAAAAAGCAAAAATTGATCACTAGCAATTTGGCGAATCTAATCGCTTTTTTATTCGCCAAATGAAGAATTTAGTCGCAATTTGGCGCATTGGCGAGCGACAGCGAGAACACTGGTTACAGGATCATTCACCGAACTTTATTGTCAGAGGTAGTATATTTATATATTCTAAGGTATATAATCCGCAGCTCTATTACTGAAATTATGACAAAGGGATATTTATTTATTTACAGTTTAAAAAGGAGTATCTCTCTATTCTAAAAAATAACTTATGCTGTTACCGCCACTGACATTGGATTTTTTGTGACCGGGGTTCTTTCTTCGTTAATATTTAAAACTACTGTACACAAAAATATAAAAAAGGTAGTATTATAAAGAAATATTTGATAAATACATCGATACAAACAGCTTTATATCGAATAATTATTTTAAGATATATTAATTGTTAAAGTTGGTCAAAATCATCAACAGAAGCAAAAACTATACACAGGAATTAAAAACTTTTTCGATCCTTTTATGCATTAAAACCTCCCGGTGTGCAGACTGCATTTACTTTTTTAATTTGACTCATTTTTTGAGGATTTATTTCGATTTAAAATTCAGATTTTGAATATTTTGAGAGACATTTTTTACATATTTTAGAAAAGATTATTTTTTAAATTGTTGCCAAATGATCAAAGAATAATATTTCTTCAAATTGAAAACTTATTTAAAAGCAACTATCCCGAATCGAAAAAAAAAACCTGTCAAATGGCAATTAAAAAAAATTACGATTTAAAATTCGAGTTAAAAATTACGAGTTAAAATATTTACGTATTAAGGAAAATATTAAAATAATGAATTCATAAAAATGCGTCAACCGCCATAAATGGAAAAAATACGATATATTTAAAATAGTCCAATAATAATAATTCAAAAAGTTTAATATATTTACGTGAGATATTTCACATTCCTAAACTAAAAAGACTCCTTTATCATAATAACAGATTTGATAATCTGGACAAAGACTATGGGTAAAAATGTCCTGATAGTTTCCCTGAAAGTAACACCCCCTTGTGCTTACTACCGGTAGTAATCCATGAATAAAAGCATACGGAAAAATGGAAACTATTGTGTTATTGACAAAACTGCAAAAGATATTTTACGAATTCCACTAAAATAAAGACATAAAAAATAAATAGTTTTATACAATTATTTTCTTTCTTTCAAAAAATATTGAAAATAAAAACTTAAAAACTAAATTTATTGGTTAGCACAATTGGCGAGTAGTTCGGCGGGCAATTCGGTCTTCAAAAATTGTGATTTGTTGCCAAATGATATAAACAGTTATCGAAACAAAACAAATTTTTACTTTCTTCTATCTTCAATAGAAGAAAGTATTGTAATCGAAATTTTTTTCGACTTTCGGTTTTCGACGATTTTACACGTTTTAGGGGACAGAGATTCCAAAAAACATGTTTTTACAAAATGTCTGTCAGTCCGTGTGTCTGTGTGTCCGTGTGTCTGTGTGTGTGTCTGTCTGTGTGTATGTCGCCATTCTACCATCAAAAAGTGTATGAAGATATGCATAGAATTGAACCAAATTTTTTGTGAATGTTTTTGGATGTGTCAAGCAGGTCCTCCTTCAGTTTTGAAATATTACGCCTGAAGGGGGAACTGCAATCGCGATTTTTGTGCCATTTTCAATATTGTACCGACCAAAAGTATATGAAGTTATGCATCGAATTTAACCAATTTTTTTGTGTATGTGTATGACTATGGCTAGTTGGTCCTCCCTGAATTTGAAAAAAATCCGCCGGAAGGGGGCGCTGCAATCGCGATTTTTGTGCCATTTTCAATATTGTACCGACCAAAAGTATATGAAGTTATGCATCGAATTGAACCAAATATTCTGTGTATGTGTATGACTATGGCTAGTTGGTCCTCCCTGGATTTGAAAAAAAATCCGCCGGAAGGGAGTGCTGCAATCGCCATTTTTGTGCCATTTTCAATATTGTACCGACCAAAAATATATGAAGTTATGCATCGAATTGAATCAATTTTTTTGTGTATGTGTATGACTATGGCTAGTTGGTCCTCCCTGAATTTGAAAAAAATCCGCCGGAAGGGAGCGCTGCAATCGCGATTTTTGTGCCATTTTTAATATTTTATCGACTAAAAGTATATGAAGTTATGCATCGAATTGAACCAAATTTTTTGTGTATGTGTATGACTATGGCTAGTTGGTCCTCCCTAAATTTGAAAAAAATCCGCCGGAAGGGGGCACTGCAATAGCGAATTTTATGACATTTTCAATATTGCACCACATAAAAGTCTATGAAGCTAGTTCTAGAATTGAACTAAATTTTTTGTATATGATTATTTTTTGGTAAGGCAAGCAGGTCCTCCCTGAATTTGAAAAAAAAAAATCTGCCTATCATTCTATTATCCATCGGCTCGTGCAGAGACGGAAATTCGTTTTTACTCCGATTAATTGATTGAAGCAGAAATTTAAGATGAAAATCAAAGTTGGTATGGTATTCAATTAAAATTATTAAAGCATTAAAATGAGTAACTATTTTTTTTTAATATTAAAATGTACGTATGAGATAGAAGAAAGTTTTGGGATTGGCACATCCAACTAGTTTTTACTTGTTTTATAAGAATTTACACGCATGACTGTAATTTATAGATATTATCATTGCCTTTTATACACAATTTATTCATATATTTATATAAAAATAGATAAATGGCTTTTTTATAGTAAATCAATTGTATAAATATTGAAAAACTTTATTATATGAAACAATGAAAATGCAGAACAGGTGTCATGTACGCATCACGTTGGGGCGGTCGCAACAAAATGACGATTTTATGCCTCACTTGGTAACCCGGTTATTATCTTTCAGCAATTTATTTAAAAAAGAGACAACAGTTGAAGCAATAAATAAACAGCTATAAATAATAGATATAATAATAAATATAAATATCAAAATAAATCGCAAGTGTTAATACCTATCGCAATATTCAGAGCCAAAGATTTCGCCAAATCGGCAGGGGAAAAAACGCGTCAACGTGGTGAGTATATGACATCTGTGCAGAAATTACACTGTCAAATTTAATTCACTCACCAAGACCTCTATATCTGAAATGTGCTGATTTATTGTTATGCATAACTGCAATTTTTAGTACTTGTTTTTTAGTTTTAATTTTTAGTTTTAATTAGTTTTATTTTTTATTTATTTATTTATTTTTTTTTGTACTTGCACTTTAGTACTTTGAAACCTGTTTAACAGCCAAAGTTAGCTACAAAAAACGCGATGCTGGAATAATGTAGTATCATGTGTACGGATTAAAAATAAAAATACTTTATCGCCAAACTACACGTTTTGTATTAAGCTAATGCGCCGTAGGTCTGATTAAGAAAAAATCCCCAAACCATAACATAACGCATAGCTTAACAACAAATACTTCTTTTGGGAGAAAAGCTGAGTCACACGTATAAATTTGATTGATTATTAAATTTTTTTTTAATGTTTCCAATATTTTAAAGGGATTTATATTTAGAGGGAGATCGCATATTTTTGTAAAAACATTTATAGTTTAATGCTCCGCAATCTTTTAAAATCCAATTAAGTTAGCATGTTTTTAGAGTTCGTGGTGTCATAATGGGGGTTGATGAGCGTAGCTCGTAGCCCCCTAGTGTTCGTAAATTTTCATATTTACCTATTATATATTAGTGTTATTTTACATTTATTTCATGTAAAATTAGAAAGTTTTTTCTATAAATTATAACTATAACTTTAAATGTTGAAATAAACTTAAAATTTTATACATCCTTATTTCATATCTGCATTCCAAAACAAAAGCAAAAGCAAAAGATATATAAAATGATTCGTTGAAAACGATAAAATGCAAAATATATTTTAATAAAATTTTTATAATCTCAATCCATTTGTTCATTTATTAATTTCATAAATTTTACCAAAATTACCATTTGCATTACATAAAAAATACTATGTAAGAGAAAAACACTTCCAATTTTTTCACTATCTCTTTTTATAGCTTTAAACAAATAAATGTTTCCCCCCTTTTTTAACACTTTTATTTTTCGCTGCAATGTCTGTGATGAATAAGATGTCAAGATGAAAATAGTAAATTTATTTTTCTGAATTTTTCTGCAGAAAAATGGTAAATAAGAAAACAAAAAAATGATCCGATCAATCCTGTTTTTTGTAAAAACCTGTCTTATAAGAAAGATTTTATAAGAAAAATAATGCATCAATGTCAAAATTGTAGGAATTTGCATATCTGCTAACACACATATGGATTTTATTTCAGCAGATTTATTATAAGCGTTATATCTCCGAGCACTTATTTAAAGACGGATGAAGAATCTATACGGTGTTGATTCAATTCTTTTGTGTGAGAAATATCATCCTTTGTTTGTTTTTTAAGTAGTACTACAGACAGATATTCAAAGCACTTTGTATCATAGTATTTATTTTATATATTTACATTTTATAAGCAAGTATAAACATCCAAATTCCTTTATTAATGTATTTAAATTCTCATCTTAATTTTGTTTTTGTTAATTTATACGATATTAAGGAACTTAATTAAATCTTCTTCTTATAAAAACAAAGCTTTTCGAATTAGAACTCATGAAAGTTTCTAAGATGAGAATTATTATCAGGGCTCGACTTATGTCATATAAGACCCCGGGGTAAACATCGTTCTTGGGCCATCCTTCCATCCACCCATTGAAATTGTTCGCGAATAATGTGTATGTGGCTATTTATGTGCATAAATTGCATAGAAAATATTATTCTCATCGATATACAGAGTATCACAAAAAAACTAGTCTCAATTTTTAGAAAGCATACAAATAGAATAAAAGGAGAAAAAAAATGATAAAATGGTTGACATAATTGAATGGTCATTGCAAAGGTTTATTTAGCTATTTTATGTATGTTGTAAAATGCGTTAAAGACAGGGCCGAGCCCAAGGAGTGTGCGAAGTGTGCCACCGCACTGGGCGCTGAGACAAAGGGGTGCCATCCAGATGAAAGGGCACCCACAAGAGCAAAATAAAAGCGATAGAAATAATTTTATATTTTGCATTTTTTTTATTTGCATTTTCTATAGATATGCTTAGACCGGCTTGAGAAATGATTCTTCGTCGTGTTCAAAAAAGAACCCAAATGTGCTGAATTTTCGCGGCTTCTGTTCTTCATCTGAATGGAATTGCCTTTAAGCTATTAACACTCAAATGTTTTCTTTATACCGGGAAAAGAAACAGAATCACGAACCCCAAGACCACTCGATAAAAATATGCTTCCCTTGCTAAGGATGTTAATTAGTTTTCACTCTATGGTAAACTCTATCCCTTCCGGCCACCTAAGCGCATTATTCAAGAGTATTCTGATTCCACGAAGAATCTCAGGCTGGACCCCAAATGACCTGGAATAAGAAAGCATTAGGAGCTTGAAGATGGAGACATTTCAAAGTGAAAAACCGACTGAAAAAGTTTTTATTATATGCCAAGACGACAATCACTTTATGAGGTGATCTCCCTACGCCTAGAGAAATCTTCGACTTTACTCGACTTTACTTACGACTTTACCTAGGTTAGTAGCGAAGTCCTCACTTTATATAACCCATCGAGCCATGCCAATACACAACCCAAAAAATATTTAGCCTTGGTACAAATAAAATTCAAACACCAAATGACATCAATCTGGTAATATCTAATGGCGAAAATTGTTTTATAATGATTAACTGAAAATGAGGCATTAAATCTTTCCATTTTTTTGTTATTTAGTTTATCTGCTGACAGATGTTAAATTTTTCTTAAAGTGATGCAAGATTAAACGAAATGCAAGGCTCAGTAAAATTATAAAGGGTACTTTAGCTAAAATAAAGATTTATTATAGACAGGAAATGAAAAATTTTATGAAAGAGAACTTTTTAGATAAGATAAAAATAACGTTATATTAGACAGTAAAGGAATAGATTTTAAAATTTATGAGAGCACATATAAATTAACGTAATATAATTTAAGAACAAACAGGATTTTGAGTAGATTAAGTATCAATATATGATTCTACATCATACACACAGATGTAAAATTACATAAATCTGTATGTTAACTAAAATATCTGTATACTGTGGAAAAGAAAAAAAAAAGGCGTAGATCTACAAAATAAGTTTTTATAAAGGTACGGAAATTTGTATCTTTACAAAATAATTTACTAAAATTGCAGCAATTTTGCTAAAATTTATTTGTAACCTGGGTTAAATTACATAAAAAAATACAGTCATACCAGATCCCGAAAAAGTGTTAGTTACCTTACATGTTATTTTGACAATGTAAAAATGTATCTGTTATGAATTTTTGTTGTTGCCTCTACATAAAAAGTTTTAGAAATCTCAGTTTCTGAGAAAATGTTTAGTAACAATTTTAAGATTTTTTTTTCAGCTTTATAATATTATAGATTAGAGATGTCCTATAAATGGTAAAAGAAGCTTTGATGCACTCAGAGTATGCCACAATGAAATAGTACTGTTGTTTTAAAAAAACTGTTGTATTTTTGTCTATAATAAAGTTAATAACTTCTTATTAATTTGGATAGAAAAAAGTCTCTTGAATAAAATTAATGTATCTCATTTTCATTAATTTAATATATTTCAATAGCGTTTAATCGAAAAAAAGTATAATAATATTACCTCAAACAAATTTATAGCCTTTTCTCGATTGTAAAATATCTCATTAACATGCATTTTCCAAATACTTAGAAAAACTTTTTGCTGCAGCATTTCTTGACTGAAATTTAAAAAAAAAATCACATTCTTTAAGATGTTATTTAAGATATACCGTATTTTACTAAAATCAAAAACTTAAGTTTGATAAATATTTATTCTTGATAAATAATTCATAGGTTCCAAAGATACAAACAAAGTGCAATAATAAAACTGCTTTATTTTTATTTATTTCTTGAAATAATAACAATTCAAGAATTCGCTTTCCTTTTTGTATAAAAATAAGCTTATTTAAAATATCATTACAACAAAGATGTATACGAAATTCTTAGTAAATATGAATTAAACTTAAGTTTTACTATTTATTAAAGAATTATATGAACGTGTATGTATAACATATTTTACGAAAACAATTCTATCCTTTGCCTGTATTTTAATACTTTGGATATTTAAATAACAACTGTATTTTAATTTTTCTATATTATTATTTCATTAAAACATATTAACTGTGACAAAGTGTGGAGATATGTTTTAATAAAAAAATTATCGATTTCAAAGATAAATTAATGTTCATAAATTCAAATAATTTCAGGGAATATTAAACACTAGTATCGAAAATAAAAGCTTATAACTTTGTTACACATTTTCTATATAAAAATTGCAAAGATCGCTTTATACCCTACACTAAACATTTGTGTAACGTTACTCCATAAAATTGGTGGCAGCTTTGCTGTCTTCAATTTTATGGAAAGATTTTTTTTTCACTGATATAATCGTGTAATTTAAACATATGTTACTGGTGTAACATTACATATTAGTGGTACACCGGTTATATCGGTTAAATCGGTTACATCGGTTATGCCACCATAAAGCTGGTGGAAGCTTGGCTGCCACCAATTATATGGAGTAACGTTACTCAGATGTTTTACAGCGTACAGTAACAATGTTTTTGATTATGTTTGGGTGTATCAGCCACAAAAGGTTTAATAATCACAGTCTTTAGCTGGGAAAGCATTATGATTATTAAATATAATATAATCCGCATTAGAATAAGAGCATTAGTAGCCAATATTACTCTAAATTCTCTGATATGCAGAGCCAACAAAAACATATTCCTTGGTACAGAGTCATTAAATCACGATATTAACAGTCAAAATTTTACATGTGCTCTGCCTGATTGCAGAGTCAAGACTGAAACTTTTTAGGAAAATATAATAAGAAAAAGCATCAAAATAGATTCATATAATCATAAATTTAAAAATTTTCATTAACTTGACATAAAATAATTAAAAAAAACAATAAATCTCTGTTAATGATTTAAAAACTATTTAAATTGATAACTTATCAATAAATAAAACATTAATTTAATGATAAATCAATCAAGAATCAAACATTTAATTATAAACAAATAAATCAGTATTAAGAAGTTTTAAATTATTATTTTATTCATAAATATTAATCAAGAACTTTTATTTGACAGTAATTAATTTTCATCAAGGTCAAATCCATTATACTGTCAATAAATTTGATTTCTTTATTTAAGGCATTGTGCCTAAACAATGTTGTTATAATAAATTGCAAACATCATGGTAATGTTTTGTAATGTTTTGTTCTTCTGTAACTTGTCATCTTCTAACATCTTTTGTAATATTCTGCATTTTTTAAGAACAGAATATTATGTATTAGTAAAATTAAATAAAAGTAAATCATATTTCTGATATTAAGTTTTGCACTCAGTGTATATTATACAAAAATAACACATTTTAAAAAAGAAATAAAAAGAAAAGAAAAGAAAAAAGAAATACCTTTTTTCTATAACAAAGTTTAGAATATCATTTAATTTGAAAAAAAGAAAACTTTTGAATAAAACTATATGCGCAGTTTTCTTATTAATTTAAAATATTTAAATAGGGTTTCAATTCAAAAGAGCCCAGTAAAATGTTTAAGTTACCTTAAACATCTCTCTGCATTTTCTCAAAGGCAACGTTTTGAAATATTGCATTAATCTGCATTTCTCAAGTACATGGAAAAACTCTTTCCTGAAGCATTCCTCATCTGAAATTTCAATAAATTCACATTCTTTAAGAAGGTGTTATGAAAGAAATATCGTATTTTACTTAGATCAAAAAACTTAATTTGGATAGATATTTTCTCTAGATAAATAATTCATGAGTTCCAAAGGCTTGAAATAAGCAAAGTATATGAAGAAATTTTGGCGTGCTAGTTTTATTTTATTTGAGAATAAAGTAGATATATATATATTTTTTAAATAAAGTAATGGTGGAATACAAAAGAATAAATAACCTTTATTAAAATATCTTTTAAAGTCCAAATATTATTATTTTTTCTTCTTTTAACTCCTCAATTGTTGTCTATTTATGTAAGCGTTACCTTGATTTGAAATATCTATGTTAAAGTTTTATTAAGGGGATTCAGTAACTGCCTTCTGATAAAAAAATGACAAAAGTGTAGAACTTCAGATTTTTATTTTTAAATGTGCCTTAGTTATTCTTAAAGCAATCAGTCTAAAATTTCGGAACGATTCGATAAATATAATGAAGCAGATATACTTCATATCACTAAGCCTTCCCGTTTAACGCCCCTTTTAATGCAAATGTTTAAACTCGTTTTCTCAACTCGCAATTTTTTATCATTTTTTTAAATCGAAATGCCATGTCTACTACAACAATTAAGCGAATTGTCTGATTTCTTAAAAGTATGTTTGGACCTTATACGTGATAACAAAGTAACGGATTTTTATGTATTTGCAACTTTTAAAAAAATAATGAACTTAAAAAATGCTATCGTCCCACATTATTTCCATATACATTTCTCAATTATCCCTTTTTTCTGATCTAATCAACTAATAAAAAATCCGATACACAGATTTACATTTATATTTGAATATAAACACCAATCTAAAAATATAATGTATATTATTATTAAAATATAAATTTTTTTGGCAGCGAGTTCCATATAAATCTATTTAATAGACAAAAATATTTTTTCATATGAAAATAATGCAGCCTACAGATTCTCCGAAAAGTTTGGAAATAGTCGAACAATTCTAGAAATACATAATCAGATTGAAAGACGAAAAAATAGATGTTAAATATTTTTTAAAAAGCTATTCAGTGATTCGAAGTTTGACCCCCGCAACCGACTCCCTAGCTTTTTAGAGAAGAGTCCAACTTTGAAATCTCTAATGATACTCCCATTTTTTATAGCAAATTCGGAGTCTACGGACAAAAATGCGTAACTGTTGTATTTAAGGGATGTCAGGACTTTTAAAGTTTCCCAATTTTCGAAATTTAATTTTTTTTTATATGTTAAATTGCTATTTTTTCTGAAATTTTTTATATAATTGTTATACAAGATAGAATTGTTAACAAGTAAGGCAGAATTTTTTAAAATAACTCTAATAACAGTAGTAATTTTTGGTAAATTAAAACATTTTTTCAATTTAACATTTTTTTTATAATTTTCAACAATAGCAAAATTTTTCATCCGGCCCGCATAAAATATACGCTACATCCTAATCCTTTGATCGGCCAGCAGAAAAAGATTTTTTATATACATATTTTTGTTTATTGTTTGGTCCTACATGTCTAACTCTTCTTTAGTAATAATAATAATAATAATAATAATAATATTATTATTATTATTACTAAAGAAGAGTTAGACATGTAGGACCAAACAATAAACAAAAATATGTATATAAAAAATCTTTTTCTGCTGGCTGATCAAAGGATTAGGATATAGTGTATATTTTATGTGGGCTGGATGAAAAATTTTGCTATTGTTGAAAATTATTAAAAAAAAATGTTAAATTGAAAAAATGTTTTAATTTACCAAAAATTACTACTTTTATTAGAGTTATTTAAAAAAAATTCTGCCTTACTTGTTATTTTATAATTGCAGTAACTAATTAATCTTCAAAACCTATAATTTCACCCCACCTGAAATATATGATACATCCCCATCCAGCTCAGCGAGCACAAAAAATATTTTACATGTTTATTTATTTATTTTTTAACATTTTGTGGCATAGTAATAATTAAAAAAAATCCATACATCCGAATTAATCCCAAAAATTAGATGATAATAATAAAAAAAAAACAGTAGAAGCCATTGAAGCTCAGAATATATCCACACACCCCGCCTCCAAATAATGAATATTACATGTTTTTCTGCTCGGGGGAGAGGGATATCTTTACACTTTAAAAGATCAAAATACGCAGGTTGTTATTAAGAAAAGATTGACTGATTAAAAAAAATAATCAACTCGAAAACTAATTTAATATATTTCTATTAGTCTTTGTAAAAGAGCATGTGAAGCGACGTCAAAGCAACCGCCAGTAATTTTTACGAGAAGCATTATTTCCGCAAAAGACTGAAACTTTGACATCAAAAATTCTGGCCAATCATATTTCGAGACATCAAAATGGGTTTGAGAATTTCAAAATATACATATGTTGAAATTGCTCGATTGCACCGTGATCATGGAGGATACAAAAAAAAGTTAAATACAAAAATTAATTATATTTGCCCGTAGAATCCGAATAGGCAATAATAAATGAGGGGTATTTATCAAAATTTTAAAGCTGGATCCCCTCTGACTCCCAGAGGGTTGGTTGTGGGGGTCAAATTTTGTATCGCTGGATAGCTTTTTTAAAAATATGCCATACACATTTTATTTCATTCTTTTAATCTGATATACATTTCTTGAAATATTCGATCTTTACCAGACTCTTTTGACACCCTGTGTATGTAATCGGCCAAACCTGAATTCAGACCAAGCTTGTTTAATCTAACGTACTTCAGATAAATTTATTTGGCCCGCTATTCTCTTATCTGAACTAGTTTAGTCTAGGTCAACCTGGTTTATCCCAGAAAATATCATTCCAATGTATCGTTATTGATATCAACACTCCGGCAGTTTTTTTTTCAGCAAGACTCATGTTTTAGTCTTGCACATCTACTTAACAAGTCGGCAAAAAAGAAGACAGCACTAATAGTTCTATAACCAATCGCCGTAAGTCAATGTTGTTGCCAGGTAATGAGCATTTGAGAAAAGATTTCAATTATAGATTTTTCCTCCAAAATAATATCAAGGATTTAAGTAAATTTTAACTAGTTGGATGTACCAATCCCAAAACTTTCTTCTATCTTATGCATGCATTTTAATATTTCAAAAATAGTTGTGTATGTTAATATCTTAATTTTACTAATTCAATATTATAACAACTTCGATTTTCATCTTAAATTTCTACTTCAGCCAATTAATCGGAGTATAAACAAGTTAATGTGGATTATGATATTTATTTAAAATCAATGGTTTTTCCCTTATTCAGTTACTATAAGCTGTTCGAAAATAGCCGGCTTAGCAGGATTCGCGTTCCCGTCTCTGCACGAGCCTATCGACAGTTTTCTATAGTGCGACTTAGCTTTTCGGCCATCTTTTTCAAGCTTTGCTTCTCCCTCGAAATTGCCCCCAATCTATAGCTAAGTTCAGCACTGCATTTCTATCCAGCCTCTTTCCCTAGGTGCGACGAGTATGCGATGTGCAGCGCCAAATCCCAGAAGTAACACATGCAATAAACCACTCAGACCCACCCACGGTTCTGATCAGGCTAATTCCGTCCCGCTGTCCAGGCAATTGAAATTCGTAAAACTGAGTGAAGTCCTGGTTACTAGCAGTCTGGCCAATGGTCTCTGAGCCTATGTTCAACAGAACGACGAAAAATGGAGAAAATGAAACAAAAAACGATATCTCAATGCTCCTTTCCCAAGAAATATTTTCAAATTCAAGGAAGATCTGCTGGCCATAGCCAAAAACATAAACAAAAAAAAATTAGTTCAATACTGCACAGAACTTTATACACTTTTCGATGGTACATTAATGAAAATAGCACGAAAATGGGTTTTCAGCGTCCCTTTCTGGCATATTTTTTTCAAATTCAGGGGGGGGGGGCTGCTTACTAAATCCAAATAAAATCATACGCAAAAAAATTTGGTTCAGTTCTATGCATAACTTCATACATTTTTTTGATGGTATGATAATGAAAATGAGACAGACATCGCGATTATAGCATCCCCTTCCAGCGGACTATTCTTTCAAATTTAGGGAGGGCCTGCTGACCATAACACAACGCTTACACAAGAAAACTTGTTCAATTCTATGCATAACTTCATACACTTTATAGTTATAGAATATTGAAATTGGCGCTAAAATCCCATTTCGCTGCGATTTTTTTTCACATTCAGGGAGAACCAAATAGCCATAGTCAAACACTTACACAAAAAATTTGGTTTAATTCTATGCATATCTTCTTACACTTTTCCCTAGTAGAATGACGAGATACGAACACACACGCGTATAGACAGACATTTTGTAAAAACATGTTTTTTGGAATCTCTGACCCCTAAAACGTGTAAATCCGCATAAAAAATTTTTGATAATAATATTTTCTGTAATTGAAGATAGGAGAAAGTAAAAAGGAAAAAAAATGTACGTTTTAAAATTCGTGCGCTGAGGATGGGAAAAAGAATATAATGGAAAATGAGCGGTCAAATTAATAACAGCAAATAAAAAATATTGCAGATTTGTTTTTCTTTTTAATGCGAATTAATATTTTTAACTGTTAGAGTCTATGTTAGAGCAAGGGCTGTTAACATCAATTTGCAATCATTACTTTCGAAATCAGTTTGATATTTCCTGAGTAGAGATGGGAATGCTCGGAAAAAACCCGGAAAAATTGGGAAAAAACCCGGTTTTTTTCCGAGGGCTTATTTTTCAATTTTTCCGAACTGGAAAAATTGAAATTTCATTTATGAAATAATATGGTGAAAATTTTGTAATAGCTACATTCTCATACTTTTTTTTTATTTATTTTTATGTTGAGTGTCTCACATGAAAATTTTAATGTGGGTAATCTGATCTCTGAGCAGAAATCTGTTTGAGAAGACTTGAAAGGATCCTTCACATTTTTTTCTTGTTTGAAACACATGACCCTTTGTGAAATTTCTCTTGAAAATAGACATTTCAGGAAATCAACAAATGGAATCTTTCGCAAGTGCAGTGATTGAAGAAAAAAAAAATCTCATGCCATACAGCAGCTGAACCTGATTAAGTTGCTTATATGTATGTAAATAACTATTAAAAATGTCTAAATAGGAACCTAAATATAATAATAATTTCTTATTCAAAAATTCTGAATATATTTTGTACAAGTATATACAAAAAGTTCACAATTTCAACAAAACTTGATTACATGAAAAAAAATCTAGATATGTAATTAAATACAACTTCTCTTTTTAAAAATTAAGCATGTGTAAAATTATACAATAATATGCCGATTAATGGAAATGATAAAATTAAAAATTCAACATAAAATTTTGAAGTATGCATTTATTACTTTAATCTATCTTTTCAAGAAGTAAGTATTGAATTTGTGAAAATTTTGACTTCCAGTTTTTGGTGTATTTAAACGTTTTAGAAGGTCCTGAACACGTTTTGATGGATTTTGGAAAATATCTGTCACTTTGTGAATCTGTATGTGACAAATTTTATGGGCACTCTATCTCAAGGACTGATGCACATAATTTCACAAAACTTTAGATTCAGCTACACTTTGATATAAACTCGATGTTTAGTTATTAGTGTATATCGCCAAACCGATGGCACTGCTATGCTGCATTATTCATAATTTCCACAATAGTTCTATCTCAAACTAATGTATGTATTTTTATAAAATTTCATATTAAGTTAATATTTGACATAACTTCATGCTCAGTACTTTTTGGTGTAAATTGCTCAACAGATGATGCTGCTATGCTGCATTATTCATGATTATCGCAATAGCTTTACCTCAAGGACTTTTTTTTTTTTTTTTTTTTTTTACTACAGCTTCAAACAGTTTCTGATGAATATTAATGTTGTTTAGTTTTTGGTGTAAATTGCCCTATAGGTGGCACTACTATACTGCATTTTTTAAGATTTCGTTATAGCTGATTAATTGAATGTTTTTTCAAGGTGTTGAATCTAAAATTGACCTCCATTTTACCTCCATAATGTACAGTTATGTTGCAAAAACATGGGCAGTTTGCATTAGAAAAGTACAACTGCGATGAAAAAAAACCCCCCATATTTTATTACAAGTAACTATGTTCCAAATTATACTTCCCCTCTTGATTATACTTTGAATTTTTGTAGTTTTCTAAAGCACAGTAGAAGTTTATCTTTGTATGTAACTGCTTTTGTTAATTCCTCAAATAGTGAACATTTTCTATTTGTAGTGTTCTGTTTTCATAACTTTTGAGTTCCACTCTTAGAAATATAAAATTACCATGTCGAAACATTATTGAGTATGATTTCTTATTCAAGAATAGAACATCAGATTTCAGGGTAAAAACAAAAACATTACATTTAATTAAACTTAAAAAATATTTTTCTGGTTTCAGTGAATAAAAATCTAACAGTCAATAAATCCTATGCTATTTTTTAGTTGCAGACCTGAGTAAGCCAAAGTAAAACTTAGTTGTTTTTAATTTAGATTATAAAACTAAATCAAAACTTTTTTGAGTTGAAATTGGAAAGCTATACCAAAACTAAACATATTTTATAAAGGAAATAAAATTATAATTCTAAGAAAAAAAAAGTGATAATGTAAAAATATACATTTTTTAAACAAACAATGGAATTTTTGAATACTGATATTCATAATACTGTCAAAATTGCAATAATTTCTTTAAACTAGTATCAATTACTTAAAAACTATACTTATGTAAATGGAATGCATATTTTATTTCATTCCAAACTGCAGACATATTGGTTCAGGTTTTTACATTAGGTCAATTGGTAGTTAAACATGTAACAGAAAAATCATTTAAACAGAGATATGATATAACAAACAATAGCGTTTAATAAAAATTCGTAGGCTGTAGAAAAAAAAAACTAAACTTTTAAAAGCACTCTTTGCTACTTTTTTTTTATTTTGTAATATAAAGTGAAAATAATTTTCATTTAATACATATAAATGAGAAAAAAAGTTTATTATTGAATATTCTCTGAGAAAAGATAATTTATTTGGGAGAAACAGTCATGAAAAATCAATTTTTCCAATTTTTCCAATTTTTCCGTTTTTTTCCGAAAAAAACCGGTAAAAAACCAGTTTTTTTCCGCCACTTTTATTTTTCCGGAAAATTTACATCTCTATTCCTGAGATTACATAGGAATCGTTTTTTAGAACATTTTTAGATCGCTTCTCGTCCATTGTACCCTTTTTAAATTTAATTCTTTTTAAAGAAATCTTCTTAGAGTAAGTAAGTAGTTTCATAAGTAACTATCATGTCAATTTCACGTTTCTAGACTTTCCAGTAATAAAAAAATGGCATTTGTAAAACGTTTTTTTTTCTTTTTTTTTTTTTTTGCTTCTGCACCCCTTTTGGGTTAAAATAATCGACGTAAGATATAGCTTATATTAGAACATAAACAAACACCATCATTTTGATTCCATTACTTTTGAAATCAATCCGACAGTCTATCTCTAACAAACAACCAAATCTTATATTTTTGTAATAATAGTATTGGAACATATTCACTACACAAATGTTATTAAGCTATAATTAATTTTGTTATCATTTCATTACTTCATATGTAATTTATTTGTATTAATTTTGAAGTCGCTTTGAAATTAATGGAATTTAATTTTGGTATTTAAAGCTGACGTTATATCTAAAACACAACGCGATCAGTAATATATTTTTAATAATTAATTATTTAAGATAATCAAATGTTAAGTTATCAATTTAATCCTTGTCAGAATCTTAAAACTATCACGAATTAATTTCGCTTTGCTGATTAATGGCTAACGATAATTAGAATTTCTAGATATCTGGAAGGGTTTTTAATAAATTACTACCTAATAAAATAGTCTGCTTACATGTTCACATCAAAATGAAAAAAAAAGTTCTAAAATTTTAGCCGCAATTATATGAACACTCGACATATCCGTGGAAATTGGATCGAGAATCTCACTCGGACCTTTTTTTTAAATTCGACATCATAAGTTGCTTTGAAATTAATGGAATTTAATTTGGGTGTTTAAAGCTGATGTTATATCTAAAACACAACCCGATCATTAATATATTTTAATTAATTATTTAAGATATTCAAATGTTAGGTTATCCATTTAATACTTGTCAGAATCTTAAAACTATAACGAATTAATTTCGCTCTATTGATTAACCGCTAAGGATAATTAGAACTTCTAGATATCTGAGAGGGTTTTTTAATAAATTACTACCTGATAAATTAGTCTGCTTACATCTTCCAACCAGAAAGAAAAAAAAAAGTTCCAAAATTTTAGCCGCAATTACATAAATTCTCTGCATAACCGTGGAAATTTGTTCGAGAATCTCACTCTCAGACTTTTTTAAAAATTCTAAATCAAAATTAATGCCTGGGTAATTTATAAACGAAAGTGTAGTTGTGAGATTAAAAATAAAAATTATGCATCTAAATTGACCGAGATAAATGCTCATTAAAAAATTAATTACATAGCTGCCAACATATACGGATTTTATTTGCTATTAAAATTAACTGTAAAGTTTTCTATTGTTTCATCGGAGAAAATCGTTAGATTTCGGCGATCGTTTTAGTTGAAATTATCTGTTAAATTTTAGGGATGGGAAAAATCCGTGCATGTTGGCAGCTATGTAATTAGCTATACGATGGGCAGTATTAAATCTGTTTGAGTATTTGCTAGATAAAGTGAAGAAGAAATACCTTATTTTATGCGAAAATATATATATATTCATGAATTAAAATGGCAAATAGAGTATAATGTGCCTGACATAGGGATACTTCCTCGTGTCGTTTAAGCAATTTTAGTCTTATGCAACCAAGGCATGGTTCAGAATGGGTTGAAGCTATTTTTACTTTCTTTTATCTTTACGAAAACGTATTGGATTAGACAAATTTTCGAATTACGGTTTTAGACGGATTTACACGTTTTAGGGGTTAGAGTACCTCCCAAACGTTTTTTATAAAATGTCTATCTGTGAGTTTGTCTGTTACTCCGTCTCTCTGTATGTGACAAAAACATTGTGGGCGCTCTATCCCACCAACTAAGCACGGAATTTGCAAAACTTTAGATTCAGTTAGCCCTTGATATAAACTGGAGCTGTTTAGTTTCTGAATTATATCGCACAACAGGTGATGCTGCTTTGTTGCCTTTTTCACAATTTTGTCAATTGCTATATTTGAAGAATTAATGGATATATTTTCATAAAATTTTAAATTCTGTTGGTTTTTAATATAACATGTTGCTGATTACTTTTTGCTATAAATTGTCCAACAAGCGTCGCTATTATGCGGCATTATTCATGATTATCGCACTAGCTCTATCTCAGTAACTAATGCACAAACTTTTGTCACTCTTCAGGTTCAGCTAGTCCCTGATATAAATTAGTATCATTTCTTTAATTTTAAAATAAATAGTTCTTCAGATGACGCTTCTATCCAGATATTTGTTCGATTTCTGCAAAGATGCTATCTCAAAAACAAATGTGCAGATTTTGCATCAAACTTCACATTCAGTTATAATTTGACATAAATTGTTGCTGATTAGTTTTTGATGTAAATAACATAAGTGGTGATGCGTCTATGCTTCATTTTTTGGACGTATTAACAGGTTTGAGATAGAAGAAAGTTTTGGGATTGTCACATCCTACCCGGTTTTCTTTTCGACTCAAGTGTTGTCTGTTTCACTTTAAACAATTCTTATTAGAGTCGAGTCAGCAGTAATACTGATTCTTTTGTGTCGAACTGGTTGATCTGGTTGATCTGACTTTTAAAAAAAAGTCCTAAATATTTTTCAATGAAATAAACTCTATGCTAGAATAAATGTGAATGCAATTGTGAATTGCGTATGTATGTGTTGATTTTTATACAAAAAAACATTTAAATTGAACTTAGATGTACAATTATAATTTTTTTTCTTTAATTTTCTAATAAATAGATTAATTTTCATTTACTTTGGCTTCGGGTTTGGATGTTTTAGGTTCGGATTAGAATATAACGATTTCAGATTCTATTTTGTATTGATTTGTAGTAGCATCCCAACCCGTGCAAAAATCTAGTCTGAAGTGCTTAGAATGGTAATACAAAAGCCCAAGGATAAAATCTACAAATAAACTTTTTTATCGAAACGTGAAATCTCTTTTAAGGTGAAAATTTTAATCTTCTGAAAACACGTTGAATAAATTAGCAGGTTTTTTTTACAGTTTTCAACATAATTGAATTCGGTTCCATATAATTAGATATTTATGTGAGATATTATATGAAATATTGTATTATTATATATTGGAATATATACTGTTGTGCAAAACTTAAGCAACAATGTAAATGTTAAGCAGATAGACATGAAAGAACAGGCGTTCTTGTTATCAGTACAATGAACACACAATTCAGTAGAAAGATCATGCGTATCAAATGTCAGGAACAAAACGTCACAGGCGACGTCAGCGTATGCAAAACACGTGTGGTTGGCGCGTGCAGTTTAAGACTACAATAAAAGGAAGGACTGAAATGCAATTAAAGACAATCGGTACAAGTGCAAGTGAGTTTTTTTTTTCGAGTAATATGGGTAGAAGAAATTACCTGGATGACTTCACTCCTGGAACAATAATCGAAAAGCTGGAGGAGGAGCACAGTGTGACCAATATAGCTGAAGAGGGCGGAATCAACAAAAGTATCGTTTCGCGCGCTTGGAAAAAACTGCAGTAGATGACCGATTATAGTCCTGCAGGCTAAAAGATCCCGAAACGTCAGCAAGCGCCATTGCTCAGCAACTGTGTACAAAAACAGGACAACAAATTTTACAGTTTACTGTGTCCAGACGCCTTCCCAAAGGTGAGCTACTCCCCGGCCGTCCTGAATGCTGCGCATCTCTTTGAAAGTTGGCCATCGGCGGCACCGTTTTGAGTGGTACAAAGAGCACAAAAACTGGACATATCATCAATAGATATTCTCTTATACATCTTCTCTTCACAGATGAGCGTCGTTTCAGTACCACAAGCGATTCTAAACGCCAGTTGATTTGGAGAGAGGTCGGGACACGGTTTCATCCCAGTAACGTCGTGGAAAGAGACCGCTACGGTGGTCCGGGAGTTATCATCTGGGGAGACATAATGCTGAATCTTCTGGGAAGACATAATGCTGAATCTTCTGGGAAGACATAATGCTGAATGGATGTGTTTCTAAGCTCCACGTTTTCGACAGAGATTCCGTAACCGGAAATTGCTATTGTAAGGAGGTGATTGTTCCCTATGTGCGTATGTTCCGAAGTGCAATTGGAGCAAACTTCGTTTTTATGGATGACAATGCCCGACAACACCGGACTCCTGCTGTTCAAGAGCTACTGGAATAGAAAGATATCACTCGAATGGATTGGCCAGCTCATTGAACATATGTGGAATGCCTTGGAGAGACGTCTTGCGGCATGATTATATCATTCGGAGAACACTGAGCAATTGAAACAGAAGCTGATTGAAGGATGGACATTCTTACCTTAAGTATTGTTGGATAATCTGAGTACGGTGCGAAGCAACCGTTGCAGTAACAGGAGGGCATATCCCATACTAAGATACATTTGCTTGTTTTTTTCCTCTTGATCAGACAATAATATGTAACAATACTATTAGTTCAATAAAACCTTTTTGTTTGATCCCATACTGTATGCATTGTATTCATTTTCGTCCGACTATGCTTTCGTCATCATTTAAGTATAAAATGCTGTCTTTCATTTGTGAGTTTCATGTCTCTTGGATGATTTCTTGAGAAGTTATGCCAAAAACACAACCTATTGCCCACCAGTGTATATTAAATATTAGATTTTTTTATACAAGATTCGGTTTGTCTGGCCATCTCTCTTTCCACACTTTATCTTGCAAAATTATACTCGGATTTTCCAGTGATTGATATACTATGTTGTTTATTTTTACCGCAGCATTTTCATTATTAAATATGAAACGTTATTAATTGCGTTGTTTTAATGGCATTAAGCTGTTTCAAATACATTGAAATTGTTATAAATCACTGAATTATACTAAAATATGAGTACTATAGGATTTGCGTAGTATTTGTCGACCATTTACAGGGATCCCAAAAGAAATCTGTCGGTCTTTGAGCCATTGTTTCTGCAATTGCATTTTTAAATTCAGTATAGATTTTTAAATTAACTATTTTTTTTTCATGTTACTGTTGTATATAAATAGTGTAATGCCTCGAAGTTGGCGTAACATGGGTAGCGTGTATTAGAGACGCCTATGTTCGAGGCACAAGTTATTTCAAAATATTTTTATATTTAATAACAAAAATTTTAAATGTATTGGTTAATCTACAACATTTCAGATTTGTGGGCTCGTTGCAACATTTTAAGAGCTCGTAAATTTCAGAGGTATAACCAGTCTGATACAGCAAAGCTTTTTATAACACAGAAAATCTCTTTCAGATTTATCCGTTATACATCCCTAAATCCACAGGTTTCAGGATGCGAAAATGTGCAAATTCCAAAACCAACTCCTCGTGATCCTTCCGAGTCTCCGAACATCACCTTCTATCCCTCTTTCTGAACAAAGGCTGGTGTCTTTCGACCATTCAGGGCGCCTGAGCAATGACTTCACCTACAAGCCTCGCTCGGATGGATTTTTTAGATTTTCATATTCTTGTCACGTAGTTGAACTTTGTAGTTGCACTTTCGGGCTCCTATGTGGCCTTTCGGAATAATTCATAGAAGTTTCCACTACCTATGCATTCCATTAAAGATCTTTAGAACTACTTGTTGCTATAACGTCATCCTCGAAGATGAATGTTAATGCAACGATTTGTCTCATATCTGCCAACATTTTTAATAGTATATCAAACATTTTTAATTGTATACAAAATAATAGTATATCTACGTATTCATCGTTCTATGGAGTTCCATTACCTGCGGCTTATTCTGCCGAGCTGTCTAAATGACGGACCAGATGTTATGGCTAATAAGGTTATCTGAGCGTAAAATCCCAGCCGGTTATCGCCCGGTTAGCTTAACAAGTAAAGCATTGGCCTTGTAAGCCAAGTAACCGGGTTCAATTCCCGGCCTGGTCAATTTTTCGCTCAGTTTGGAAATATTCAATTCGTATTAGACGTAAAAGTTATCAACACATAAAGACTCCTATACGGGATATTTCTGCTTTATGTGAGTGTTTCCTCGTGAGAAGTGCAGTTATCACAATTATTTACTTCGTATACACCAATTCACAAAACAATTCACTTACTATTATCTTTATTAGCGGAAATTTTTGAAAGGGACTTTTCAATTATGGCATGTATTTCCTAACTCAACTAATTTTTTGCATGCATGTGGTTTGTAGGTACAAATCTATATATCATATAAATGCTGCTCAAAGACTTCAAATACGTTTTCGATTTCCGTCGGGAATTGCTGAAATTTGGTTTCTAAATGTGTTACATCATCACCTGTGAATAATAAGGTTCTAACTGACGTTTTGAAAAAAAATTCCTTTTTGGCATACGAATGTTCCATTTGTATCAATGAATGCATTTCTGCATTAAAATTTAGAAATATAATTTACATCCGCTTGCGAAAGAGAATAATATAGTTCCATCAGAAATTTTTAAAAGCAGTCAGAATAACAGAGTTCTATGTGCAAAGTAATCGTAGACAGCATATAAGATAATATATTTTTATTTTATTTTACAGCATATAATGAAAACCGACAATATTTTATGTCTTGTGTGAAAGAATATATTATTTCGATAATTAAATCGTTTTTCGTTAAAATATAGAGGAAGTTTTTATCAGTAAAAATCCTTTTAAATATGTTTTTTAGTACGTTGATATGCAAAACGAATTGCGTTTAATTTTATTAATGGACCTGTTCCAAGCAGGGATAAGGGACTAATGCTAATTGATTTAGATTTAGAAAATCCTGTGGGAAAAATGGATGACAGTTTGGATGAAGCACCAGCTCTAGATATTCTTGATGCTAAAACAATTTAAGAAAACCAGTAAATGTAATTCCCACAAATCCAATTGATGGCAGAACTATGGGTTTTTCGTAAGTTAAAAGTGCTTTCATATAGTTATGTACATCCTACTGGCAATACCTTGTCTCCAGCTGCGAACAAAATACCCGAAGTAAATTTTGAAGCAGATTAATCTCAAATAATATCTTGAATAAAATAAAAGCTCATATTGAAAGTTTTCCCAATATTGAGTCACACTACAAGGGAGCAAGCACTAAAAAAACATACTTAGAATCAGGGCTTAACTTACAGAAAATGTATGACTTGTGCTTTCAGAAATGCAGTGAAAGCAATGTAGAGTCAGTGAAACTTTCATATTATAGGCACATATTTAATACGCAGTTTAACATAAAATTCAATAAATCAAAGAAAGATAGATGTGATCACCGTGAGGAGTATAATCATACTGAAACCCAGGGAGAAATTAACAATGAAATGCAATTTAAATAAGATCTGCACAAAAAAAAGTTGAATCCACCAGAACTCTCAGAAATGATGACAGAAATTCCCTTGATAAGTCAGTCATTTGCTTTGTATTAGAATAATTATATCATGTCCCAAAAATGATGTCAGTAACTTTTTCTATAAAGAAAATTAACTTGTATAACATGACAGCTCATGGAACACGAAAGAAAGAAAAGAAAGCATATTGTTGCTTGTGGACATTCGACATGTCAGGTATAGATGGGAATGACATAAGTACAGCTGTATCAACGTGTGTTCGGAAGGTACTGACAGACTTTCCACATGCTAATAATTTATTTTTATATTGTAACAGCTGTGTTCCTCAGAATAGAAACCAAATGATATCTTATGCAAATGCAATACTTATACAGTCTGATCCACATAATATGGACATTCCTCTAAGATATTGTACACCTGGACATTCATGTGTGCAAGAAGTGGATATTATTCAGAGCCAAATAGAAAGAGCAATGAATGTGGCAGAATATTTTTCGCCACTTTCATTTATGCGTCTGTTGCTGAGAGTAAACTGCAGTAATCCATTTACAACCCTGAGAATGAAATCATAACAGTTCTTAGATTGCCACTCGTGTAGCAAAAAAATTGCCTATAATCTCGTTCCGTAGACCAAGCTGATATAATTATGATTCACATAACTTCTGTATAATATTGAGTTTAAGACAAGCAATTGTTGTGACCAGAATTTTACAGTGGTGAATTTGCAAAGGAGCCCCTCCAAACGACAAGGAGTATCAACATCATTTCCATAAAGCCCTTTACCAAATCCTAAAGTAGCACAGAGAAAAAGGGATTGTATTTACAAAGGTAAAATAAAATACCTTCAGAGCCATGCCAAAATAATTTCCGAGAAATGAAAGGTTCTATTTTTAAAATATGCTTAAGAGAAATTAGCTTAACTGCAATATAAAATAAAGCATGGTTTATGGGACATTCCAAAATTTCGACTAACAAAAAGTATCAGACTTATTTTGTTGTTATAAAAAGAACAAGAAAGTTTTTTCCTTAGACATATAAAGTTTTTTCTTTTTGATCAAGAGTATACCTGACAGTAATACGAAAAATTTAATTTATAATTCATTTCAATTTCATTTATCAATATAATCACAATTTTTTTTTATTGATTTTCATACTCCCCCACTAAAATAGCACGCTAAAAAGGAAAACTGCTGTGTTCCTATTTAATAAAATTAAATATTTAAGCTATTTTATGCTCAATTAAATAATGTATTTAACTTACGTATCAGTTTGTGAAGATGGTTTAATTAGTATGAATAAGTGGAAGAGGCAATTTGCTGTTATTGGGCTCAATATAGATAGTAATAAATATTTTACTATCCACTGAAGTTTATTCGAATTAATCAACGAAATTTCCTTTGTTAAATTGTAAAAAATCACACAAATTAAGAAAAAAATGTTTTTTTTTTTTTTCATGATAAAACCATCCTATTCGAAGGAAAACACAACATTTGAGAATAATATGGTTCTATCAAATTTTTTAAATGTAAAGAAATTCATAAAAATGTTATTTAAAAACTTTGATTTCGTAGAATTACTGTCTATACCTACATTTGAACCTATTAATGCCAAACATTTTTTGCAATCTTTAATAGCTGCACGTACACAGCATGCTGATTTTCAAAGTCTTCTAACTCGAAATTGATTTTTGGCCAGATAGAACCATCTTATTCTGAGGTGACGATATGTCTCCAAATGGTTCAGTTAGGCATTCTATCCCAGGTTATTAATTAAGGAAGTATTGTAACATTATTCTGAATGTTTTGGAAAATGTATGAAAATCTATACTTGGCATATGATTTTCTTTCTTGTTTATAATATGTTTTGACAGTTGTGATGCTATTTAGAATCTATATTCATTTATATTTATACCTCAATTGAATAACTGTTAAATAAAAATATATCACTGCAGTAAAAAACAAATATATATACTAAATTATATTAAGACAAACATTATATTAAGACATAGTATTAAAATATTGTTTTTATCGTGTAAGTGAGGAAAGAAAAAAAAAACATTGCTTATTTATTTAGTTTCTTCAGACTTAATTTTAATGTGTTTTGATTTTTTTAAACGTATAACATATTTACCAATTACACACGTCTCTTTAAGCTGTAACAGAATTAAAAATCTATTATTCTATAAATATTCATTTTTAAGTATTTACACTATGCAAATTTTCCAAAAATGTAACTCATTTTTCTTGAAAAGATAAGAGACGACGAAGTAGATTATGAGTAGCATAAATTTCAAAATTACTCCCAAAAAATATTATATCTCCATAGTCAGCGTAATAAATTTTTCTTCTTTTGCAGTAGTTCAATAATTTATGAGCAAAAATGCGGAAGTGAAAGAATGTGTTATATTCCGTTCATTTTTTCTCTCTGTGTTTAAGAAAAACTTTCATTAGATTTTTATGAGCTTGGAATGTTTATCAGGAAAAGATTTCACATGCAGCTCAGAACATGAGACTCACGATAACAGATAAGCTCCTGTAGGCTTTCTCAAAATTAATTTTCCCTTTCAAATTTATGCTCTTCGTGAACAGTTTCCCTTGAAAATGAAATTTGTATCAGCAAATAAAGGAAAGAAAGATAAAAGATTTTTTTCTTTTAATACAATGACAAAAATCGAAGTGGTAAAAAAAAATATGAATAAATGGCATGCATTTTATGAAAATTTATTATACATATTTTATATGATTTAGAAGCCTTATTATCGTAAAATTTTTCTACAACATTTTTTTAGTAGTTGATTCGAAAATTGTGCATAACACAATTAGAAATTTGTCGTTGGAGACCACCGTAATATTTACCTGTCATAGACATAAATAGTATAAAATATGAAAATAAAACATGTGTAAACTATTTTTAGTTTTAATATTTGCATTTGTAAACTAATTAAATAATGCATTGCAATTCCAAAGCCGAATCGTATATGCAAACGTATATTTAAATTTTTTAACAAAACGGGACTCGAATGGATTACAATGGGAATCTATGGAAATTTGGCGAAATACTGAAAATAGTGCCAAGCTGGCGTTACTTTTGATGAATAATTTTTGTCGCCAGAATTGGCAAAGTATCATCAATTTGGCGACAAACTTGTCGATATTTGGCAACAGAATCGGGTCCCCTCTGTATGGTAACGCTTCCTCCGGTTTCGCGGCATGTATGTTAGTTCAAATCGTTTGGTATATCATCATATCGTTTGGCCCATTTCTAAATCATTTCTTTTTACAAGTATTAAAAAATTCTCTGATGAGCACCAAAAGAGGTTAATATGTTTTTAAGTGTGAAACAGTGTTTGACAAGTGCTTCTAATTGAGCATGAAAAAGGACAAGTACCCCCTTCTTGGCTGCAGCTTACTGTCAATGCCAAATTTGAAAAAAATCATGTTTGCGGTTTTCTCATATAAAAAAATTAGTCGCAATTGCGATAAAAATGTGTTGTGCAAAGACGTAGCCAGAAAAAACGCAGCATAATTAAACATGAATGTAAGGCGAAATAGTACCAGAAACCTTAGCTTCTGCAGTGTATCGTACTCATTGCAGTGCCACCAAGCATGCCCGAAATGTAGAACTGCACAGAAAACTGATTTGTAATGCAGTTGCACTGCAAAGTCAACAGTGCAAAGCAGGATTGAAAATTTTATTAAAAAATAAGACGGGAAGTTTTACGCAAATTTATATTATATGGAAAATGTGTGAATATGATTTTTTTATTTTGGCTTTGGCAGTGAGCTGCAGCCAAGGACAGATCCCTTGTCCTTTCCCCATGCTGAATTAGAAGCACTTGTCAAAAACTTTTTCATACTTAAAAACATATTAACCTTTTTTGTTGCTCATCAGAGCATTTTTTAACACTTGTCTTTTAAATTTATTTATAAAAACTGAAGGTTTTTTAATATTTTGAAAAGAAAAATATTTGCTGCTGTCAAAATTTTATTCTTGTATTAGAATAATTAAGAAAGTTATTGCATTGCCATATGAAATGCATGATGTCTGAAAAATAAACCAAGGAGTTGAACGAAAAAAATTACAGTGCGCTCACAACTTTATTCAAAGAATTGAAACTAAGTGTTTCGCAATAAAAACAAATAACCATGTTTATCACGTGATTTATTTAATTTCAATAAATTATATTACATACACAAAAAATTTATATTTATTTAAACTTGGTGTCAATGAATAAAAAAAACTACAACAGCAACAACAAGAAACAATGTTCAACTGGAGCTTTAAGACACAAATTCGATTTTCTCAGCGATCGTCAAACTTACAAAGATGAAAAAAATCTTATTTAAATTTTACCAAAAGAGTTAAAATAAACAAAAAATGGAGTTAACCCATGAACAGGATCTTTAGCTATCGCTTGTTGAATTTTACGTCTTCATTTTTTCGTTAAAAATTAAATAAAAAAACTACAATAAACTACGATAATTTTTTGGATGCTATCATTTTATTCGTCTTGTCGAATTCCATGTTTTGAAAAAAAATCACTGTCGTAGGTCGACTGGTTCGCCAGACATTTCAGAAAGACGTTTGCATTTTCCATTTCTTAAACATATTATGCCAAACGCTACCCTGTTTGCTATGATATACAGGGTGAGTCATAAACATCGAAGCAATAGGCTGTCGCCTTAAATATTGGCCCTAGACCCATACTTCCAAATGCAAAAATTCGTAAAAAAAAGGTAAAATTTTTGATAAGATAGTTGCAACTCCATGGGGGATTTATTTGAAAAACTACAAAAATTAAATTTTTATACGGCCCCCGTAGGATAAAAATTCCAATTAGGAAAACTTTCCTTATCCACTCTTGAATTAGACACAAAAAATTGCATCTTCATATCTTCAAAACTCGCAGAGTTATAACCGTTTAAATAATCCATGAGGTTTTAAGGGATTAGACACAAATTGAAATGCACGCAATTCAAGAAAAAATGTTACTTTAACAGTTCTAGTAAACATGAAAAAAAATCTTTTGAATTAAAATTTCGATTTTTTTTTTTTTTGTGTGTGTGTGTGTGTGTGTGTGTGTGTGTGATGATTAGCCATATAATTTTCTAAGAAAATCACATCCTAAAATTTCTCATTAAAATTGATAAAAATTTCTAAAACTAATTTAAAAAACTAGTTTAAATGGATAATATAAAATCGTTATAACTCGAAACATTATTTATCGGATATTAATTTCTTTCCATTTCATTAACGATGAAAATCTAATTTTAGTTTTGTTCTAGGGTTTTTTTTTTATTAATATGAATTTTAAAACTATCAAAAGTATATAATTAAACAATGATATAGTTACAAAAAATCATATTTTCAAAACTAAATGTTTTTTTCAAATTTGCCGAAACAAAACTATTGCAAAATAATCAAAAAATGATATGTTTCATGTTTTTGCACTTTTTTTCTTCAACTGTTCCAGATTTGTAATGATTTAAAGACGAGAATTAGTGGGGAAAAAATCTTTTCATGCAGAAAAACGAATTTTAAATTTTCAATAAAGTTTGGCTCCTAATAAAATGTTTAAAGCTTTTAAAAAATTGACAGTGTAAAATAACTCATTTCTGTTGTTCAAACTTCCGATCTAGTTTAACTTTCCTCATTTCCTTCTCCTTTCTGTACAGTTTAAATGTTCGTGAGATTTTTAAAACAGTGCTTTTTTCTAAGATATAGATTAAATCTTTTTTATAAATTCAGCTCTCACAACTGCATCCTTTTTATCGTCCTGGAGAGGCTGTTAAAAAAAAAATCTGTATTCTGGGCCCAGCCTGGGCCTAACGTATTTTTCATATTGGAAAGGACTGTTTCCTTCTTCCTAGGTCTGCACTGGGCGAAATTTTCAATTTCAGTCTCGACACAATCCGTATTAAAATCACTGTCTCTGACCTTAAACGTGCATAAAATAAGTAAACATTGACTCAATCAAAACTTTTACAAAAAACATACAGATTTTGAAATCACTTTTATTAAAATAATAATAATAATAATAATAATAATAAATAAATAAATAAATAATTGTAATATAAGAAATTACACCAACCATTTGTAAAATATTTCACTCGAAGCATTCATCTATCATTTTAAGCTAAATACCAGTTGTTTTACTTTGTATTATCCGTGCCACTGCTATAAATGACTTTATACATGCTGCAATTTGAAGGTACGGTTCGTTTAAGTTACATCATTCCATTGCTGCCAAGCATAAAAGTTGGCGACGAAAGAAATATTTCAAACTATGTAACATTGTTGGTGCGAAAGTGATCATTATTAAAATACAGCTTTGGCATATACTGTTATACTTGTAAAACTTTGGCATATACTGTTTGATTTTACAGAACAGAATTTTGGTGATGGAGGTTTTAAACCAAAGTCGATCGCAGCACATGCATCTGTGAATGGGTCCATTAGGCATTGAATCAAAAAAGTTTTTTTCCAGTTTTTCCCAAGCCGATTGTTTTTTAGTTTTCTTTTTAGGTGGTGGAAAATCAAGAGTAATAACTATAACATTTTCCGGCTTGTTAGAATCACTATTGGCACTCAAATTTTCTTGGTTAGAGCCGACCGATTGTAAAATGCCATGGCTAGTGGATTGGTTGCCCTCGAGACATGATGTTTTACAATCAATCGGTTCGGCATTAAATTGCTTCCTTTTTCGTGATCGCCTTTCAACAGGTAATTGGTTTTCAGCGGCTCGATAATCATTTGATTTTCTCGTTTTCTGCATTGAAAGACTTTTTGCGCAAAACCAAATACAGTACTACTTAGTTATCCCGTCGACCAATTTCGCCAAATGATACGAATCGCCAAACTAATAAGCAACTTATACATGTTGACTAAATTTTTATTTTAAATAATAAAAGAACAAATAAATTAGTAAAACATAAAAAAAAGTCGAAATAAAAATCACTTTATGATTGTTTTAGTACGCGTATTGTGTTTAATGTCATTGAATGCGACATTCACGGTCATTCATTTCTTTGGCTTCGGCTTTTTCCGTGTCTGTTAATTTCCGTCTACCCATTTTTAAATTTGTTAGTTTTCTCCTTTATTACAATGATTTTAAACATTTTAATTTCCTATTCAAATAAAAATTCTTCTAAAATTAAAGAATTTAATTTAAATTCAAATAAAAATTCTTCTAAAAGTAAAGAATTTAATTTAAATTCAAAAGTGACCACGTCATTTTGTCAATCCTCCACCAAAAACAACAACCATTTTTCAATGGTTAAAAAAAAAAAAAAAAAAAAAAAAAACCAAAACCAAAACCAAAACCTTTAAAATTCATTTTTTTTTAAAGAATAGCATATTCAAAAGCAATTTAAATACAATAAATGCAGTGAAAAAAATCTGTATATGACGGAATCCTGTCTTAAACAGAAAATTTGTTGATCCATGCAAAATAAATATAATAATACCTGAGAAAAAAATAAACTCCATTTAGACACCTCCTAAGTTGGGCATTTGTCAATAACGTATTTTTTCTTTTTTATGTAATTCCGTCTTAAAAGGTTTTGCTGTATAACATTTTTCAAACTCTCCAAAGCATCGAATTGGATTAACGATATTAAAATGTAAGTGAAACATTTACATATAAACAGAGGTTCTTTGATAAAATAAACATATCACAGCCTTTGGCGATTCTTTAATAATATAAAGTATAAATATGAAAAACGAAAAGCTATAATAAGTTTTTTTGGTCAGAACTCCTCCATATTAAACACTTTTTAACTACACCGAAGTAAAAATCTATCTAGAAATTTACGGCTGTGCCGGGCTATCATTTAAACTTTTTTCCAGACCAAGGTATTTTTTTCCAGGATCAGGTTATGATTTTAATAATTTTCCAAACCGGTCCAAATCTTTTCCTTTTGGATCAGTTTGGGACCGGACCTAGATATTTCGGCCCGTGCAGACCTCTAGTGCAGATGTCACTGGCATATTTTCATACAAATTTAGCGTAAAATCTATACGCTGCTATGTTATGTCCAAAGAAAAAGGTGGTATCTTAAATCGATTTTTATTAAAGTGCAATTTGTGAATGTTACCTATCTAGCGTTAAAATTGAGTCAAGAAATCTCCGTTTAGAGGCAAGGAAAAGTGGTGTAAGTAAGGAATTTATCAGAATTTTGGATTTTAATATCTCTGTGAGGTTTTCAGATATGGAGATGAAATTTTTTTTGTTTAACTTAGGAATGGATAAGGAATAATTTCCTGACTGGGAATTTTGCCCTACGGGGGGCGTATAAAAATTAAATTTTCGTTTTTTTTTTTCGAATAGAGCCCCCGCCCCCTTCATGGACTTGCAACTTGTCTGATCAAAAATTTCACCTTTTTTTATGAATTTTTGCAGTTGGAAATATGGGTCTAGAAGCAATATTTAAGGAGATAGCCTTTTGTTTCGATATTTATGACTCACCCTGTATATATATATATATATATATATATATATATATATATATAATAACAGTCAGTATATTAAAATTCCCACAGTTTTGTTATTGGAATAACCATACTTTCTTTGATATTACATTTTTTAATAAAAAGGCACATATTTGTTATTATGGGAAAAGCCAGTTCCGTCTACTAATATTCAATAACATATTTCTAGATTAAAATTCTTTTTTCTTTCAGTTTCACAACAATATTTTATGACATTTCAAATGAAATATTTTCCGTAAAGAAAATTGGAGTATATAATTCGAGCAAAATATGTTATTTCCTATTCCTTAGAATAGAACATCCTGTATCCTACTCTAAGGAATTATATCCTAATCATATTCTCCTATATAATAGAATATCCTAGAATAGAATATCCTATTCCTTACAGTCATTTCTGTTTCTACTTCCAGAAGGCCAGAGCAACTATCGGTAAATAGGCGGCTGTTCTTTGCACCGCAATAGTTGGAGTTTTCTTTGAGGCCTCCGTAACGGAGCGGTTAACCCTTTCTTGCGCAGTGTTTCCGGGCCGGCAACACCTAATTTTAATTCCAAACTTGCAAACGGCACCAGTAATATTTTAATGTAACTTTGCTTTTACAATGAAGGCTTAAATTAAGGAATTCGTAATATCTAGACCAGTCCTTTATAAAGTCCGGTGTCAATCGACAATTTCTCATTTTACTAATAGAATTTGCTTGCGCCGGAAAGGGTTAAGGCACCACGCTGATAATCGCTTGCGAGCGTAGCATGTTGCTTGGTTTTCATTCCCACTGGCTCTATTGCACGCACTCTTTGTGTGGAGCTCCCTGTGGTCTCTCTCTTGTGTTGTAAAATTTTCTTGTACTATCTCGTCCCTGTATATTAATGATGACTTATAAACTGGCTTTCATGTCGATCACACAAGTCAGATGTATGTTGTTCTATAAATAAACAAGTAAATAAATGAGTCATAATAAATGAGTCATCTTCGGGGACCCAGGCCTCTTTACAATTCAAAATAACGTTACCTTGTGTAAAATAAAGATCCACTATGGCTCTAAACTTGCCTTTTAAGTGTTTTTTCCAAAAATAAAATTTACATTAATTTTATTTCTTACAGTCAAAGATAATCTAATTGTCAGATAATCTATAGGTGTGAAAATCTTGAAAGTGACAACAAACTTAAAATATAATTATTTAAAACATTCTAAAGAATAAAATATTTTTAGGAAATAAAAATAGTTATACAAATAAAAGAACTGCATTACACTTTTCATGCATTTTACATTTATATTGCGTCATATGTTCAGTTTCCAAAAATAAGCACTTATTTATTTTATGAAGAACTTATTTCAACTGCTGGTAAAAATATATGGCATAGCTGCACTTATTCTTAAATAAAAAATACATTTGTGGTCAATTAAACATAAAGAAAAAAATGGAATTAATCTATAATTTTTAAAGATGGTTTTCGCATAATTCTATTTGCATGTTTTTCTAATAATTTGCATAATATTTAACCGAATTTAAACAGAAAAACTTGAATCACAGTGTTGTGAATTTTAATAAGTCGTAGGTTATTATTTGAAAAAAGTTTTAGTCAAAGGCTAGCACCTATGCTAACTTTAAGGCTAGCTTTATTATGCCTTTTAGAAACATGAACCGCTTCAATAAAATGTTATTCTGTAAATGACAGAACTTTCAAATTCTAATTTATTAAAACCTTCCAAATAAAACGAATTGTGAACGTCTTGTAAAAAATTCATCTAAAACAAAACTGTGAATTTAGCATCTTCTAACAAGAGAAGGTCTCCATACTGGACATACTCAGAATTTTTTGAAAAAAAAAATACTAATTAAACTACTTGTGTATGTAAAAGAACGATCAGTTAAAATTAACTGCGGAGTTACAGAAGAAAGTGTGTAAAAAAATAAAATACTTTCAAATATTTAAAAATAAAAGTCGAAAGCATCACCCGATTTCGCGAGTAGCAATTTTTTTCGCCAAAAAAAAGCGATTTTAATGCACCTGAAAACTATTGGATTTTTAAAATGAGTATAAATGGTATGTATATATATTACGCTAACCTATGTGGCACAAAAATCGCGGTTATTTGTTAATTCTTTAATGGAAACGCCCAAATGAAATGCATCTAGGCCGTGGTAAATTGAGTTTGTTTACGTTTTGTTCTTTCGCTACAGTTATGGAGTTTCAAAATGTTATTATTTTTGTTTTGTTTTTTTATTCTATTTGTTTAAAAAATAAATAAAAATCATGAATTTTAAATTTTTTAGTTTCAAATTAAAGTTATGTTATTATAAATGAAATGAGTGAAAAGGTTTATATTATTAAATGTATTTTAAATGTAATTAATGAAAAATGCCACGGGTGCATTATTTGGCGATGTGCCATGTTAGCATAAAAATACCGAGTGCTTGATTTATCGGGACAGATACGCACACCATTGGTGCGATTACTTTTTTTTCTCATGCCAATTTGGTGCAAACTTCGATTTCAATACCAGTTACATATACAGTGAAACCCCGATTTTACGTACCCCGAATCTACGTTTTTCCCGCATTATACGTTTTTTTCTTCAGGTCCCAGTTTTCCGTATAGTTGTAATGTTAATTTAACCCGGATCGTAAGTTTGTTATTTATGGAATTTCCCGCATTTTACGTTTTTTCTGGAAAGTAAAAAAAGGAAAAAATGTTCTAAAATAAGCAATAATTTTTCCTTTTGTGCTTTTTTAAACTTAATCCACGTTGTCAAAAGTTATGCAATCTATGAAAACAGAAACGCATTCTAAAGACTCCTGTCTTCTGAAACTGGTCCCCCCCCCCTAGTTGTTGAACACCTGCTGTCGCGGACTGCTCCCTTCCCTCCCCAGGGTAGCTGGCGGGGGAGCAAAGTAAAGAAACAACACACTTTATTGGTGTAGGGATGAGATGGGAGGGGGGGAAGAGACAATCCAGTTACCAATCAGATGGGGTGGCTCATTTCTTTCGTCAGGGAGGGAAAGGGATCCTTACCTTTCTTAACGTTTTCAAATGCTGTTTAGCACGCGGTGGTCGCATTTATAACCTTTTTGTGCCAAAATGACGAGTAAAAAACGCAAAAACTTTTCTGTTGCTGAGAAAGCCGAAATTGTTAAACAATTTGATGAATTCCACGGAACCAAAGTAGCGTTTGCTCAGTTGCAAGGAATTCCCGTAACAACCCTGCAATCCATACTACAGAAAAAAGAATGCATTGAAAAAAACATCGAGAAAGTCGGAGAAAAAAATGCTAAGAAACATTGAAAAAATCGCCGTACGACGAGCTGGAAGGTATCTTATTAAAGTGATTTAAAGAAGCTCGTGCCGCGAATGTACCTATAAATGACACGATACTAAGAGAAAAAGCTCTAGAAATCGTCGATAGGCTTGGTGGTTTGAAAGATTTCACAGCTTCAAATGGCTGGATTGACCGAATGAAGAAAAGACATAATCTTGTGTATAGATCGCTTTCGGGAGAATCATCAAGTGTAAATGAAGCTACAATAGAAGATTGGAAGAAAAATCTACCAAATTTGACCAAAGGATACAAGCCAAAGGACATATTCAATGAGGATGAAACCGGACTTTTCTTTAACCTCCTACCGGATAAAAGTTATGTTGCAAAAGGAGACTCCTGCCATGGAGGGAAGATGTCTAAATTGCGTCTTACGGTTTTACTTTGCTGCAATTCTGATGGAAGTGAGAAGTTGACGCCTCTTGTTGTCGGAAAGTCGCGCAACCCACGATGCTTCAAAAACGTGAGAAGTTATCCGACAAACTACGAAGCAAACAAAAATGCGTGGATGACCAAGCCGATTTTCGAAGACTTTTTGCGCAAACTAAACAAAAAAATGGAGTTGCAGAATCGTAAAATAATTTTTTTATTGATCAATGCAGTGCACATCCGATTTTGCAGCTGTCTAATGTGCATGTCGAATTTTTTCCGTCAAATTGCACAAGCAAATTGCAGCCTTGTGATCTCGGCATTATTCGATCTTTCAAGGTTTTTTATAGAAAGCAACTTGTCCAGAAAGCTGTAGCTGAAATAAAAAATGGAAACCTAAATGACGCCTGCAAGTTAAAGTTAAGTGTTCTAGAGGCTATGCATTTTATTTCTGTGTCGTGGAGAAACGTTACACAACACTGCATTTCCCATTGTTTTGAAGAAAGCGGATTCGTAGCATCTAATGAACCGAGAACAGATGAGGAATCAGTTGCGGTAGACTCGGACAATGACAACGAAACAGTTATCTATGATTTCAATGATTACATTTCGGAAAATTTAGCAACATGTGAAGCTGAAAGAGCTACTGCTCCATCCGTAGCCGACGTTATGGACTTTTCGTCCACCGATGAAGATGAAGAACAAAAAACAGAAGCACAGCCCGTCCCTTCTTTTAATATTGCATTGAAGAGCTTACAAACAGTGAAAAACTATTTTCTTTCTCATAAAGACCAGGAAAAAAACTTGCAAAGTATTTCAATCCTAGAAGATGCTGCATTCACTTTGAACTCAATGACTAAAAAACAATCTACTATTACGGACTATTTTCAACCTAAATGCCAGGATTCGCAATTAAATGTGTTAGTAAAATCATCTTAAAAATGGTATGTATAATAATGTTATTTTCGTAAAATATAGATTGTAATACATTTTGAAAGAGTCATCTTTACTACCTTTAGTTTTTTTCTACGATTTTTTGCTTTCTATGTATTTCCCGTATTTTACGTTTTTCCCGTATTTTACGTTTTTCCCGTATTTTACGTTTTTTTACTCAGTCCCTTGAGAAACGTAAAATCGGGGTTTCACTGTATATATATATTTAACTCGTTTCTATTATTTTAAAAAAGAAATAATAACACATACAAAAGTTTAATAATTATAGAACAAAACAATTTATCTCATTTTAAAAAAGTAAATAAAAGTAAATAAAAGTAAATAAACAGTTTATTAAAGAATAAATAACAATTGCCGAGTTATCATGTGAGGCATATATTTGCCTTTTTGTTGCAATTGCGCCAAATTGGTGCGTCTATGACATATGCGCCTAATTCTTTATCAGAATCTTCTATTTTGGAAAAAATTGAGCAATTAAAATAAATTATGAATAAAAGCAATATGATTTAATGCTTAGTATGCATTTAAAAGGCGATCAAACTGGTCATCAAGGGCGGCTAGTTTAATGAATTTAAACACAAACAATGAGAGAGTTTAATATATATATATATATATATATATATGTATATATATATATATATATATATATATATATATATATATATATATATATATATATATATATATATATATATATATATTGTTTGTTGCTGTAGTTATTTAATTTATCAGTAGAAAAAATATTTTCATATATTTAAGCGCATTCAAAATAAAGGCCAGATGTTGCCATAGCAACAAAAACGAATCGGCAATACTCAATTGAGCTGTGAGATTAGAAGAATTTTAATTAGTGTAAATTATGAATTTCATTTTAAATCGCAAATTTTTATGATTAAATTAGAATATAAATATCATTATTATCATCAATAATCTTTTTTTTTTTTCCTAAAAGGGTTTTTGATATAAAATTTCAATCCATCGCCAACCGATAAAAAATCGCCAAATAACGAAATTTTCATTATTTTTTCTACGGATGCTGTATGGAGGTTCAACCATTCTTTTTATAAATGTATATATCCTCTTGAGAAGAACATTCTGTAATTTTTTTCAGATTTTTCAGAGTATATCCATATTGAGATCTTCCCTGTGTAAGAAAGTAAACATCACTGCTGTTAGGGCCTGTGCATATATAACGATATCATTTTAGGGAGGGGGGGGGGCATTAATACAATTAAAATTTCCTCTTTTTTTTTTGTAACATGGTTTTTGGTTGAAAATAGTATGCTATCTTTTTTTAGTCGTTCATATATTTTTATAAAAATACAAAATTATTATTAAAATCACTAAAATATTATAAAATTATCTAATTCTAAATTGTGGAATACCACAGCGTTGACCTTCCTTATCTTCTTCATATGTGCATGCATATATAATCAGATCCACAATTGGAGAAATTATATGTGAAATACATTCGAAATGAAGCTTGTGTATACTGATAAAGAAAAGAGAAAGAAAAAGAACATAGTCTGCTAGCTTTGCTGATAAGAATTTTTATCTATTCCTCACCCCTCCTCTATTCTGAGCAAGTTCAACAAGACTTTACTGCTGATGGATTTATTAACAAAAAGTATTATAAAATGCTTTTAAATAATAACTACATTTAAAAAGTAACGATATCTTATTGACTTCTCATACTTTGAATCAATAAGGTATGAGAAAAATGAGTGTAACCAATTTTATATCTCACTCCAAACAAAAGAAATAAATTCCTAAAAAAGAAAAAAAATATGTACTTTGATAAAATTATCATTGCCCGGGGGGAGGGCGAGAGGTGATAACGTATGATATCGGACGGGGAAAGAGTCCAAAATTACCAAAAAAGTTGAAAAAGTTATTTTTGCACATTCCGTTAGAAAAGTATCTCTTTACTATTATTTATTTTATTTTTTAAACATATGTATGGTCGATTGATAAAAATATTGTAGTTTTCAAATTGACAATTTGATGTGCATGAAAGATAAATATAACAAAATAAAGTAATTATTTTCTTTTACCTTCTTTTAGCGAAAAAAAGTTTAGGTTAACGGTTTATTCCATTTTTAAAATATTACTTCTTTTGTAAAACGTTTTTCATCTAGATTTCTATTATAAATGTTTCATATGACATCCTCTATAGAAACAAATTGAATGAAATCTTCACATAAGTACAAGAAATTTTCCTTTCACATGTGTTTTCAAAAGGATATCCATTTATAAATAATGTTACTCGCAGGAAACTTTTTCGCAGTGTATTGAACTTAAAGAAAAAATAATAAAAGTGTAAAAGCTTATCGATTTCTTCAACATTTATCATTTCGTTCAATTTTTTTTGTAAAAAAATATCCAATTTTTACTTTTAACAGAGTTTGAAATTCAAAATGCAGTTTTGGCTTAAAATGATAAGGAAATATAATTTTTTTTAAAAAAAGCTTTTGATTTAATTAAAATATTTAATTATTTTAATTTTTACAATTTAATCATCATCTATTTACTCTTTTTAGCGAAAACGATTAACACAAAAACCGCATTTTTATGTAAACTATATTTTTTTATTATAAAGATAAATTACAAATAATGCAATGGAATGGTCTGATATTTAAACTAAAAATTGTTTAAACACACGAAAAAAATAGATAATGAGAAGAATGAAAGTAATTTTACGTAAAATTGGAATGTTATTCAAAATATTTTGCTGTTGCGTGCTTAATCTTCTTATTTTATATAGATAAATATAAAATCACATTAAAATGTTTAATTACGTGGAAATTTTTCCAGAGAGAAAATTCGCCTTGAATACAATATTTCAAATGAAAATCAAATTTCAAATCTGTTTAATAGGCAAAGACGCCAACCTATCAAATAAGATTCTATACCGGGAATCGAACCCAAGCCATCAGTGTAGCGCATTAACGTTCTATCACATGGAACGACACCCAACCTGGAACTTCTCAGTTTTACATGTTGACAAGGCTAAAACCGCTGCACAAGATGGAATATATTCCGTGAGCCACCGACTTGGGGCAAACACGAAACGCAAATAAATCCAGCGTCGAATGAATATATTAATACGTGGAAATATTTTCAGAGAGAAAATTCGCGTGAATAAAATATTTCAAAAGAAAATCAAATTTCAAATTTGCTTAGGAGCAAATGCCAACCAAGTGAACAAAACTCAAGGCGAATTTTCTCTCTGGAAAAATTTCCTTGTGACAATATATTCATTCGTTGATAGATTTATTTGAGTTTCATGTTTGCCCCATGTCAGTGGCTCACGGAATATATTTCATTTTTTGTTGTGCTTGCAGCCTTGCCAACATTTAATAGTGAGAAGTGCCAGGCTTGGTGCCCGTCCATATAGTTTAGTCGGTAGAACGTCAATGCGCTATAGCTATACGGATGGCCATTGTTCGATTCCTGTCATGGAATTTTTTTTACTAGGTTGAAATTTACGCCAACCAAGCATTAAGCAAGTTTGAAATTTGATTTTCTTTTGAAATAAAATGTTTAATACCCTTTTAATGATATGTGTATCATCAAAATCATGAATATCATTTGACGGGGGTTTTAAGTAATTTCAGGAAAATTTTGATTCATCAATACGAGGTATAGAAGGCACAAACAGTTTATTTCAACAGCATCAGGATAATATGTGATTGGATAATGCATGATTGTGTATGTATGAATATAGAGTTAAATTGATGTATTATATTGCCTCTAACAGATTTCTCACAATTTATTGTATTTAAAATATTTTGACGTGACAACGTCTTGTAAATTGGTTTGCCGGGAGACACTTCAAGAAACTGCGTTACGTTACGTTACGCTCCGCTCACGATACGCGCTCACTTTTCTCTTAACTTTTTCCGGTCACTTGTGGGACCATTTTCTGAACGTGAATGTGAATTCGCTGCAAGGAAGGGGCGGTGCTTAATAGGAATTTTAGATAGTATCAAACTAAGACGAAATACGTTATGTATTAGTTATTAGTATAAAGTACAAAAAAAATAAGTGTAGTTTATTTCGTAATTCGGTGGTATATTATGGAAAACTAATGATATGTGATTAGTGAAAGCCATTTTACTTTAGTTATATTCTGCTCATTGAAAAATTCTTTAATATGCTGTTTACAAAATTCAACATTTGACATCAATAAACATGAAGTAAAATGTGTTTAACAAACACAGTGTATTGCAAGTTATTGTATGTATATTTGTATATAAATACGTATGTATGTGTAAAGGTAAAAATAAAATTTTGTTAATATGAAATTCAGTGCGAGATTCTTTGTATAAATTAATGTTTTAAATATAATTCTTTGTATAAATAAATGTTTTAAATTGTTACTATTATTTCATCCTTCTTCCTACTATACGAATGAATATTCACATTAAAATTATTTTACAACTCAAAGTCGTTGTCACGTAAAACTTTCGCCCGTATACCGACTTTACAGGCAACCAATTTTTTTAACATTCATTTTTTGTAAAACAAAATTTTTATAAGGTTTTAAAATCTTTCAAAAGTATAACTTTATATTAAGTTAATTTGAAAATATTTTTTAATCAATTAAATGTATCGAATTTTTATACAGTAGTTTTTGACTATATATATTATAGCCAAATAAAACAGTAACATGTCTGATTTAAAAAATTACATTACCATCAAAACACTTATATTTTTACGTAATGATTAAATTGTTTCCTGGTAGCGAATCATGCTGCCCAGTAGACATATTTTGAAATGAAAGAGATAATATTCTAAAAACTAAAACTGTAGTGATACAACTCATGAAAAATTAGAGACTATATAGTTCATCCCTGTTTTACTGCAGTTTAAGCAGCATGAATCCAGTTCAGATGGTAAGTCAAACGCGTGAACTCGTATTTTAATTTAATTATTGAGATAACTTGATACTCTTTTATTGACCCTAAAAAGGGAAAATTGAGCGCACCTTGCCCAAATGAGAACCGGCCTCTCTACATAAAGCTCAATAGTCAGTTGTGCTGAAAATTATGCCACTGGGCTTCATCAATATTCTATTAATACCAATATTTCGGTATAACGATGGTTAATTCGATTATTTGAGTAGACAAAAAGAATAGTAAACTAACAAATCCTTTTCTGTCAAAATCGATTTTTTTCTACAAATTTGTGTTCAGTCAAAATAAAATAATCTGTTTATTCAGAAAAGATTCATAAAATGCCATGACTAAAGTAGCTTTTCTATTATATGTATTATCAAAAATTGCTATCTACTACAATTTGTTATAAAAAACATTTTTGTGATAATTATAATAACTGAGCAATATATATATTCAACGCCCATATTGTATCTTAAAATATCGAAAATTCTTAAGTAAATGTTTTTTGTAAAGTCAACAAAATATATTAAGTCTGGTAAATTATTTTTCAAATTTTCTGGATAATTGCAAGAATAAATTTATTTTATTTATTTATTTTATTTTTATTATTTTTTAATACAGTAAAAGGTATTTTTTTAATAAATAACAAAGAAAATGAAACCTTGATGCTAAAAACAAGTTATTTACTGTATTTAAAGATTTTTTATCTATTTTAGTACTGAACTATATTATAAAAAGTATATTTTTTAAATGGCATGTATGCATTTTAATCGGATTTATACATTTTACTTTTAGTCTAAGGAAAACACGGAAAATTCTTAATTACCAAGATAACAATAAAAAAAAGAAAAAGTTTCTTTCTTTCTTTCTTTTTTTCAGAAACAGTCTATATTAATATTACGTAAGCTTGGTATTGGCATTCTATGCTGAATAAAAATGCATAATTAAATGTTCAGAATTACAGTGCGTGTAAAAATTATAAAGACAGCAAAAAATGTTATTTTTTTATAAATTTCAAAACAAATGATTTTCTCCCTTATAATATATATTATCAAGCAGAAAGGCTAATAAAAAGTCAACAAAATTCGACCGTGAGTATTTTATGATGAAAACAAAGTAATTGTACAAGTACACTATTTTTGCTTGCGTAAAACTTTAAGGACGGCAAAATAAATTTAATATAGTAACCGAAGAAACAAATATTTAATGTATTATGCGCCCATCTATAGAATTTAATGATTAAAAATATTTTTCGACATCATTAATTTTTGGCGCAGTTCGGGATTGTTTTTGTCGAATTCATCTTTAATTGTACATCTTACAAGGAAGGTCTCCATACTGGGCATACTCAGAATTTTATGAAAAAAATACTAATTGAAGTACTTATGTATGTAATAAAGGATCAGTCAAAATTAGCGGCGAAATCACAGAAGAAAATATGTAAAAAAATAAAATATTTTCGAATATTTGGCGTGAAAAGACTAAAGAGTCACTCGATTTGGCGAGCAGCCCGTTTCCTCGCCAAAAGCAAACGATTATAATGCAACTCAAAACTGTCGGATATTTAGAATGCGTGTAAATGGTATTTAATGAATTTAAATATAAACAATGAGAGACTTTAATATATGCATAAATATACATATTGTATTGCACATATATATTACTTGTTGAAATAGTTATTTAATTAATCACTGGAAAAAATGTTTTCATAGATTTAAAAAAAAAAAAATCATATTGAGAAAAATTATCTTCATATATTCTAGCGTATTCAAAAAATAAAAGCCAAACGTTTCCATAGTAACAAAATCTAATCGGCAATTTTCAATTGGACTTTGAGCTTAAAACAAATTTAATTAATTTAAATTATGAATTTCGTTTCAAATCTCAAATTTTGATGATTAAATTAGAATATAAATACATATAAATATCGATATAACAAAATTGTGCTTAAAACAAACAAACTTACAAAACTAAAGTTATTTAAATGAAATTTATCAAAACAATTTCAACATGAAACTTTTTTTTTCTTGAAGTGTTTTTGACATAAAGTATTTTTTGAAATTACATTCCATCGCCAACCGGAGATAAATAGCCAAATAACGAAATTTTCAATATTTTTTTACGGTTACTGAATGGAAGTTTCGCCGAAAATTTTATTATAAACGTATATGTCCACACAAGAAGAACATTCTGTAATTTTTTTCAGATTTTTCGGAATATGCCCGTATGGAGACCTTCCTTGTTCGTTCTGATGCTGAAAAAAATGCCTTCCATTTATATAAACTCGTTTTCTAGATCTCTCCATAATTTATCGATAGGATTGAAATCAGGATTTCTGAGCGGTCATTGCTCAACTTAGTATTTTTCTTATAGAACTAAAGTTTCATCTCACGACTTGCATGGATAGGTGCATTATCTCACTGTTATATCTATTTTTTCCTGTCAAAAGTGTTACAAATGAAAGATGGTAAAAAAGTCTTTATATCTGTCTTTGAATTAAATTTTCCGGACAGATAGATAAGTGACACCATGTCGTTGAACAAATAGCCGATCCATGTTGCAATGAATCCGCCACCTAACTGATGTTTTAATAAAATCTAATTTTATTTTCTTAAATCAATTTAATTAATTTTATGCGATGAAAAGAAATCAAAATTAAATGTTCCTGGTGACTGGAAATAATATTGGCATGATTTAAAAAAAGAAAAAGAGATTTTATTAAAGTTTCAGCTGGCGGCGGATTCGCTGCAACATGAGGCTGCTTTTCATTCAACGTCATGATGTCACTTGTAAATTTTTAAAGGAAATTTAATTCAAAAACACATATACTAACTCTTTCTGACTATTTTTCATTTGTTGCAACACTTCTGGAAAGAAAAAACGGATATAACAGCGAAATAATGCACCTATCCAAGCAAACCATGAGAAAAAACTAGTTTTATAAGAAAAATATTGAAACTTTGCAAAAACAGCTTATGAAATCTGACTTAAATCCTATCGATAACTTATGGGGGGATCTAGCAAAATGAGTTTATAAAAATAAAAAACATTTTTCTTTAGAATCGGAACTCAGATAGACAATTGAAGATGAATGGTATAAAAACAATTCCAAACTGTGCCAAAAATTAATTATGTCTAGGAATGATGGAATATTTACAATCCTTAAACTCCCATAGGGAGTGCATAATACATTAAATATTTACTTCTTTGGTTACCATACTAAATTTATTTTAATGTCCTTAATTTTTTTACACAGGCAAAAATAAGTTTTTTTTTTTTTTTTTTTTTTTTTGTACCATTACTTTATTTTTATAATAAAATACTCATAATTGCATTTTTATGACTTCTTTATTAGCCTTTCAACTTGATGATACATATTATAAGAAAAAAAGTTTCATTTGTTTTGAAATTTATCAAAAAAATTAATATTTTTGCTGTTTTTATAGTTTTTACACGACTGTAACTTTTAGACGCTATGTTATTGGGATAGATGTTTTTATTTTACATTATTATGCAAAATATTAAAATTTTAAGGCTTGTAAAATTATATCCCTCTATAGGCATATTAATACTTTTTTAGTCTGTGTCAGATGTCGTTTTTTGATACATTGATTTATGATTATTTTATAAATATTTTTTAAATCAAAATAATCATGTACTTTTGAAAACACTGGATGTCTTACTTATAGTTTTACGAGGGAAGTTTTCCAATTGCCACATCGGGATTTTCTACAGCGTATTGTCGTTGGAAAGCGCTTACTACTGGGATCAAGGAAATGTATACATACACTATATGGCAAAAGGTGACTATCGATTTTAGATGTTTTGTTAAATGTCTAGAAAAATACATGAGGAATTATTCTGTAAATCCATGTGTGTAAACCGAATAGAGTTCTCGAAATGCCATAGGTGTCCGTCACCAAATTGAAAAGAACGAATACCTTTTGCATAACCCTGTCAAAACTAATGCAGCAACAGCGTCCAAACAGCAGATTATGATTAGGTGACTTATTGCTAATTTTTATGAGGAAATCATATGTACTCGTAGAGAAATTAAGGTTTAAAAAAAACAGTCCAAAATTGTTCAAGTTTTTGGTTTACATTTCGTGCAGTTCTTAATATATATTTTTTTCTTTTTAGAAAATATGAAAAATAATATTGTGCATAATACCTTGTAATCAGTATTTAAAAATAATAAAAATTACAGGAAAAATGAGCAGGTTTACGACATAAGATTTTATTGCGCATGCCTCATCGCAATTAAAATTTCATTTGCACAATGTATTAACTGATTGTAAATAGCAACATTTGTAAAACTTTCAAAAACATAGCTTGAAAATTCTAAAAGTAATTGTTAATAGAATAAACTCAGAATCCGTTATTCCCAAAATGAAGCAAAAATATGCGGGTCTGTCTGTATCCAAATATGCATTGATTAGTAACAATATAGCATACACAATATTGTACGTACCACTATATTTCGATATAACTTCTCATCTTTTTGCTGTATTTTGGGATTTTGAGCTTATTCTACAGACAATTATTTTTAGAATTTTCAAGCTATATTTTTTAGACTTTTTGTTACACATTATTGAGGTTTACTACAAGATTTTTGCCGTAGAATATAATGTGCGCAACATTTGCCGTTCATTTACAGATATACGCAACATATCTGGTATACACTACTGTATCCGAAATATTATTTTTTAGCAGCTTATTATCTATTATGTTGGATATATTTTTTGATAAATTAAAGAAAATGTGCAAAATTTTATCAACCAAAGCGATTTACGACGGTCTTTTTTATTATTATTCCAGTAAATGTCGTATACGCGTTAATCGTCCTATTTATTCACTGTTAAAACTAATGATGACACATTGCACCTTTTAAGAGTGAAAGGTTTGTCTCACTGGTGACACCTTTAAAGGAGCCAAAATGCCACCTTTAATTGGGGGGAAAATATGGCACCCTTAATCCAGAGTGCCCAATAGTAAAAAATTAAAAAATATACAAACCGACTTTTGGCCCTCGGCGGATTCGAACCCACAACATCTGACTACAAGCTCAGTGTTCTAACCACTCGCCCATCAAGTTTACCTTCAAAGCCTCCCTGAAATGTTCAAATGTCCTGAAATTCAAAGGCTGCTTTATATAGAAAAGCTCGCCAAACGTTAGCCGAGCGAAGTTTTAAACGAAATTGGGATAGCGTATAGCGGTGATAGTCATCATAGGAAAAAATTGCTGTGTTGATCCACCAGTGATGGCGAGTTGTAGGGCAAGGACACTCATCACAGAGCATGCGCAAATGACTAAGGTGTGAAAATCTTCAAACGATATGAATTGCGCGGCACCCTAATTAGCGTGAAACACCCAACGGCAACCCAAACACATTTTCAAGCCCGTGGGTGTCAAATTGTAACACCTTTTCACCCCTGGGCGCCAAATGCAACCGGTTTGTCACCTTTATTTTTAACAGTGTTCCATAGTGAAAAAAAAATATTTTTTGCAAAATTCACAGATTGATATTATTTGAAAAAAGTTTTATAAATATTAAGTTTGGTAAATATATAAAATGGTAGTCTGACAAAATAACAAAGTATAATTTTTGGCTATGATAGAAGGGTAAAAATAAATTATTGCTTGTAATAGTTCTGATTTGTAAAACGGACGTAATGGACAAAGGGATATATCAAACTTGATTTCTATTTTGGATCAGAAATGATTTGTTTAAACAAATAAATCAACTAATTTAAATTAATTTACTTTTTTCATAAAATTTATTAGATTATTTGCCTCAAAAACCCACAGTTGAAGAGGTATGAGGTATGTACTCTGCTACCAAATATAATTCCACATCATGAGATAGGCGTCTACCTGGCTCTTCGAGCTCGCTAGCTGAGGAAGCAACTACCCCACAGAAATTATATATATAAAACCCTTCCGTATATAACAATTCCGGGCTCAACCTATCCACGAGAAAAAGAAACTCATTCACCAATGAAAACGTTTCATAGTCGTAATGGAGCGTTCTCATTGGTCAGATTTACAGTGGGAGCTGTAAATGACGTCACTACATTTTACTTCGCTTTGAAATCTTTCCACGATTTCAAAAAGTATATTTAATTAAAACTTTTTATTAAAGGAAAGCGAAGGTGCGTTTTAAATGCAATATTGTTAAAATTTTTATATTCGGGTTGCTTTAATTTGTTTTCTTTACAGCCATGAATGACTTTTGAGACATTCAAATCTATAAAAAACATTGTGAAAAGTTACGTCCTATTTTAAAGGCAATCTATTTTCTGACTAATAAAACCGTTCCATAGTCGTAATGAAGCGTTCTCATTGGTCAGATTTACAGTGGGAACTGTAAATGACGTCACTACATTTTACTTCGCTTTGAAATCTTTCCACGATTTCAAAAAGTATATTTAATTAAAACTTTTTATTAAAGGAAAGCTAAGGTGCGTTTAAAATGCAATATTCTTAAATTTTTTATATTCGGGTTGCTTCAATTTTTTTTCTTTACAACCGTGAATGACTCTTGAGAATTTCAAATCTATAAAAAACATTGTGAAAAGTTAGCTCCGATTTTAAAGGCAATCTATTTTCTGACCAATGAAACCGTTCCATAGTCGTAATGGAGCGTTTTCATTGGTCAGATTCACAGTGGGAGCTGTAAATGACGTCAGTACATTTTACTTCGCTTTTAAATCTTTTCACGATTTCAAAAACAATATTTAATTAAAACTTTTTATTCAAGCAAACCGTGGGTGCGTTTTAAATTTCATTATAATCCCCACCCCTATCTACCAGATAGTTTTGCTATAGTTTTAAATGCAAATTTCTGTTGAATTTTTTTTTTTTTTTTTTTTTGTTAGATTTTTCCCTTTCCAAATTTAATCGCTGTATTTATCAAAATTGTTTCAGCCTAAAGTGGCTATGATTGACCACAGATGTTGTAATTTTTTATCATCCTTTAAAAATGCAAACGCGTCATTTTGACGGACTATCTTCTAGTTAACAATAATAATCATTTATTCTAAATAAGAATTAAAGATTGTGGCAGTAGAATAGGAACTTTTAGACCAATGATGACTGATATAAAGCTAGAAACACTAAAAATTGTGTGCAAGATTGCTATTCCTAACACTTTTTCTAAATTGAAATATTAATTTATACCTAAATGGCATCGCTGGTCGTTCACAGGATTCAAAGAAATGATTACTAGGAATACTGTTGATAGAACTAGAAACAGCATTGAAAATAAGAAAACTGTCACTTTACAGCAATACCACTTGTACATTAAAACGGAATCTTGTGAATTTTAATTTCCTTTATTTAAATACCCAGTTTCAGCAACACACCACACTGTCGAAGATGTCAATCAAAGAATCAACTCCAAAATGCTGCTCAAAATTAACACTTGAAATTCAGCACGTGGAAAAAATTAACTTCAATATCCCGAAGCAATGAAGCCGTGACTGATACTTTACAAAAGACAGGACTAAATTCAATCGAACTAACTTCCATGGTCATATTTATATTAGTTAAACCATCACATAATCTAATTAGTGTATTGTTTCATAAAATAACCTTGAAAAATCAGACTCCCGGAGATTCAAGGATAGTTGGCGAAAATTTTAGGACGACAGAATAGTGGTTCGTTCTCACACACATTAGATTCGAACAACACATTCACACATAAAATTCAAAATTCCATTTGCCTCGATACTAATTCCATCAGAAAGTAACTAGCTACTTATGCTACAGGCATTCTGACAAATCACGTTTAAGTTATAAAATATTTTTCACATTTAATACTGTAAAAAAATAGAAATTTATGAGAAATTCATTGTCATTTTTTATATTATTTCGCACAAAATGGAATTTTATTTGTGCCGTCTTTTTCATCTCTTTTATTTACCCATCTCCCCCTCCCCTCTACATATACACACACCTTACATAGAGAAAAATTAGAAAAATAGCTCTTGTGAGAAAGTTTTGTTTTTTTATTCGAAACACATTTCCTCTATGCAGCGCGAAATTTTACTTTATTTTCTAAAAAATAATAACAATGTCTTAAATACACTTTTAAACAAACATAAAATTTAGTAACAGAAAGTAATAATCAAAATCCATTGAAATCTTAGTTTTATAACTTATATTTTAAAACTAGGATAAAGACAAATAAAACAGGCATGAAAATGTCAGTTCCAGTTCATATAATTTACTTTGGAAAAGAAAAAATTATAATGACAAACTATTTGAAAGTAAATATTAGTTTTCTATAAGTTCTAGAAGTACAATTTTACATCTAATGCTATTAATCTGCTTTTATTGAGTAAAAATATAGTTTCGTAAATGCTTATTTTTTTCTGCATCCAAATTATACTTTTATTTCTAAATATTTTCAGTTGTTTTTGAGGAATTATTCATAAAAACGATACAATATGATTCAATGAAACATTCTTGCTAAACTGCTTTTCGCTGAGTTTTATGTAATTCATACATTGTTTAATACCAAATATCAAGCAACAGCTCACTGCAATTTTTTTAAGAATTTATCATAAACGTAAATATTAAAGCAATTGTTTCTTAATTCAAGATTTTGTATTTGCACTTGTGCTAAAACAGTCATGTTAATTTTGTCTATTTTTATATTGCACATTATCTCATATATTTTAGAGTAGTTTAATAGAAAGGAATGCGTTTTCTGACAAATATATTTTGTTAATTCATACTTAACCACTTAATCGTCGCGCCCAAGACATTCACGGGCTGCAAGCTTCACGGCTTTTATTCAGAATTGTTTGATTCCCACCAGTTATATAAAATAGTGTAATTGGTTTTATTCTGGTATCATTTTACTTGCCATTAAATAAGATGAATATTTTTTTTTAAACGGTGGCAATAATGAATTTGAATTTTTAAACTGTAATTTAGTGCCACCATTAAGTGGTTAATTTAATCAATGCTTTACCACCAAATGTATGTACTACCAAAGAAGTATATATGTTAATAAGAGAGTTGCGACATAGTTATATAGCACATCTTCAAGGTGCGCATTTTTATCCAAGCTACGCTTTTGTCCAACTCATATTCCAGAACTTGGTGATAATCGTTTTGATATGGTTTAGGCAAGAGAGACAAACAAATAAAAATTAACCTTATGGTAATAGCCCTTTTGTCATGTTTGTTTTCTCCAAAATCTAAAAGGCCATTTAAATCTTATTGTCATATGTGATATCCCGACTCTTTATTTATAAAAGCACTCTAATTTACCGCTGGTTCTTAGACTACAAAAGAGACAGTCTAAAGCAGGTCTGCACTAGATAACTTTCTCGCTCATTCATTATTATGATTTCATAAATGATGATTGTCCGCTATCAAAGACATGTAGTGATTGGTACAAAGCAGCACGCATATTCAGAATACTTACTCGTTCAGATACAGAATCCTTCTGATTGGCCTATCAGATTCAAATATCAAGATCTACCCTTTGAATATCTTGGAATCTCAGAATATCGCTCTGATCGCTCAGTCTATTCGCTCAGTCGGCGAATTAGTCTTTTCTCTAAGCTGCTTCAGAGTGAATGTCTTGTAACCATACGGTATGTAGTCTGTTTCCGGTACTGGTGTACCCCAGCTCCAACCTAAGTAATGAAAGGCTTAAAAAAGTGGAGATTTTATTTTGAAAATTTAAGCTGTAAAAAATAATTTAAATAAAAAAACTTTTTTTTCAATATTTGAGTTATAAAAATTAATTAAACAAATTAGTTTCAATAAAAAAACAGAACCTTTCTATTTTTGAACATTTCATTAAAATAAAAAACAATTTTATGCAATATTTGCTATTTATGTAATAAAAAATTTTTATATTATTTATAGTGATTGCGGTTTTACAAACTTCATGCATTTTTAAAATTTTTACACTGCAAGATTGATGCATACAGTGATATCTGTCTATTAATTTACATTTTTGTCAAATGCTCCTAGAAACAATTTTATCTTTATTAAAATAGCACGAGGCGAGCACTTTGCCTGGTTGCATTTGTAAAAGTTAAAAAAATATTTCATAAATGAATGTGATAATTTAAATACATTATTTCAGCATTTTTTAAAATTTATTCTGAAACATTCCTTAAGTATGTGCATAAGAAATATGCTATGCATGATATAGTTGATCGTCGGATTTAAGACATTAAAAAATTATATGTTTAGAATCTAGCAAAGCCAATCAGAAGGATTCTGCTTCTGAACCGAGTAAGTATAGTGAATATGCAAGCATCACGACCATGATTTTGTACCTGTGTGTCGTAGATAGTGGCCTGATACCATTAGTGACGTTCTGATAATGAATAACGAAGCCCGGTATCCCAGTATCTAGTGTTGCCTTACTTAATGGGCACGTGCGTTATCAACTATAAAAGACTTCCCAAGAAAAAAAAATATTACAAATAGTTATATTCAGATTAAGTTTCGGATCAAATGACTGTCTTCAGGCTGTAACGTATTGTTCTAAAAAAAACAACGATATCGTCCAAACATGGGAAATCGCCGCATTTGGTGGCACAACACCATAACTCCTGTCTGTCGAAAATCAGTGCTATCTTAATTTGCATATGTGCACCTCAAAAAAATAGTCAAAATACAATAACATTTTATAGCTTTAAACCAATAATACAAGCTTCTTTATTTCAAACTGCAAAATGTAAAATGTAGTATTATTTGAATATACTTAAATAATTTTTTTGAGTGTTAAATGATTATAGTTGCTTCTAATCTCAGAGTGATTTTACAGTATAAGCAGATTTTTTTTCTAGTTCTTTTTTCAGTTATGAATTGAAAAGGTTGGATGTTTTTTACAAACTGTATTAAAAAAAAAAAAAAAAAAAAAAAAAAAAAAAAAAAACTTTTTAAGCGTTTAAAATTTTTTAAGCAAATAAGTTATAAGTTATGCAGTAATATTTAAATCCTTAATATTGTTATTTAAAATTACAATTTTTGTCTATAAGTCTAAGATTAACATTTATCTAGTTTAGTGTCGATGTAATTTCAACATTTTATAATTTGTTAATTGTTTCTAAAGTAACACCAAGAATTCTGATAGCTACTTCTTTAAGTAGTACTTTTATCTTTCCAAAATAATAACAATAATTTAATAGCCTTAACTGTAAAATTGTCCGAAATGATTAATTTAAATGTTTGGCTTAATCTTTTCTGAAAATTAGAATTCTGTAAAACTTTTACGCTGAAATATTGACATTAACATGTTACTAAGAATTATAAAGTGTCAATGAATTTATAAACACCTTGAATTATAAGTCTAGAATGGAAACTTGATTTAAATATTTTCATCAACTGAATTGTTTCAATGAAATTTTTCTTTGATTGATTTTCATGGGTTCCAATGATGAAAAAATTTAACGTACTTAACTTGATTTACTTATTACAATCAATTGTAATTTCCTTACAAGTGGAGGTGTTATAAGTGAAAATTTATCTACTTTATAATCACACAGTTCTGCATGTAATTTCAAATGTATTTAACCCTTTAACGTTCATTGGTTTTCTACGGAAACCACTCATTCAGTCTTTATTCTCAAACTTATTTTACGTATTTTTTCTACTGAATTGCGATTAATTGAAACTTTAAAACATTCTCTTTTAGCTAGATTCTAGCACAAAAATAAATCATAAGACTTTCAATTTCAAACGAAACAAAATATGTATGTCACTTTATGTTTCATAAATTCCATTCATTCTTTTAAAAAGAAATTATTATCAAAATTTAATTATGGCTTGTGGATGTACTTTACTTCTTCCTAGTTATAAATTAAAACACTCAATTATTGAGATAAATAAAAATAGAGGGGTCAAAATGTTATAGGAAATGATTGGTTTCTCCAGGAAACCAAACTCCAGTAAGTGTCGGATTTCGACGCGCGAGGAGTGGCAAGTGAGAATAGGTTTCGCTTTGTTTATGTAACTGAGAATAAAAGCACGATAATATATTTTTTAGTTGGATGACTATAGCAACCCTGAATTACTTGTTACTTCTGTTTATTCTTTTTAGGGAATAATGGAAGAAATAAAAATGCATAAAATATTTTATTTTTGATTCTCTTATCTTTAAAGTAGGGGATTTCCCTTTTTATATTAAAACTTTATAGCAATTTTTATGATCTTCTATTTTTAAATGTTTTTGGATACAATTTTATTTTTCAAACATAAAATGTCGAAAAAAAAAGATTAAATATTGTATATGCTTATTATTCAAATTATTATTCAAAAATTTACCTTCCGATGATGAATCAAATGCATCATTCGAGAATGATGCAGAAGATTATATCAGTGAACACTCAGATTCAAGTAAAAATCTGATGTTGATGATGATGCAAATATTGATGAAAGAAATTTCCAGGGCCTTCCAGAAGTTCAAAAATAAAGGTCAAAAAAAGAAACGAAACATGGAATTTATCGCAGAAAGTAGGCTATCAGAAGACATAACATCTCTAGCAGTTCCAACACTTATTTCCATCTTTTTCACTCTATTCTCCATAAGTTTCATAGGAACGATATTTTATCAAACTAATTTGTATGGAACTCAAAAAGTTGGTGCTTTCATTCCAGTGACTCCAAAAGAAATAATATTTTTTTTTTTTTTTTTTTTTTTTTTTTTTTTTTTTTTTTTTTTTGCGAAAAATATAATAATGGGAATTAAAACATTACCCAGCTACAGAGATTTTTGGTCCACAAATGAGATTTTGCACGATGATTTTATTTCTCGACTGATATCAGTTACAGGGCTGCCAACCACTACTCCTATTTAGAGTCAAATAAACATGTTAGAAACAGAAATTTTAGTTAATGATTATCAGTATGCGCAGTAATACAAAACATTGAATAAACTTGGCATACAGTTTACTAAAACATTTTTGTGGTTTCAAACATGTTTATATGATTTAAATAGGCGTAGAAGTTGGCAGCTCTGCAGTTAGAAAATTTATTTGGACTTTAAGAAATTTGCGTTTGAATGATAAAAGCCTACGACCCCAGAAAACAGAAATTTTTTTGACAAGCTATATAAAAAGACCATTGATTTACTGTTTATCAGAAACTTTTCTAAATGCTCTAAAACTTGGACAAAAGCAGTCAATTGATGAAAGCATGATAAAGTTCAAGGGCTGATCATCTCTGAATATGCCCCAAACTCCCCATCAAATGAGGTTATAAAGTGTGGATGAGGTGTGATCAAAGTGGCTATGCATGCGAATTTCAAATTTGCACTGGAAAAACCGACGATGTAGAAAGAAATCTTGGTGAGAGAGTAATTAAAAATCTAAGTCAGAAATTGTTAGGGAAAAATCATGTATCTTTCTTTGACAATTACTTTACATGCTTTCAAAAATTTCATAGGGTATGGAAATAACATTAGTTACAGCCTTAATAACCGGCGAACCAATCCTCAAAACTATCATTTGTATCCTTAAAGTTACTTATATTTTGTGGATTTATGTATACATATAACTTTTGCTTTACTGTTATTTTTTTTTTTTTGTGTATGTAGATAAAATATGCCGTGAATTTTTACAATGTATATATATATATCAAAATATTTTTTTATTTCTTATTAATTAAGATATTTCCATATTGCTTTTCTTATAACCGTCACTTTTATTATTATGGCAACTTTTTGATTTTTTGTGATTTGTTTTTTCTTTTGTATGTTCATTTCTTGGCAAAAGTATAAGTAATAACTTACATAAAATATATATTTCTTTTTTTATAAATGCAAATAATTTTATATGTATACATAATTCTATGTTACAAATCTAAACTCTTAATATAATTAGTGTAAAAATTTTGCAATTTTTTAAAACTTCTGTATAATAATAATAATAATAATAATAATAATAATAATAATAATAATAATAATAATAATAATAATAATAATAATAATAATAATAATAAATTAAATTCTTGTTTATATTAGCATTTCAGTGTATTTGTATTATATTTCTAAATTTGCTGTTTTTATTTTAAATAGTTTTTTGAATTTGTATATTTAGGAAAGATAAATAGACCTTTACTGTTCATTGGTTTCCGTAGGAAACCACAGATTTCTTGAAATTTAAAAATATTTTTGAATGCATATTTATTATCAGTTACATGTCTAAAAACCATTTTTGAAGTTATTTCAGTAATTTTAAAAATAAAGTTGTAGTGAACTTTAAAGGGTTAAGCTGGGATAAGATATAAATACATTTGTATTTCATGGTTTCTAATAAAATTGTTTTCACATGTATTGCATTCTTTAACCCATTAATGCCTGAATTATTTTCTTCGTTAAAATTCAAATTTTGCATTTTCCCACCACTTTTAAAGCAAGAATAACTTTTATCTTAATTTATCGAGGACTTTGTCTCTAAAAACATAGCATTTATTTATCCTCTTTTTTTACTGGTGTGAAATGCACTTACTTGAATATTTTAAAACTGTCCCAAAAATGGGACGCTAGGCACTAATGGGTTAATGCTACATCAAAGATGCTATAAAAAATTTTACTGTGCCACCGACTGTAACTTACAAATTGGAACATTAATTCCATGGTCTGTTAATAGCTGGTGCTGCAGAAATCTCATGATTTAGTATATAGCCATTTCACTATACCAAAATATCATCTTTATATGCAACTATGTCCGTTCTGAAGTTAATGGACATAGAAATTGCTTTCTTCTGTACCTTTTAATAATCTGTTCAAACATAGTAAAACTACTATTATCAAAAAGACGTTATCTAAATGAATATCTTTTATTAAATTACACGCAAAAATTGTGCGTGTATGTACATTTTATCTTAAAAACTGCTCGAAATGTTTTGACAAAATTTTTGTATTTTATCATTTTGGGGCACGAAAAGGAAATTGGGCTAGGTCACATATTCTAGAAAATTTGGTTCGTAGGTTATTTTACGTCATAATGAGTCAGAGTTAACTTCATCTAAAAATCAACTATATCGATGACCTTTTTAATTAAATTTTGAATCCAACTTTTCCTTTTTTGCATAGGAAAATTGTTTGCCTAGGCCACATGTTCAAGAAATTTCGATTAATACATCATTTTTATGTCATTATAAGTCAAACCAATTTCATCTAAAAAACAACTATGACGATTTTAACTAAATTTTATATCTTAGTGTCTTGAAATACGTGAAAGCTATTCAGCTAATTCATATGTTTGAGAAAGCTCGATTAGTGGTTCATTTTTGGGTCACTCTAGGTCACATCAATTTTATCTAGAAAATCCTATAATGATTTTGACTAAATTTTGTATTCTGTCGTTTTTGGGAACAATAATACTATTGGGCTAGATCGAATGTTTAAAAACATTTTATTAGTGGGATTATTTTGGGTCACGATGAATTAGGGGCAAGCTAATTTTATCTAAAAAATGCATAAAGGATCTTGATAAATATTTTTAAGATACCGTTATTGAACACGAAAAGAGCATTGGGCTACGTCACGTGTTCGAGAAAATTCAATTAGCGGGTCATATATGGTCATAATGGATCAGAGTAAAGGTAATTATACCTAAGAAATGGCACAATCGATTTTAATTAAATTTCGAATCAAATAGATTTTTGGAGCGAGAAAAATATTGGGATAGGTCACATGTTCGAGAGCTTTCAATTAGTGACTCATTCTTCTTTTTTTATTTTATTAATCATTTCAAATATTTAAGTATGCGGTAAATATTCAATTAAGATCTATAATTGTATCTACTATAATTTTACCTTTTTAATTGTTTATACCGAAAACAATTTTATTTTCAGCATTTATTAGACCCACTGTTGTCTCTCAACTTAATATTTTTTTCATATCACCGTAATTATTTAGAATTCTATACATGCAGTTTGTGTTTAGAGCATATTATTCGGGGTAATTAATGATTCGTTGCGTGATAGTGAAAATTGCGTATTTTAATTTGTAAAAAGTGTAAAAAAAACAGCTTCTTTAAACAATCTTTTTCTAAGGAAATATCTTTAATCGAGTGATAACAGTAGCTCTAAAAATAAAATAAAAATTATGTGCACCATACATATTTTATCAATTCTTATTTACTAAAATCCACAAATATCATGTAACACATTATTTTATAATTAATCTAACTTCAAATGTAAAAGTATCACATTCTTTTACCTCTATATGATTAAAAACATTTCATTAATTCAATTATTGCATTGAATTAAAATAAATTTTTAATTTACAAAGCGGTTTTTTTTTAATTCTTAATAATAACTTCAATATTCGAGAATGCCATTATTTTAGGCATGATCAGAATGCAATTTAAAATTAGTTAGTGACAGGAAGGCGAAATTTTTATCACGAAAATTACAGCTCTAAATAATGAAAAGAAATCTTCACATAATTGGTTTTGTCTTATTATAGTTTTTCCCCCCATAAAAAAATTCCCTCTATAAAAGCTCATTAACTTAACACCGATCCGAACATCCACTTTTCGTACTTTCATATAATTAATGAGTTTGAAAAGGAAGTTTTTACGAAGATGAATGAACATCTCTCGGCTAATTATAAATTAAAATTAAATTTGCTTAAAAGTGCTGTTTGGCGAGAAAAATGATTGTTAAAGTAAAATAATTTTGCTTACACATTTTTCAAAGAAGCATTCTATAATGCTTAATTAATATGGATTTTTTTTTTTTTTTTTTTTTTTTTTTTTTTGTTAAATGCATATACTGATAGCTAATTAAAGTCGATTAACAATGTTGTTTGCCTTCGTTTTATGAATGCATGTAAGGGATAAATTAAAGTGAAGCCCCCGAAAGGTATTTATTTTTTGCTGTTCTTGCTTTCGCGTCTAGAAACTGATTTTCTGGAGGGAAATGTCGTTTATAGATTTCATACATCTGATGAAACCCTTTTCATGTCACTCCTCTATAACCATCTGTCACAGACGGACAAACTGATGTGATATTCCTAGAAATTGTATAAACTAAATGCAATATAAGGATGCATATTGAAAATTTGCAGCTTTATAGCTGAATGCTTCTGATTGTTCGACAATATATAAAATTTACAATATCTGTATTAATTCAATTTAACTAATTAATTAATACATCCAACCATTTAAGATATTTAGATTTTAAAGCAGAAACTTAATTTTAGCCTTTTTTGCGTTTGTTTGGGATCCTTTGAAGTAATTATAGAGACTATTCAGGGGTATGAAGCTCTGCGTCGAAGTTTGAAAATTTTATTTTTCAGAATAGATATTGTTTTCTAATAAATTCTTTTTTATAGAATTTGTGTAATTTTTCTTGATATTTTAAAGCTTAAAGTTATTATAATTATTTTAACAATTATACTTTTAATTAATTATTTTTTAATTTACATTTTGTTTGAACTTTTATAATTTTTTTTTAAATTTTGGAATTTAAATTTCATTTAAACAATTTGTTTCGTTCTGAGAACTTTGAATTTTGCTTCAATTTTCACTGGATTTATGGGAAATTTCACCATTGATCATAAAAAGATATTCTTATATGAATATAAATATTGTTTCAGCACCAGACACTTATTTCTTTTTCATCATAGGATTTTCATAAATTTACAAAATTCTTGATTTAAAGATTAAATATTATTATTCACTTACTTTCATTCTTAATTTTATTTACAATTCTATATCATGTTCAATAAAAATCTTGAATTTAGGCAGAATAACGCTTTCACTATAGGATTTAGATTAGTATTTTGACACATAAGTATTATGTTTGTACCATTCATTTCTATAATGTAGTAATTGTTTCTTCTTTTCATTTCTAGAAAAAGATCACTGATTAAAAAAAAAGCAGTTAGTATTTGTTCATTCCGCTGAATTGCTAAACTGAATTCACTGAATTTATACTGTTATTTGTTTTAGTACCAGGCGTTTCTTCTAAAATTAAAATGCAGTGAAAAAATTTATAAATTAATTGAAGGAAGAAGGTAGATCATGCGGTTTTCAGATTACTATTCACTGTAATTCGAAGTTTTTTTTTTATGTTATAAAAAAATATATATATATTTCAAAAACACATCGGTGGAGGGAGTTGCTGCAGGGAATGCTGTAGATGTCAGACATCGTTGAAACAAACCAAAATAAAGATAACAACTAGAAAATAAAGTTTTTGATCGTCCTAAAATCATAAATATACCCGTAAAATAGAATATACATAGTTCATTCCAGCTTTGACAGCCACAATACCTAAGGAAACCATATTTATTTCCAAAATGATTTGCCTTCAATGATATACAATTACGATTTATTATTTTAATTCTTTTTTTTTTCATTATTTTAGTGAGACCGCGCAAAATATTAAGTGGTGCAGTGTTTTAAAATAAGAAAAAAAAGGTTTTAAAAGATCTTTCGGGCATTTGTTTTAGCAATAATGAATATTTTAACAAACAAAACTTTGTAGACATTTTTAGAAATGTCTAAATTTTTATGCAATTAATGATTTTATTTCTATTATTACTAATATGGTTAAAATAACGAAGGTAAAAAAGAACTTAATACTTAGGATTTCTTAAAAATACAATACATTATGTATACAATTTCTTGAAAGCATCTTAAATAATATCCTTTTTAAAAAACACATTAAACGAAAAAACATCATATGTAAGATGCACATTTCAATATGTTTAACAAATTTATTTTAGGGTAAGTTGAGGGGAGACATCCGTGTTGTAAAAGATGTCGTATCATGTAGTTTACATATGCCTAAGCTCTGTAGGGGAACGCCCTCCGCTCGGTTGCAAACAAGAGGGTTCTCAATTGATATTTGATTTCTTTTATCGTTCTTATTATAAAATTTTAGTACTACTTTTTCATTACTATTTCGCCTTAAAATTTATGATTCATAGTTTGCAGAATCTTTTATGTGACTTCTCTATTTTCCTATATAAGTCTTAGTGTAAGTACGAAAGAAATAAATCTGATATTTGAAAGTATTGGTGCCTGCCTTTTTTGCAAAGCATAAATGATCACCGTATGTAGCTTCTTCACGTCATTGGAGGGACCAGGGCCTCCTCGTTGGCCATCTTACCCAAACCTTGGGGGCGCGACTGAGTTTTAACCCCCTTCTTGACGCGTTTCCAAAATAGCGTTGTTGGCGTGCTTTTGCGTTTTGTCTCCCGGAGCGGGATTTAAGTCCAGGAGACACTACGCAATACAAAGCTTTTAGAAGAAGAAAAATTCTTTCTCAGGAGGCCTCCCCCCCCCCTGAACCCCCCCCCTAAAACATGTATAACATCATAAATTTCCTTAAAACATGTATAACATCAAAACATGCAAAACAATTCCGTTCAAGAAACAAAGAAATTGTACACATACCTTCTTTTAAAAACAAAACCAGCCTTTTTTTAAATATAAAAAGAAATTAATAATAGATTTTCTAAAGAAATATACTAAGTTTTGAAGTCAAATAATGTTTTTCTTTTATATTTAATATGAAACTAAATAACATTAAGATTCAAAACATCTAAAATACTAAAGCAAGGCCTAAAATACTTACTTTTAATTACGAAGCACGGTCTCTACATTCAAAAAACAATAGAAATGTAGAAAATACTTCCTTTTAAATACAAAACAAAGGTTTCTAATTAAAAAAAATCATTCGTATATTCCCCCCAAAAAGTTTACTCACTCGATGTTAATCTTCGAAATCCAACGGCCTCTAATGAGACACGAGAAATTTAATTAATTTCAAGGCGCGAGACTTCAAACTTTTAAATGTTTTTCCTCTCTGTTCCAATAAGAAAACTAGAAAAGAAAGAACGAACGGAGCATGCGCAAGCCAAAGAACGAAATCTCTCCGAATCTAACGAGGGTTGGCAAGAAGAGCAGCACCTAAATGAAAAAGAAAGCAAATCATGGCGCAGTCATCGCGCGTCAAAAAAAACGTCGCCAAGAAGTAGGTTAAAACTCAGTTTACCCACCTTGGGATATGGTACCGAAATCTTCGATAAGGGACCAAACAAAAAATTATATGTATTCTATAATATCTGTAAATTGTAACTCAAACTTAAATAAGAAATCGATAAACAACACATAAAGTCAACAGGCGATTTTAAAAGAAACTAAATAGTAAACTATGGCATCTTCACTTAATTTATTCTACATAAACTAAATATTTTTTTCTCCATAAAGCCATATATGAAAATTAAATCTTAATGTATAAGTAGAAAGATTTATAATGTAAATTTGCATCTCATCTCTGCTCTTTCTCATAACAGTTAAGGACAAAAGCTGGTTGTATGCATTTTTAATCAACTTTCTTTAAGACATAAAAGTCTATTTATAACAAAATTCTTAAGGGCAATTTGGTTAATGAAAATGATACAATGATGCGCCAAAAAATACAAAAATATCCATCAATTTTAAACATTACCGAAACCGTAGTAAATCCTTGATAAATTTAAATTTCATGTAATACTTTATAACGCTAAATAATGTAATAATATATATATAAGATTTTTCTTATCCAATTTATTCTTCTTAAAAAGAGTTTTAATTCTATATTATGGAAAATGTAGTAACATTTTTAATCTTCCAAAAGAATAGCAAGTAGTTATTTTTAAAAAGAAAAAGAAAATGTAACAAGATTTATAGTCACACAAATAACTTACTTTAAAAAAAAAAAAAAAAAAAAAAAAAAAAAAAAAGAGAGAGTTCTTTTTTTTCCAAAGGGAAAAGGCAGAAATTTTTAAAAATAAATAAAGTAATATGTTTAAAGATAAAAGCAGTATAACACATTTTTAACACTTCTCAATATAATTTAAAAGTGTTTATGACTTCATTTTGTCTGTCTGTCGTTTGTCATCTATCTGCTTTAAATATAGTGTGATTTTTATGAAATTTAAAAATATGTTATTGAAGTTGTCTATGAATAAGATATACGATATTGAGAATCCTTATGGCATGTTCTCTATTGAAATTGGAGAATGTAGGGTTTCTAATTCGAGTACAGAGACACTCAAAACAATCTCGTTGAGATATGGCCTGAGGTGAAAAATCATTTTCGATGTATTTAAATTATTACGCTCTTTCAAACATAAAAAAGTTGATATGCATTTCTGAAGTGCCTTAAATCAGGCTTTTTGTAGAATGGGACATGTCAAGTAATTATTATTAATTAATGGGATCACAGAAGAGAATTGGTCAGCTAAGGGTCTACGAAGAGAGGAGGTATGCACCGATTTTAAATGATGTTACACTATTTCATACATAAAGAAATTTATATATAAAATTAAAGTTTATTCCTAAATACTTTCTGTAGAATATGCATAACAGTTTTTGTACATTTACAATGACGCACAAAATATTTCGGTTGCTATCTATCAACGATAACTGCTCTTACTGCCTTTTCAGTTATGGTTAAAATTTAACTAATTATTGTGATTCTACATAGTGTATATGTTTTATAGATCGTATACAATGGTACTCAAAATATGTCATAAATATCAATGTATATAAGAGTGCATAAGCTTTTATTTAATTGAGTTATACATTTTTCAGTTGAACTATATTTATTATATTAAGAGATGTTTAATATATATATATATATATAAGGCTGGGCAAATAACTGTGCACATATCCGTTTAAGGATAGTAATGTCTGAAAATAAGTTTTCTGTTATGCTATGAATTTTTGTACTGATTACATTTAGATACCATAATAGGTATTACCATTTAATTTAATATGAGGCGTGTATAAAAATCAATAAGTCACGCACAGTGCAAAAAGAAATTATTCAAATGTCTTTCCGTATTTTGATGGCAATCGGTCAAGTTTAATTTTTGACTGTATTTTGTAATTAATCTCATGTTTAGTGTCTATACTAATTCATAAATCACGTGCAAGGAATGCACAAAAAAAAACTTTTAGATTATAGACGATAATAGGTAAAATTGTTTTTTCGATTGCATTATAAGTTTTCAACACTGTTTACTTAGATATTTTCTTTAACTTTTTTAAATTGTGAAGTTACATTACAGAAACATTGGAAAGTGTTCCATAATCTATGATTAACGTGCATTTTTTTCTTCTTGTTATATAATTGATACATATGCAAAATATTTAATTAATGTCTGATCAATAAAGCATTTATTAACGACTTCGAGTGACATTTAATTATAAAATTCTTCCCTGTTCATAAACTTTCATATTATTAAACCACTGTATTTTTCAATATTCTTTATTTAATTCTACTTGAAGAATTTTCAAAATGATGTAAATAATATTTATGCAGTCGAATAAATTGTTCTATCAAACAATATATTTTTTACAAGTGCTTTATCAATTTCAGAATTAATTTAACAATTTTCAAGCATGTAAATTTATAAAATTGATTATGTGTTTAATGTTTTATTACAGTTACATTAACATTTTTTTGTTATGACTCAAAAATATTTGAAAGGATTAAGAAGTCTGTTATTTTTAATGTTCTATATTTATCAAAACAGAGAGATATGAGTTTTCAATGATTACAAGAGTTGTTCAAGAAGTAAATTCTGGAATGTAAAAATTTCCCCATAACTTTTTAACCTCCATATGCGTTATCACATACTCGATGATTGAACTATACGTCAAATAGATTAATTCGATTCGAATAAGTAAAGGTATTTATTTGCATTGAAAAAGCATTTTTTATAACTTTCAGCAAATATTAATTTAGTTTAAAACTTACTATTAATTTTTCTCCAATATAGTTTATTCCAGTTAATTCGAAGTCGAAGTATTTTAAATAGCGCGTAAATTCAAACTCATAAAATCTTTCTTTTATTTCGATTATATTGACCAAAAAATTTAGTAACAAAGCAGGATTCTTTAACCACAAAAATTTACTTTAATGCTAGTATGAAATGCCTATTTTGCCCGAAAACCTTTCGATATGCTCAGAATCTCTTTTAATCGCTCCCATAAACTATAATTCTTAGCCGTGTTTAATACAGTGGACTTCATAGTGCGGATATCAGTAAGGGTTTGAGTGTTACGTATGTGAAGGGTTGCATACGCACGAGATGCCTTCTTAGATTGATTTTTTTTTTTTTTTTACGTGAACTTAAGATGCTTGAATATTCTTCTTTTTCAACCCAAAATTGTCTTGGCATATCAAATATTATTTCCCGTATCTACTCATTCTTTTATGCTGTCCAAAGCCTTTTTAAGCAAGGAACTCCTGTTACATGGACCAAAAATACTCATTTAAGGTGTTCTGGCTTACATCACAATTTTTTTTTACCATCCTCCGTACTTTAGCATCACAAATACAAAATTGTCAAACAATATATATTGCGTAACTTTCGAAAGAAATACTACGTATTGCAGTCGTTACCATGCAACGATTTTTGAAAATTTTCTTCATAACTTTTCATTATATGACACCAGGAGACCAAAACCACTCCCATTTAAAAAGTTTATGCATATGTATGTGACGATTTCAGGAGAACTCACTCGAATTATTTACACTGGTTAAAAAGAAACACACAGTCATGGCAAGCGAGGGAAAAAACAAAAATAATAAATAAATGTAGAAGATCCAATAATTAGTCATGGGCTGCTGTAAATTCATTTATTAAATTCGTGATAATGAGGAAGGAAAAGCTCCTTTTTGCAAAAATTCCATCATTATTTCAGCGAGCTGTCCTCATCGAAGAAGCAACCCAAGAAATCTTCAGAAGAATCTTCTTCTCATCTCGAGACTTCCCCCTTTTAAACTAAAAAGAAAGTTCTGGAACATTCTGTAATCTCTAACCATCATTATTTTATGTAAACAGAATTCTTGTCCAGCTACGAGATTATTTTAAACAGACGATAAATTTATTTAAAAAAAAATTATTTAACCAATTTATAATTGACTCAGAATTTTAAATATCTTAGGCAGACGATTTTTATACATGATTAATTTTAAGAGAAAAAGAAAAGAAATGAATTTATTAATATGCAAATTATCGTTGACGGCGGAAAAATAAATAAATAGATAAAATAAAATAATGATATTTTTTTAAAAGTATGGGTTTGGAATAAATTTAATAAGACTTTCTTAAAAAGGGTTGATAAAAACATAGAAGAAATCAGTTTTATTTGGAATATTAAGAAATAAAGTTTTAATTAAGAATATTTTTAATTTAGAGCCATCTTTTTAAATTTACGCATACTGGATTAATGTTTTTTAAGGCAAATTAAGAATTTATATCGTCTGCATAAGGATTAACAGATTAGATTTAGAAACAAGATTTTAATTTAATAATTTGAAGTAAGTACGAAATATTTTTTTAAGAAAATTAAGATAGTATAAAGGTTAGTTTTGGCGAAAAAATTTTAAATTTGTAATATTATCCCTTCTCCCCAAGACTTTGTATGAAATTGATAGTTAAATAAAACTACAAGTTCAGACAACAGAAATATAATAATTTAGAAAAGTTAAATTTTGGAATAAAACTGTCAAACTCAGGAAGCCAAGAGATGGAAGAAAAGAAAATTAACGCAATATAAAAAATATTAGCGATTAAAATAAAATAGTTAACAGAAAATAATTCTGAATTGAATTTAGGTAGGAGCATTTCCCTGAAAGAAATACAATAATGTTACAACATCACTTACCATTTGTAAGTGCATAGGAGATAATACATATAATAACAGTAAATAAGTTATGAATATTAATAAGCAAGAGATAAAAATATAATAAAAACAATAAAAATTCGTTCTCATGGAAGTTTAAATAATTACAATGACTTAATGCATAGTTTATTTTAAATAAGTCCTTTAAATGAAAAAAGTCTTTCAAGACTATATAAAAGAGTCTTTTTCAATGTCCAGTGAATACAGTCTCTTTAATTAAAAATCTTCAAACCTAGTTTAATCTTTGGTTTTAATGTTATGTTGGATCCAACATCTTTCAGTAATATATCAATTTTTCAATAATAAATAGCATCACTCTCAATATCAATAATAAATAATATAGAAAAATTTAAATAATAACAATAACAACAATAATAAGTAATAGTATAATAAGACTCCATATCCTAATATTTTTCAATAAGAGTATAATTAATACTAAACTTCATCATAGAAATCATAATAATAATAATAATAGTAAAACAAGAGTATAATCAAAAGAAAATATCACTATTTGTTTATTATTGATAGGGAAAATATTGGTTGAGGATAAAAATAATTACATAGCAACTAAATAATTTTCTTATCTTCTAATAGCATAAGAAAGTATTTTTTGCTAGCCGAAAGTATAAATAAAAAAAATCATAATAATTCCAAAATCCAAATAAAATTAAATCTAACTATTTAGAAAATGGACTCTCAACCAGTATTTCCTTACAATAATTCCTCTCTGATACTCTTTTACAAAATTGTCAAATTTGGTTATAAGTTTTCAATGCCAAATGTAGAATAATGTTTTATCTACACATGGTTTATAAACTTCAATAATAAAATACAATAGGAATGAAAGGTGTCATTCTTAATTGAGAAATGGAAATAAAAATAGTGTGCTTTTTTTTTGAAAAACTTTTAATATCTAGTTTTCACAATCACTGAAAATCACATATTATGTTATAGGTTTGAGTAGAATCATTAGATTTTATACTGTTATAACATAAATATCTGCGGAATAAATAGAATAATACTAATGTCAAATACATGAGTAAATATAGTTAGACTTAAACACCCTTAAAATTAATTTATCAACATCAATTTGAAAGCTTTTACAATCAAAGTGTTCACCTTATGCCTGCATAAGGTGTCCAATTTAACCCCAAAAACTCCCAAAAACAAGTAATATTCTTGTAGGCCTCCAAGAACATACCTGCTGATGTTGAAAATTATGGGTTTTTTATGGTAAATGGTTTTAATGGTTTAATGGTTTAATGGTATTTGGTAAATGGTTATGGTACAAGTTTTTTTATGGTATTTTTTTATGGTTGTTTATGGTAAATTTAATCTATTGTCTTGACTTTAGTTTGATCTAGTGATTGTATCTGAGGTTTTGTTTGTTTTTTGGGTTGCTCATGAAACAGTTTAAAATCTTCGGGTGAAAAATAGGGTCTTAATTTAGAAACATGCACAATAACGGAATTCTGTCCTGTCTCATAATTAAATTTATCTATTTCATAAGTTACATCAGAAAGTTTATTTATAATTTTATATGGTCCAGAGAAAGTAGGTTCTAATTTTCGAGTGTTAGGGTATTTAAATTCTTCATAAATTACAGAGTCTTGTATTTTTAATGGGCATTCAACAAAATTTCGATCATAGAGTCTTTTACTTTTAAGGTAAAATTCATGAGTTCGCGCTTTCGCAATTTTGAGGGCTTTGTCTACTGGAGTTGTATACATTTTAATTGCCTCACACAAAACCATTACCCCCCATTTTAAAAATCTGAATCAAAATTATCGTGAAAATTATAACTATATTTAGCTGCTAACTTTAACCAGAAATTTTATCTAATAAAAATAGAAATTGTAAATATCATAGTTATACCTTAAATTGTGATCAACTTTTTAATTCTATTATTTTATAAATCATAAACAGATTCAAAATTTTAATTATAGGTAATTCCTTACTTAAAACCACAAAATTTACTAAAAAAAATTAATCACATTTATCAGTCAAAATTCCAGCAACAGCCTTGCACAGTTCCATATTCTTACTGAATTTAAATAAATTATAAGAATCCGGGAACCAAAGCTCACTGTCACTAGAAATTCTAACAAATAAAGGAAAAAACATAAATGTTAATTTAATTTTCAGCTCAAATGTTTAGTTGTAGGAACATTATCATGAAAATACTGTATTCTGAGAATAGTTCTTGATAACAAACAATATCAATAAATTAGAAAATGTACCTTTTAAAAAATAACTTGAGCTTCTGAGTTCTTTTATACTTCATTATTATTACGAACTTATCTTTAAACGTGCATAAAAATATCATAATACTCTTAATAAGTAACAGTAAATATCTTAAGAACATCATACTCCTCAATTAAATTTTTAAGAACAAACATGTTTTCACTCCAACAAGTAATAATAATAATAGTAATAATAATAATAAGACTCATAACTAGATAAAGAGATAAATAAATAAGGCTCACAGAAAAATAAACAAACAAATAAATAAACCTTACAAACAAAGAACTATCTACACAAATACAGTAAAAAGGATACACATAATAATTAAATACATCTAAAAATAACTCACGGATAAGGAGAAATTTTCAAGCTGATCCTAGGGGAGACAGGAATAACGAAAATTATGAAAGTAAGTAGTAATCTGCGTTCAGTTGTCTCTAAAAGTTTTTTTTTTTTTTTTTTTTTTTTTTTTTTTTTTTTTTCTTGTCATTATGACCATGATTATCTTGAGTCATCAGTTACACATAAACAGCAAAAAGGTGGAATATCAGGCCTCAGGAATTCACGAGATATTTAGAAGAAATCTTTCAAACCACTCGGACAGAAAGCTGTTTAACATTAAAATCTCCTCTGTTACATTCACTCGAGGAATCAAAAGATAATGGCAATTCTTGCTTAATAACACTTTCAACCATGGCGGGTAAAATTTTCGGCGATTCATATTTTTGTCATCACTTCGTTTCAGTAGATTCATTTACATAGCATTTTACTTCTTCAGTAGATTCATTTCAAAATCCGAAACAGGCACTAGCACAGGCATTACCTATCCTGTCGACTTTTCGATTAGTTGTGACGATTTCAGGAGAACTCACTCGAATTATTTCCACTGGTTAAAAAGAAACACACAGTCATGGCAAGCGAGGGAAAAAACAAAAATAATAAATAAATGTAGAAGATCCAATAATTAGTCATGGGCTGCTGTAAATTCATTTATTAAATTCGTGATAATGAGGAAGGAAAAGCTCCTTTTTTCAAAAATTCCATCATTATTTCAGCGAGCTGTCCTCATCGAAGAAGCAACCCAAGAAATCTTCAGAAGAATCTTCTTCTCATCTCGAGACTTCCCCCTTTTAAACTAAAAAGAAAGTTCTGGAACATTCTGTAATCTCTAACCATCATTATTTTATGTAAACAGAATTCTTGTCCAGCTACGAGATTATTTTAAACAGACGATAAATTTATTTTAAAAAAAAATTATTTAACCAATTTATAATTGACTCAGAATTTTAAATATCTTAGGCAGACGATTTTTATACATGATTAATTTTAAGAGAAAAAGAAAAGAAATGAATTTATTAATATGCAAATTATCGTTGACGGCGGAAAAATAAATAAATAGATAAAATAAAATAATGATATTTTTTTAAAAGTATGGGTTTGGAATAAATTTAATAAGACTTTCTTAAAAAGGGTTGATAAAAACATAGAAGAAATCAGTTTTATTTGGAATATTAAGAAATAAAGTTTTAATTAAGAATATTTTTAATTTAGAGCCATCTTTTTAAATTTACGCATACTGGATTAATGTTTTTTAAGGCAAATTAAGAATTTATATCGTCTGCATAAGGATTAACAGATTAGATTTAGAAACAAGATTTTAATTTAATAATTTGAAGTAAGTACGAAATATTATTATAAGAAAATTAAGATAGTATAAAGGTTAGTTTTGGCGAAAAAATTTTAAATTTGTAATATGTATATATATATATATAAAATTATGGTGTTACCTCGTTACATTGTTAGTATCTCGACGGGGATTGAAAGTGGGCAAAATCGAAAAAGAAAAATTGAATATTTCGTCATAACTTTTTTCTTGCAAGATTTCTATATCAAAACGCAAAATGAAATAAAAAGTTTGGTTGACTTCTTTCTTTTTATTTTAAAGCAAATATTACGTCATATTAGAAATGTAAACAACAAAAAGCAGATGAATATATCTGTAGTTTCCAGTAATACCCATGTAAGGCACATTTTTAATATTTTGAGTAATTAACGTTTAAAGTTTTCAAAAAGGTCTTTTTATCATTGCTTTTATAAAATAGATTAAACTTAATAATTTTCACTACATTCAATTAGGATATAAGAATCTCTGTTTTTGTCAAAATAGTTATATAAAAATGGTTTTTATTAATTGAGAACCAATTAAATATGTATCTTTATCTGGTTATTACCGTTTTACATTTATTTTTAATAAATGTAAATCGGTAATAAGAAGATAAAGTTAAGTTTTTTAAATAAATGTAAATTAAATTAAATATTTATTTACATTTTAAACATTAATTTCACAACAATTAAATGTATCGTCATTTTTTAATTAAATTAAAATTAAATTATTTGACTTTTTATTAAATCAAAATTAATATATCTGTGGCGTTGTCAAAAAAATATTTTTTTAATTAATAATTAATTTAAATTTATAATATCTGTTCTAATTATGATAATTTTTTTCATTTTTATCAACTTTTATTATTATAATTATTTATTTATATGATATTAAAAGAATACATAGCATTAACCAGATCATTTACTTTGTGTGATTATTTTGCAAATTAATCCACTAGCTAGTTGCAGTTTCCCTCCACAGATATGTAATTTTTATAGTTTATTGACGTTAACTTAATTATTTAGAGATTTTTATAAGTTATACAAGCCATTTTTAAGTTACTTTAACAATTATAGACGATTTAAAAAATAAACAGAAATCTTATCCGGTTATTATCGTTACTTTATGCCACTTACCCGATTATTACTGTTTTTCAATTTTTAAATGAAAATTTATAGTCGCACTATGACGGGAAGTATTTGATTTTTATTTTTCAGTACTATGTCAGATAAAAGTACTCTTATAAAGCTACATTTTCTCAAATTATCTAATTTTTTTTTTAAATCTGCCTTACCTGGTTATTACCGGAAGATACAGATATAACGTTATCTGAGTTTGTAAAAACGTACTGAAACATGATGAAAACCAGATTATGGAAATATTGGCATACTGTAACATTTTGAAATTCTTTGATTTGTTTTTCTCCACAAATCTATTCCTAATTGTATATGAGTGTATATATGCGTGTGTGTCAGAATTTTTACAAAAGATTTAGATCTCTGAAGTCCTTCTTTGTGATGAAATTGGGTTTATCTTTAATCTTGATTTAAGTTTTGCTGGGGAAATTTGTGCTTAAAATTGAAATCTACCTCCAACTGTAAGCCGATCCGGTTTCTTTTTCTTTTTTTTTTTTTTCAGATACTTTTTACATTTTTAAGAAAGTGAACATCTTATCTACTATTAACTGATATCATACAAAAATCATAATTTCCAGCCATGAAGAAATGCAATAGAATCTTAACATTCAATCTTAATCTAGTGTTTTACTTTTATTAGGGCAAAATATGAAACCCGTAAACCACTTTGAAAATGGAAGAAAATGTGAAATGAATTTAATGGGAAAGGAACACCTTAAAGAAAGTGGCCAGAAAAAAAGGAGACGATAGCTGCCAATCACAGTAAAGAATCCGAATAATAATAATGAGAATTATCGAGCAAACTAAAAAAAAGAAAATAATAATTTAACAAATTAAACCAACCATTTGGAAAATGATTTTTTCAAAGACTAAATTTTAAGACTTATAAATAAATACTATATTAAACAACACACAAAAAAAATTGTTTTTTACATAATCGATTCAACATTAGATTGTTTTCTTTTTTCGTTATCGTCAAACATTTCGTAATCGGTGGGACCAATAATCAGACCTCGTTTTATGCTTTAAAAGACGATCTTTAAAAGACGTGCTTTAAAAGACGAAAATACGACGTCTTTCTTTGGATTCATTTTTTCTCATATCTGTTACATTGCATCTACTCATTTTGTGATTCTAAAACTTTCTTCCTAATTAACAGCATTTCAATTTCCAATTCAAATGAAAATTCTTGTAAATATAAATAATTTTGTAAAAAATATAACATGCGGACATCTACTGCCTAAAGCAATAGGTTGAATGCTTATCGTCCAGTAAGTAAAAATCAGCAAAAATATCTTTTTTATGATGATCAAATCCTTTGTTATATAATAGCAGAGTTATATACTATGTACGCCAAGGTTTAAATATTAATATTCATTGGCCAGTTATATAAAAAATACAATGCGGACACCGCAAAGTCTGTACTCGACTGAGAATATCAGACATTTTCCAAATGATTAAAAAATAGAGTCAATAAATTAAAAATAAAAAGTGTAAAATACACATGTATATCAATAAATGAGTCGTAGAATTTGAAAACGAATTAAACATTATAAGAATAATAATTTACAAAATAAATGCAATTGCAAAATTAATAGTTTATCATTATTCTGTTGTGCATCAGTTGTTTGCAAGTAATCGGTTTAGCAGAATCCGAGTTGACGTCACTTCACGGACCACTGATGGACAGCTGAACTACGAAAATCTGAGAAAATTATACAAAAAATCGCAATTACATTCCCCATTTTCAGTCAAATGTTTCCAAATTGAAAGAGGACCTGCTTGCCACAGATAAAAATATACCCAATTTTTTTTTAATTCTATACATAACTTCATACATTTTTCGATGGTACAATAATTAATATGGCACACATATCAATATTTGATTTTTTGACATTTGAATTGGCAGTGCTTTGAGGCCTCTAGCTGCTATGGCTGTTGCCTCGATTGATCCATTATTCACAGAAACAGAGACAGTACAGAACAATTTTTATTACACATATCCATTACATATATATTTTATTACATTTCAAAGGGACAACACACCATCCATGCCCGTACCCGGATTCAAACCAAGAACCCACGGTGTGGCAGTAGATGCCGTTACTGACCACGCCACTGGGTCGGCCATATCGATATTATAGCGGTCCCATCCAGCGGAATGTTATATATATGATTTCTGATTTTTGTCATGCTGTAACTATCGTATTTATCAACCGATTTGAAGTAAACTTGGTATGTACATAGTGCATGCAAATGTCTCGAACGAGTTCATTGGCCAGTATCATCCGCCATCAGGTTTCAAAATGGCGCCCATTTAATTTTTTTTAATTTAAAATTTACAGTTTAATCTGAAATCATTAAAAGTTGAAAAATATTTTTTTTATGTGTTAGAACTTAAAACAACGATTCCAGAACACTTTTTATTTCGTCTATAGCTTAAAAAATGACTGAGTTACAGCACTTTGAATTTCTAGTATAACTGTCATTTTGAAACGATCTGATTTTTGTCACGTGATAACGCGCGTATCTATAAATCGATCTGAATATAACTTGGTGTGTACATAGTACATAATGAGGCCTGGATCGAGCCCGTTGGCCAGTTCCATCCGCCCTCTTGTTTAAAAATGGCGGCCATTAAAATTTTTTTATTTAAAATATAAAATTAGGCACAAAAAATTCAGAAATTGAAAAAGATTTTTCTTTTATACATTTGACTTTATTACAAAGATTCTAGAGCATTTTTCGTTTCGTCTATATCTTAAAAATGGCTGAGTTATAGAACTTTTAATTTTTAGTGTTACTCACATTTTAAAACGATCTGATTTTTGAAACGTGATAACACGCGTTTTTATGAATAGATTTCGATGTAACTTGGTGTGTACATAGTACATACTGATGTCTGGACCGAGTTCGTTGGCCAGTTTCATCCGCCATCTTGTTTTAAAATGGCGGAATATTAAAATTTTTTTTAAGTTTAAATTTTAAAATTATGTGAAAAAGAGTAAAAAAAAGTAACAGATTTTTCTTTTGTATGCTTGACCTTGATACAAAAATTCCAGAGCATTTTTTGTTTCATTTATATCTTGAAAAATGGCTGAGTTATAGCACTTTCAATTTTCAGTGTGGTTGACATTTTGAAACCGTCTGAAAATTTGTCACGTGATAATGCGCATATTTATAAATTGATTTTGATGTAACTCCGTGTGTACATAGTACCTACCAATGTCTTGACCGAGTTCACTGACCATCTTCATCCGCGATCTTGTTTCAAAATGGCGGTCATTTAAGTTTGTCAAAAATCTTTTAAATGTATAATGATGTACAAACAAAAAATTAGAAATTTAAAAAAGATTCTTTCTAAAGTGTTTGATCTTAATAATGAATTCCGGAATATTCTTTGCTTTGTCTTTACTTAAAAAAGCGCCTGAGATATAGCAGTTTGATCTTCTAATTTGGGTGATATTATGTTTAGGTAGCTTTCATTACAAAAAGTAAAAAACTACCTATTGCAGCCGTTCGGAGGAAAGCACTTCCAGAAAATTTTGGTATATTTTCACCGATCATAACCCCCAGACCCCAAAACCCCCCTTTGTTCAAATGTAGACATATATATATATATATATATATATATATATATATATACAGTGGCGGTCAAAAGTTTCCGGCCAACAATAATTTTTCAGTTAATTTGTAAATATACCCACATGAAGAGGAATCTAAAAGCTATACTTATACATTTTATTGACATATTAGTTAGGAAATTACTTATAGAAGAACGTGTAAACATCAATAAATTTTATTGACAAAATTAAGTATAAAAGAAAACGCATGTTCTCAAAAGTTTCCGGCCACTTTTCATTCTTTAGTTTTTTCTATCCGTAAAGTGTTTTTTGGTTGTGTTTATGAATGAATAAGCGTGTATAGCATAGTTTGAATTCAATTTTGAACAGTTGAACAATTATTGTTCATAAATGAGTGATTGGTTTGCCGCTAAAAGGCCAATCTTCTCGAGATATTGCAGCTAAGTTATCGATTGGTAAAATCGACTGTAAACAATATTTAATAATTATATAAAGATGACCATGGCTCTCCGAACTTTCAGAGGTCCGGGAGACCCCGGAAAATTACTATTCTTGTAGACAGAATTATCAGGAGAAAAACCATTGATAATCCGCATGAAAATTCCGTTGCAATATACTGCGATTTACGGAATGAAAATATTGCTGAAATAAGTTAGTCTACTATGTTATGAAATGATGCTGACGTGATACAGAACTTTATGGAAGAGTCGGTGTTAAAAAATTTTCAGAAGTAAAAAAAAAAAAAAATACTGACGTACCCTACTTTTATTTTCCAAGGAACACAAAGTCTGGTCAAGTGAAAACTGGACAAAACTTCGATTTTTCCATTAATTGAATTTGAAACTTTTTTGGTAGTGATGGCAGACACTACACACGATGACCTAACAACAAAAGATATGATTCGACCTATGTTATTCCTACAATGCGTCATGTCGGAGGACACGTTATGCCGTGAGGAGTACTTTCTTCAGAAAGTGTCGGCCCGTTATTTGAAATTCACAGCCAGATGAATAATACAATGTATAAGGATATCTTGCAAGACCATTTTCTGCCTTATTAGAGAAAAAAGTTTGGTCACAAGTATTTTTCGTAACATGATAACGACATAAATATTGTATGCAAGCCTCGATAAGCAATGGTTTTCGCACAAAAAAAAATTATTTTTGAAATGGTCAGCCCAAACGCCCAACATGAATCCAATAGAAGATCTTTGGAAAAAAGTTGGCAAAAGTCTGTGGAACTATAAATATTCAAACTCAGCCGAAATTTCTCCAAAACTGCAAGAAATGTGAAAAACACGTACCATAGACGATCCTTAACCGTTGATTGTATGAATGTCACGTTGCTGCGCCGCAGTACGTATTACTAAAGCTAATAAAATAGTAATACGATAAAATAGTATCTGTAAATGTTCTTGATCACTGTAATTTTCTATTACAAAACCACTTTTTTACAAACTAGTGAAGGTGGCGGGGAACTTTTGAGAACATGCGTTCTCTTTTATATTTAGTTTTGTCAATTAAATTTATTGATATTTACACGTTCTTCTTTAAGTAAGTTCCTAACTAATATGTCAATAAAATGCATAAGTATCACTTTGAGATTCCTATTTATATGGATATATTTACAAATTAACTGAATATTTTTTGCTGGCCGGAAACTTTTGACCGCCACTGTATATATATATATACATATAAAACCATATATATATATCTGATTTTTGTCATGCTGTAACTAACGTATTTATGAACCGATTTGAATGAAACTCGGTATGTACATAGTACATACAAATGTCTCGACCGCGTTCGTTGACCAACTTCATCTGCCATTTTGTTTTAAAATGGCGGCCATTTAAAAAAATTTAAAATTTATAATTTAAAATTAAATATGAAAAAATTAAAAGTTGAAAAATATTTTTCTTTTATGTGTGAGAACTTAAATCAACAATGGCAGGACACTTTTGTTTTGTCTATATCTTAAAAAATGATTGAGTTATAGCACTAAATTAAATTTTAAAATTAGGTGCAAAAAAGTAAAAAATTAAAAAAGATATTTCTTTTGCGTATTTGATCTTGTTACAAAGATTCCAGAGCATTTTTTGTTTAATCTATATCTTGAAAATGGCTGAGTTATAGTACTTTCAATTTCCAGTGTGGTTGACATTTTGAAATGGTCTGAAATTTGTCACACGATAATACACATATTTATTAACTGATTTGAATATAACTCCGTGCGTACTTAATGCATACCAATGTCTTGACCGAGTTCACTGGCCAACTTCATCCGCCCTCTTGTTTCAAAATGGCGGCCATTTAAGTTTGTCAAAAATCTTTTAAATGTATAATGATGTACAAACAAAAAATTTGAAATTGAAAAAAGGTTCTTTCTAAAATATTTATTTTAATAATGAATTCCGGAGTATTTTTTGCTTTGTCATTACCTTAAAAAACGCCTAAGATATAGCAGTTTGAATTTCTAATGTCGGTGACATAAAAAAAAACAATTTGGCTACGACAGCACTCGTATATATTTATCAATTTCGATGTAAATGTGCATGTGCACACGAATTAAGATTTCAACCAAGCTCATTGGTTTGTTTTATCCATCATGTTGCTTTAAAATGGCATACACTTTATGATATCGTGGAATTTGACGACTCTCTAAATCGTTTAACATAAAACCAGGTTGAATAAAAGATGACTAATTTCTAAAAATTCCTATTAATATTCAATATCATTTCAAAAGCTAGTAGTCAATCTTATAAAATCGGGTTCCACTAATTTAAGCTTCGTATGTTTGTTTAATACAACTTAATTTAAAATAAATAAATAAATAAATAAGTATATGAAAGCTACCTCTTCCTCCCGGCACTGCCGGAAGGATCTTTTTTTTAAATCAATTTGCCCGCGACAGCACTCTTATATATTAATCGATTTTGATGTGAGTGTGCATGTGCACATGAATTAAGATTTAGACTAATCTCATTGGATTGTTTTATCCATCATGTTATTTTCAAATCGCATACACTTCATGATACCGTGGAATTTGCCGACCCTATAAATCGCTTAAAATAAAACCAGTTTGAATAAAAGATGACTAATTTCTAAAAATTCCCATTAATATCCAGTATTGAATCTTATATAATCGGTTTCCAATTATTTGGGCTTCGTATATTTGAATAATATAACTTAATTTAAAATAAATAAATATGTAAGTAAGGTATAGGGAAGCTACCTCTTCTTCCCGGTACTGCCGGAAGGACTTTTTAACAATTTCATGTTTCTCTGTAAAAAATTATTAATTCATTAACTATTTTCTTCTATTAGAATTATGTCATCTAGCATTCCGGTAAAGAACGACACTGGTGTAAATAAAAATCCTTTGCATGCAAAAAAATATTTTACTAATATTTAAAGGACAACACAGAAATGCTTTTACGCTCTACAAATTGCGGCAAAGCTAATGAGCCATGAGTATGCTTTTGCCGATACATAAAACCTTGTTACTGTTGTGTGTATTTTACTGATAAAAATATGGGGCAGAAAAAAAGATAAAAATAAAGAAATTTCTTCACACTACATTGAGAAAACAATTTTCTTTTTTATCAATATATAAATATATATGTATATTATAACACTTAAAAAACCGTTTTTATAGAAGACAGTTACATAATCGTAAGTTTATTCTGATCATAATATTGTCCATTTTATGGTCCAAATAGAATTAAATTGAGGTTATCTAACCGTTTTCTATAAAAAAAGAACGGATAACTGGACAGTTTTATGCAAATGTTTAAAAGTATAGACCTTTTTTAGTATGATTATAAGCTTTATTTTAACTGTTGTTACGAAATAAAACTGTATTTATATTTTTAAAAATGTACCGGATATTATTTTGCTTGCCTTTGGTGAATCATACGGTTAAAAATTTGTAACACATAGTTCAAATTTTGCAGCATTCTGCCCAGTCTTTTGACTGTTTTTATCGAACATAGTTAACAGCTATCATTTTTCGCTATTCTGTCAATATTAATGCCCTCTATGGTCAGAATATAGTTAAATTATGGTTATGTAACTGGTTTTCCGAAAATTGTCAAATGACCAGATAGTATGCTGCAAATTTTTGACGGTACATTCTGTCCAGTCATTCGACCGTTTTTATCTAAAATGGTTACACAACCGACAATTTATGCTAATCTGAAAATACACTATATAGCCAAAAGTGACCGGCCATTTGCGATTTTTAAAGTTTTGGCAAGACATTTATCTAGAAAAATACATGAGGAATTATCCTGAAACTCCAGGTATGGAAACAAAATAATATAAGTCATAGATATTCGCGATTTTTTTCCCGAAATCCTATAGAGGATCGACAAAAAATTGAAAAAGAACGAATATCTTTTGGATAATCCAGAAAAACTAAGGTAGCAAAAGCGTTCAAACTGTAGATTATGATGAAGTAGCTTACTGTAATAAACCGTGTTCATTTTTATGAGGATAGCAGGTATACCAATAGAGAAATGAAGGTTTTAATGAAAACAGTCCAAAATATTGCTAATTTTTTTACTTATAATTTGCAGAGTTCTTAACATAAAAAGTGTTCTTTTCAGAAAACATGACAAACAACATTGTACACAATATCCTGTAATCAGATTTCAAGGTAATAAAAATTGTTTGAATAATGAGCAGTTTACTACATAACATTGCACTGCGCATGCGTGAAAGCATCAAAATATCATTTGCATAATGTGTTAGCTAAATGTATAGCGTCACTTTTGTGAAAATCTCAAAAACATACCTTGAAAATTCTGAAAATTATCATCAACACAATAAGGGCAAAATCCTTGATCCCAAAAGAAAGCAAAGAGATGAGTGGTTCTATCAAACTATACACTATATGGCCAAAGGTGACCGGCCACTTGCGATTTTAGACATTTTATTAAATATCTAGAAAAATAAACAAGTAATTATCCAGAAACTCTAAGTGTATAAACATAATAGTACAGATCATACATTTGAGTAAAGATTTTTTCCCGAAACTCCATAAGGGATCGTCGAAAAATTGAAAAAGAACGAATATCTTTTGTATAACCCTGTCAAAACATATGAAGCAAAAGCGTTCAAACAGTAGATTGCGATTAAGTGGATTATTGTAACAAACTGTGTTCGATTTTATGCCTATAGCATGAATACTTGTAAACAAATTAAGATTTTTATAAAAACAATTAAAAAGTTTTTTCAAGTTTTTTGCTTATAATTTACAGAATTTTAAACTTAAAATAATATTTTTTTTCTTCAAAAATTCGACATACAACACTACATAATACCCTGTAATCAGAATTGAAAAATAATAAAAATTGTATGAAAAATGAGCAGTTTTACTATATGATTTTTTGTTGCACATGCATAAAACATATCAAAGTTTCATTTGCATATTACGTTACCTAAACGTATAGAGCAACTTTGTGAAAGGGTCAAAAACATCGCTTAAAAATTCTGAAAGCAATATTCGGTAGAATACGTTTAAAATCATTGTTCCCGAAATGAAGCAAAAAAATGAGGGTTTGTATCCAAATCATATTATTACGTGGTACAGTATGGCACGTATTACATTTGGATACAGCCCCTCATTATTTTGCTACATTTTTGGAATAACGAATTCTAAGCTGATACCGATGATCACTTTCGGAATTTTCATCTTATGTTTTTAAGTCATTGTCAAATAACGGTTATTTGACAATGAATCATTGCCCAGAATTTGAAAATGATTCATTTTCATTGATCAGGATGGGTTAAAACTGTCTAAGTAATTTTTTTTTCTATGAAAACGGCCTCATGACTGAACAGATAGCAGCAAATATTTCAAGTAGTAAACGAAAATTACTGAACATAAATTGTATGAAAATTATATCTTACATCAGAAGTTTTGTAAAATATTTTTTTTCAAAAACTAAAAAGAATTTCAATAGGGAAACTTTATTTTTTTTTTATTTGACATATATTGATCATTAATGATTGCAAAATACCCTTGCATTCTGAAATATACTTGAAAAATATATTTTATTAAATATTTTAGAAAAATTTGTATCAAAATATGATAATGTCTCAGAAAAACAACATGATTCTCATACATTCTGAAATTCAATTTTTATGTCATTTGAAGGATTAATGGAAATGTGAATATAAAATGTAATGATAGCCATCGGTGTTTTTAACAAAATATTTGCTGCAATGTACATTAATCAAATTTCTAAAAAGTTAAACTATTTTTAAGACTGCTGTTGCTCTTTACATGTTTTACTGCTAACTTTATCGCACCCACTCGCTCATTTTTTTTTTCGACGTACAAAACACGAAAAATAAAACCATGCATAGCGCATACATTATAAAAGATTTTCCGAAACTAACAGAATATTCAAACAAAACTTCTTAGAATAAAAGTTTATATATCGAATCAAACTATTAAAAAAATAATAACAGAGCCAAAATATCATTTCATCTCTCTATTGTCTAAAGAGAGTATTTACAATACAATCAACATGCGAATTATTTTTGCATTATTGTACAAGATTTGCGAAGAGTTTCAGAAGTTAATAAAATTTAATTCGTTTCTAAATTGCACAAAGACATATTTTTCTGTCAACTACTGTCCATTACATATATAAAATTTAACTCATGTTCTATGTCATGAATTGAACTTTTTTTTTCTTTTGGCATTTTTTTTTTACATCTAATCTTAGAAATAAAAAAATTTTCACATTATGCCCTTTACTTACTTTTATGTAACATTATGCATGTTTTTTTAAATAACATAAAATGAGCAATTTTCTTGGCTGGTTCATGTCAAGGGACTCAAATAAATTGTCAAACGAAAATATTGCTAAAAAACTGCATGTTGGTAATATTTTATATTTGTAATTAGGTTTTTACGACAAAATAAGCTACAACGTTTATGAAAGACATATTGTGAATTAAAATAGTACACTATTTTTTTTAACAAATAAAAATTAAAAATAGAGTTCGGATTTGTTTCTTTTTTTTACTTTCATCTATACTTACAAGAATGAAGTATTGGATTCGTAAAAATTTTTGAATTCCTGTTTTCGACAGATTTCACGTTTTAGTGGTCACAAATTCCAAAAAGCGTGTTTTTACAAAAGGACTATCTGTTAGTCTGTCTTCGTGTATATATATATGTGACATAAATTTTGTGGACGCTAAAGAACTAACGTACGGATTTTCACAAAAATTTAGATTCAGTTAGAGCTTGATAAAAACTAGATCTGATTAGTTTTTTTGTGTGTACTGCCCAACAGGTTGCGCTGCTATGCTGCCTTTTTCACAATTTCCATAACAGCTATATCTCAAGAACTAATGGACGGATAATTATAAAACTTCATGTTCTTTTAGTTCTTGATATTAAATTGTTATGATTACATTTTTCTGTAAATCACACTAGATGGCATTATTCATGATTAACGCAATAGCTCTATCTAAGGAACTAATGCTGGAATATTCATCAAACTTCAGATTCAGTTAGTCCGTGATATAAATTAAGATTTTTTAGTTCTTTGAGTAAATCGCTCAACAGTTTGCGCTTCTATTCAGTTTTTTTACGATTTCTGCGATGATTCGACAGAAATACTAACACGCAGATTTCCATCAAATTTCATATCAACCCCTTAACTGGTTAATTCTTTTCCGTTCAATAAATTGGAAATAGCGGACTCACACCACTATTATTTAAATAAAATATTCGTAAAATTTAGTCTAAACATTTCCGCCTTTCGATAGTATGAAAATTTTCTTAAAAATAATAGTGGTGTGCAAAAAAGCTTTAAATGATGAATTAAGCAAATTCGTCTTGTCCGAACGGCGTTCAGGCAAACCAGTTAAGGGGTTAAGTTAGAACTTGAAATAAGCTATTGCAGATTAGAATTTGGCGTGAAGTACCTAACATACTGTTTTGTTAAATTTTTCTTGAAGTATTAACGTGTATGAAATAGATTGGGATTGTCATATCCGACTAGTTTTTTGGTTTTTGGTTTTGTTTTGTTTCACATATGCATAAATGGGTGGATCAGCTCTCCGGCATATTTTTGACAGGTAATGCTATTAGAGATATCTTAGAATGAGACATTTGTTGCTTAACGTAGATTTGTGACAAAAGGAAAATCATCTGCGTTAAAACCGACTTTGTGAAGAAATGGAATATTCTGTTTCACAAAAGATAAACTAGCATTTAAAAATAAACTTTATCTTTTACAATGTTTTTGACTTTTTTAACAACTCAAGTGTTTAGGAATTCGGTTTATTTATCTGTCTGTCCATGTTTTAACTCGTGTAACTACACTATATGGCCAAAGATGACCGTCCACTTGTGATTTTAAACATTTTGTTCAATACCTAGAAAAATACATGAGGAATTATCCTGAAACTCCAAGTGTGTAAATATAATAGTACAGGTCATACATTTCCGTAAAGAGTTTTTCCCGAAACTTCATAGTGGACCGTGAACAAATTGATAAAAAGAATAGCTTTTGGATAACCCTGTCAAAACTAATGAAGTAAAAATTTTCAAACTGTAGGTTATGATCAAGTGGCTTATTGTAATAAACTGTGTTCTTTTTATGCTGATAGCATGTATACACGTAGAAAAATTATGGTTTTTATAAAAAAGTCCCAGTTTTTTTCAAGTTTTTTTCTTATAATTTGTAGATTCTTAATATGAAAAAACTTTTTTTTCCAAAAATATAAGGAACAACATTGTACACAACACACTGTAATCAAAAAAAAAAAAAAAAAAAAAAAAAAAAACGAAAATTGTATGAAAAATGAGCAGGTTTACAAAATAATTTTTCATTGCGCATGCACGAACTCTATCAGAATTTCATTTTCATATTGTGTTAGTTAAATGTATAGAGAAACTTTTGTGAAAGTCTGAACAATATAGTTTGAAAATTCTGAAAGTGACCGTTCATAGAAGCTCAAAATCCGCTGTTTCCAAAATGAAGCACAAAAATTAGGGCTTGTATCCAAATATAGTAGTATTGTGTATTCTGTATTGAGACTAATCAATGAAAAATGGATGCAGCCTCTCATCTTTTTGGTTCATTTTGGGAACAATGGATTTTGAGCTAAATCTATAGACGATCACTTTCAGAATTTTCGAGCTATATTTTTTAGACTTTCACAAAAGTTGCTCAATATGTTAAGCTAACGCAATATGCAAACAAAATTCTGATAGGGCTCACGCATACTCAATAAAAAAATATTTAATAATCTTGCTCATTTTTCACATAGTTTTCATTATTTTTTTATTCTGATTGCAGAATGTTGTGTACAGTGTTGTTTGTCATACTTTCGGAAACTTTGGCACTGTTTTTATAAAAAAAACTTTATTTATCTTCGAGTATACGTGCTATTCGCATAGAAATGAACACAGTATATTTCAATAAACCACTTAATCATAATCTGCAATTTAAATGCTCTTGCTACATTAGTTTTGACATGGTTATCGAAAATATATTTGTTCTTTTTCAATTTGTTAACGGTCCCCTATAGAGTTTCAGTAAAAAATCTTCACAGAAATATATGACAGATAGGAATATAGAACCATGAAATATAAAACTACTGGGTTATTACAAATGATTCATCGGGTTTTGATACGTTATTTCGTGCGAACAAGGAAGCGTAAATGCTTGTAAGAGAACTGAAACTAGAGGGCGTTAACTACAGTTTCGCGTTGCATATGCGTTATTCGCGTATGATTACTATGGTTGCTATGGTATTCAAAATTACGACTGGACAGTAGAAAACGTTTTGTGTACTAGAATTTTCAAGGTGTGAATTGCTTATAACAGTTCAGAGAACATTCCGGAAGGCATACAAGTGCAAACCACCAACACAACAAAGAATTCTGCGCCGGTATCGAGAGTCCCAAGAAATTGACCGGAACGTTTGCCTTTACAAAACCAATCGGTAGAAAATTCTAGCACACAAAACGCTTTCTGCTGTCCACTTGCCATTTTGAATAGGACGTTTGCGTAGTATCTATGGCAACCACACGCGAATGACACATATGCAGCGCAAAACTGTAGTTTATGTCCTCTCGTTTGAGTTGTCATGGAAACATATACGTTTCCTAGTTCGCACGTAGTAATGTATCAAAACCCGATGATTCTTTTGTAATAACCCTGTATTATGTTTACACACTTAGAGTTTTAGGATAATTCCTGATGTATTTTTTTTAGATATAACAAAATGTCTAAAATTCCAAGTGGCCGATCACATTTGGCCAATATAGTGTATAATCAGATCTCCATGAAATTAATACATATTATTGAAGATTACAGTGGCTTGTTAGCTATTAAGAATGAAGTATGTAGCATTTATGGTTTATTTACTGGGAACTCAAAAATTTTACCCCATTAAATTCTTTTGGGGAAAATCTTTTGCGGTGTCTGTTTATGATATCACTCTTTTTAAAATACATTGAAATATATATATATCACTTATATATAAGTTTTATATTTATGTATAATTTATCTGTAGCTTATATATTAATATATTGATATTTAATTTATCTATAATTCATATATTAATTTTTGTATTTATATATATTACAAAACACTTATTGTATAATCTAGTGTGCATATAATGAAACCGTTAATTTACAAGGACACACAAAAATATGTACATTTCAATTTAGTAAGCTACTTAAAAAATTTTCCTTATTTTGCAATAGCACTTGTTTGAATAAATTCTATAGATCATATACAGGGCTACACAAAATATCTCGAGTACATTTTCGTTTAATGACGAAAATTTCTAAACGGAAATTTTGAATTCTTCTGCAATTATTTGAACTAATTTATAACATACTATATAGTATACATACAAAGGGATAGAGAATTCTGATATATGTTTCAGACTATTGATAATAACTGCAGAAAATGGGTTTTGAAATACAATATTAATTTTCTATTTTTTTTATTATTATTATTCAGACTTTTTTACCTTAATAAACTTCAAGTTTTCTTTACGGAATTCTGAATGTGTTGGAAAGTGTTTCATAATCGGTGCTATTCTCATTATGTTTCATTCTTGTTTAATATTTTTATGAGTACGATTTATATTGGGACTTCAGGTCCCGATTGGGGCTTAGTCAAGTACACATGAACGTAAGCTACAAAGATTTAATTTTTTTTTGTTGTTGTTGTTTTTTTTACTTTTTTTTCGGTTGGTTAGCGTGTAAATTTAAGAGTTTGAATCTAAAAACTTAGATTCCGCACATATACGTATGCATAATGAAAAAATATTATTAACATTACAAATATAAGTATTTGTTTAGTCTTTCCTAAAAATCACTATATAAATGAAGAAATAAACTCATTTAAATAAGTGTATTGTCATTTACTAAATTATCTTAATGCAAGAAACAAATTGCATTTAATATCCAGCTAACGAAATATTATGTAAAAATGTAGAATAAAATGAAATATTAGCGAAAATGAATTTTTTCTGGAAATATTCTTTGTTATTGATGTATAGTTATTAAATAAATTTTTTTCTGAATCTGGAAAAAATACTTCAAGAAATGTATAATTTTTTTATGAGAATTCATGTGGCAATATATTTCATTTCGAAATGAAATTGAAAGCGTACGGCTTTTTAAAACTTGAACTTTGTAGTGAAATATATGAAAAAGTTTCAAACTTTCGCAAATTTTAAGCAAACTTCACTTTCAGTATGCAATAAAGGTGTTGAATCAAGTTAAAGATAATGAATATACGAGAGAGAGTGAAAAAATAAGTTTCCCCTGGCGTCTGTGGACAGATGTGTGTATGAATGTCAAATAAAATAATGAGACATGAAAGATACGGCTTTATTTGTCAACGTAAATTCCAATCACGTCAAGACATGTGTAATACCACTTAATAAGGAACAAAAATCCTTCTGAAACATCAGGGCTTTACATACGGACAAGCCGTTAAACGCTTCTTCCATATGTAATGCATAAGCTTTTCCTGGAAAGCTTTTTGAAGTTTATCAAGCGTATGACAAATGTCTTGATGTAGTTGGTAATTATGTAGAAAAATAAAGGCATGTCTTAAAAATATGTCTTTTTGTCCATCATTACGAGACAGACGATAGAAATATAAAAATATGAGGTGGGATCGAAATAATAGGCAACATTCATCAGCATTTGAAAAACCATTATTTTGGAAAGATTAATTTTTCTTCAGAGTGCAGATAGACAGCACTAGTTACAGTCATTGTGTGAGTATGTATTGTAAGTTCTCAGACGATAATAAGACGTTTCAAAAAGTGGTCCCGCTTGAGTAAATTTAACACAATTAAATGAAGACATCCGATAGGAACACCCTGGCATGTATGATGGTATGTTTAACTGCATGCATAACTTCCTGTATAACGATTTCAGGAACCATATTTCTCTTCAAATTAACAAATTGCTGTAAATGTTCAAAGAGAAAGTCTGAAAATTCCCTTCCCCATACAGCCCAGAATTGGCATCTTGTGGCTTTTTACTTTTTTCCAAATACAAGAAACAGTTATCTGAAACAAGTTTCTCCTGAGATAGAGTTTTGAAACCAGTTATCAGGAAGTGACTTAAAAAAGGGGGGGGGGCGGGATTTCTATCAAATCGGTACTAACAAGTTAGTGTTGTATTTAAAAAAAATGCCTAAATAAATTTGATGATTATGTGGAAAAATGATCAGCAAGTATACCTTTTAATTCCCTTTAATATTTTCTGTTTAATATTAATAAGTAATTTTTATTACACCTGTAACTGTATTTCTGGATGCATCCTCCTACAATCTGTATTCTACAAAGTAAGAAACATCCTGCATTTTACTAAAAATGTGTTTTTTAATATTCCGCATTCTGTTTTTAACATAATCAATAACATAAACATCTTAACGAACTGATTTGAAGTGAATAATCATGTTATAAGTTTCTTTGTTTCATATAATTAAATTTTAAGAAATCCTGATCAATTTATTTTTGGAAAATTAGATTAATGCTAATAAAATAAATCTACCTAAGACTATTTAAAAAAAAAATACTTACATAATTTGCTCGTAAGTTTGTTTAAGATGTAAAATGTTTCTTCAACATAATTTATATTCAAACTGCTTGGATGTAACAGAATTATTATAAATTAGTGCTTTTGTTATAGATATTTTTCCTTCAGACAACCAAAAGAAGCATGTTAAATTTTTGAAAGAGATTTATTTTGAATCACTGTCCCAATTAATATAAAAGAAGTCCACATTCAATTATCTTGTGCTAATTTTACATATTCTAAAAATAAGTTTGTTAATTATATGATTGAACGGATATATTTATTATTTCTTTTATTGACCTGCCTTTAATCAGTGGACTTTCCTACAGATATACAATAGTAATTACTTTCAAGATTAATTACGAAAATACAGTATGGAAATTTAGCAGCTCGAGATGATCTATAAAAAGAATAAAAAAATAACAACATTTTAATTTGTTAGATGTAAGGTGTTTCTATACCTTATCAGTTTAAAACATTATTTAGAGTTGAAAGTAAATGTAATGCAGTTTAAATAGAAGCTTCTATTTTTTTTTATTTAGTTTATTATTATTATTTTGAAAAGAAATGTTTTCAATCTGATACTTTTAAGACTTTAATTAATTCTAGTATTTTTTTAGTTAGCTTAACAAACATGGAATGGAATAATAAATTGAAAGCTACATTCTTAAATGATTAATATTTAAACATTGATTATTTCCATTTTTTTTTTTTTTTCAAAATGCATTCTAACATTTTCTTCCATATAAATCTTTCATAATACAGCCTTTCTTTTGCTGCTTATAAGCAGAATTTTCATTTTAAGTGATGCATTAAGATAGATGAGGACTACAAAATCTTTCAGATGCTGAAATATAATAACAAACTTGACTATATAATTCTAACTTTTCTTAACTTTCAGTTATTATTTTATAAATTCGTCTTTTCTTCAATCGTGTTTCTGTCGAATTTTCCCATGAGTTTTAATTAAAATGAAACACCGTGTAGGAATCATTCCAGTGATCTTAAACAGACTGCAGATGCAAATTAGGGTGATGCATTCAAATTATTGGAGTTTTAAAATAAATTTGTAAATATTAGCTTAACTATTAACTTGATATTAGCTTATGGACGGCCTGTGGATGGCTGGTTTAGCCGTATAAATAGAGTGATGTAGCTGGACATTTAAAGTAGTATTTAGTTGTCTGTCAGCATTAAGCGTTTCATGAAAAATCCATGTATCTCGACAATAGCATAAGGTGCCATATGGTCTAGCTACTGAGTTTGAACGTAGATCAATATGGCCTACATATTATTGCGCAATTACAGATCGTATAGAGTGCGATGCCACAAGAGTGATGCGTGGGTGGAAGAAATAGTAATCGGGTTTGAAATCAAGCATTGTGTGACAAATTTTTTCGTTAGTACAGGGTGATAACAGCACCACTGTAAATATTGGCATAAAAAAACCCTCTGGACTGTTGATTTAGACGTATAAATAGATAGATGTAGCTGGACGTTTAAAATAGTATTTGGTCTACAGGAATAAGTATTTCATGAAAAATCAGTATACTTCGACAACAACAGAGGGTGTCTTCTGATCAAGCTACTGAGTTTGAACGGAATTGAATAATGGCTTACATGCTTTTATTATTATATTGCAATTACAGGTCGTATGGTGTGCGATTTCATAATAGTAATACGTGGGTGGGAAATGTGGGCATCAGAGAGATTGAAAAATCAAGCGCCGGAAATTTTTATTCAGCACAGGGTGATAACGGCACAATCAACATGACATTGATGGACAGTACAGCTTGATATTGATAGTTGGCAGAATCTTGAAGCACTGCTTCAAGTGTCATTGTATGCTCCAAAAATTTGTCAGCGTTTGCTGCACCGTAGACTGCATACAATTTTTTTTAAGATATCCCTCACGCAAACCCATTGGCCCCTGCAGCTACAATAATTTGTCGACATAGAAATCGGCGTTTCGATTGGCAGAAATTAATGTTTTCTTATAAATATTACTTTAATTTGTGATGTTATTGAGATAGTCACATCCGCATTAGATGCCGAACTGCTGGACGCCACCTTCCCGCGACATCCAATGTGATACTAAACTAACGCTAAGCGTGGTGATATTATGCGCTACTAGGTATCTGTTAGAAGTGACAGAACTCCACGCGTGTGTTTTGGGCCGTAATAAATTATTCAACTTCTCGTTTGTGAAATATGCATTAATTATAACTTAACTTTTCATACAGTGTGATTCTATTACTCACATATTTCCAATTAGTCAAGATCTCAAGATAATTTCACTGAAATTCAATATGTTAAAGCACCATCAAACGAAAACAAAATGCTCCACTAAAGAAGAGACCGGAAAAACTGCTGATTGTACAAGATCTCTTTGTCTCTTTGTAAAATCTTTTAAGCTCAATTTTTAATTTTTATGACTGTTACTTTTCTTACTCTCTCTGAAATTTGAGAGATTATATTCTGTACTCCCCTATAACATTATGTTTATTTTCCAAGCGTCAGTGCTGGTAATCAGTAAATTTTTAAATAAGGAAGCTCGAAGCTCCTATTATAATGAAAGGAGCGATTATTTCAACATCCAAATTATTTTAATCAAGAGAAGCAAAAAACACATTGTTTCAACAAGGACTACTGTGCATTTAGTTTCAATTAATCTTCTTCTATATCTATTTCAGTGTAAGGTCTGGCCGCGGGTCTAAAGTTCGACTGGATTGCGTTTCTACAGTAAGAGCATTCGACAGAAAAGGTAGGAGAATTACTTTATTATTCAGTTTAACGATAAAATGAGTGGACAAAAAGATCTCACGGCCGTCATTTACATTAGTATCATTGACAATTGCAGCAACTAAAAATTGATGGTAACCTCAAAAACAAACGGTATATCAGAGAAGTTCTGTACTTCACAATCATACATTGCGTTCAACATTTTTTTGGTGCCATATTTCAAAAGGATAATGATAACTCACGTTTCCGAAACGGTCATCTCTGTCAACCTACTGCTAGCCTACATAATATTAAAATTTATGGCAATTTGGAAACTTTAAGGACCTTACCTCTTATGTCAAGAATGTTTTCTAGATCTTGCATCAAGAACAATCTTCAGATATTTGATGGCATTACTCCAAGGGAAGATGATGTTGTTAAGAATTAGTCTACGGGCATAAGATAAAATTTTATAAAAGTAAATAGCACCAGTTATGAGCTCATTAAATCTAACGTATCAATTCTTGCGCCACTCCCTTAAAATATTTATGTTCCCTTTCAAGTTTAGAAATAAATAATAATGAGAGGAAGTTCTGAGATTATCTTTGAAAGTGAAGCCCTTGTGCACTCTTAAATTGGCCCTATTTGTACGAGTTTGATATGAACCAAAAATTAAAAAGATGGAGTAACTTAATTTTGTCAACTTTAGGTGACTGAAATTGATTTTTAATAATTGGAACATCTTTTAATTCCATTATGCATACAGAAAACTAAATATTTTTTTGGAAATCACTTACTTTCTTTTTAGTTACTCAATTTTAATCTGAACGTAAAGAAAAAAAATCTCTGTGTATCACAAAACATCACATTTCCAACTAGTAATCATCAGAGATGTAACACTTTCGACTATTCCACAAAACATATCTCTATCTTCCGACATGCACATAGCCCGGTCATAAAACTTTGTGCTCCACATGCGGCTGTCTAAAGGAAAACTTCATTCATATTTTTTTTCTTTCTTTTCGAACTCAATCTGTGAAAACCTTAGAGCTCATAAGATTCCATACTTTTCAGAAAATTTCCGTTATTTCAGAATGTTTCCAGGACAGTTTGGATAAATGTTACACTCGGCAAAATGATATGTATGGGTTGGATCTCTAAGCCATTCGTCTTCTGTGAGAAATCGTTGTGTTGGGAACCCAAAACCACATTCACATTTATATTCAAAGCATACTTATTAAATTATACTAAATGTATCATATATGAATTATATTTAAAAATTAATTTCCGTAATTATTTTTTTAACCTAATTACTCTAGATTGCAATTTTCTGTTTTTCACGCCTCATACTTTACTTCTTTCAATCAAAGATGATCGCAAATTCTTTCATATTTCAAAGTGCAAAAATCTAATCGGGGCTAAGTCGAGCGCGAAGCAAACACTGCCGTACCATCCTTTACTGGAACCATTTCGCCGCATTTTTAGGCCCTTATTTGAGAACCTCTGGATAAGACCAGAACGCTGAAATTTTTGTCAACCAGTAAGCTGTAATCACATACTTAAAATCCAAAATTTCAAGTCTATAGGTCATTTAGTTCCGAAGTTAAGCGAAAGCAAAGTTTCGCATTTATGACACTCACTCACTCACTCACTCATGATCATCAGAACAGAACTAATACTTCCCATAAACTCAGAGAGCTGAAATTTGGTACAGAGTTAGGGTTTTATGGCCACATAAAGGGAAAACTATAAAAACTAAGATAATCGAAGATCTGGAGTACCTGGTGACCCTGATTAGAAAACACAAGAGCCCAACCAAACTATTAGAGATCGACATACCGCCTTTACAAAAAATATTAAACTTGGTGGGCCTCTTCATTTGATGTCAAAAATTGAAGATCTGAAATATCTAATGAAGAGCCCTCAGCTGGTCTTAGCTGTATTAGCAGTGGTGCAGCCAAGGGGGTGGTTTTGGGGTTAAAACCCCTCCCAGAGGTAAGAAAGATCGCTACAATTGCCGCTTATATGAATCAAAACCATACTTAATATTTAAACGTTTTGGCGTACATCAGATTCCGCCACTTTATTGAACCAGATTTCATTTAATAAAGGGATTCAATAAAATGGAAAAAAATCTACTTAAAACTGTGAAAGTGCATATTACATTGATTAGTTAAGTAAAAATTGGTTATTTGAACTAAATCAATTTTCTGAGCCGTATTGAGCCTCAATCGGACAGAGATATACTGTCTAACCGATTGATACCTCTGCTTTCGCATCTCAATGAAGGAAGGTTAATGGAAATAGCACGATGTTTGAGGGACTTACCAGAAGATAGTTTGTTTACTACCGACTAGAAATATGTGTATGCAATTAGATAATGCTAAGAGGGAGCTAAAGTAATGCTTAGGATAAACATTGATGTTAGTTTAGGTTTAGTGAATGGGTCTATAGGCGTTGTACAGATAGTGAGGTGGGACCCGGTAGACCAAACAAAGCCTAAACAATTGGTAGTAAAATTCGCTAACAATTTGATTCACGAATTATTACCTATTAAGTCAAAATTTGAGATCATACTCCGGGCATACGTATACATAGAACAATTCCCAATCTGTGTGGCGTATGCCCTAACAATTCACAAGAGCCAAGGTCTAAGTCTAAAAAATGCCCTCATGAACATTGGCACCTCCATATTCTCTTGTAGCCAAGCCTACGTGACGCTTTCCCGAGTAACCAATCTTCATGGAGTGCACCTCATAAATGTTGACTTCAAGAGTATAAAAGCTCAAGCTTCAGCGATCACAGAATACAACCCGCTTAAGCGTAAAAACCGCGCCGATCTTTCAGAAATTAAACCGTCTAAAAGAATAAATAATGAACGCGAATGGGCAATACGAAAAACTGTTGCTACTGCACAAGAGTCAGAACCGGAAAAAAAGAAAAGAAAGATTTGTATTAATAAAAAAACTACTCCTAAAAAGAAAAAAATGTGTCAAATAAAAAAATCTAATAAAATAAATCAATATACCCACGTTTCTACAAAAAGAAGTGAAATCCCACCAAAAACATTCTGTAAAAAACTAGCCAAGTCTCGATGGAGCTGCTTGTTTATCTCTAAAAAGCAGGGTTGGCACGGTTTAAACCAATTGGTTTTAACCATGGTTTAAACCACGGTTTAAACCAAATGGTTTTTTTCTCAAAAAAACCAATTGGTTTTTTTTTTGGAAGAAATCTAATAACATTTTCTTTTATTTTCTTTATAATTTACATGTTTCAGATTATTGGACATAAATAATTTCTACTTTTAACACTTTATTTCAGTATAAAGTGTTATATATAATGGGTTTAGGTCTTTTTTTATGCATAGGATTAAACCAATTGGCTTTTTCTATAAAAAAAAGCAATTCGTTTTTTAGAAGAAATATAATAACATTTTCTTTTTTTCTTTATAATTTTCGAGTTTCAGATTATTAGATATAAATAATTTCTATCATTTTTTAGAAGAAATCTAATGACATTTTCTTTCTTTCTTTATAATTTGCGAGTTTCAGATTATTGGATATAAATAATTTCTACTTTTAACATTTTATTTCAACAATAAGCATTAGATGTATTGGGTTTACATCATTTTTTTTAATGTAAAGGATTAAAATCAGTACACATTGGTGAACATATCTATTGCTCTAAAGAAAAAACTTCAAACATGTGAATTGATTATGGATAAAATAAATTCAATATTTAGTATAAAATATTTTAATTTTTTTTAATAATGCAGATTATTTAATGCATTTAATAATGTAACACAATGATCTTTTAAGATTTTGCACAAGCTGTAAAAGAAATTTTTCTTTTGGAAGATTATCTTGAATAATTAAAAGAAAAGACTGGTTGCTAGTTATAGCATTTTAATAATATTTTTTTCCCTCTGCTATCTGCTGAATCTTACGACTAAAAATGTTAACTTCAAATTGTCACTCAGAAAGAAAAAATCCTAAGAAGTACTTCTAATTTATTATTTGAATAATTTTAATTGTGAAAAAGAGTATTTATCAACTACATCCAAATATTTATTATTAGTAATCAAAAGATTGTTTATAAAGATTTACAGGGCATATCAATGGTTCATTGTGTAGAACAGTTAAAACTTTCAACATAAGACTGTTTTCTAAAACTGTTTAAATTGAAAAATGAATTTTTTCAATTTTCAGCATAAATTCACTATAATTATTAAATTTAAATTATTTTAAATGAAGTTACACTGCTTATAAACCAATAATGTCTGTTTTTATCGGTAAATATGCATGTATATGTAATAAGAAAGGATGTTTTAAAAAAACCCGGTTTAAACCAAAAAAACCTGGTTTAAACCAAAAAAACCTGTTTTTTGGGGTTTTTTCGAAAAAACCTGGTTTTTTTCCAACCCTGCTAAAAAGTAATGAAATCTAGACAAAGTCGTGCCAAGTCTAAGGTTCCTTACTGCGATTTCTTTATTATTATAGTTAATGTTGTGTGACTTGGCCGTTGAAGGGTACACAAGGGTACAAAATTAGGTGCTCCACGACATTATTGCACCAATCTGTCGCCAGAACCGCTACCTATTGACGATGACCCATTGACGTGTACCCTTCAACGGCCAAATCACACAACATTAACTATAATAATAAAGAAATCGCAGTAAGGAACCTTAGACTTGGCACGACTTTGTCTAGATTTCATTACTTTTTAGAGATAAACAAGCAGCTCCATCGAGACTTGGTTAGTTTTTTACAGAATGTTTTTGGTGGGATTAAAACTTATAATAATAAAATAATTCTTGGATTTTTCTCAACGTAAGCTTGTTGCAATTATAATTACTTTTTTTTCACCTTTAATAGTTTAAAACATATTCAGTACTTTAAAAAGTGAATTTTACAGTAAAAGTAAATTTTATTCGAAAATTCTTCAATATATAAGTACATAATCTATAAAAAATATCATAAAAAATAAAAGTTTCGAAATGTTCTATATTTAAAAAAAAATTAAAATAAATAATTTAATTCATTATTTAAGAAAAAATAAATTAAAAAAACATTTATTTTAATATACATAAATTGTTTTGTTTCTCGAATACATCGCATTAAGAAAATTTCGCTTTTGCAAACCAAATTAAGTTTATTTTATTCCTTTTGAAAAAAAAAAAAATAAATAAATATCCAAATAATTTCTTTTGATGCAATTGTTTTTCGATTCCTATTCTTATTTTATTTTATTTTATTTTATTTTCGAGAACAAAATCTGCGAGCAGAAGGGCAAAAGTTAATGTGGTTTTCTAAATAATTTATTTTAAAAACTAAAAAATTGTTTTAACATGTTATGTATTACGTGTCGACATATAATCTTTGGGAGTATTAATCATAACTTAATTTTTTAAAAATGGATGATATTTGTAAAATTATATTAATTTAAATAATGCTTCTATTGCAGTGAAAATTGCAACTTAGTGAACGAACATATCAGTTCGCGGAAGTGAGAATATTAAGAGAGGAAGATAATCACGAGTCAGGTTGTGGACTCTGTGTTCCTGAACCGATCAGTTTGGTATGGAAGGGGATAAGGAGTAAGGTTCACGACAGGCACAGGCTAAGGGCCCTGTGTTCCCGAACTGGTCGTTTTGTTGTAGAAGGGTATCAGGAGCAAGATTCTTGACAGGAGTGGCTTATGATAAAATTCTGACCCTCTTGTGAGTAGAAGCCCCTGCAAATGGCATCTATGCGAGCTTTCGCAGGTCTATTTCGTACATGGTTTTCGAGGGTCTCGCCAACCTCCCACCATCCCGCTTCTCATGTTCTTCAATCGCATTTCGTGAGAAAGAAGATGAAGGATCAAACCTTGGATGTCGTTCGCGAATCAGCCACTAGCACGTGAAAGGAAACAGGTACCGATATTATTTTTAATTTTCACTCGGACCCGTTAGTGAGGAAAAAGATGTGCAATCAGATTATGGTCAGATTCGGCTATCAAACAGGTTACATGAAAGATGGCGGGATGTTCTATTAGTGTGCAGCTATGATGGAATCTTGAGAAAAGGCTAGGGAAAAACTACTGTCGACTTTTTCCAAAATATCTAATCAATTTAGTGGTCGTACCTCCTCCTCTATACTACTACACGAGCCCTTAGAGACTGTTGTTTCGGCATGATTCAGACGGATAACACAGACAGGAAATGTAAGGTTTTTTCTTTTGTGTAAAAAAATAATTCAAGTCACTTTTCTTATAATTTCTTTCTGAAAACAGGTTATATTTAGAGTTATGGTCTCCAGTAGCGGCTGTCGCTGCGGCCCGTGCTTGGAAGCAATCTTTACGGCGCGCGGCGATCGTTTCTGTCAGACAACGAGAGTTCTTTGAGTCGTTTTGATTGAACTTCGCTTTTAGGTTCTACTAATTGATGTGGATCCTCTCGATCTTGATTCAGTCTTCACTCGGTATTAACGTGTAATAACATTTTTTTAGATGTAAAAAATGAAAATTATCTCAAGTTAGTAGAGATATTAACTATACTATTTATTTGTTCAAATAAAGTTCAAATATTTTTTGAGATTTTAGATATGTATACTTGTTCTTTATAAAAACATCAAAATAAGCAATATTAATTAAGGTGGTCTGGGGTAATAACGCCAGGCGGGGTAATAACGCCAAATGCTAATATTATACATAATTATGAAATAATCTGGTAGATGACACCCATGTGCTCTGCGCAGAGGGGTTTTGAGTCATATAAATAGCAAAAAACAGCTTCAAGTTAATTTGTTTCATTTTTAGGTCTTATTGTTTTTATAAACAACTAAAATTAACGCTTGATCTCAAATTTGCGAGATACGTTTTTGTGATGTGAAGACTATTTTTTTTATTCGGAAACACTTTGTTAATTACATAAATTTGTAGTACATTTCATGGACTTTCAAAATGTTGTTGAAGATTTTGGTTATCTTCTCGAGATAATTTATAATTTAAAATGTACAGCGCAATAACTATAACGGGGTAACAACGCCAATCCTTGGCATTAATACCCCAGTTGATTCCCTACAGTGCACTGTAAAAAAAAATTCAAGAGGTTACTAAAAATTCTTTAGTAAATTTGTATTCCACAGTATTTTTTAGTAACCATTACAAACTTTTTTTTTGCAAGTGAAACAAGCATTTCTTTTGTAAACTGAACAAAATAATTTTTTGTATAACTAACTTAAAAATTTTTAGTATGAGCCACCAAGAAAATTTTAGTAATAGCTCCAAAATTGTTTTTAATAACCTTTACGTGCGCCCGAAGGACAGGAGCTGCATCCAAACTTCTGAAGCGATAGATTTTCGGCAAAACCGCAATAGATGGCAGCACCAAAAATGCTACCTCCTCTTACAGGATTTTCATAATCCCTTTATTAACGAGTACACACACTACATACATTCAGGACGTATTTGACGGTTTCGAACCCGGGACCTCTTAGCCTGGAATCCGTTACTATAACCACTATGCTATCAAGGTCACACCAAGTGAGTTTCAGTAATTGCTATTAAAAAAGTAAAACTATTAACTTTATCCATTGCTAACTTTTTTCTAGTAATTCTTACAGATTTTCCTGTAACCGACTAAGATTACTAAAAATTTTTTAGTAATTACAAGGATCACTAAAGTTTTTTTAGTAGATCGACCTTTTTTTTTACAGTGTGGCTGAGCTACATCCTAAATACTGATTCAAATAAACACAGTTAAAACTGTGTAATATTTCTAATAATTCTATTTAAGCGGTCCTTTTTAAGCAAAAAGAAGCTCACGGTCTGATATTCTTTAGCCTCATCCTCCCCCCCACACCACACCTTTATTTTTCTTACACTTTCACAAAAAATTGAACAATTTCAATAGCTTAGAATGCAATTTGTCAATTTCTAAGTTTGTAGAGTTTGTATTTTTAGAATTGGGCAGTCTACATGCAATTATTCCATCTTATTTCATTGTTTTGCTTGCATGGCGCTATTACCTATATAGGTGGATAATAACGCCAAATAGCATTAATCAAGAAATCACGCCATTACATTTTATGAATACATATCTGTTAAATTATTTTTTTATATAGACAGTCAATGAGTTGCCGTATCAAATCATATATTTGTTTGAAAAATACAAACGAAAACTGAGCCGTGAAAATTGGTAGAACCTTAACGTGGCGTTATTACCGCAGGGTACCTTAGTATATTATATTTATTACCTTATTAAGTTTCTAACAATATGTTTTATTTAAAAAATGATGCCTATTTCTTTATTTAAAGAAATCTTTAAAAAGTTATTGAAAGTAAAAGTTCTTTATGTAAAACATTGATTTCTATAAATTCATAAAATATCATAAAATATTCCCAAGAAAAAATTTAAAATGATCTTATTTATTAATTTAAAATATATACTATTTAACTACCTTTATCTACATTTAACTACCCGCTTGCAAATGATATAAACCGTCTCTGAAAAAAAAGTTCCTAATTCAAAATGAATAATTCAATTACAGAGTATATCACATATTTTCTGAAATCGTTTAACTGGATTTTAATGATCATTTATGAATTTTTCCCGAACTAATTTGCAACATCCACTAAAGATAAAAAAATAAAAAGATGTAACTTTCATAGCGTTTTTGTTAAAATTGTGTCATATGTTTCCTAATCTTTATTACCCTAAAAAAAAGTCTGTTGCGACTTTAATTTTTTTAAGGTACGTTCTGAATTTATCCAATTTATCTATTTTGCAATGTAACTTTACTAGAGCTCATATTTTTCCATTCTCCTTTAAATTCTCGTTAACTTTCTTTTTTCCTGGTCGTATGTTTAAATAAGGCTAATCCTTTGAAACACTCACGAGTGTCTTATATTTTACTTTAGAAATAAGAAAATATGGTATAAAGTTATTTAAAAAAGCCAAAATATAAAATGTTAATGCATCTCGTCTTATTCTTTATTATATTGCAATTTGTTTCTTTTGCACGCTAAAGTTACATTTTCTCTGAACAAATACGTTATAAGAATAAATAACATATGAAAGTTCGAGTTTTATTCTGCTCATAATTTTCTAACGTATTTTATGATGTATAACGCGATAATGATTATGATGTATAACGATGTATTTATATTTAACGTGTGCGTATTACGATGCATATATCTTAATCTTAAATATTCAACATATATTTTTAAAAATTGTACTTCCAAATATGTAATTGCTGATAATAAACAAACTCTAGAGTAAACAAGGTTTTTTAAATACAAGTTGACTAAAACAACTTCGCTCAATATGTTAGTTTTGTGTTTTTTGCGTTGATTCTGTTGTTCTTTAAAATATTATAATAATTATATAGCATTTATATGTATCGGAATCTTTATAGTTTCTCTTATAATGGATACAGCATGATTTAACCTACTGAAACTGTAACCTCAAACATCTGCTCTAGCCCCTCAGCGAGTGGAGTGTGTTTGCGACAATATCGCAGGTATTTATACCAAGTATGAAAACTTGAATTTTACCAGATTGTCATGAAAATTCACGTTTGCATATTTTCCTTTCTTCTATCTTTACAAGAATAATGTACAAAAGCCGTGAAAATTTTCAAAATCCGGTTTTTAACGGGTTTACATGTTTTAAGGGTCAATTAACTCCAGAAAGCATGCTTTTACAAAATGTCAGTCTGTGAATATGTGAACTTATCAGAGTGTCTCAATGTGACAAAAATTTTGTGGGCAGTCTATCTTAAGAACGGAATTTCACAAAACTTTAGATTATGTAGACCTTGATATAAAAAATATTTGCTTCGTTATTGGTGTATATCGCTCAACAAATATCGCTGCTATGCTGAATTATTTAAAATTTCCACAATAGCCATATCTCAAGAACTGGTACATGGATTTTCATAAAAGTTTATATTTAGTTAGTACTTGATATAACATGGAGCTGATTACGTATTGGTGCAAATTGCTCAACAGATAGCGCTGCTATGATGCATTTTCACGACTTTTCAATAAATGTACCTCAAGAACTAATTCGTGTATTTTCATCAAACTTCAGATTCTGTTCGTACCTGAAAAAAAAATTGATTCTGGTTGGTTTTTGTTCTGCATCACTCAACATGTAGCGCTGTTATACAGATTAAGAAAAAAAAAGAATTTGCAATAGCTCTACCTCAAAAACTAAGGTATGGATTTTCATCAAACTTCAGATTCAGTTATAAGTTGACATAAGCTGTTGCTGATTATATTTTGATATAAACCACCTAACCAGTCGCACTGCTATGCTGCATTTTTCAGGTAGTATTGACAGCATAAGATAGAAGCAAATTTTGAGATTGGCGCATCTGACTAGTTAAATTAAATACTTCACGACTAAAGCTTGAAATTATTGATTTACATGAATCAAGAAATTTTAGATACAGTAAAAGTTAGAACAGAAAAACATGTCGTTTCAAAACTTTTGAAAACTACTGTATATTACAAATTAAATAAAACATTTTATAAGCACATTTATTGTTATTTTTTTTAACTGTTTTCGGTCTTCATTTGTCTAACTACATATTCATTAGACCTGCCTTCATTGGAAACTGTTGTTGTTATTGTTCTGTCGATAAAAACAATACATTTATGTTAAAAAAAGAATGTATTTTATTTTAGCCATAAAAACAATTCTAAGATGAAATGAAAGAAAAAAAATCCGCATTTAGAAATTTCCCTTCATGATGTACTATTTAAATAATTCATCTTTTTTATGGAATAACATTTTTTCTACTAAATGGAAATAATCATTATTTTTAAGAAATATAAATGAGAGTGTATCTCATTTACAAATAATAACAAATATTCTTAATTTAATAAAATATGTTCAGATTTGATTTATTTATGTTTAGTTTATTATTTTTTCATATAGATATTTTTCTGCCTGGAGAAAAAAAAAAGGGGGAAATTATTTTCTTGACAACTATTATTTTTTTCGTTTATTTTTTGTATTTTTTTCACAAAACATTTTTTGATAAATCGTAATCATTTTTGTTCTGTTTATTTTTTTTTTCAAGTTTTCGGTACCGTTTGAACATTTTTTATTTGAGAGGCTTTTTATCTATTTTTTTATTGACGTATCATTAAAAGATTTTACAAAGGAAAATAATTGAATAAAGAAAAATCCAATTTCGGTAATAAAAATACATATTTTTTTAAATGTTGTACAAAGAATTTAAGTTTGAGTTAGGGAATGTGCAATGAAAGTGTGAATTTAAAAACTCTAAAAAGCTATAAAAATACATGAAAATGTGAAATTGTATGGTTATGTGAAAATCTATCCATAAATTGTTGCGAAATTATAATAGAAAATATGCATTTTAAAATTATAATATCGAAGATCTTGTTAAGTTTATTGTAGGCAGAATTAGTATTCATTACAACTAAAGGTGAAACATAATGTAATAATTATGTATAGTGACAACAATAAAAACAAAATCTTGGAAACTCACTGTAAAATGTGAAGTTTGTAACAGATGATCATTACTGATACTTTCATTAGTGATGTTTCTTTTAGTAATGTCTTTTTGCTGTTATTCTAGTTCTTATTAACAGTAGGTCTCGTTTTAAAAAATTATTAGACCTGTAATTTTTTTAACCGATTTTTCGTTTTGGTGTACCGCCAATCGGTAAATCGACCTTGTCTATCTAAGAATATAGATAGTTTGATCTGATGCTTTTAATGCTTTTAAATCTAAGGATTTACAACTTACAGGAACATTTTGTTCTAACAAAGTCACAGCACGAGGTTGATCAACAATTGTAAGTTTTTAGCTCACAGGCTATCATAGCCTGAGAGCTTATGTGCCCGTCCGTTCTGTATGTATGTGCGTAACGCGATAACTCATGATAAAAATATCGGATCCACTTGAAATTTTGTATGTAGGTATATCCTGATAAGGCGCTTCCCTGATTAGTTTTTGGAGTTCTTTCGATATATATAAGAGGGGGAACGGGGGGCACATGCCCCTCCCCTTAATGGATATAAATGGGTTTTTCACGCAGAATTAACAGTTTTTGTCCAAAATTTAGATATAGGATCATTCTGATGAGGCGATTCCGTGACTGTTATTATGTGTTCATTAAATAAGTATAAACAGGGGGAACGGGGGGCTCATGCCCCTCCCCTTAATTGATATAAACGGGTTTTTCATGCAGAATTAACAGTTTTTGTCCAAAATTTAGATATAGGATCATTCTGATGAGGCGATTCCGTGACTGTTATTATGTGTTCATTGAATAAGTATAAACAGGGGGAACGGGGGGCTCATGCCCCCCCCCCTTAATTGATATAAACGGGATTTTCATGCAGAATTAACTGTTTTCGTTCAAAATTTAGATATAGGATCATTCGGATGAGGCGATACCGTGGCTGTTATTAGGTGTTCATTGAATAAGTATAAACAGGGGGAACGGGGGGCTCATGCCCCTCCCCTTAATTGATATAAACGGGATTTTCATGCAGAATTAACTGTTTTCGTTTAAAATTTAGGTATAGGATCATTCTGATGAGGCGAGTCCGTGGCTGTTATTAGGTGTTCATTGAATAAGTATAAACTGGGGGAACGGGGGTTCTAATGCCCCTCCCCTTAACTTGCATAAATGGATTTTTCAATCAGAATTGTCAGATTTCGTTCAAATCTCTGAATAGTTTTGGAAGTTTAATGGTTAAGTATAAAAGAGGGGAATAACTCCTCTTAAATTATATAAATGCTAAATGGGTTTTTATTAAGAATTATCCGATTTGCTCTGAATTTTGGATATAGATTTTTTAATATGATAAAGCATGTATTTGATAGTTTAGGAAGTTCAATGATTAAGTATAAAAAAGGAGAAAGGAGGGAGCTGTTTCCCCTTCTTAATTTTTTTTTTTCGAACGGAATTAACGAAAATACAAGGCTGTAATGTACAATTAGTATGCGTAGCCTGTGAGCTCAATGCCATCAGTTTAACTGGGCAATATTCTTTTTATTTATTTCGGTTACATGCACCAGGAGAGTTTGAGTTTCTTTTTGTAGAGAAAAGGAAACAAATCTATCTTTTCAAAACACTATCAGAACTTAAAAAATGAAAAGGAAAACTCTGAATAATGCTAAGCTAGAAATGCTATCACTATTCCATGTAACCAACGCGTTATAAGAAACTCTCACTCGCCTCTTCTATTTTAAATTAGAAAAGTAAAGTAAATCATTCGAACATTCAGATTGTGTCTTACTTGTCAAGATTTCTTTTTCTGGCACAGTATTTTATCCCTACGCGACGAGAGCCTATTAAGAAATTTTTAATGTTTTGTCACCGGTTTTTAAAAGCAAGAATTTTTGTGTCTTATTAAATCGAGGAAATGCTCCGATTAAATAAGGCAAATTTTACAATAAAATTTTACGTTTGGATAAACAAGGATTTTTAAGCCTTTTTGCGGTACGTTATATGTATCTCTCGTCCCTAAGGGATTAATAGAATATTCTGGGATTTTTTTCCCACACCACTTATAGAAAAATAGTTATGAACATGTATAGCATACCTATTCTGTAAATTGCTTTGCGTCGTGCTTTTGTTCATGATGGTTCATTAACAAGGAAAAGACACAAATTTTCATTTATTTTTAAAATGTTTATATTTTATCGGTAGTACATTAGTATTGTGGTATCGTGAATGTTTATTATACATTGTATGTCACGAACATCATAGAAAAATAGTTATGAACATGTATAGCGTACCTATTCTGTAAATTGCTTTGCGTCGTGCTTTTGTTCATGATGGTTCATTAACACGGAAAAGACACAAATTTTCATTTATTTTTAAAATGTTTATATTTTATCAGTAGTACATTAGTATTGTGGTATCGTGAATGCTTATTATACATTGTATATCACAAACATCATATGAAAATATAGTAAAAAAGGTAAAGCTAGCAATTTAAAGTGATACATCTGGAACGAAAGAAAAACACATTAATAATATGTTGTCTTGGTATAATATACAAGTAATAGAACAAAATAAAAATAAAGCAAATTAAATGAGGAAGGTGATTACGAAAGTGACTTAAAAAAAATATTTATAAGTCAGTGGACTTTCAAAGACAGAAAATTAGATCAAAAAAGTAGTAGAAATTTTTCTTTGGAGAGTTATGAAACAGAGAATGACATTTACCTGATGCAAAAAGACATTTTCTATTCTGATTCTTTTACTTGGAGATATAAGCTTTTTTATTTCTAAAAATTGTATATATTAATGAAGTTTGCTTTACATGGGGACCATAATTAAGACTTAACTTCGACCTCTATATATGTTGATCCACAATGCGTCTCTTAACACTAGAAAGCTGGAAGGGTGTGACTTCGACACCGATCACTGGACTAATTGTCGATTCGAACCAGAAAAATCTTCATGAAATAAGTTATATATCAGTTGCCATGAAATGAGCTAAACAAATAAACTAAATTATTTCAAATTATTTTTCTGGTTTTAAAAATATTTTATAAAACTTGTGTAAAATTTCCCGGCATTCTAGCGTTAAATATAAAGATATTGATATGGGTGATTCTCAAAATAGGGGACAATTTCAAAAGTGAAATCTTAAAAAAATTACTGTTAGCAAGTTTTCTGAAAAAAAAAAATAGGTGTTGTTAATATAGTATTAGGTATACTTTACATGTAGTCAGCAGAGCTAAATATTTAAAAATTAACTTTAAAAAAATAATTAGTATTTTTTGAGCCATGATAATGACAAAACAAATTGCATGGAATAAACATATTAAGAAATTTTTATTTTCATCCTGTTTAAATATTTTTTTCTATATTTATTAGCTTCCTTTTCAGCAAATGGTTTCCATTTTTACATATATACATATAAGGAGAATAAAAACATTACCGAAGAGCAACCTTTGTTTACATGAGCAACATTCTGACACTAACAATGTAAGAAGCTGTCTTAGTGATTTTCTGACAGATTTAATGCATATTTTAGGGATAATAAATGTAATACCTAAATGTATATGTAAAATTAAACTTTGTAAAAGATACAATATAAGCAATGGTTACATTTATGCACATAGGAGTCTTTAGCATGGACAGAAAAACCATGCTAATGACACTGATATTTGTCCATGCTAATGACAAATTTTAATTTAAATAAGATTATGAGCCATAATATAATCACAATGCAATAGTCCTTTCTGGGGCTTTTTAAAACACAAAAGTCCTATGCAAATAAGTAAAATAAAAATTTTAATTATAAAATAAACATGAAAATTATTATCCATTCTAATGACATACAATTGATGTACGCCCCTTATATTCAACTTCTATTCTTTAAGTACAATACATGCTTCTATTTTCAGGCTGGGATAAAATGGCTACTTGTTGCCATGGTGAAACTTTATATTTTCAAACTATTGTCATATGTGAAAATGAAATTTTGATTATTAACCAGCTGTTATAGTACGACCTTGTTTTGAAAATAGAATATGGAGAACAAACATTAATTCTTTTTTTATATACTATAATTTTATTTTTAAAAAGAAATTTATTGGATAAATCCTCTCCTTGATTAATTTAAAGAAAGAATAGCATTTGTTTTATTTTATAAACATGATATTAACTCTTTAAAAGGTTAGTTTATACAAGGCACAGCTGCTGTGGACATCCATGCTAATGACATTTTGAACATTTATTCTGTTATTTTAAGGTGTTTTTAACTAAAAAGTGAGTAACTCTTGAGTGCAAATAATGAATAAGATTAAGACAAACATATCTAAATATAAAAACATTACAGAAAACCTCTCAATTATTTTTTGTATGCCGAAAGACATAAATTGTCCGTTTTTTTGAGAATCACCCATATACTTATGAGATTGCCACGTAAGATTAATTTTAAATCTTATTTCCTACAAAATTGGTGCAAAGTTATACCTAAGAAGTACACACATAAATTGTTACATGCATATATGCATACATTGTACCAAAAAACGCGCGCAGGGAACAGCGAGAGGGGATCCGTATTTTTGAGGACAGCGGTGTCCAAAATAAGCAATTTTTCATCCACCTTCAGAGAATCTGGAGAAAAAGAAATATTTTCGTGAGGAAAATATATACGTGGGATTCTCGCATGTTAAAATTAAAACTACTTAGGCTCTAGAAAAAGTTGATTTTATTATTGATTTTTTGCATTTGTAGGCAAATTTATTATTTCAGGAATAGGAAATGGTTAGTTGTATGGAATGGTTATAGGTATTTTGAAATTTGAGATAAAATCTATAAGTTCGCTTTTTGCGAATTTCCGCTTAGAAGTGCTTACAAAAATAGAGTATGAGCGCACCAGGCATTTTCCTCGCTGCCCGATGGGCCAGTATAACCTTGAGTGTACATTGTAAAAAAATCTGTAAAGGTACTAAACATTTTCTAGGAAACTGGGATTCCAAGAACTTTTCCTGTAACGGTAACAGCAGAAATTCAAGTTTCAGAATCGATTACATGAATTTTTCCTGTTATCGTTACATGAAAAGTTCTTGGAATCCCATTTTCCTAGAAAATATTTAGTACCTTTACAGATTTTTTTTACAGTGTACATGTACACTGTAAAAAAAAATCTGTAAAGGTACTTAAAGTTTTCTACGAAACTGGGATTCCTAAAACTTTTTATGTAACGGCAACAGAAAAAATTCATGTAACAGATACAGATTTGTCCTGAAAATCAAAAATCTGTATAGTTACTAAGAATTGTGTAGGAAACTGGGATTCCAAGTATTTTTCATGTAACAACAACCCAGGTTACAGATAAAATTTTATTAAAATAACTGCAATTTTAGTAAACTCGTTTGTAAAGTTACAGATTTCTGTAACTTTACAAAAATTAGTTTTATTGATTTACATTTTTTTCTTGTACAGTGCACAGATAAAATGCTAGTAACCATACAGATTTAGGCAACTTTACATTTGTAGGATTACAGAATTTTTTTTTTTTTTTTTACAGTGTAGCAATTTAAAATTTATCGCAATAATGCTTTTATTGAGTAAAAGAAAAGAAAAAGTAGATAGCAAATGAATAGTCTTCAAGAAGATACAAGTGAACAAAGAAGAAAAAAAGAAAAGGAGAAGAAAGATACAGTAGACGCTCGTTTTTACGAACCTCTTTTTTGCGAATACTTGCGTTTTTACGAACTAGAGCGTGGTCCCGAATACTTTCCCATAGACGCTATGTAAATTTTCGCTCCCAATTACGAACTACAAATTATGAAAATCTCTTTTTTGCGAACTTAACTTTTATAATTCTGCATTTTTTTCTTTTATTTATTTATTTATTTTTTTAAATACCGAAAAGAAATGCCAACGTCAATTATACCCTCAATAGGGGAAAAAGACAGCAGGTGCATTTCAAGAATGTGTTGTTTTCCCCACCTCTTTCGGGCGGGAGGCAGCGTAGCAATAAGTTTATTTAGCGTCACGTGGTTTATTATGACTGGTTTTAAAGGCACGTGTCTCGAAAGCCTCTGTTTGGCGAGTGAAACTTAAATGTACAAGCAGGTGTCATTGTTGACACGGGAAACGAAATCTTTTAAAAGATTGCATTCTGTAATGGTCTATTTTCTCATAACTTCTGGACTACTCAATCTGTGAAGTCTCGTTAGTCGAGAGGGAGATTGGGCCAGAACATTACAGAAATTCAGTATGTCGCAGTTAAAGAAACACACGTGCTTATCCGTTGAGGTAAAGAAGAAAATTTTTAAAAAAGCAGATGAGAAAATCTTACGACAGAAATTTCGAAAAAGTATGGAATTCCAAAGAATAGTCTCTCCACAATTTTAAAATCTCGAGAGAAAATCGTCGGAAATAGAAGCACCAATAAAAACCCCTCTCGTAAATATTTCAGAGAAACAAAACTCCCCCAATTGGAGAAAGCTGTGATTTCTTGGATGAGGAAAATGAGAGGACTGAACATTCCCATAAATGGTAATCTCCTTAAAGAACAATCGAACTCTTTTGCTTTGAAGCTGAACATAAAAGACTTCAAGGCCTCAGACGGTTTGTTACGAAAATAAGTCCAGGCACGGTTTGAGCTTCAGAAAATTGTGCGGTGAAAGTGGAACAGCGAATACGACTTTGGCAAATGAATGGAAAGAACACGATTTAAAAGCATTGCCAACTCAATATGCTCCAGAGGATGTCTTTAACGCGGACGAAACAAGTCTGTTTTTTAAGATGCAGCCGGGAAAAACACTTACCTTCAAAGGTGAAAAATGTAGCGGTGGCAAAATGGCTAAACAGAGAATTTCAATCTTGTTGGCAGCCAACATGAATGAAACTCAAAAACTGCCCTTGCTTTTCATTGGAAAAAATCTGAAGCGTAGGCTATGCTTCAGAAATGTTAACAAATTACCAGCTGCATACCATGCTAACCAAAATTCATGGGTGACTGGGCACATTTATGAAAAATGGTTAAGAGACTTGGATCGTCAATTTGTTTTGGAAAAACGTAAAATTCTGCTAATTGTGGATAACTGTTCAGCTCACGCTGAAATCTCCGATCTATTCGTGTGGAGTTTCTTCCACCCAATGTAACTTCAATTTTACAGCCGATGGATCAGGATGTGATTAATAGTTTCAAGCGCATATATCGAAGAGTGTTTTTGTAAAGAACAGTCATGGGATTGGAGCTGAATCAGCCATATGAAATTGATGTTCTAGGTGCAATGCATTTCTCAATACGTGCTTGGAATGAAGTTCAAGCGACTACAATATCTGAAACATTTAAACACGCAGGCTTTAGTACCTTAATTGAAGAAAACCAAGAAAATGTAGCCAACGATATCAGTGGAGATGAGTTATTCATAAATGAACTCCGCAAAAGAAATCCACTGTTACCTGAAATTTCATTCCAGGACTTTTTGAGTGAGGATTCAGACGTGATTTGTAGGGAAGAAATATCAGATGAACAAATTATTGCTGACACAATAAATGAAAAGGAAGAAAAACTTTCAGATTTGGAACAAGAAGGAAATGAAATAATCCAACGCCTATGTGTCAAACAAGCAGCTCAATGGTTGCCAGGGCTAAGGCACTTTTTTGAAGAGAACAATAATTGTGAAATAATTTCAAGCATAGATAAAATGGAAACATGTATTTTCCAAAATGTCATTTTAAAACAAAAAAAGATAAGTGAATATTTCCATTCCTAATTTTTTATCTATGTATTTTCATCCATTAAGTAGGGTACTATCCCCAGTAATTGGCACATTAAGGATTTGTCTTTAAACTTACTTCTATTTTCATTGCCAAGAAATAAAACATTTACTTGCAAATATTTTTAAATCAAAGAGTGCATATCTGTGCATCTATTATGCTCACTAAAAGCAAAAATATTTGAAAGAGTAATTTTATAAAAATATATTTATAAAAAGTTGCTGTAATCACCAGTAATTGGCACTTAGACTTTTACACAATTAAAGTAATCCTTTTTAACTAAACAAAATTGTTGTCAATTAAAATTTAAAATATACTATAAATCAGATAATAATAAATTGAAATGCATGCCTTTCTTAAGCCAGAGAAGTAGCATTTGCAATAAAAATGGCTAATTTGATACAAGCCATAATTGTTTCTATTTCTAGGCACTATTGTCATCTAGTAGCATAAATCAAAGTTATAATCTGTAAAGTAAATGAGCATATAACTGGTATATAGTCTTGCATTTTAAAAACACTGGATAGAAATTTCATTTTAGGACATTTTTGTAAGATGTGCCAATCACTGGTGCCTGCCAATTACTGGGGATGTTACCCTACTAATACAGTCTATGTTTTCACATGTAATGTTTTCAAAGCTTAATAACATTCTTCTGAGTGCTAAAAATTTTTTTGTGCATAAATTTATATTTTGCATTTTCTTATATAGTTAAAAAATACATGTATAACTTTATTTCAGAATAAATAATCTTAAAATATCATCTATGAAGAGGGGGGGGGGGGGATTGATAAAAATAGACATAAATAATGTACATATTCATGTCATTTTTGATAATTTTGTATTTTACGAAATTTCTATTTTACGAGCCGTTTGAGGGTTCCCTACGAGTTCGCAAAATCGAGCGTCGACTGTAAACAGATGATTCCGCTAAAGAAGGATAAGAAAGATAAAAAGATGATTTCGATAACGAAGGACAAGAAAGATGAAAGAAAAAGAGCCGAAACCGTTAGGAAGCTCTTCCGCTAACGAAGATGTCAGGAAGACATACATTATAAAATGGATAAAAAAGAAAGGTAAGAAAAGAAAGAGAAAAACTTAGGGAACAAGAAGATGACGCAGACCAGACAGATAAGAAACACTTTTCAACAAACAATTATAACGATAAAAATGTACACACAAAAGATAGCAGCTAATGCAATTAAGATACTTTAAACCACAAATAATATAATCCAAGATCGTACTAATCACACAAGTAGAAATTACAATAAAATCAGTAAATATTTGTATATAAAGTCTATTCCTTCCACAGTCCATTATCTGAAAAAATAAAAAGGTCTATTTACTAGTATGAAAATATGTTAGCAAATAATCTCTAGCTAAATAATAATAAAAAAAAACAGAAATATAATGTAAACAGCTGCATTATAACCTTTTAATGCAAACGACCATAAAACGACATTGATATGAATGGAAGGATATATTTTTAAACTAGCAATGCATCTTTCGTTCAAAGTCGGGTAATGTGTCTTGGGGTAATAACGCCAGGTTAAGGTTCTATCAGTTTTCACGGCTCAGTTTTTTCTAATTTTTTTAAACAAACGTAGGATTTGAAACACTCTAAAAAATTCTGTGATGTTACTAAACTTTTTCTAGGAAACTCGGATTATTAGAGCTTTTTACGTAACGGTAACAGAAAAAATTCAAGTGCCGACTCTGTTACATGGATTTCTCCTGTTACCGTTACATAAAAATTTCTATAAATCTCAGTTTCCTTGAAAAAGATTAGTAATTTTATAGCTTTTTTTTACAGTGCAAACTTATTGGCTATGTATACAATATAGAATATATTTTAGCAAATATGTATTCATAAAATGTAATGGCATGATTTCTTGAACGGTGCTTTTTGGCGTTATTACCCACCTATATGGGCAATAATGACATGCAAACAAAACCATAAAATAAAATATAATAAAATATAATAATGGCATGCAAATTGTCCAGTTCTAAAGATAAAAGCTCTGCAACCCTAGAAATTGACAAATTTCTCTTACTTGCCATTAATTGTAATATTGGGATGCAATAATCATTTGATAATTTTCTTTATTAAAATACCAATTTTATGCATTAGTTTTAGATTTTTAAAAAGCAAAAAGATAATTTTATTTATCACCAAAATATACCGTCAGTATCATAATAAAAGATGCAGTAATAAAAAATTCTATACACTATAAATGACATTTAAAAATGAAATCTAAGAACGTTTTCGTTCATTCTTGAGCATCATCAGTTAGCACAATTGAAAGTCATTATTTTTCGAACTTTTATTTCATTTGAAAATTAAGCAAATCCCCCATTTTCCCGTCTTTTCTCATATATTTTCCTTCTTTCCTCAAGCATTTTCAACCATTTGGGGTCAATCGTCATGATTTACAGATTGTATCCCATATGGCTCACCAGTTAGACATCTTTGTTGCACCGAAATATACTTATATTGTTGCACCGAATTTCATAAAGAAGATACTGGTGTTTCACTTGGAAAATAACGGGTTCCGTAAGTACAATGAATTTACGATATTTCTTCATCCGTTGCACTGCCAGCACAAAAAATGTTTTATAACTTTATTTTTTAATATTTTGTCCTATATTTCTTCTGTAGTAATAATAATAATAATAAAACCATACACCCACATCAGCCGTATTAGATGATTTTTTAAAAACAACAGAATCCATGGAAACGCATAAAATACACACATCCCGCTCTCAAATAATGAAAATTATCCTTTTTCTATTTCTTAGGGGAGGTGCATATTTATATGATAAAAGATCGAAACACGCAGGTCAATTTGCCTTACATGTTATTCTACATTGTAGATATTATTTAAAAAACTCCATGCACGCCCATCCGCCCCCCTAAATTAAATGATTAAAAAAAAAAGAAAGAAAAAAGAAGGCAAAACTCATCGAAACGGAAAATATTTACATACCCCGCAAACAAAAACTGAAGATATACTTTTTCTATTCGGGAGAGGAGGTTCATATTTACACATTAAAACATCAAAACAAGTAGGTCGTATTTTCAAAACCATTTACTGGATAAAATAAAAATCCAAATATAAAACTAAATTAATACATTTCAATGAATTTTTATAGAGAAAAACATAAAAAACCCTATACACTGTAAAAAATTTGACTCATTTGCTACAGCGTCACTCCACTGCTTTTTATAGAAAACGGTTACTTTACTGTGTTATGGAGCATTCTCATTGGTCATAAAAGAGATATTCTATAAAAGCTGTGGAGTGACGCTGCAGCAAATGGGTCAAATTTTTAACAGTGTAGCTCTATCGAAATAATCACCGCGGGTGATTTTTAGGAGACGCTATTCCTGCAAAAGACGAAGAATTTGACGTCAAAAATTCTGGTCAATCAGATTTCGATAAGGTAAAACCTGGTTGGGAAAGCCGAAATATGTATTGATTTAATATGTTCGATTGCACCGTGATAAACGAGGATTCGAAATAAACATCAAATACAAAAGTTACGTATTTTTGTCCGTAGAATCCGAATCTACAAAAAAAATGGGGGTTAATTATAACTTAAGATTTCAAAATTGGACCCCCTCTGACCCCCAGGGGGTCGGTTGCGAAGCTCAAATTTGGTATCACTGAGTAGCTTATTTAAAAATATTTAACGCGTATATTTTCGTTTTTCAGTCTCATATGTATATCTCGAGTTATTCGACCGTTTCCAGACTTTTCGGACACCCTGTATATTACATATAATTGTTTTATATATTTACGAATAATTGTTATGTAAAAAACACTTCCATGAATAGCGTTGATGCCACACTCTCTGTGTCCACGTAAAGAATAATAATTATGGAAATCTTGTAAATTTAACAATTCCAATTTCAAATTGTTCTTTGAAACAACCAATAGGGAAGCATGAGCAAAAAACAGGCAATACGAAAACTGAATGCAGCAGCCAATCACACAAGAACCTTACCCAATTTAAAAAAAAGAAAAAAAAACAGCAAGAGAATAGTAAAGCAATTTAATAAAAATCCAATTTAATACAAAACAAATACAAATACAAATGCATAAAATAATACATAATTAGATAAAATAAAAGAGAAAAATAGGAAATTAGAAGATAAATAAATAAATAATAGTAATAATAATAAAATAAATGAAAAAATATAATAAATAAAAATAAGATTATAAATTTGAAAAAATATTAATTGAGGTATTTTTCATATTTATATAAATTCCTTATGCATTATTTAATTTTTTCGTTAATTTTTATTACTACTATTATTTATTTATTTACCTTATTTCCTAATTGCTAATTTTTCGTTTTATATAATTATATAATATTTTATACACTTCTATTTGGACTTAGATTTTACTAAATTGCTTCTTTATTCTCCTGCTGATCAGTGTTCTTATCTTTAGGTAGTGCTCTTGTGTGATTTGCTGATGCTTTCTAACGTCTGGACGTCTTCTCTGCACCTGATAAAGCAAGCCTAGTTCTTTTGAAAGGCTTTACGCAAATATTAAAAATTTTAATGCGTTTTTAAAATGTTTCTCTTATAGGAAAAAACGCTTTTATTTTATATAAAATGTCGTCATATGCCACCGCTGAAGAATTCTACATTTACGATTCAGTCTTAAACAACATTTAAAGGAAAGTATGCATATGACGTCATTAGCACCAAATGGTATACAAATCCTACAAAACGTGACGTCTTCCTTCACGTAAAAAACTTGACTTTCGATGCTTCATATGACTTCATTTGTTTGTAAATTTAAAATGGATACTGAAAATTAAATATTATTTATAACTGCTCCATGTTTCATCTGAAATAATTCATTTATACTTTTTCAAAATTGGAAAGTGTTATATAATTGCATTCTTTTAATTTTAGATTGGAATTAAATGCAGTGAAAATGAGTCACAGAAATCTTCAATGATATGCATTTTTATATTAGAGGATATCCTTGCCATAACACGTTTTTTAATTACAATTTTTTTTCAGTTTTTATAATAAAATGGCAAAAACGCTATAGTTATCAAATATTTTCCATTATTTGCTACAGAAATGGATTGTTTCAGTTGCCATCATTGCTGAAGAGTTATTAAAAAGTACAAAAAATTAGTGTCTCAAAAATAAATTGAGATGCCATTTTCACACAAAAAACATATAATTTTTTTTCCCTATACGACGATGTAAAAATGGAAAATGCGCAATGTTTAAAAATTTACAAACTTGCAGTAGATCATTTAATCTAACTATTTAATCAACTATTAATTTATGCATTTAATTTAACTATTATACACCTGCTTCGTATTACATGTGGCGTATGGTTAGGTGTAACATTATATTTTTTTTCAAGACATATTAATTTTTGTCTGAGAGAAATAGCATTTCGGAAGCTTAAATTTCAGTGACATTTTGAAAAATATCTTATAAATTTTGATCCTATAGGATCCTTCCAGATCCTGTAAAATTTAGAGTAAAATTTCCATTACAGTTTACTTTTTTTCTGTATTTCCATATTATAAAAGAAAATTTGAGATGTAAAAGTTCGCTTAAAAGAAAGCAACAATGGATGCTTTTTCTTTTCGTTTTAAAACTCTCAATCAAGATGAAAGAAACAATTTACCTTAAACATTTGATCATCTTTAGAATAGTAGTAATCATAAATCATCTTGATGATTAACGAAATCTTCATTTTCCCAGAATGGTAACTTTTATTGACGAAATTGATATAATTCTTAAAATCCACTTTATCTTCGCGTATTTTAAAACGTTTAGGCTAAAAACGAAATATATGTAACGAATTAGTAACATAAAACTATAAAATCAAGCAGAGTAAAAATAACTACATAAATAGAAATGCGTTTTGCTATAAAATGAATGGCATAATATACCAGCAAATAAGTAAGTGGCATGCTAAATTCGTTTAAAAAAAAAAAAAAAGGATTATACACATTTTCATAACAAAATTCATTAAATCCTTGCACTCTGAAGGATATAACAAGAAAAGCTTTAAGTTCTAAACTACAAATAAGATTATGCCACATGATTCGCTTATTTCAAACAGTAAGAAAATTCATTCAATCTTTAAGTCACATTTTCCTTTTTTGTTTTTAAATAATATAGAATCAAATCATTGTAAGCCTTTTTCTTGAAAATCTGTACATATATAAAAAAGTTTGTCTTAACTGACTAATAATCAACGAACTATTAAATTTAGAAGCGTGAAAATTTGGGAGAAACTACTTTTATGACATAAGCGTGCACTAAGACGGGGTATTTGAACCCTCCCTCTGAAGGGAAAATACGGAGGGGGGCTCGAAAATTCAGGAACAATTTGCTAAATCTCATGCGTTTAAGGTAGTACACTGTAAAAAAAATTCAAGAGGTTACTAAAAATTTTTTAGTAAATTTGTATTCCACAGAATTTTTTAGTAAGCATTACAAACTTTTTTTTTTGCAAGCGAAACAAGCATTTCTTTTGTAAAGTGAACAAAAGAATTTTTTGTACAACTAACTTAAAAATTTTTAGTATGAGCCACCAAGCAAATTTTAGTAATAGCTCCAAAATTATTTTTAATAACCATTACGTGGGCTCGAAGGGATGCAGCTTCCTTCGAGCTGCATCCAGACTTCTGGAGCGGAAGATTTTCGGCAAAACCGCAATAGATGGCAGCACCAAACATGCTAATGCTCCGTCAGGATATTCATAATCCCTTTAATAATGACTACTTACACTGCATACATTCGAGGCGTATTTGGCAGCGGCCAGTATCGAACCCGGGACCTTTTAGCCTGGAGTCCGTTACTATAACCACTATGCTATCAAGGCCACACCAAGCGTGTTTTAGTAATGGCTATTAAAAATATAAAATTATTAACTCTTATTCGTTGCTAACTTTTTTCTAGTAATTCTTACAGATTTTCTTGTAACCGACTAAGACTAGACTAGTTTTTTTAGTCTTTTCTTTTTTACAGTGTAGCGGAAACTTCCAAAAAATAAATCTACTAGAAAAATAATTAAACACGTATTTCAATGATGTTAGAAATCCTACCTAAGCATAATAATAGAGAGTCAAAAAAATTTAGAACATTTGATACATCTCAGCAGGCGTTTTAAGTACACTGTAAAAAAAATTCAAGAAGTTAATGAATTTTTTTAGTAAATTTGTATTAAACAGAATTTTTTAGTAACCATTCCAAACTTTTTTTTGCAAGAGAAACGAACATTTCTTTTGTAAACTAAACAAAAGAATTTTTTGTATAACTAACTTAAAACTTTTTAGTATGAGCCAAGAAGCAAATTTTAGTAACAGTTCCAAAATTATTTTTAGTAACCATTACGTTTGCCCGAAGGGTAGCAGCTTCCTTTGAGCTGTATCCAGTGGGTAAGAAATGAGACACATGCAGAGTAATATGTTCGGCAAAGCCGCAATAGATGGCAGCACCAAACATTGCCACCATGTTTCTAAAGGGGAGGGAAAGTTCAGAGATCATTACACAAGGTAACTGCTACGACAGGATTTTCATAATCTTTTTATTTAACAAGTACTTACACTGCATACACTCGGTGCGTATTTGGCGGTGTCGAGAAGAGAACCCGGGACCTTTCAGCTTTGAGTTCGGTGCTATGACCACTAGGCTATCACGGCCACACCAAGTGAGATTTAGTAATAGCTATTAAAAATATAAAACTATTAACTCTATTCGTTACTAGCTTTTTTCTAGTAATTCTTAAAGATTTTCTTTCACCGAGTAAGATTACAAAAAAAATTTTAGTAATTACAAATATCACAAAATATTTTTTAGTAGATCGACCTTTTTTTTTTTTACAGTGTAGGAGCTTAAAACGGCAGAAAATAAATCTATTAAAACATAATTAAAGACATGATTGAGCGATTTAAAAATCCCCACCCCCCGAGGATTAGGAAAATTCCAAACTTTTTTGGACCCGTCATGTAACATATCTTCGGAAGCCCTCTGTGTTGTTAATTACATATATTTGACTTAATTTTGTTAAGGATCATTAATTATTAAACTAGATAGCTATTTTATTATATTATCAGGCCCGCTGTTTCTTAAAAAAAGAGTATTTTTTAACATTAATCATTCATTCTTTTAGTATTTTCTTTTTAAATCTTAATAAAGATAAATAAATACATTGCAAATTATTTCAACACCTGTTATATTTTTTGTAAATAAATGCATTTCATTTTCCTGTGATATATATTATTTTTTAAATTACTTTATGCAATAATATTAATTTTGTATCTCATAAATAAACATTTTACTCTTCCATTAGACATCATATATAGATTGCATATAATTGTGCAATTCGATTTCTTAAATTAATCAATATCCATTAATAACTTGTAATTTACTGGTAATTTATTTATTTAATATTATGGATAGATATTGCATCTTCTGGGTGAAATCAAAATTTTTATTTAAAAAAAGGGTAATGTCTTTTTGGAAAAACACTTCGTCAATCAAAAAGTATAAATTAATTTGTCATTTGATTACTGAACTATCTTTTCTGCTTTCAATAGTATGGGAAATATTTTATTGAAAGTTTCATTACATGAATTGATGAAATAACGATATATATCATCAAATTTAGTTTATTGGTTTTTTTTTTTTTACGTTTTTCACCAAATTGTGGCCCTTTTTTATCTAGTTGGTAAAATAATGGCAAGTTTTGACTAATTAGAACCAATTCAATAAAACTGCAATACACGAGTGTCTCATGGTCGAAGATCCTCTCAAGTGGTAGACGGCAGGTGCTGGGTTCGAACCCAGTCGCGGCTGTCGGCCTAACCGTTCGTTTTCCGTGGTTTTCTTCGAACCTTGCGTAAATACGGGTTAGGTTCCCTTAGAAAGACCCCCACGGAGGGCACTCCCCCTGGTCCTATATTCCATTAGCGTAGATAATCGGACGACAAAAATCAACCAACCATGGTCGAAGATATTAAAGAATTTGATTATGTAACAAGTGACACCTCCCACCTTTAAATTTGGGCCTAGCCTTATGGCTGGGAATGTGTGTGGATTACCAATTTACACCAGGTTGGTTGTGCTAAAGGATTTCACTTTTTTATGATGGTCTGTTTCTTCAATTTCTTTCACACATGGGATAAGAGCTCATTTATTGGGTTCTTGCAATCATGATGAACTCTCCACGGAAATACGACCAGGCCGAACATTATCATCGAAAATCATATTATGAATTTTTCTTAGCACCTTCTAATTTGGGCAGTTTTCGAACTTTTTTGAAAGCACGGCGTTTTATTAATTTAGATGATATTTTTTAATGGGGCACTCTCGCTCTGATATATATTATTTAAAATAAATGAAAATTTCAAAAAGAGGGAAAGAGTCTATTTCGGGGGGGGGGGTGATAATTAAATCTCTGGGGGGGGCAATTCTCTAAATTTGACATCTAAATGTTTCATACGATATATCAATGAAAGAATACTCCGAGGGTATAGGGAGAAAATTCCCACACTTTTAAAATTTCTACCTCCCGCGTCTCTCAACATTTTGCTCTCGCGGGGCAGTAGTTTTCTAAATCTAGCCGATATCCATTATGTGATATATCTTTGGATAAACCAGTGACCACTTATTTATATTCTGCACTTCTCATGCCTTTCCTCTGACTTGGGGGGGGGCATCAGGAGCACTTTTAATTCTTTTTTCTTTGGCTATTTTGCTGCTAATTGCCAAAAAATTTTAATTTTTAATGCTTAAACTCCCGTTTTATATACTTACATGCTCCTTTCCAATTTGTTGCAACCAGTGAATGCCGTCTCATGACCATTTTTTTTTTTTTTTTTTTTTTTTTTTTTTTTTGATTGGAGGTCTATTCTCTTTTAGCCTTTCTACGGTGCATTGTTTTTTGATTCCATCTGTGTTTAACTGTCATATATTTACTAAAAGCCTTTATAAGCGTTTAAAAACAACTATTTTAATGACTGTTTGTAGGACATCTTGATTGTAGATTCTGGGAAGTAATAAGATTGTGTCGTGTGTGTTTTTTACGATAACGATTTTCTTCGATTGGTAAATTTTCGAGAATCGCCCATCATTCACCATATCCTAGCAGCAATTTTATGTAGAATCATGAAATTCAAGATAATAAGCCTATTAAAAATATATTAAGTATTTAGGTCAATGATTTATAATTCCCTCCCTTGTCAAAAGTATTAACAGGTGGTACGAAAATATAGGTCATTCCGCCATACTTCAACAACACTTTTAGATAGAGGCATGAATTTGAGGTTACCTAATTTATTAAAGCAAACTTAAACACATATTTTATCGATTTTAGAAATTACCACCTAAGCGGGTTTACTCTGGGTTTGTCATATCTCTACAGCAGGGTTAGGTAGAAATGGGAAATTTAAGATAATACACCAACTAAATAATTAATTAAACATTGGTACTTAAGTCATTTTAGAGCTTTTTGGCCTATTATGTCGTCAATATCAACTTCGAACTGTATAATGTAAAATTATACAAATAAGACAACATTTATGATTGTTTGGTTAGATATAGAATTTTTTTTTATCTTTACCAAGTGCAGGGGTGATGTCGTAAAAATAGTAGAGGGTCTACTCTCGAAGCAGAAGGTACACGCTCAAGGCAGAGGGTATACCCTAGAGTGTGTATACTATAGCTTTCTTGAGAAACATAGGATATACGGTGTTCCTTTAAAAAATCCAGACGGTATACGGCGTATACCCCGGTATACCCTCCACTACATCCCTGACCAGGTGTATTTCGTTTTATTCAAGATTCCTCTAGAGAAACCGGACAGTGTGAAGGACGAAGCTGCCAGTAACAAATATTTTTCTAAATCTCTGTCGATACCCCCACTTTATTTTTTCAATATTAAAAGTTAAAACACAACAAATTTAACTTTGTGGTATAAACGAACAGTTTTAAACATTTTGTACATATATTTAAAGTTAATTAGGTACATTATTGTTAAATCGTGGTATTGTTCCAACTATAGAGTTTTTATAGTTAAAAGTCGATTAAGACAGTTTTTGAGATGACACTTTTTTTTACGATAAATTTTCAGAAATAACAGCAATACAAGTAGAATGTAATTATAAACGTGTAGATAATCACAGCTTAGGCATAAAAATTTCCAGGAATAAATATTTCAAAGGGGATCTTAAACACTGTTTCTAACAAGAGGTGTCAAAAGTCACCCTTCGAATTTTAACATTAAATTACTATCTAAGTTTTATCCTTTTTCCGTAATTATTTTTTTTTACTTTTAGTTCAATAGATATTAAATTAATTTAGCAATACCATTTTCCTCCAACTTATCATAAATATGCATTGCAATAACATATTTCTATCATGAGGTGTCTTTGGACACCTTGAATATTGGATAACGTCCAATTTCTAAATATTTCATAATTTTTAATTTTAAACACTTTTATACTTACATATTAACATTATTTCATAGCCTCGTATTAATTATAATTATATTAGAGAAACCCTATTTCAATTGTAACAGAAAATACAAGAATTTCCTGCATAACTCTAATTTTTCCTTGTTTTACGCCATGTTGTATTTTAGTATAGATTGTAACAGTGACAAGTTCTAAAAATTCGATGAAGCTTTCTAATGTGTCATTTATTTTCATTTATCTGTTACATTAATATGAATATTGAAAATTAAACATTGTTTATAACAGCTTCGTGTTTCATCAGAAATAATTCATTAATACTTTTTCGAAATTGTAAAGTATTATTACACAGAGACGTATAAAATTGCACTCTTTTAACTTTTGATAGGAATTAAATGCTGAAAAAATAACCAACACTAATATTTAGTAATTTACGTTTTTCTACAGAGGATATTCCTGGCATAGTACGCTTTTTAATTAAGGTACCCTGGGGTAATAACGCCACGTTAAGATTCTACCAATTTTCACGGTTCAGTTTTAGATTGTATTTTCCAAACAAATATATGATTTGATACAGCAGCTCATTGATTATCTATATAAAAAACATAATTTAACAGATATGTATTCATAAAATGTAATGGCGTGATTTCTTGACCAATGCTATTTGGCGTTATTACCCACTTATATGGGTAATAACGCCATGCAAACTAAACTATGAAATAAGATGGAATAATTGAATCTAGATTTCCCAATTCTAAAAATACAAACTCTACGGACTTAGAAATTGACAAATTGCATTCTAAGCTATTGAAAATGTTCAATTTTTTGTGAAAGTGTAAGAAAAATAAAGGTGTGGTGTGGAGGGGGGAGGATGAGGCAAAAGAATATCAGACCGTGAGCTTCTTTTTGCTTAAAAAGGACCGCTTAAATAGAATTATTAGAAACATTGCACAGTTTTAACTCTGTTTATTTGAATCAGTATTTAGGATGTAGCTCGGCCACTGTTGGGAATCAACCGGTGTATTAATGCCAAGAATTGGCGTTATTACCCCGGTATAGTTATTGTGCAGTACATTTTAAACTACAAATTATCTAGAGAAGATATCCAAAATCTTCTACAACATTTTGAAGTACACGAAATGCACTACAAATTTATGTAATAAACAAAGTATTTCCGGATAAAAAAAAAATAGTCTTCACATCACAAAACATCTCTCGCAAATTTTAGATCAAGCGTTAATTTTACTTGCTTGTAAAAACAATAAGACCTAAAAATGAAACAAATTAACTTGAAGCTGTTTTTTGCGATTTATATGATTCAAAATCCTTTTGCGCAGAGCACATGGGTGTCATTTACCAGATTATTTCATAATTATGCATAATATTAGCACTTGGCGTTATTACCCTGCCTGGCGTTATTACACCAGACCACCTTACATATTTCTTCAGCTGTTAGGAGAAAACGGAAAAAAAAGGTATAGTAATCAAATATTTCCTCTTTATTTTTCACAGAAAAGAATTACTAATAGCATTGCAGAAATGTCATTAAAAAATACAAAAATTTAATATCTGAAAAATAAATTGAGATGCTGTTTTCATACAATATAAAAAATTTTATAAATTTTAAAAATATTTTTTCTTTTATACGACAATGTAAAAACTGAAAATGTACGTTATTTAGAAGTGTACAAAATTAAAATAGATCATCAGCATTCAATTATACAACTATACATTTATTTCGTTTTACATGTGGCGTATGGTTAAGTGCAATATTATTATTTTATTAAAGGCACATTAATTTTTGTCTGAAAGAAAAAACATTTCCAAAGCTTATACACTGTAAAAAAAAATCTGTGAATGTACTAAACATTTTCTAGGAAACTGGGATTCCAAGAACTTTTCATGTAACGATAACAGGAAAAATTCATGTAATCGATTCTGAAACTTGAATTTTTGCTGTTACCGTTACAGGAAAAGTTCTTGGAATCCCAGTTTCCTAGAAAAGATTTAGTACCTTTGCAGATTTTTTTTATAGTGTATTTTAGTGACATTTTGAAGAATATCCTATAAAATTAGATCCTATAGGATCCTTTTCGATCCTATAAAGTTTAGAGTAAAATTTCATTACACTTCACTTTGTTTCTGTATTTTCATATTACGAAAGAATGTTTGATATATAAAAGCTCCCTTGAAACAAAAGAAAATATGGATACTTTTTCTTTTCGTTTTAAAACTCTCAATTAATATGAAAGAAACAATTTACCTTAAACATTTCATTATCTTCAAAGTAGTAATCACAGACCATCTTGATGATTAACGAAATCTTCGTTTTCCCAGCACAGGCACCTTTAATGACAAAATTTATGTCATTCTTACAATTCTCTTTCTCTTCGAGCCTTTTAAAACGTTTAAGCTAAACATTAAAACGAATTACATATAGCTAATTTTTAACATAAAGTTATAAAATCAAGCAGAATATAAATAACAACATAAATAAAATTGCATTTTGCTATAAAATTGGTATAATACAACGTTACATATATTCGGTACAATACTAAAGTAAATATATACCGGGTGTCCCAAAAATGACTGATGGATTTTAAAATTCAATAACTTGCAAACGGTGACAGCTATTTAAAAAATTTTTGCAGGAGGGTTATGTATAATGTCAGGAGTTTTTTTACCGTAATTTTATATTTTAGTTCGCATCGCAAACAATAGGTGGCGCTGACGACTATTGAAGGCCAGATGATCAGTGCTGAGTGAAGCGTCGACCTGGCCTTCAATCGCCGTCAGCGCCACCTAATGTTTGAGATGCGAACTAAAGTATAAAATTACGGTAAAAAAACTCCTGATATTATACATAACCCTCCTGCAAATTTTTTTTTAAATAGCTGTCACCGTTTGCAAGTTATTGAATTTTAAAATCCATCAGTCATTTTTGGGACACCCGGTAAATAGCATACTAAATTCATCTTTTAAAAAATACATATAATACACATTTTCATAACAAAATTCGTTAAACCCTTGCACTCTGAAGGATATAACAAAAAAGCTTTAAGTTCCGAATAAGAAGTTGCCAGATGATTCATTTACTTTAACACGTTCGCTGCCAATAACTCCGCCCTCTGTGTTAAATGATTGAGGATTTCACGCGCTAGCGCGTGACCGGCAGCGAATGTTTTAAACAGCAGGGAAATTCATTAAGCCATTTTTACCTTCTTTGTTTTTAAATTATGTAAATTCAAACGATTGTAAGCCTTTTTGTTGAAAATCTGTACACATATAAAAAAAAATAGTTTGTTCTAACTGACTGCTAATCAACGCATAGCCTAAATTACTGAACCTCGAGGCATGAAAATTGGGGAGAATGTACTTTTTATGACATTAGCCTGCACTAAGACGGGATTTTTGAAAATCACCCCTAAAGGTTCATAAAAAGAAAGAATGGTTCGTGGTCTTTCAATAATATGCTACATGACGGATCCAAAAAGGAGGGGAATTTCTCCACTCCTCGGGGATAGAAATTTTTAAATAATGCCAAATAGCAATATCGACCTTTTTTAATAATCCCCAAAATATCCACAAAAGAAAAACAAGTTGGAAATTGCACATGAAGCGTAGCAAATGAGGTGCGTTCGTACGATAGCGAAGTTCTAAAAATATCATTACTCTCATATATCAATCTCATAAAATTGCAAATAGTTAATTACAATTAAAATGCGTACCAAAAAATGTCCTCTCTATATCATTATGCATTGAAATACTTTTGTGTGGCCTTGTAAATCAATAACAAATGTTTTTGCACCACAGATTATGCAAAATGTATATTATGATATGTACTTTATAGATGCATATCAATTTTATTATGTTCGAATGAGTGCAACACCATTAAAATGCATTTGAAACATTTTTCCCTATTGACCGTAATGTAACGGATTACTTTTGATTGTCCCTGTAATTGAACTATGCATTCGATTTTGACAAAATTTCAAATGACTCGACACAATTATGTAATAATTGTGTATTTTAAATTTCATGCGTCTAAAATGCATTTGAATTTTTTTTCCATTGACCGTAATGTAATGGAACACTTTTGATTGTCCCTGTAATTGATCTATGCATTTGACTTTCAGAAAATTTGAAAAGACTCGACAAAATTATGTAATAATTATATATTTTAAATTTCAAACGATTCAGTTGGGTAGTTTTTGCGTTGTTATATGCGGACGGACGGACTCAACAACAACTATAGTTGCTACGTATGACGAATGCACCTAAAAAAGACTTTTCTGTTAAGAGAAGTTTTTTCTTTAATCACTATAACCCTTTCGGGTCTGGTGTAGTAATAATAGTACATGTCTTTTAATGTAGTATTATTTTCTTTTAAGGATTACTTTTGCTACTATTTACATGTAGTAATATTAGTACATGGCTATGCATTTACCATATGACTTCAGTTATGTTTAGGCATTTAGTACACTCTCAAAAAAAATTCCGTCTTTTTACAGAAAATGTACTGGCAGCACTGCTGCCAGAAATTGTCTGTATATTGACGACTTTCCGTTTATTTTTTTCTCCGTCAAAAGAGGAAAAATATCCGTCACTTGAAAAAAGTTTGGAAAAATCAATGCGGAAGAGGTGGGGATCGAACCAAGGACCCCAGGATTACAAGACCAACGCGCATCCACTGCGCCAGGATTGCTTGTGAAGAATTTGCTTTAAATAGAAGTGTTCATTTCATATGGGTGTGGTTTGGTGTATTTCGTTAAAAAGCTTTTAATTTTGCAGTTAATCTCGGAAAGACTTCATCTTTAATGAAACTGTGGCTGGGTTTTTTTTTACTTTAATATTAATATAGTATAAAAATGTGAATTTTAAATATATTACGTAGATTGTTAGAGAAAAAACATGGATGTTTTATTTTTATTCGATAAGATTTTTTTTAATAATATCAATTTTTTTTTGCATTTTATTTTTTAATTAAAATATTTTTTAAATGTGTTCACTTAAAGTATATTTTATATGCGAATATTTATCATAGAAATAACTTAGTATATTGAACTTTATTCAACTTATCCAACTTTGAATAACAGATTGTGAGAATTTTTGAACGAATAAAGAAAGTAATTGTTATTTATTTTTAAATTCGAAAACATTTTTGTCTTTTAAAACTAAATTAGACATTTTAATCGATAGAATATTTTTTTTTTCATTTTAAAAATAAATTCGAATTTATTACTAACAGATCCAATGCGCATGCGTGCTAGATATAAACGGAAACGTTTCCTCATTTTTCGACTTTCGCAATGAACTCACAGAACAAATACGTCTTTTGGGAAAACAGAAGTTATTTGTGAAGAAATAACGATAACTTAGTGTATATTGACGAATTTTTCTGACAGTGTAATAATAATAATTAATATTATTTGCTTCATTCTCCTTGCGCCGTTTGTGATTCTTTCATTATAAATATATATCTCATTCTTAAAATTTAAAATAAAAGTTACTTTCTTGAAAGAGTCATGTGTAATAAAGCGCAAAAAGTATTAGACAGTTGTTACTTAAATCTTATTGTAATAAAATATTTCTAAATATCTCCAAAACTGCTTCCTTAGCCTCTTGTCATATGAATATTAACTAAATAGTTCGCAAAATAACAACATGTGTTATGCTTCAGATTATGAAGTATTCTTTAAACACTAATTAATATATTTGGATTGCTCTAGTTTTATTGCTATTAACATAAAAGTAATATTTTCTAAAAACTGAAAAAAAAAATTGACCCGAAAGGATTAATATGGAATGTGAATTCACGATACATTTTTCAAGCTGACATTATTATTTTATAATATCAACAATATTATAAAATATTGTTACTTACATAACATCAAACATTGCAAACATAAAAATAATTATTAAAATTAAAACATTTTTATATTACTGTATGCATTTATTTTTCATTTGCTCTTTTCATACAAATATTACTTTCATTTGGAAAATATATTGCTATTACGATTGAAGAGAATATTTACTTTTATAATTTGTTGACATTCTTATAAAATTAAGTTCTTATAAATTTATTCACATTCTGGTAATATCATTATATTTTTCTTTTGTGAAATGCATTATTTTATAATTATTTAGAAAGTTTTTATTTTTAAAGAGTTTTACTAAAGTATTTAAATACTATTTCTAATGATTTATGATTTTGCTGATTTTTCTCTATAACTTTCTCCAGTTTAAAATAAAATATAGAAAAATTTGCACCGTACAAAAATAGTTAATTTTACTGTTATAAAACTGGCTGCTGTGAATAAAAGTTTAAATCCATAAAGTTTACAAGTAATATAGGGTTAAGCATACACAGATTAATTCGTTTATCAGATGGCATATTACTATATATTTTACTGTTAGAAACTGCCACCGCAGTAACCAGTATTATACAATAAAATAATCATTTTTTTCACTGTATGCAAAATTTAAATTTTGTAGAAAATTTATTCTATTTTGGCAATAACGGAATACATGAGAGATTCCCAACCTTTTATTGTCCACGCCCCACCAACTCATACGAAACATGACGATGCTCTTTTACTCTACAGTATATACTCAGTAACATCTTATTATCTGCATTCGCAACTGTATAAACATGTAGTACCTGTAATCGACGTTCAGTACTGTCCGAGTATAACAGACCGAAAACTACCCATTCGAATCGTTTCAAATTTAAAATGTATAACTGTTGCCTAATTTTGTCGAATTATTTTAAATTTTATGAAAATCGAATGTACAGTTTAATTACAGGGATAATCAGAAGTATTCCGTTACATTACGACCAATGGGGAGAATAGCTTCAAATGCATGTTAATGATCTTACACTCTTTAGAACATAATGAACTTGATATGCATCTATAAAGTGCATAGTAATATGTGCATTTTGCGCAATCTGCGGAGGAAAGGATATTTGTTATTAACCAAGTCCACACAAAAATATTCCATTACATAATGGTATAGGGTACATTGTTTGTAGCGCGTTTAAATTATAATAAACTATTTCACATTTTATGAAATGGATATACGCAACTGAGGTTTGCTACAAGTTACATGCTGTATAATAGAAAGCCGATAGTATTTACAGGGACATACAATATATTTCGGATACTATACAGTACGATGTACCGTATACTATTACACCAAGATCTGAATATTTTTATAACTTTGTTATTGTACGAACACCTCTTATTTGTTGCGTTTGACATGCAATTTCCGACATATTATTTAAATAGTAAATTCGATTTACGTGCAGAAGGACTAACATAGTCTTAACAATAACTAATCATTTCACATTTTTAAACTTGTCAATATAGTGAATATTCTGTCACAAATGTGTTTTTAGTTCATTCCTATAAATTTATTAAAGGTATATAAATCTTCCTCTTTAGGTCCAAATCACATTTGTCTTTCTTTTCCATTAAGCATAAGTCTATAATATGCATTGTTACCTTTACAAAATATAAAAAAGTACTGTCACATTTAGCCTTAAATTAGAAACACTGACGCACTTTATAATTCATTTTAGTAACATATGAACAGTTTGTGAAAAGCTTTGGATACAGAATTTTCTTTTAGAATAACCTAATATCGAAGAAACGTTTCTAGATCATCATCTTTATCAATTTTAAGCAGCCATTATCAGTGTTGTAGTATTATAAAAAGAAGAGAGTATACGGTTTAGGCAGAGTGTATACGCTGACATCATGGTCGTTCATAGGTAGGGTATATGCTGATGCTAAATTTGAGAAACAGAAGGTATACGGAGCTTTTTAAAAAATCTAGAAGATACACGGCGTATACCCTTGTATACTCTCCACTATATCACTGGCCATTATTCCTCATGAAAGCATGTTTCTCTGTTTTCTCTTTTCCATTATCACTAATCAACTGTCATATATTACTCCTATTTAAAATTTAAAATGTGCATGTGATACTTTTATTCACTGTGTCAGGTTGCTGCACACTGGATCTATATATATTTAGCAATTACCCAACTTTTTTTTCTAATGTTATTTTAGATTTATAATTTTTAGAAAGTCGTTAAAACCTCGTTTATTTGTTTCAAATATTTTATCAGGTTAAACACGATCAAGACAGTCAAATTTAAACAACCGCTGACATCGAAATACTCAAGACCGGAGGACACGAATTGTGATGTAATCTTCATCATTAATCGATTTCTGATTAATGTTCGAATCCATATAAGAAAATGTTGAATAGCAATTTTATTTTATTTTATTTGTGGAATATCTATCATCTTATAAAACAGTAATAACTGATTAAATTTACTGATGAGAATTTGGATTCACCCAGTAAAAAGTCAGCCAGGTGCGACAACACTTTGGTATTCCGCATCTCACTAAATTTTTATTAAGGAATTTCAAATTCTCCATCGAAGTACTTAAAAAAAAGTTTAAATAGTTAAATGGTATAATAGTAAAATAGTTAAATAGTAAAACAATAACTATTTGAAATAAGTTTAACTAGTTATTATTATTTTATAAGACGATATTTATTTCAGCAATAAAGTAAAAGAAAATTGTCCGGTGTAAATTCTAACACTTGTGAGAAGTCGATCAATTAGTGATTTTTCGTGTCCTCTGGCTTTGGGTATACATATATATTTTTTTTTCGATAACAGCGGACAAAACCATAAGTGCATGCTTCAAGTGTGAGCTAATTACAGGACTAATACGAATACAAGACTCATTTAATAAATTTAAAAAGTTTCGAAAATGTTTATATTAAATTTAAAACTAGAAAAATTGCATTTCTCTTTTAAACTTAGAAAATTGCAGTAGCATGAAGAGAGTTGTGAACTACTTTCAAAAATATTCATATTATTATTCTGGTTATAATCTACTTTTAAATTTTGATAAAGAAGTTTTTATAAATTCAATTGAAAACTTCTTTTCTTATTTTAATTTTAAATTTTGCATGCATTACTTTTTCAAAAATAAAATTTATAATAAATGTTAGAATGACAATTTGGAATTACTTTCCTAAAAAGTCAAATTTCCAACCAATGGGGGCGTGATGCTCCACTTCGGAAACTTCTGATTTAAGTAAAAATAAATAAATAAATAAATAAATAAATTACTGATTATGTGCTATGCGATGCATTTTATAGGTATCATTTGGAACACTATTATTCTTTATGAGATAATCTTCCCCAGGTCAAATCAAGTAACTGATATTAAATACTTAATGTACCGAATAAATATAAATGTACCAAATAAAAACTCTTTTTAAACATGCTTTCATTAACATTCAGAAAAATGTAAAAAGAAAAAATAAATAAATAAATAAATAAATAAACCCGTTTTGTAAATGCTCTAAAAAGTAGAAATGGGAATTTTGGCCAAATTAGACAAACATCGGAAAATTTCCTTTACACATGTCAACTTATTTTTATCGTCAAATTGGACAATATTTAGTTCTGTTATGTTTAATCTGTCATTAGTACTTTTCAAAAAGTACTCATTGTTGAAACTTGTACGAATTTCTCCTCAGGAAATCACCGTTGCCCGTTGTTGCCCTTCATTACCGCTCTCGAACGAATGTTAAAAAATCGATGACCAATTCATGCATTGCTCTCATTCATACACACATTTCTAAATTTCAAAGTTTTGCGTCAATAGGATGCGGATGAAAAAAGAACAAGAAGACTTGGTTGCCTATATTAAACAAATTGTTACAATAAAATTTCACATTTTATCCAATGAAAATATCTTATATGCAGCTAATTATACTTTATTAGATTTTTTAATATCATATAAATATCACGTTTATGGTTTATGAATTCAAAATATTTTTATACATATTTTGTATTATTTAAAATTTTTAAATAAATCATTATAAATACCGATGAAACCTTTATCATTAAACGTTACATATGTATTTTCGAAAACTAAATTAAAAGTCATGATTTTGAATATATAAATGAATCAACTTTGTATTATTTCCTCAGGATTAAATATATATTTCAGAGCTGTGTGTCTACAAGAAGTGGATAAAAAATAAGTATCAAGATTTGACTGTCTCTTACAAGCAAACAGAATTACAAATGAAAGTTTTTTATTTAACATTAAATATTAATTTTTATTTAAATTACTCAATTTTAATTCTAAATTATTAGATTTTTTTTATTATATAATATCACGTTACTTTATTTTAAATAAATTATTATAAAACTCATGCACTTTATCATAAAACTCTACAAACGTATTTTCTCAAATTAAATAATACAAGAATGACTTTAAATTTAAAAAAATTTACTTCTATTCTAACAAGAGAATTCTTACTTTGACAGCAATTACTCATCATAAAAAGAAGAATTTGCAGCAAATGAGTTTACCGTTTAACAAAGTACAGCTCATATTCAAAATATTAGAATAATTACCTTTTTTTTAGAAATTGAAAATATCGTTTGGTAATTTAATGTCTTTTAATGAAAATATGCAAACGATATTTTTATTAAGAACTTATTGTTGATTAAACTTACTTGTTATCTTAAATTTAATATCATTTTTGAAAAGATTAATTGCAAAAAAAATTATTTTGAAAAGTCAAAATATTAGAATATTTATTCAAGTGGTTCAAAATATTAGAATATTTCACATTAATTCTCCTTTAATTATTACCAATTCTTAACTGGTGGCATCATTGATTAAATTCAGACTATTTTATTTAAAATCAGTAATCCTTTTTGCAGTTTGTTTCTTTTTCGTCTTAAAATGGGCCGTGTGAGTGATATTCCTGAATCTACTAAACTTCGTATGGTTGATTTGTATCGGCACGGTAAAAATCAATGTTTTATAGCGAATTATTTACATTGTTCGCAATCGAGCGTTAGTAAAATACTAACACAATATTAAAAAATTGGAAAATTTCAAAATAATCGCCGAAATGGTGGCCGAAAACCAAAAACATCTGCTAGAGATGACAGGGAACTGAAGCGTATAGTTAAGAAAAACCGTTTTAAAAGTGTGCGATTCTTGCACCGAAAATGGAAAGAAGAAGGAGTTGAAGTTTTTACATCGACAACATTAAGACGTCTACATAAATTTAAATATGAATCTCGTGTACCGAAAACAAAACCTCTCATGACTGTAAGACAAAAGCGTATAAGATTGAATTGGTGTAAATCAAGACGTTTATGGAGCAATGAAGATTGGAAAAATATATTATTTAGTGATGAAAGTATGTTTTGTGTTTCATATGGTAATCAAGGTATTCGAGTTTGGAGAATGAAGCAAGAAGCATTTGATAAAGACTGCCTTAAACATTCCGTAAAATTTGCTGCTAGTGTCATGGTTTGGGGTTGTATGAGTGCAGAAGGACCTGGAAAGTTATGCATCGTCTACGAAAAGGTTAACTCTCTGATATATCAAGAAATTTTAGAATATTACATGATTCCATCATCAGAAGATTTATTTGAAGATGATTTCATCTTTCAACAAGATTTAGCATCCCCGCATACCTCGGTGTCAACTAAGAATTGGTTCCGCCAACGCAACATTAAGGTACTTCCTTGGCCACCAAATTCACCAGATCTTAATCTCATCGAAAACTTATGGTGTATAATGAAGAAAAAACTTCAAGAAAATCCTCCTTCAAGTAAAACTGAGTTAGTGGCACGTATAAAGTCTATTTGGGCTAATATTGATAGAAATGTTTGTAAACACCTTGTATATAGTATGCAAGATCGATTGTACGCTGTTATGAAAGCTAAAGGGGATGCTACAAAATATTAACTACCATTTACTTCATATTCATAAGGTAATATTGTTGCGTAAAATAAAATATTCTAATATTTTGAACCAATCTAATTTTTATTCTAATATTCTGGTGTGTTTAAGGAAGCTGTATACCTAATTTATTGTGCTGTATTTTATATTTTATAAATGTTAAAATCTTATCTAAACATTCCAGATTTAATTTATAAGAAATTTAATTGCATTTACTTAGTATAAAAAATAAATAAATGACAAATAATTTTTTCTTATTACTTTTTCTCAATTATTCTAATATTTTGAATATGAGGTGTACAATCAAAATACACTGATAACAGATCAAGTATCAAGCGAAACCTTCCTCATAATGTGAAAATTAGACGTTACACTACCTTTTATTGGTGGCTTTTGTCACAACGTAAGAAAATAAACTAATATTCATTGGTTAAAAATATGAAATGTAAATGCATGATGTAAACGAATGACCTTAAAAATAATAAACAACAGGATGTGATGTATAAATAAAATGCTTTTCATGAAGTAATTTATATAGATATTATCAGAAAGTATTATTCACAACGTTCCGTTATTAATATTAGAAGTTACCCCGTTTCTGCAAAAAAAAAGTTATTTATGATTATTTAGATCGTTATTTAACAATGATTCATAGCTGAGTTCATTCATGGGAAAGCGCAAAATATTCATTGCCACTTAAAATTTGTTGAATTTTAAAGAAAATCAATCAAACATCTTGTTTCAAGCATACAAGCAATTTTATGTTAATATGTATTAATATTTAACGAAAATAAGTCAAAAGAAATATGAATCATAAATATAATACACAATTTAAATGTTTTTCCTAGTAATTTATAGTTAAATAAATGATTTCTGAAATAAAAAATTACTTGTCGATTAATTTCTAAGTTGATTCTAATATAAGTTAATTTATTTTATATATATCTGATATGCTTCTTAAACAAAAAACAATTTAAAAATGCTTAACGAACTCAATTTTTAAGTATAGTGATGTATAATACTTTTAAATGAAAAACAAACCAATTTTATAGAACATTTTATAATGATTGAAGTATAAAGATTACAGTTATTGGAGCATTTTGCATTGTTATTTATACATAAAGGGCTATTTTCTGCTATCACAAATCAGAAGAATTATTTCAATTTGATTTATTTTTTACATAAACATTTTCTTAAACAACAAAATAATTAAAATTTAAGCATGTTTTAAGAATCAAACTTTTAACGCGTGTGGGTCATGTTAAAATGCTTATAAATTTATAAACTGTATAATTAATTTACTAATAACTTCATTAATAAATTTTAGAATAAGTTTCTTTTTTTAAGGGTGTATTTCGATTCAAGCTGCTTATTTTCCGATTTAATTTTAAATTTATTTTTGCTCTCAAAAGTACCAAACTGGTAAATTGTCTTATTTAGACAGTACACAAGATGCTGTGAGGTCGATTCTTTGATAAAGGCAGAAAATATTGCCAAAAAAGCAATCAAAAATGGCATTTTGAACCAATTTTTCCGAAACTGTAAATCTGGGAACGAAAAAAAAAGGATAGTACTGAGAAAATAATTGTTTATAAATCCAATTCTAATGAATGGAGCGAAAAATGACATCACACGGCATCTTATACGTCCCTTCAAAAATCCTTTCAGCCAGTTTCATGTTTCTACTTTTAAAAATGTGTCTGAAATTGTATCGTAAAATTTCGAGTTATTGAAGGTGGAAAAGTGTTTTTTGAATACACCCTTAAGGTTTCGTTCATCTGGTGATCCTCTCTGTCCATTCTTTGTCTCTCCGTCACAGAATCCGTACACAAAAACTGTGTAAGGCAGAGAATTCAAATGTTTCGTACTTACAGATGAATACCTTGTATCACACGACAAATCATAATTTTTCTTAAAAAATTATTATTTTAATTAATTTAACTTTTTCACTATCATCCGTTCTTTTTTGCAATTTAAATTTTAACAGAGAACCACAATTTGAATGTTTATCGACAGACATTATAGTTTCACGGCCAAGCATCTTTCTACCAATCAAAAAGCTCTTAGTTCCCACGCCAGTGCTGGAAGTTGAAATTTCCATATTAAGATGGCTTTAATTAAAAGAATTTTTTGTATTTTTTGCTAATTTAAAAGTTTATATTATTGGGGTTTCGTTCATCTGATATTCATAAGATTTTTTAGAACTCAATTTTTATTCTATTTTAAAAACTATTATGATTTATTAAAGATTCAGCATTTTAAAATTCGTTTAAATATTTTCTTTTCATTTTTAGAAGTTTAAAACTTTATTTTTATTTCCGCTATATATATTTTTTTTAATTTCCAATTTTCCAAAAATTTGGAATTTCGGGATTTTATTTAAGTAATTGGATTTGAACAATTTTAATTTGATTAAAATAAATAACTTCCTTTAATAATTATTTTAAAATTAAATTTATGAGTGCTATCATCGGTGTAAGAATTTAATAATTATAAGTTAACAATTTGGATTTATTAATTAAAGGGTAAATTGTTTTGAAAGAGATATTAAACGAAGGCCTCTGTGACATATGCGATCAGACTTACTGGCTTGTTTTTTCTTTTTCTTTTAATTTGTAAGGTTACGAATTTAAAAAGGAAAAACTTATCCCTTATAGTCTCGCTTTGAATATCCCGATTATAAAAAGTCGTATAATAAATCATCAAAGAATCATAAATTATTATTTTTCGGATTTTTACATTTGCATTGTTGTGAAATCTTCCTTCCTGTCAATTTTGAAATTTCTGGGTGAACAGGCAACATCATTACAATATAATTTTTTATTCTCAGAGAACCTATACATACATTATACATGTATACAACGTGACCATAATTAAACTGATGGTACTCCGAGTGTTCTGTAATGCAATCTAATTGCGAGAATGGCATCAAATTTTGCAGGAAGATTACAATTAAAAAAGATAGGGGTCGAAAGATTCCGCGAAAAAAATTTTAGTTACAAAATTCACGGCCAGGCGAATATGTGGCGCTGTGTATTAAAAAAAAGAGTTTCAAAAATGAAGAATCAAATGAAATTAAATATCCGTTTATTTAACGCATGTAGCAATTTAACTCAAGCTCAAAATGGTAACAGTTTATAAAAAGCTAAAAATTTTACATGAACAGTGCTAAAGTTTTTTTATCAGCAGTTTCACCTACAAAGTCGCAAAGAAAGCAACAGCAGAAGAAGAAGTTCTTTATTCAAATTTCAAAAGTGCAATGTGCTTGTCTTTGGGATTTAAAAACCACGAAAAATGCGTAAAGGTCCTTTATCAGTTAATGGTTTAAAAGCAATGGTTGAGAAGTTTGAGAAAACAAGTTCTCTAAATGTTCAGTCAGGCAGAGGACGAAAACCTATATTGCAGTATATAATCGAAGAAGTGGTAACCGCGATCGTCGACAGAGCACCAGACAATATTTCTATTACCTCCAGCGCTAATGGGATAACTTGGAATGTGGACGTGCCTCATTGTACGGTACAGTACATCCTACGAAAGATTATCCACTTCTATCCGTACAAGACCATCCGTGTACAAGAGTTACGTCACATCGACCATGATAAGCGATTGTGTTTTGCTCTCACTTTTCTTGCCAGAATGGAGTTTGATGATGCTCGGCCGTGAAAAATCTTATTGGGAGACGAGGCCCACTTTTACCTGAATGGAGCTGCAAATATCCAGAGCTGCCGAATTTGATATAATAAGTCACCAGAAGCATTCAAGGAAATTCCTTTGCATTCACCATAGATAACAGTTTAGTGTGGTTTCACAGCAGGTATGATCAGAGGTTCATTTTTCTATGAGAACATTACTCCGACAGAGCCTGTTACATGTTCTGTTACCTGAGACAAATATCACCAAATGCTAAAAAACTTTGTTATTCCGGCACTTCAGAAAAGACAGTGCTTGTAGAAAATCATTTTCATGCAAGATGGAGCCTCTCCATTGATTGCTTCGAGGCTACAGCAATTGCTACGGCATAAATTCACAACAGAAATAGCCATTAGCCGCTTTTTTCCAACTGCATTGCCACCTCGGTCTCCTGATCTTAAACCCTGCGACATTTGACTATGAGGTTACCTAAGTCCAAGGTCTATCACGGAGGTATCCAGGACCTGACTACGTTGAAGGATAACATATCGCTAACTGTAAGGGAGATTCCTGCAGACTTGTTATTCTCTGCTGTTGTAAATGCTGTGTGCAGAATGCAATATGTGCTCTACAAAAACGGCGGCCACATCGAACCTGAGTTCGACACAGCAGTTCATATAATCCCCTGACGGTGACTTTTGGGGCTAATTTTTTTTTTCGTGAAATCCTTCGTGCTCCGTCTTGTTTAAGCTACTTACAAAAATTGACGCCATTCTCGCAATTATATCGCGCTACAGAACACTCTGAGTACCGTCAGTTTAATTATGGCCACCTTGTATATAAAGATATTGGGTTAGGTTAGCATAGTCAAATTAAATGATTTTGTTTACATATTTATGTATAGTATATTTTTTCTGTTAACACATTTCAAATTTGATTTTAACCCTTTATCCGTCTGGCCCGGCTTTTTTCCGTTTCTAGAAATCATATTTAAATGGCTGCAGACAAAAATATTTTAAACGGAATGTTATTTTTAATCATACATAGAAAGAAGCGATATTAAAGATATAGCATCACACTGTGATTAATTAATATAAATATCTTTCTATTTATAAGCATTCTTATAAAAATACATGAAAACCCTTGGACAGTGAAAGGGTTACATTTTTATAGATATATTTTTTTTTTCTATCCAACTTACTAATTTTGTTGTGTTTCGTTTTTGTTGTTTTTTCCTCATTTAATTTTAGTTTTATGCATGTTGGTAGCCCCAAATTAGTATTATTTTGCTTTTTCATGGCTAATACGAAGACGAACCACACACTTTATTTGTAGTTCCAAAATATTTGGGGCTTGACAATTATGTTTTAGTTCTGCAAATTCCATTTTATTCATTTTATTTATTTTTTTCCCATGTCTATTAAATTCAATGGTTCATACATTTTCATACAATTAATGGTTATGTATATATATATATATATATATATATATATATATATATATATATTTCATATTTTAGAAATGCAAGAATAAAAACTCAAGGGATAGAGTGCATATCTAAATGTGAACCAATTAACAATAAACAATAAAATATAAACAAGATACAGGCAAAAAAAAAGTCTGTTCTCATCAAAGGAAGGACAGACAAGTCTGACTCCACTCCCTCCTTTTTTTTTTCAAAAAGTTTAAATTGTTGCAGGTTAAACTTTTTGGAAAAAAGGGGTGGGATTAGACTTGTCTGTCCTCCCTCTGATGAAAACAGACTGTTTTTTTTTTTTTTTTTTTTTTTTTTTTTTTTTTTTTTTTTGCCTGTATCTTGTTTATAGTTAATTGTTTATTGTTAATTGGTTCACATTTAGATATGCACTCTATCCTTTGAGATTTTATACTTGCATTTCTAAAATATGAAATATAATTTGTAGTATTATTTATGAGCTGCTTTTAGCACCAATGGTGCTGCTATATATATCAACTATATATATATATATATATAGTTGAACTGGAACTATATATATATAGATATATGTATATATATAACCATTAATTGTATTACAATATATGAACCATTTGAATTTAATAAAATATAAACACATTGAACATGGGGAAAAATTAAGTAAATAAATAAAATGAACACAAATGTAATTTGTAGAACCAAAACAGAAATGTCTTGCCCCCAATACTTTGGAACTACAAATGAAGTGTATGGGTTTCATCTTCGTATTAACCATGAAAAAGCAAAATAATACGAATTTGCGGTTACCAACACACATAAAACAAAAAAGTAAATGAAGAAATAACCAGAAAAACAAAGGAAATCAATATGTATATATATATATATTCTCTAATAAGCTTTAAATTATCATTTTGTATTTTTCAAATCCTAGTCTTAAGACATAAATGATGATGCTTTATTTCTATAAATCACAAGTAATGTAAAATTCTTCTATAATTTAAAATAATAAAATTCAGTTTAACTTATAATAGTAAAAATATTCTTGCATTTTCCGTAACTTAACATTGATACAAATACATTTATTTTCCTTCTTTAGTCTTCAAAATCATTATTTAAAATTTTGTAAATTTGTCCAATACTAATAAAAAATAAGTTTTATTCTAAATTTCTTTCAGCGGAATAATACGTTCACTGTAAAAAAAATGCATCGAAGTATAAAACATTTAAATTATATTCTATTATTTAAAACATTTGAAAATAAAAAACATAATTCAATATTAAAATAGAAAAATTTGCTTTGTTGTAAAAACCTCAATTTAATGAAAAGAGTTCGTTTTATTCTCCGAATAAAACTCTTTTAGAATATTTTCTTTTTACAAACGAAATTAGTCTCTGAGTTTATTTTATTTATTTATATGTTTTTAAAAATAACTGACTATACTCATATTCTTATTGCAATTGTTTTCCAATTGATATTTTTTTACTCGAAAGCAAACAGCCAAACATAATAGAAAATATAATTTGTGTTGAATAAATCTTTGACTATTTTCATTTGAGAAGTAAAAATAAAAATTGGAATTTTTTTCTATTTTGAATAGATTTGGAATGTTAAAGTGTTACTTAGCACACCACTATCTCTATTTCCTTTCCTTGTTTTTATCTTAATTATTAATTCCACATAAAACAATTGTATTTAAATGCATAATAATGTATCATACCTTTCCAAAGGATTTTCTTTTTATTTACTGCAAAATAAAATTTTGTTGTTTTCTTACTTGAAAATCTAGCATTATTTATCCTTAGTCTTAATGCAGCCTCTGATAACTCATTGAATTCACTAATTAAAGCTAATGAATTTATATACATATATATATATATATATATATATATATATATATATATATATATATATATATATATATATATATATATATATATATATATATATATATATACATATATATACACATATATATATATATAATTTTTTCCTGGTGGTAATTTGGGGGTTTAAAGGTCATGATCGGTGTAGATCTACAAAAATTTATTAGATATTCCAACATAGGGAATAATGTTACATGTAATACAAAATCTACCTAAAATATTTTCTATGTAACAAAGTTTATTCCACTTTCGTGCGTGTACAACAAACATAGAGGATACAGTTTGATGGATGTATGAATTCATTTCAACAGACTCTATGAAAATTATTTTTTTTAATTTACTTATTTTCATTCAAAAAAAAAAAAAAAAATGCTAAAAACCTTCAAAGAAGAGAATACCAGTTTCACAAGAATGTAACAGACAAATTGTTCAGGTACTTACAAAAATGCGAAAGTTTTTATGAATGATATATTTTTTATAAGAAAATAATATTTTGGACTTTTTTAAAGTTGAAGAAATGAAATATTGAGACATAACAGAAAAAAAGTACCCTATGCTTAAGTTTTTGTTTTCCGCTATAGGGTAACATCCCCAGTAATTGGCATGCACCAGTGATTGGCACATCTTACAAACATGTCCTAAAATAAGATTTATATCCAGTCTTTTAAAAATGAAAGACCATATACCAGCTATATGCTCATTTACGTTAAAGATTATAACTTTGATTTATGCTAATAGATGATAATACAGCCTAGGAAAGAGAAACAATTATGGCTTGTACCAAATTAGCCATTTTTGTCGTAAATGCTTCTTCTTTAGCTTAAGGAAGGCATGCTTTTCAATTCATTATTATCTGATTTATAATATATTTTAAATTTTAATTGACAACAGGTTTGTTTAGTTAAAAAGGGTTACTTTAATTGTGTAAAAGTATTTTTGACACAAATATTTAGATTTCTGAATTAATGATAGATGCCAATTAATGGTGCTTCAATTTTGCTAGTTCCAAGTAATTGGCACCTATTCCAATTACCAGGAATTCGCAAATAATTTGAGATTAAACCACTTATTTTGGAAGTACTTATAAAGTTATAGACTAATTTTTTTATCATTTGTTATTACTTGAAAATATGAAATATCAATAATTGAAATCCATTAAAGCTTCATATGACAATTACTGGGGACAGCATGACAATTACTGGGTATTAATATAAGTATATTGTATCGTTTTAAAGTGTTCACATTTCAGACTAATATGCTGATTTCTTACTCTAAAAAACCTGAAATATGGCATCTTCATCTACAGTAATTTCATTTAAAGCGATTGAACCCAATGCAAAATGTAAAGTTTTTTTTAAATATATACATGTGCCAATTACTGGATCACAAGGTGTCATACATTGGTGATCTAGGTGCCAATTACTGGTGATTTCAGCAACTTTTTATAAATTTATTTTTATAAAAATACTTTTTCAAACTTTTTTGCTTTTAGTGGGCAAAATCGATGCACAGATATGCATTCTTTAATTTAAAAATAATTCCAAGTAAATATCTTATTTCTTTGTAATGAAAATTGAAGTAAGTTTAAAGACAAATTCTTAAAGTGCCAATTACTGGGGATGTTACCCTATAATGTTTTTTTAGACATTATTCTAATTAAATTTTCCTCATACGTCTACACTGAATAAAAAACAAGTGGGTAAGTGTGATTGCAGATTGCACAAAGGGTTTCGTTTTATATCTTCTTCAAAACACTTTAACGCGAATGAATGACGTGAAAAACAAATTAGCAGGTTTTTCATGTGATTTATTTAGTTCATTAATTTATGTTACATCCATAATAGTTTTTATATCTATTTAAACTTGCGTGGAACAATTAGAGGAAGAAAAACAACAACAAATGAACAGGTGATTAAAAAAATATTTTCAAAATTCTGTGACTTTTGTGTGACAAGAGTATTCAGCTGTATGTACACAAAATTTGAACTCTCGACTTATATAGATTTTGTGTACGGGCTCTTTGACAGACAGATAGAGGACAGAGACGAATAGGATTTCGTCAGATGAATGAAACCCTAAAAATGTTACAGCTCGAACTAAAATAAAATTGCCCAATATTTCAGTTTTATGTGTATTTTTCATTTTATATATGTGTAATTTATTGTTTAAATTTCATGAATTTAAGTTGACTTCTGCTTAAGAAATTTTCTTCACAACTAAGTGTTTTGGTGTAATGATGAAATTTCGTTAAAAGAAAGTTTCACTGTATTAATCAATATAAATGTTTTGTAATCCTTTTCCAACAGTTGCCATGGGGCTGAACATTTAATTTAATTGATTACTAATAGCTTAAATAAAAAAATAAGAATAATCTCTGTAATATCTGTTTAATTAAATGACATTGAAACTATGTATAGCAAAAAAAAAAAAAAAAAAGAAAGAAAAGGGTAACATTTATCTTTATTCGGTGTTATTTCCTTAAATTTTTAACCCCTTAACGCGGAGTGTTGCCGGGTCGGCAATATCTAAAGTTCCCCCTGTTTATAGACACAAAAACTCCGTGAATATTTCAAAAACTACTCTAATGGCTACTTTAAACCTTTCTTATGAGTTCTAGATGGCAGCACCACAGAGATCAAACTCTACTGTTTTTAAATAATAGGTAAAAGGTTTTACTGTAATACGCGCTTCACAGAAATGCTCTTCTCACTGCGCTTATCAATACTTTACTTATGGGAGGTTACCACTTCGGCAACAGCTGTATAATTAAAATGGTTAGTGCAATCTTTACAAAACAATACCTGTGTACTCCTCTAGGCCTAAATAGATTGCCTAATTTTTTTATTTCTTTAAATTCCAACTTTAAAGAGTAGTGCGCCGGAAAGGGTTAAAAAACAATTATGTCAGTCACATCGTATTTAGCGAACATTTGCAAATATGCTGCACTTTACGTTTAAAGACTTACTAAATTTAAAATAAAGGCTAATCTTAATTTAAAAAAAATAACTGGCTTTTTAAAAAGAGAACGTAAATATTATTAAAATGAAAGATACTTGCAGCAACTTAACTGAGATTTTCATTCGAAAAAAAATAAATAAGTGACTTTTCATGTGACTGGAAGAACCCCTAAAAGAAAACAAATATACTTTTTTTATTACGTAATTGTTTAATTTTGAGTGAAAACGAAAAGAAACAAGGGTTTTATAATATATGATTGATTGCATGCTTATGTTAAAGACTTAAAACATGCCCAAAGCGATCAAGAACATTTTTGTTTATTTTACATTTTCTTTGTATTAACCAAATAATTGCCATAAAAAATTGAGATTGTTATTTTAGTTAAGTAAATTTGTTAAAGAAGCCTTGTAGATGCTTTTAATATATTCTCTAAACACATTGTTAAGAAATATTTTTAAAACATGAGATTTTTTATCAGGAGAATGTTATAGCTAAAACAGTGTGTGCTCACAATGTACATTCTTATGTTTAAAATGTGGATTTAGAAAAGTGCATCTGTTAATTACAAAATTATTTTATTCCCCAATCACTGTTTTCTTTCTATTTTAATTATAAGACTTTTGTTAGTGATAAATCCAGTCCTATATGAATGATAGTTACTCTGATTTTCCAATTCACATTAATTTCTTTCCGTTAGTTTATTTAATTCAGGATATTACATTACTACTCAAGACTTTTCCAATAGTACTATGTGATCCAAGAGTAACACAAAGAATAAACATTCACTAACATAGATATAGTATAAGGTATATGGGAGTATATTGCCGTATTTCTTCTGGATTTTTTTAAGATCATCGTATACCCTTTGTTTCTCAAGAAAGCTATAGAATGTACACCCTAGGGGGCCTAAGGTATACCCTGTGCCTTGGCCGTATACCCACTGCTTAGAACACATGCCCTCTGTTTCTTTATGACTACACCATTGTTCGCTAATATATAAAATATAATACAGTACACACCTACAGCATTTGTACTGTACGGATATGCTGTATAATGTCCTCAGTAATCCTTAACATTCACAGTTTTAATTATTTGCAAAAAATTAAAAATAAATAAAATTTCAACATTAGCGATACTTAACTTGGTTATTCGTAAATTTTGTTTTCTACAAAGCAAGCTTACTTTGTTTACCAATTTTATCTATTTTAAAGTAAATTCGATGTTAGGTTATAGATTGCAAAGCATTTACGTTGCCAAAACTAAAGATAAAATCAAACTGCCTGCTTTAAGGCGGGGAAGAAAACTCGTGTAACTGGTGTTGTGTTACTGGAATGGTTTAATCATTGTTTTGTTAGTGAGGAGAAAAAATGTCCCTCATACAAAAATCTCGCGTTTAAGTTCTGCTTCTCATTGACAACGCACTGGAAAAGAAAGCTCCATCCCTAGATTGAAGTATTTTTTTATTACCGAATACGACTTCGTTGATTCGACAAAAAAAATAATAGTTTCACTCAAAGTTTACAACATAATAACGTTCAAATCAATTTTGTAATCCATTGAAGAAAAATCTGAAGCCACGATCATATCGAGTTGAAGAATATTCAACATAGCAGAATTCATTGCCGAAAGTGATGTATTATTGATGAAAATTAATAAAAATCCAATAAATGCTTCTTTGGGAAATATTTGGCTCCAAGTGATGGAAAAAGAAAAACAAAGCCATCAAATTTCCAAACCTCTTGGGGATATTGTGGAATTGGCTCATGTAATTGGCTCTTTAAAATTCATTTATTTATTGTAAAATACGAATTCTTTTAAGAAAGGGCTTCATTTAAGGGATAGTTTTAGCTTGAATTAGCTAAATATTTTTAATAATCCTTAATTTTAAATTTAGTTTATTGTACAGGAAAAGAATTGGAGATATTTTCGGTGAAAAACTGCTGCTTTGAATAGAATTTCAAAACTTTTGGAGAAATTGACTGAACACTGTCTGGAAATAGTAACAATCGTCTGCAAATAAATGAGTAAAACTAGTCGTTGGGGGTCACCGTAATACTTACCCATCATGGATATGTATATGAAAATAAAACACGTGAAATTATTTATGGGGACAAAAGACCTTGGAATCCTTAAAAATATTTTTTTTTATTTTTTGTAAATTTTACCTAAATATTATTCAAGGGTACATTATATGCATTATAACATGCATTTATCACAAAAAAAATGCAAAAAAAAATTATTTTTGACAAAAAAATGGCATTTTACGCAGCGTCTTCGAAATCTTCGAAATGCGGACTGCGCATTCCATATCAATGAAAATTCCCAATATTTTTTATGAAAGTTTGTTTTATATATATAAACAAAATTGTGCATCGAATTTTGAATATTTGAATTTAAAAGTTAAAAAAAATAAAAAAATTGAAATTTTGAAATTTTTTCGAAAATTTTTTCAAAATTTTCAATTTTTTTTTTTTTTTTTTTACTTCTTAAAATTCAAATATGTAAAAATCGATGCTTTATTTTGTTTATATATATAAAACATACTTTCCAAAAAAATATTGGGGATTTTCATAGATATGGAAAGCGCAGGGGGCATTTCGAAGATTTCGAAGACGCTGCATAAAATTCCATTTTTTTCTCAAAAATAATATTTTTTTAAAAATATTTTTGTGATAAATGCATGCCATAGTGCATATTGCACCCTTGAATAATATTTAAGATGAAATTTACAAAAAAAAAAAAAAAAATTGAAAAAATTTGAAAATTTTGAAAAAAATTTCGAAAAAATTTCAAAATTTCAATTTTTTTTTTCGCTTTTAAATTCAAATATTCAAAATTGGATGCACAATTTTGTTTATATATATAAAACAAACTTTCATAAAAAATATTGGGGATTTTCATTGATATGGAATGCGCAGTCCGCATTTCGAAGATTTCGAAGACGCTGTGTAAAATGCCATTTTTTTGTCAAAAATAATTTTTTTTTTTGCATTTTTTTGTGATAAATGCATGTTATAATGCATATAATGTACCCTTGAATAATATTTAGGTGAAATTTACAAAAAATAAAAAAAATTATTTTTAAGGATTTCAAGGTCCCTTGTCCCCTTATACAATGCATTGCAATTCATAAACAAAATTTAAATATTGTTAATATACATAGTAATGCTATATTAAAGAACTGCTGATGTACCAATTTCGACAAATTATATAAAACGCCAAACTACTCAAATAGTACCGAACTGCGTCAAAGAAACATCCTTATAACTCCAAAAATAATAATTCTATTAACTAACAATTAACTGCGTCGGATTAAGCGTCTCATTTCCAATTAAAATATACTTCTGAATTGAAATTTGAATGAAATACATGGTCATGAAAAATCGAAGAATGTGGAAAACAAGATTACAAATATCTCGGCAACTAATAAGCCGATCGACTTCGTTCTATACGCAAAATGTGTGTTATTTTATTGCCATTTACGTCCATTCCTTAGAACAAAAAAATTCGAAAATTTTTATGTACCTTTCATCAGAACGAATTTTTCGAGAGTCCGAAAAAAATAGTTCCGTATAATCGAGGTTGCTGATATTAAATAGGGTTCGTCCCATTCTTACATACTAACTACATACAAAGTTTCAAGTCTCTATCTCAATTTGTTCGGGAGATAGAGCGTTTACAGACAGACAGACAGACAGACAGACAGACAGATGGACGGCAAAAATTTTTTTCTAAAAATATGTTTTCCGGAATCTCCACTATCTAAAACGTGTAAATCCGTCAAAAAAAAATTTTCGATTTTCAAAACGATTGCAAGACTTACCCTATACTACGTATGATGGGTAAGTAATATAAAACCCGTATTCTTTCTTTCGTGACTTGCATCTCCTGGATCAGAGGATTCATATGCAAATCTAGTGAAGAAAATCTGTTAAAGATTCATAATTGAAATTTAAGAACCATCAGAAATAAATCCTTATTACCACTATTAGGCGGGATTTAAATATTTGTTTCTTTATTCCATAGGTAAAAAAATTTAAATTTTACAAGATAAATATGTGATATTGTGAAATGGGGAGCCAGAGAAAAATCGTAACACACGTAATTTTAGTAAAAAGACGAAAGTTTTCCCATTGCAACGCAGGATTCGTATCAAGCGAAATAAAAAATAAAAAAAATGTAGAGGTTCCATAAAAAATTAAGCAATGGCAGCTACAAAATATTTTATTTAAATGCAGTCATACGGAGAGAGGAATACTCTAATTTGACCGGCAAAAAAAATATTATATTCCAAATGATTGGATGCTTCATCTCTTTTCATATAACCTGTCAATTTTCCGACCATCTACTCCGAACAAACTCGTGCTTTCCATGTCAAAATCTTCTGGCGGAAAAAAGAATTCATGAGTTGTTGTTTAAAAACAAGTGTTACTCATCCAAAACATATATCAAACTTCTATTTATTTGATGGGTAGAGGCTGTCCTAAAAATAGAACAGTGATACAATCCGCAGCCTGGCATGTGATATCACATATAGGACAGACTGTTAAATATACTTGCTTTAGTTATGGAGTAGCAATATTTAGAACGTAATAGAGAAAGAAAAGACTGTCACTACTACAAACAGTGTAGTAGTAAGTTATGCAGTACTAAATTGTAGCATTGTCTTATTTTCAGGACAGTCGAAAAAATTTATTTCCTACATAGTTTTTTTCTTTTTTTATAATAATTATTTTTTCTGGTATAAAAGTATGAAATATTACCTCAATAAATTTATATGTGTGTTTTTCTTGGAGTTCAAAACATTTAAAAATTTAAAATTAATAAAACAAATGGGAAATTGCACGTCAAACGTAGCAAATGAAGTGCGTTCGTAACATAACAAAGTTAAAAATATATTAAGTTTTTAATGTAATAATATACAACACTTAAGATACAATAAAGAATCCAAAATCTTTTGTGTATTCCTGTAAATACCATCTGATTTCTATTTAAAGAAAATGACTTGTAGAAAACATCACCACCGTATATCAATTTCATAAAATGCAAAATTTTTTAATGCAATTAAAACGTGTCCAAAAAAATCTTCACCCCTATATCATTATGTAAGAGAAATACTTTTTTCTGACTCTGTAAATTAATAATAAATATTCTTTGCACCGTATATTGTACAGAAAGTATATTTTAGCACACTTCATAGATGCATATAAATTTTATTAAAGAGTGTAACATCATTAAAATGCTATTGAAATTATTTTTACCATTGGCCGTACAACGGAATACATTTCACTTATACCTATAATTAAACTATGCATTCAGTATTGATAAAATTTCAAATGACTCGACAAAATTATGCATCAATTATATATTTTAAATTTCAAACGATTCGGTTGGGTAGTTTTTTGTCTGATATAGGCGGGCGAACAGATAGATGGACTGAACGACCACTAAGGTGTTATATAGTTACATAATTATGAACTCACCTAAAAGTATGCAAAAATCGTCATTTCAAAAATTGAATTAAAATCATCCAACATTAGTTTAAACTTGCAATTAAGACAAATATATTACTAAATAATTATTGAAATAGAGCTTGTTGCAATATAATAGGAAATTAAAAGTAACATCGTTAAAAGCATTAATCATATTAAATTACAAGAAGACCGGTTTCGGTAGAATATTGCTTACCATCCTCACTGCTAAAGAAGGTGGAAATTTCCACATAATTATATAAGAGATGTGCGATTGAAGTTTTAATAACCATAGGAAAACAGAGGATTGCAATTAATAGCTAATAGAAGAATGGATGGGAAATAGAACCGAAGTAATGAAATCAAGGAAAAAAATTAGAAAAAATGGTTTTAATGTAATATTTCCAGCAATCAGATAATGGTGTGGGGGGTATGACGAAATCATGATGACATGAACATGTCGTCAAATTGTTTTCCATATTTATAAAAAATTGACAGCATTTTCAATAATCTCTTAAAAGGAGTTTCAAAATTATTTATTAAATGATTTCTTGTTTTGGAATAAATCAAAAATTGCAAAATAATAAATTTAAAATCTTTTCTTTTTCAATCCAAAGAAAAATATCCCAAATGCGCACTTTTGATGGCTTTTACAATCACATTTATTCACTTATGCACTTGGAGAAATTATAACCAAAAAATGCAAATGCATATACAAGGCTGGCACAGGCGGCTATTTTTTAATTCTACTTCGAAGCACTATTTCAAAACAAAAATCTTTGGCATACAATTTGACAAAATTTGTAAGAGAAATATACCATAAAATTTACTTTTGAAAAGGTATTACTTTTTATTAATACTTATAAGGTTTTGATATATAGCCTGGAAAAGGTGCCTATGCTATTCTACTTCTTCTTTTCTTTTTTTCCCATTTTTGTTTAAAATTTCTTTGGTAGCAATATAACATAAAGGCTAGTCATTTAATTTTGGTTTCTGATGAGACCAAAACAAATTACTTCTTACTTTTGTCGTTGTTATATTTCAAGAAACTTAATTCAGAAACAGTGTATCTCTTTGCAATAAAAAACAAAACATTACAATTAAAATAATTTTAACATTTGGCCGATAATTAGATTTCGTTAAATATTGCAATCATGCTGAAAATGCTGGTATTACTCATTTAAAAAAAAATCTTCAATTTAAATGATTTACTTTATGCAGAAAAAAAAATATCTTCGTTTCGAAATTACACTGTGATTAAGAAACGAAGAATTTAAGAAACGAAGAATGTTAATTTTTTTAAACACTTAAAATTTACTTCGTATTTTAGCTTGTATAAAATGAGGATATGTGAAACAAGCAATTAAAAATAATGATTACTTTTCAAAAATAGGATTAAATTTATCCAAACTACACAAAAAAAAAATATTTTCTCAATAGTTAATATTTTGTAACAGGTATTATTTTCAAGCTCGACTAAAAAATTTAGTTAATAATGCATTCTTTATGAACAAAGAATAGATATTCGATATTAATTTTCTTGAACATTCTTTTTGCTTCCATTAATTATGCTCTAATTTAAAGCGGATCAATAGAATAAAAGGTGCGTTCTTTAAAAATAGTTACTAATAATACAAACTATATAACTACACTGCTCAAAACAATTAAAGGATATTTGAAGTTTTATATAAAATAAAGATATGAACGAAATTTTTTTGCCGGAAATAGAAGAAGAGAATCACAAATGCAAATTTTTCTGGTATTCAAACTGTGGAGTATGCAAATTTTGAGTTCGACGTCAAAAACGTCGCTTCAGCGGCAGCGAATGAAATTTGACTTTCAACTGGATAAAAGAAAATGAAGACAAGGATGATCGGCATTCAGTGGTTGCTTTGTTTTGATGAGTACGATGTCTCAGCGAAGTCATTTGACAGATTCAGAAGCTTGGAGAATTGTTAGTAGGTTAGAAGGGGGCCAAACTCAAGCCGAAGTAGCGCAAGCCATTGGAGTGTCACAAAGTGTCACTTCCAGGATCTAGAACCGTTTTTTGGAGAGTGGATGTGCAGGCTGAAGACCAGGGCAAGGTCGTAGACGGGCAACAACGCCCAATGAAGATCGGTATTTAGCGTTAACAGCTCGGAGACACCGAAACATGAACGCTACTCTTCTCCAACAACACCTTCGCTCGGCTGCAGGCACCACGATTTCAACTCAGACTGTCCGAAACCGGCTCCATGCTGTAGGTCTGTATGCTCGCCGACCGATGGTATGTGTTAGATTAACATCAAGGCATCGTCGCGACCGCAGGGAGTGGGCAACCGAGCATGTCAACTGGAGGAGAAATGAATGGAGCAATATTCTGTTTTCTGACGAGTCCCGTTTTTCTGTGCATCCGGATAATAGGCGTATTTTCATCTGGAGGGACCGTGGCAGTAGGAATAATCCTGCGTTCGTGCACGAAAGTATCAGATTTGGCGGTGGAGGAGTGTTGGTGTATGGTGGCATCTCCATTGACGGGCGCACTGACCTCTACATCATTCGAGATGGAGCTCTGACTGGTCGCCGATATAGGGATGAGATCCTCAGACCTATTGTAGTCTCTTACGCTGCAGCAATCGGAGATAACTTCATTTTAATGGACGATAACTGCAGGCCACATCGTGCAAACCTGGTGGAGGATTTCCTTTTCGAGGAAGGAATCGTTCGAATGGAATGGCCAGCGTGTTCTCCAGACATGAATCCAATCGAGCACGTTTGGGACGCTCTAGGAAGACGAGTTTCTGGCCGCCAACAACCCCCACAAACTCTCCAAAAACTGGGAAGAGCTCTTCTGGAAGAGTGGGGCAGAATACCCCAACTCGTCATTAATAGCCACATTGAGTCCATGCCTCAAAGGTATTCAACCTTGCTGGCCGCCCGTGGAAACCATACCCCCTACTGAAAATGATTTTCTTTGAAGAAAACACCTTTTCTTATTCTTTTTTTCTCATATGCACAAATTGTGTTTTTTTCCTTTTGTACACAAATGCGCAATAAAATGCATTTTTTTCTGCCAAACATGTGTAATTTATTCTCATATAACCTACTATGTCTGTCGACCATGTATCAATCAGCTAAAAAGTTTCCCAGATACAAAATCCACCTAAAACTGCAATATCCTTTAATTGTTTTGAGCAGTGTATAATACAAACTTACTGTTAACTATAATACAAACTAACGTTTGTTAATATAATAAAACATCATACTGATTTTTAAAAATTGAAAGAAAGATAGATTAATTTTGAACTAAAGTTAATTATAAAAGGTTTTGGGGGATTTAAGAGGGTTTGTCTCTAGAGGGCCGAAAAAAATGGTGTTTTTCAGCAAAAAGGATATAAATTCAGCATTTCATCAAACAGGATACTCTCTTAGACATTGATATACATTAACGCTGATTAGGTTCGGGTGTAAATTTCCCAGTAGGTGTCGCTGCTATGCAGCATTTTTCGGGTTTCCGCAGCATATACATCTCAAGAATTAATGGAAGGAATTGCTCCCAACATCAAATTATGTTAAGTCTTGACATAAATACATCCTTATTAAGTTTGCATGTGAATCATCCAACAGGCGTAGATGCTATGTTTTTTATTTATTTATATTTTTTTTCGAGATTTAGTGATAACAATGTCTCAAAACGGGTAGATAGTTTAATTTTGGTTTCAGATGAAGCCAAAACAAACTATTTCTTATTTTTAACTTCTTTTTTCATAACTTAATTTACATAACAGGCTGTCCCTTTGCACTAAAAAAATAAAATATTACAATTAAAATAATTTTTACACCATGACGATAATTTGATTAAATAATGCATTCACGTTAGAAATGCAGGTATTTCTTATTAAAAGAAAAATTATAAATCTGAATCTGCAAGTGTCATTATAACATGTCCGAAACTTTAAATAATTACTTTATACCCCCCCCCCCCCCAAAAAAAAAAATGTATCCGTTTCAAAATTATTCAGTAATAATATTATTTAAGAAAAGTACAATCTTAAATTTAAAAGAGGACATTTAAAACAAGCAATTAAAAATAATGATTACTTTTAAAAAATACGATTAAACTTATCCAATCAACACAAAAAATATTTTCTCAGTAGTTAATCTTTTGTAATGAGCATCATTTTGAAGCTCGACTGGAAAATTTAGTTAATAATGCATTCCTTTAAGAACGAAGAAAGAATCTTCGAAATTAATCTTCTCGAATATTCTTTTTGCTATCATAGATTATGTTCTAATTGAGAGCGGATCAATTGCATAAAAGGTACGCCCTTTAAAAATATGAAAAAAAGCAATAATAAAGAAAACTATTTATATTAAAGAACATTTTTTTTTAAAAGATATAGGATTTTTTATTGTAAAGTTAATAAAAAGCTTAACCTAAAAATATGTAAAAATCATAAAGCATGATACAGATTTTTTAAAATTGAATGAAACATTGATTAATGAATAGAACTAAAATTTGCTAAAAAACTAAGTTAATTATAAAAAGTTTTAAAGGATTTAATAATGCATTGAAAAATGTCACTAATATGCAACATTTTTCGATACATTCGTAATAGCTACATCTCAAGATTAGGTTATTGCTTTTTTGCTGACGCTGCTAAGCTGCATTTCTCATGATTTACACAATATTTATAGCTCAAGATGTAATCAGGGAATTTCATCACACAGGATATTCTCTTAGACCTTGATATAAATAGATGTTGAATAGGTTTGTGTGTAAATATCCCAATAGGTATAGCCGCTATACAGAATTTTTCGGATTTCCGCAGTATCTATATCTCAAGAATTAATGCAAGGAATTTCACCATACTTCACGTTATGTTAGACTTTGTCATAAATAGATCCTTATTAGGTTTGTATGTATACCATTCAACAGGTGTCGATTTTATGCTTTTTAGGTGCGTTCTTAATTATGTAAATACGGAGCACCTATAGTTGTCGTTCAGTCCGTCTGTCTGTCTGTCCGCATATAACAACGTAAAAACTACCCAACCGAATCGTTTGAAATTTAAAATACATAATTATTATATAATTTTGTCGAGTCATTTCAAATTGTATGAAAATCGGATGCATAGATCAATTACAGGAACAATCAATATTCCATTACATTACGGTCATTGGGGAAAAAAGTTTCAAATGCATTTTAATCGTTTGAAATTTAAAATATATAATTATTACATATTTTGTCGAGTCATTTTAAATTTTATGAAAATCGGATGCATAGATCATTTACAGGGACAATCAAAAGTATTCCGTTACATTATGGTCAATGGGGAAAAAGTTTCAAATGCATTTTAATGGTATTACACTCATTCGAACATAATAAAATTGACATGAACCTATGAAGTATATATATACTAAAATATACATTCTGTACAATCTGTGATGCCAAAAATATTTATAATTAAATTGCAGGTCCACACTAAAGTATTCCACTACATAATGCTATACGGGGAAATATTGTTTGGGGCGTGTATTAATTATATTAAACTATTTCATGTTTTATGAATATAATGTACGTCTGAGGTGTAATAAAAATTACTTCCTGTATATTTACAGGAGCATAAAGGTTTCGACCACTATACTGTATCCGAAGTACTGTCTACTATAACAGCAAGATCTGAACATTTTTAAAAGTTCGTTAACGTACGAACGCACCTCATTTGCTACGCTTCACGTGCAATTTCCAACTTGTTTTATTTATTTTTTTAATTTTCAAGATTGTAGAAATGTCTCACAAACGTTAAGATAGTCGTTTAACTTTGGTTTCAGATGAGGTCAAAACAAACTACTTCTTATTTTTGTCGTTGTTATTTTTCAAAAAACTTTATTTATATAGCAGTCTGTCTGTTTGCACTAACAAATAAAATATTAACATTTTATACAATTAAAATAATTTTAATACAAGGACGATGATTTTAATTCATTAAATAATGCATTCATGTTGAAAATGCAGGTATTGAATAAAATGGGAATTATAAATTTGGATGTTGAAGTGTCATTAAAGGGAACCATCAGCAAATCACAAAGTCACCTTTTTCCAATAGATGGCGCTGAAAATCGCCCGGAAAGAGCGATCAAGAATTATTTCTGTAAGCCTTTTTCTTGATGGCTTTTCACGTCATTTCCTGTTTAAAATCAAATCCCAAACCGGGTAAACAAGAGCGAAAGAGTGGGGATATAATCTTACTTTGCTGGGATATTCCTTTTGTGCTCTTTCAGTGCATTCGAGCCGGTTTTGGAATTAACTATTTTCAGTGGGGATATTTTTTATTATTAGCTTCAAAATTAGGATTTAATTTTTAAATTTTTTTTAAATTATATACTTTTTTTTTTTACTTTGTCGCTGATATACAGTTTTAAATATATTATATATTTTTCTTATATATGTGTGTTTATTCTGTATAATCGATCGAACTCCTCCAATCGAAAAACTCCCCCTGTTTAAATAATTACCTTATACCGAAAAAATTGTATCCGTTTCAAAATACACACTGATATAATATTATTTAAGAAAAGAACAATCTTAATTTTTTCGAACATTTAAAATTTACTTCATATTTTATCTTATATAAAATGAGGACATTCCAAACAAGAAATTAAAAATATTGATTGCTTTTCAAAAATGGGATTAAATTTATCCAATCCACACAAAAAATATTTTCCCAATAGTTAATCTTTTGTAATAGATATTATTTTCAAGCTCGAATGGAAAATTAAGTTAATAATGCATTCTTTTATGAACGAAGATAGAATCTTCGATAGTAATGTTCTCGAACATTCTTTTTACTTCCATTAATTATGCTCTAATTTAGAGAAGATCAATAGAATAAAAGATACGTTCTTTAAAATTTGGGCAAAAATAATATATTAAAAGTAGAAAACTCTTTGTAATAAAGTACATTTTTGACAAGATGATTTTTTTTATATAAATATCATAACTAACACTTTGTAAAAAGAATAAAACATGATACTGATTTTTAAAAATTGAAAAAAAAATTGATTAATTTTAGAACTAAAATTTTCTAAAACTTAAGTTAATTATAAAAAAAGGTTTTAAAGGATTTAAGAGAGTTTTGTCTGTAGAAAGACAAAAAAGTTTGTTTTTCAGCAAACATTATAGTCTCTTAGCATTTCATCAAGCAGTTTAATCAAACAGGATAATATCCTTTTAGACCTTGGAATAAATAGACGCTGCACATACGGGTATTTGCGTTATCTAGGCGGCTAAAAAATATTTTATTGCATATATATATTCTAAATGGTACAATTTGAAAGAAAAAATACATTTATTAAATTTATAAAGACGATTTATTAAAATAAAGCACAAATTTCATTTTTAAACACTAATATTCATTTTTGTCACTCTCTGAAGAATCATCACTAACATTGGGCTTCTCAGGTAAAAGAAGAGCAATTGTTTCTGGCAAAAAAGAGTTCATTATTTACCATTGACTTTTCTCATGCTACTTATAAAAGGGTCTGATGTTAAAAGTAGACGATTCAAAATATCTTTGTTGCAGCTTTCCATCGAGAATTTGCGTGCGAAGACTTGGTGGTATAGCCTAAAATGCTTATTTCGCGCTTCTGCGGCTTCTTCTAAAAGCTGCCCAATGGGCAATAATGTATTTTTAATGATAGTTGAACCATTAATTAATATTTTATGCATAGTTGGAGACATTGGATGCCACTGGTACAAATCTACATATAAGCGAGCAGTGTCTAATGCATATTTCTCGTATTTTTCTAGATCAATTATATGTCCGCTTAAAATTGTCTCGAGTATGACTTTTAAGCGATATATTAAGTCATAACTAATGCCTCTTATGTCAGAAGCCAATTTCGGATCTTACTCCTCTTAAATCTTCTACTTGTATTACCGTCATTAGTGTTACCAATATTTGCCTTTGGCATGTCTACCAGTAAACCTGTTTCTTCGCGAAATCTTTTCTGGATTTCGAGGGGTGTTTTCTCTAGCTCAGTTTTCTTCTCAGCTTCGGTCTTCCACTCTCTATATTTTTTTTACTGGTAACTTATAAGCTAAATGAAGAATGCTCTCAAAAAGTCTAATTCGAACATGTAAAATTGAAAGACCAAACTCGATAGCTTCAGAATTAATTTCTTTCTGAATATCAATTTTGTTAAAGTCCTTAGAAGTTACATCGCATATGTAGCTTAGACTTGTGGATTTTGTGCCAGTTGCAGCGTTGCAAACCTTTCCATCTACCATTGTCATAATGAAGACCTATTCCCATTTAAATTAAACTTTGTGGCGTTTAGTGACAGCGCAGAATTTTTTATGAAGTTAATTTCTTCCTCCGTAACAACAGTATTTTCTTTTACAAAACGAAATCTTATAGGACGGCAGTATTTATATGAGTATTTCAGAAGCATCTCATTTTCCAGTTTTCTACAACTCAACCTGAGCTGCATGAATTATTACTTCCTTTTCTAAAGAAGATCGTACTTCTTATGTTTTTCTCCTCCTAGTTCTCTCACTTGATTCTATAAATAATTTAGATGGTCGTCCTGGCCGAGGTTGTGGTATGACAGGTATATAAAACGTTCCTTCTAACCAAGATTGATTGTCTTTGACAAATATGTCTTCCTTCTTATGGGCTTTTATCCATCTCTCTTTAATTTGTGATTTAAATCGTGAAAAATTGCGTTTTAATCTCTCTATTTGGTCTTCTGTGTAACCTTCACCGGTTATCAGCTGATCTTTTAAGAAATTTAATTTATCTTCAAAATTGGACAAATAAAAGCTCTGCATTCGATTAAACAAACATTTACGGGTCACAACTCTTACTCTTGAGGTATCTTGTGAATCTACAATAAAAATATTTTCTTTTAGAATGTTATATGCGATAGTCAATTTTTTTTCAATATTTCAAAAAAATGTTCATACTATCCGAAAATACACATCTGCGCTTTTCCGCGGCAGTTTCTTTGATTTTTCATTACTCAAAGCTTCAAAATTTCGATTTAGTTAAAAATTATAAGTGGATATGCCTGGGTAATACAACAAAAAATCGATTAATAAAATATTTTGGAAATAATCTTACTCTAAAATGAGGGTATCTTAAAAGTGCATCAATTAAACTTTTTAACGATAAAACAATAAAAAAATATAACAAACTTTTATATTGTTACCTGCTGTATCAGGATCCATCACAAGCACTTTCAAAATAAACGTAAAATAATATATATTTCACTTCAAAGGTAACGTCTCTACACGAACGCCAAGAACGGATACAAACACCAAGTTGAAAGATCGAATTCCGACTAAAATTTTAACGAGATGCGTTGGTCGGGGAAAGGTTGAATTGGTAGGTTATTGTTCACGAAACTGTCCTCTAACTCAAGTTGTCACACGTTTAACGAATTTAGCATTTTAAAAATTTGACTTTTGGCCGCCTAGATTGGTCAAATACCCGTATGTGCGCTGTAAAGTTTCTGGTGTAAATTTCTCAATAGGTGTCGTTGCTATGCGGCATTTTTCGGGTTTCCGCTGTATTTATATCTCAAGAATTAATGCAAGAAATTTCATCAAACTTCACGTTATCTAACACCTTCACATAAATCCATCCTTATTAGGTTTGTATGTACTATGCCATCCAACAGGTATCGATGCTTTGCTTTATTTATTTTTAAGGATTTCCATGATAACAATGTCTCAAAAAGGGATGTATAGTCATTTAATTTTGGTTTCAGATAAATCCAAAACAATCTACTTTTTATTTTTCAAAAAACTTAATTCAAATAACAGTCAAACTCTTTGTAAAAAAAAAATAAAATATCATAACTAAAATAATTTTAACACCAGAACGATAACTTAATTTCATTAAATAATGCATTCATGTTGAAATGCAGATATTACTCATTAAAAGAGAAATTAAAAATCTATATCTGTAAGTGTCATTAAAAAACTTCCCCAAATGAAATATGCTGAAAAAAATTGTATTCCTTTCAAAGTTACACTGTCGTTTTATATTATTTAAGAAAAGAACAATCTTAATTTTTTCGAACACTTACAGTTTCCTTCATATTTTAGCTTTTATGAAATGAGGACATTTGTAATAAGCAATTAAAAATAATGATTACTTTCCAAAAATAGGATTAAATTTATCCAATATACACAAAAAATATTTTTTGGATAGTTAATCTTTTATAATAGGTATTATTTTCAAGCTCGACTGGAAAATTTAATTAATAAAAGTTATTTTTTCAAAAACGAAGAAAGAATCTTCGATATTAATCTTCTCGAATATTCTTTTTGCATCCATTAGTTATGCTCTAATTTGGGGCGGATCAATATAATAAATACTGTATTTAAAAATAAGGAAAAAATAATGCATTAATGTAGAAAACTGTTTATAATAAAGTAATTTTTTTGACAAGGTAATCTTTTAAGATTATAAAAAGTTTGAAGTAATAGGTTTTATACATAATAATAAAGCATCATACTGATTTTTAAAAATTGATAGAAACATTGATTAAGGTTAATTATAAATCGTTTTGAAGGGTTTAAATGTGTTTTGTCTGTAGAACGCCAAAAAATGGGTGTTTTCAAGCGAACAGGATATTCTCTTTGCATTTCATCAAACAATATCCTCAAACAGGACAGACAGGCGTCATTTTTCGGGTTTCCCTAGCATCTATATCGCAAGAAATAATGCAAGGAATTTCAACCAACTTCATGTTATGTTAGACCTTGTCAAAAATAGATCCTTGTTAGGATTAAATGTATATCATTAAATAGGTGTCGATGCCGTACTTTTTCTTTCTTTATTTATTTTTCAAGATTTTTGTCGTAGCATTGTCTCAAGAACGGATAAATAGTCATTTAATTTTGTTTCAGATGAATCCAAAACAAACTACCTTTTATTTTCATCGTTGTTATCTTTTTAAAAATTTAATTCATCTAGCAGTCTGTCTCTTTGCACTAAAAAATAAAATATTACAATTAAAAATTTTTAATAACAGAACGATAATTTGATGTCATTAAATAATGTGTTCATATTGATAATGCAACTATTACTCATTAAAGGAGGAATTATAAATCCGTATCTGCAAGTGTCATTAAAAAAAATCCCCCAATTTAAGTAATTACCTTATGCCGAAAAAACTTGTATTCATTTCAAAACTACACCGTGATATAATATTATTTAAGAAAATAACAATCTTAATTTTTTCGAATACTTATAGTTTACTTCATATTTTAGCTTGTATAAAATGAGGACATTTGAAACAAGCAATTAAAAATAATGATTACTTTTCAAAAATAGGATTAAATTTATCCAATCTACGAAAAAATATATTTTCTCAGTAGTTAATCTTTTTTAATGGGTATTATTTTCAAGCTCGACTGGAAAATTAAGTTAATAATGCATTTCTTTATGAACGAAGAAAGAATCTTCGATATTAATCTTTTTGAACATTCTTTTTGCTTCTATTAATTATGCTCTAATTTAGAGCGGCTCAATGTAATAAAACGTAAGTTCATTAAAAATAGGAAAAAAATAATGTATTAATGTTGAAAACTGTTTTTAAGAAAGTACACTTTTTGTAACAAGATTATTTTTTTATGAAAAAATCATAAAAAAAAATTATTCTAACAGTTTGTAAAATTAATAAAACATGATACCGATTTTTAAAAATCGAAAGAAACATTGATTAATGTTAGAACTATAATTTACAAAAATATTAACTTTATTATAAAAGGTTTTAAAGGATTTAAGAGGGTTTTGTCTTTAAAAGGCCTAAAATTCATGTTTTTCAGCAGTATTTTTTAGGAATACAAACGAAGATTTTAGATCCGTGTTTTGTAGATGCTATTTTTTATCATTTGAATAACAATTTTAAAAATGTTTAATCCGGGAGAACTGGTGCATACCTGGGATATGAATGGTTTTTAATTTGTCACCGATAAATGCAAATAATACTCGTCACCCTTTTTAGTGGGAGCTAATTGTTACAAATTTTGCGATGAAATAAATTGAGGATTACTTTTAAAAAAATGATGAGACTTGTAAAAACCATACGCTCCCTGGGTCTATCAGGCCCGACGCGAGTGATCCTGTGTTAATAAAAAATTGATGATGTGGCTGAAATTGTGTGAGTGGACGCCATAGCACGCACGCTTGCACTTGCAATCGAGGGAGGGGAGGAGAGGTACGAATGATTGTCTGAGATTTTTGAATCAATTTCTTTTAAGGATTACAAAAGTATTTAATATTGTCGGAAGCTTCAACTACTTGAGATCAAACATTTCAAAATCAACAAAGGGCACCAATTTAAAAAATAGGCCTATATCTGACACCTTTCTTTTTTCCTTTTGACATACATCTAAAAATACAGGGATAACAAAAAAAAATCTCACTTTAGAGGGCTCAAGAATGCGTTCGGTTGATCGAAATGAGATAAAATTTTAACAGCAGGTAATTCAAATGACGCTCTTGAAACTTATTTTTTAAAACTCACAAAATATACAAAAAATTGCCAGTAGCTGCGCTGTAATATACAAACACTTTTAACATGCTTTATAAATGTTTAACTAAACATTTTTTTAACTGCTCAATAAAAAAGCAAAATGCAATCATTTCATTTATCCCAATTTTTATACAATGGAGTAAGGCATATCCAATAGATCTATTTTGAGAAAAAAACTCGGGAACAATTGCCACGCTCACATGTGCAAGCAGCGTCTGATTGCTAGCTTCAAAAACCGCGGTAGCCACATCTTCGACGCTAGAACATTGGATTTAATTTCTTCCTCTACCTTGGAAAATGCTATGTTGATCTGTTACTTCAAATTTCTTTATCATTTTGCATGGAACACATGGAGACATTGGAACTTCACATCTCCGTATCTGCTTCATATGTCAGAAATCTTATAAGGCTGCAACACAATTCTGTTGATTCTGATAGAACAATTTTACCATTACCTATTTTTCTTGAAACGTAAGCATGTGTAGAGAAGTAACTAATTCTCGTCTAAAATCCATCTTCTTTTCATTTAAAGAATAATGCTAATAGACATGCACTGTAATACTAATCATGTTTCACATTTTCAACATCTGAAAATAAACATTATTTTTACAGCGCCATCTATTGGTGAATTTTCATAATAATTTATTTTGATCCAATAAATGTCAAGCGCATCATTTGAATTATCTAGAGTTCAAATTAAATATATTAAGTACTAATAGAACAGATTCTAGAGCTCTATGAAATAGGAAGCTTATTTCTTGCTAAATTTATTTATATAAAAATAGATGAAAGAAGGTCAAAACTATAATATATTGTATCATCTCTAATTTAAAAAAAATAGAAAGATTTTCTTTATACTTTTTGCGTTTTGATCCGTTCGGTTTGAAAAAAAAGCAGTTTTTCTTAAAACACGGTTATAGTGCTCTTAAACAGTGCAAGCCTACAGAAACATTATCTAAAGCACTAAATAATTACGAAAGGATTTCAAATTCAGCTAAATCGTTGTACACAAATAATTGATAGACTATACAAAATAGCAAAATGTAAAAAAAAAGATTTTTGCAATCGAAGTAAAGCAAGTCCCTCCTTAAGAAATTTGCTATTCTCTCATTTTCATACTAAATTATTTATAATCATACAAATAAAAAGAATCGAGTCGACTTTGGCAATCCTAAAACTTTATTCTATCTCATACATGTTAATACTTCGCAATTTATTATCACAGTGCAAAAAATAAATAGCAATCTATGCTTATCAGGAGGACTGTAAAGATATCAAATTCAGAGTATTAGTTCTTGAGACATGGCTACTGTTATAATCTTGCAAATCCTGCAAAATTAAGCGTATTAGCGCCAGACGTTGGATGATTAGAACCAGAACTTAATAAGCAAAAACTTGTGTCAACGTCTAACGTAATCCTAAGTTGAAGAAAAATTCATGAATTAGTTCTTAAAATAGAGATATTGCAGAAATCGTGAAAAATGCAGTATAGCAGCAGCACCTTTTGAGCAGTTTATACCAAAACATAATCAGCATCAATATTTATCACGAGATACCTGAATCTGAAGTTTGATAAAAATTCGTGCATTAGTTTTCGAGTTAGAAGTATTGCGGCAATCGTGAAAAATGTAACCTAGCAGCGCCTCCTACAAAATATGAGGCCTGAAATACTGCTATTTTCGGTTTTGTTGAGAAATTTCTAAAGTGACAACAAAAAATTTCCAAACAAATAAAATTAATTGTTAAATTCGTTACATAAAATGTATTTGAATTCAAAGGTTGAAAATTGAACCAAATAAACATTTTTACTATAAAAAAGTAATTACTATTGAAATGATTTTTAATATGTTTGCTATTCAAAAAATATTTATGGATTGTATTAGTTGCATTATAAAAATTTCTAAAAAATGTACTCTTAACTGGTCGATAGCGATGAGAAGATGATTTATCTTTAAGGCAAGTTTCTTGATATCAGATTAAAAAACGACAATAACGCTTTTTCCCAATAGAGATGCAAAAAAAAAAAATGTAAAAAAATATTGTTACTGTCAAATATTTATGGTATGAAATAATGCTTCGGGATCCAAGCAAAGCATGGCATTTGCTAGTATATATGTTTTTAAAATATTAAAACGAAATCTTTAAACATCTCTGCAGGAACTACAAGCAAATTTATGTAGTCTGATTTCAATGTAATCTAAAGAAAAGAAAAAGAATAATGTTCCCCACCTTATTCGAAAACATGTTAGTCAGCATGAGACTGTATGAAAACTGTTCTATGAACATTAGTGGCTGGCGGAAAATGGAAACATATACACTCGCTTCCAAAACTTAAGCATGAAGTTGTAAAATGCAAAAAAATCAACAAATACTGCTTTGATTGACACAAAATTCGGCAGGAAAGTAGCATACATATTTATGCATACAACAAAATCAATAATTATGTACAGAAATGACAACAATATTAAATTTTTATAATTTATCAGATAATGACATACTGGAAACTTAAAAAGAATTATGTATAAAATAAAAATAAACAACATAAAATGAAAAAAAGACATTGATAGGGTACGCGATTCCCCCTCATCTGTACACTATGTGACCATGCTTTCAATTAAATTGTCAACCACCGCAGAATTAGACAATAGCTATAGTTCTTGTAGAGCAGTTTCCAGCTCAATAAGAAGGGCTGGAGGTGGGAAACGTAAACATACACCACGGCCGAGAGCATCCCAAACATTTTCAATGGGATTAAGGTCAGGCGAATATGGTGGCCACGCCATACGCGCAATCCCTTCACTCTCCAGGTAGTCATCGACGATGCTAGCTGTATGGGAACGTTCGTTATCGTCCATTAAAACAAAAGTAGGGGCAACTGCTGTAGCGTACAATCTCACAATGGGTTCTAGGACTTCATCTCGCTACCGGACAGCCGTCACAGAACACAGTTTAAAGATATGCAGGTCGGTGCGGTATCCTAATGAAATCCCTGCCCACACTACACCATAATGCTTCCGCTTCGGAATGCGTGATGTTCGGTGATGTTTTGGAGCTGATTGTGTGTTCCTTGTTCAGGCCATATCCTTATATGCTTTTCATCTTGCTGCAGAGCAAATCTTGGCTCATCAGTAATTATGACATTACCCCAGTCAGACAGACCAACTGACATGTTCCCGGCATCACTTTAATCGTGCCCCTCTTGATTGGACGGATAGAGGAACATAAACTCAAGGTACCCGGGCGTACAGTCCACTCATATGTAATCATTGGCGTACAGTAGCTGCAGATATTGCCTTACCAATGAATGTTGTTACCATAGATGACACACATGTGGAGGTCGCTCTGTGATTCCGCTTGGCTACTATAGCAATGTATCGATCTTCTGCGGGGGTTGTAACACTCGGGCGACCGATTATTGGCCTTCGGACAGCTGTCTGTGTGGTTTGGAGTTGTTTCCATAAACATGAAATTACAGAATGATGAACGCCAAAGAAAAGAGTAACATCTGTTAACGACTGTCCTACTTCAATGTGTCCCATAGCACACCAGCGCTCAGAATGTTCCATTCGTCTTCTGGAAGTCATTAAACCCATATGTCTTCAAAATAAATTGTACGGAAGTTTTAAAAACCTTCTATCAGCACTTAGAATCAACTTCTGTAACCCTTCACAAAGCTGGTTTCTTATAAGACAGCGCTTTTTGCATATTTCTTGACATGAAAGCGCGATTAGCTGTTACCTAACATATTTATATACTTCCATCTACCTCTGCAGCGATTTGCATCATCTTCAATTCTGATTGGCTTCAGAAAATTAGCATTTTCCTCTTCGTGCTTAACTTTTGGAAGTAAGTGTAGTTACAATACATTAGTCTTGGATATATTCATTTGACTGAAGTGGAAAAGAGTCGATACTTCCGAAAAAGAAGAAGAAAAATCCTAAAATGTTGATTCAAAGTAAACAAAAAAAAAGTATGCTAAGTTTTTTATTGTTCTCATTGGATTCTCTTATAATGGATGACTTAAAATAAAAAAAGAAGAAAACATCTAAGTTAATTTGGATTACTATCAGAAATATATTTTAACACCTGTTTTCAAAGAAAACATTCAACCGCTTTAATCAAAAAATCTTCTCTGAATCAAATTCCCTCACGATAAGATTACTAGCAAATACTCTAAATCTACTGTTATAATTTTTAAAAAAATTAGAAATGAAACCGAAATTAATCCTTTCTGGTATAGAAAAATTCTCTTTTCGTAAAATGATGAAATGATTGGCTGACACCAGAATTTATGTACGAAATTCTTAGAAATTAAAAACCTATTGCTTAAAATATTTATTACCAAATAAACGTTTTATTACAACAGTCTTGGTGCCGTTTGTAAATTTGGAATCAAAATGAGGTTATCCCGCAGAGAGATCACTGTGCATTTGCACTTTTAAAACAAGCTTTCTATAAGCGGCACTTCGAAACAATGGATGAATTTTAAAAACTTGTAGCCATTAAAGGAACAAAATGAACCTTGATATGTCAAAAAAAATTTCTTTGCAAATCAAGATATAATATGACTGACGATAAAAGATTTATCAATCTGAAGAATAAAATTCTTATATTAGTTTATAAATTCCTTTTTCCAAAATCGTTGCAAAAATATATAAACATCCTCTGTAACCTTATAATGAATTAAACTAAGAAATGAAAACAATAAAATAGCTTTAAACTTGGATTAAATTTACCTAAAGTCTGACAAGTCTTAGTTGTTTTCACCTGCTGCGTTTGCTAATAATGTTTAACAAAAGGTCTTTCGGGGAAACAAAAGAATCTTTAGCATTAATCTCAGTCTAAATTATCTCTAATTAAGATTAATCCAAGAAAATGGTGAATAATGGTTTTCTTGAAAACAAGCAAAACTAGTGTATTAATTTAGAAACTTCTCTGTAAAAAGTTTTCTTAGACATTTCATTAATTATGCACAGCTTTAGAGGTACTGGGATTCAAATTCAGGCAAAGAAGTTCAAAAATTTAAATAGTATTAATTGTGAAATCTTCATACTTCTTTAATCGCTTAATTTGTTTATGGTTGTTAAAATAAAACACTTACATAAGAGTATAACAGGAATTTAACGGAATAATGTATGAGTATTAACAATATATGTGGTTATTTTTTTTTATTCAGAATGTTTAATCTTCCAGTTTCATAACTTCGTTTCGGCAAAAGGAAAACTTTAGAAAATCTTGCACTTTTGATTTTTAATCTCTTTAATAAGGGTAACATAAATTTCTGTTATTTATTCTTATTAGATAAAAGGTATGATTAAATAAAGAAAACTATGCATTGTACAAAAAAAAAAAAAGATTATTCACTCTGATGCACATAATCCTATAAAGCTGTGATCAGTATCAATCGATTATTAATAACTTAAACTGATTAATAATAGCACCTAAATTTTAATTAAGGGGCTGAATGCATATAAAAACTATACTGAACTTAAAATATTCAATATCGACACATGAAATTGACATCATATTTTGATTCTTTAGAAAAATTTTACCCGGATTTTGCGGATATCAAACGTGAATTAATTTGGCTAAGCAATTTAATAATTATGAAGATTTAAAATTTTAAGTGCTTAATGTTATGTTCAGTTTCAATCATTGTAAAATATTTCATAATAGGGGTAGATTTTTTTAGGGTAACTCTAAATCTAATTGCGGAATAAACTGTAATCTTGAATTTTGATGCTAAAACTTACAAAAATCGTTTTCCATTTTTGTTTAAAATGCATAAATTACTATTCATCTATTTTTCGAAAATTAATTTCGAAAATATGTATTTTTTTACTTAATTCAGTTAATTTTAAGAAAGATGTCTGGAGTAATGATGTCACATTAAGATGCCACGAAATTTCACTGCTTAGTTTTAGTTGAAAAAAAAGTAGGATTTGACTTATTGATTAAGTATACAAAAAATAATATTTTGGTAGCTACGTATTCATAAATCGCGTGATCTGTTGACCAATACAAGCAAATGCTTACGTATTTATTTCAGAAATAAAACCCATAAGTATAAAAAATTATATTTTATGACAATGCCATTTGGCATTATTGTCCATCTATGTGGTTAATAACTTAGTGCAAACAAAACTATAAAATAAGATGGAATAATCGCATATAAATTCCCAGTTCTAATGATACAAATTTAACAGCCCTAAAAACTGACAAATTGCTTTTACTTATCATTAATTCCGATATAAAGATGCAGTAATCATGACTTAATAATTTATTTTTCTGACACGAAGAAATTAGCAGCATTTAGAACATTCAACTTGTTTTTTATCCTGTTCAGTTTTTAACCATTAAAATAATTATCTCTCGTACATAAAATAAAAATAAAATAAGATAAAACAAAAAAATTAGTTCTGCCATGTAAATAACAACAGTGGGTGGTGTTATTAACCTGGTGTACATTTACGCAATATGTTTTAAACTACAAGCTCACATCCAAAATCTCCGACTATATGAAATACACTACAAATTTGTGTAACAATCAAATTATTTCCTAATAAATGCATAGTATTCACATCTCAGAATTTACCTAGCAAAGTTTGGATCGAGCGTTGACACTTACATGCTTATGCCAAAGGTAAAGTCTACAATACTATAACAAATTACCTTTTAGCGTTGTTTGTGATTCACATGACTCAGAGACTTTCAGCGCATAACCCGTAGTGCTATTTTCCAGATTTCTTCATAATTACGCGTTATACTAGCATTTGGCTTATTACCCACGTTATAGCCCTAGGACCCTTTATAAAGAGATGCAGTTTTTTTTTTCCTAATGATTTTCTCGAAAAAAACAGAAAAGAATTTAAATTGATCAGTTATCTCGCGGGACAATCATACACAATTTTGAGGATATAACTTTTTGAAAATTAAATAGAGAAATTTACCATTAATGTAAACTTATTACCTGAATTATTTTAAGCATGTTTTTCGATTTACTCTGCCTTCATATAATCAACGGATAGAAAATTAAAGCATTTTTGAACCTTTTTGGTACATATTCTGCATTTCTTTTAATATCTTCAAGATATCCAGCTCAATTTTCTCTAATTCTTAAAAATTGAAAGAGCAAAATTAAATTTGTATGCAGTACATATAGATCTATTTGTTTACATTTTCATAAACTGCTTAATGTTATCATTTACTTTCAATTTATTAAATACATTCTTGTCTATTGAATTGTTAATTCAATTACGAATATGAAACTAGCAAAAGATATTTTTATTATAAAATCCATACTGCCATATTTTAATAATATTTTACTGTTTTAAATTGAATTAAACAGTTTTAAAAAATTGAAGTTACTTTTTTCGGGTGATGGGGGGGGGGGCGAGGAAATGTAATTAAAAAGTAAGTATAATTTATTCAACAGTTTCAGATTGATTCTACCATCATTGTTCGAAATTTATTATAAAAAAGCCCATATTGTAGCTTATTTTGTTGCAACTTACTTTACTTTGATTAATAAATTTGTTTATTTGCATTAAAACATAATGGAATTTAGATTCTCTCTTAGGTAGAAATGAAAACAATTTATTTAAAAATTGAATAATTTATGGTTCCTCTTTAACTGAAATTTAAAGTAGAAAATTTAGATATTGCATTAATAGATTCTTTGAAATACGAAAACAAAATTTTAAAATAATTGTTCATGAAATTAACTTTTTTACGGTCCAATATAATGTACGATATATAATAAGATTCCTGTAACATAATAATATTCAGAAATAAACATATGCACTCCGATAATGAATTATGTATATTGCTTATAGAAAACTTCTGGAAGATATTGAAAGAAACTTTATAATAATATGGACCACTATAAATTTATTTTGAATTAACCTTCATTAAATTTTGAAAGGCTTGGCAACAATGATAACTAAATAACTGTAAATATAAACTGGATATACCATATTAAAAATTTCATCGTAACCTCTATTGCAACATGAAAAAATTTAAATTATTCTATATGTGTTTTTAATTAATTACATTTAATTAAAGTTTCTACTCATTTTCTAGTCAAAACTACAATATTTTGATAAAAAATTATAAAAATCTAATTTTATTTTTAGAGACTGTAATATATTTTCCAAAAACTAAATTATTTTATCACCACAAAAAATGGAAAAATTTTACTTGTATTATATTCCATATCATGTACATAAAATTTTTATAAACTGCTGCTTAAAATAAAAGCGATGTTTAAACAGAAAAAAATGGATTTAGATAAAATCAACCTCGATGCATCTGTTCTTTATTTATTTTTCTCAATTTTCCTTTTTATGATGTCAAAAGTACATTATTTCAATTCAAACATATTTGAATAAAATTAAATTGCAAACTCCAAGAAAATTAAAGGTTTTATTTTATTGTCCTTATTATTCGGAAAACAAATATCAATCTCAGTTACAAGAAAAATGAATAGTTAAAGCTTGAGAAACTAATTACTTTTATGGATAAAATTCTGGTATATTTTAATATTTTGTCAAAATCATAGCTTTTAAGACTTATAGGTAAGTTGATCCTTAATGCTGTACTCATATAAACCAATGAAAGAGATAGACTTTTTTTTAAAGAAAATTGTTACCCGCCTTGGCATTTAAAAATATTGATAAAGAAATTAAAATATATATATATAAGATTACGTAATTGGGTCCTTTCAAAACACTTTTTCAGTATTTTTAATTTTTACAAGTCAGTTTAGGCAAAGTCTTAAAATTACGAGCTCGTTTTAAAACTTGGATTAAATTTACCCGCATTTAGAAAAATACATTTTTCTGAATAGTTGATCTTTCCAAATAGCTACCTACTTTTAAAGCCGATAAAACTTAATAAAACGTCTCTAACGGAAAAAGAAATAATCTTCAGCTTTAATCTTTTGCTGAATGAACTGTGATTAAGAATAATTAAAGAAGATAGGCATTGTTAAACATTGAAAATAAGAAAAACACAGATATTAGTTCAAAAATTGTATGAAAGAACTTTTCTACTGTATTTCGTTAGTTACACATATTTTCATAGAAAATGGGATTAAAATATCTTCCAGAAAATAATTGTTTTGAAATATGTGTAAAAATAATTATAAAAACACTTATGTAAGATTACAGTCAAGTCATAATGAGACGTTATATTTTTAATGAATATAATGAATATTTTTAGATTTTTACTGAATAATATTTATTTTCATGCATATGGGAAATAAAATACTTTTTGAGGGTATGAATGAAAATTTATTATGTTATAAAGTGCCATTAATATAATTTCAATTAATTTCCATTACATTGAAAAACTTATGTTAACTGTTATAGGCAATGATCTGTAAATATGAATAGATTATTTCATATTAAAATTTCCCTAATGACGTCCATTTCAATTTCACCAAAATCTCCTTTTCATTAATAACTTCTATTCCATCAACAAAAAATAGAGTTATACCTTATACATTACTTTTAATTAACTTCTATTAAAGTTACTGTTGATTTTCTCGATAAAATTAAAAATTTTAATACAAGTTATAGAAAAAATAATCTATATTTAGTGACAATAATACACTCATGAGCCAAACCACTATGATTACCTCCACATTTTGCAATGAACTCTCTTGGATAACGTGGAAAGGACATAATCCGTTAAGAATGATATTTAAATGCTGTTAAGGAGTCTAAGGATTCCTTTTTTTAGGTAGATTTCGTAAGAAATACAACCTATTGCAATCGCACCAGTTTATCTATCTATCTATATATATATATATATATATATAATATACTAGCGGTCCCGACAGACGTTGTCCTGTCACCGACAGACGTGTCCTTCATTGCACCGACACCAGAAAATCAAATAAATGTACTTAAATATAGTAATATGCACGATAAACACTACGCTCTTAATTTAATTTCTTATTACAATTATGTAAGGAAATTATTTCTCACTCTTCAGTATTTTTTTAAGTCGGTACAAATTTTGATAGAAAAGTTTATTTTTCTCTTTTTTGTTAAAAGTTAACGATTTTCTGAAGTCAGTTAATCAAAATTATAATACATGTTATATTACTGTAAAGCATACACATTTGACAGGAGCGGGGTTCGAACACGCGATCTCTTTCTTCGAGAAGCAGAGCTTATATCTGGCGCCTTAGACCGCTCGGGCATTCCATCCGCACTCTATTCATCGAACTTATTCAACACTTTTAATTAGCGAAAAACCACTAACTATTAGTTTTTTCCTAATTACAAAAAAGTACTGAATCAAATTCGACGAAATGTGAATCTAAACAATTCTCGAATCTACTGGAACGCACACACAAAATTTCATCAAAATCGGTCCAGTCGTTTAGGAGGAGTTCAATTACATACACACGCACAGAAGATTTTTATATATGTTGCAGCCAATACCCGAAATTGGCCAATTCTAGAACTGGCCGGCCAATTCCCAAATTGGCCAGCAACATTAAAAAATGACTGGCCAATTCTAGAATTGGCCAGCCAATTCGCGAACTGGCCAGATGCATTTGGCCAATTCGCGAACTGGCCAGATGCGATTGGCCAATTCGCGAAATAGATATAAGCACTCGGCTTAATCCTTTCTAACATAGTTGAAAGTGTCTATGAATTCAATAGTCTAGCCGTCAGCCTGTCGGTGATCTAACTCGAGTAAAGTTTCCAGTTAACTTGTAATTGTCATCGTGTTTGGTTTATCAATTAATTTCGATATTGAAAGGGAATTGTGTAGTATTTTTGGTTAATTTAGTTAGGTACACAAAAATATTTTGTTTCAATATAATCAATGGGAATCTTTTTTACTGTACATTTTAATGTTACATTATCTTAATTACAAAAAAAAATTGGTACCTATGCATCATAATTCGGATGTTGGCCAAGGCTTCCCGGCCAGTTCACGAATTGGCCGGCCAAAACCCGAAATACGCTATTCATTTCATGTATTTCGGGTTTTGGCCGGGAAGCTTGGCCAGTTCGGGTATTGGCCGGCCAGTTCTAGAATTGGCCAGGCTCCGGGTATTGGCTGCAACATATGTTTATATAAAGATGAGCTTTGAAAATTTCAGGTTTTTGCGTCGAAGACATCGCCAAATTAGGAAAATGTGAATTATCTCACGAACTACTGGATTTAAACGAATTTGCTTAGTACCATTCGATCAGAATGAAAAAATGCACTAAAATAAGTTATCAGTTGAAAAATAACTACAAAAGCCGATTTTATGGATTTTTTTAAAAGTTCGTTCTTTTTTCTACTCATCTTAGGGGTGCAATTTTCGAAAATCCATTTTTAGCGGCAGTCGATGTTATAAGCAGTATTTTTACCCCAATTTTCAAGATTTTTGGTTCGGTAGATTTTTTTTGTGCTATGATTAACACGAAATCCTGACTTTCTTTAATATATATAGCACTTTTAATTAGCGAAAAATCACTAACTATTAGTTTTTGCCTAATTACTAAAAAAGTACTGAATCAATTTTGACGAAATGTGAATCTAAACCATTCTCGAATCTACTGGAACGCACACACAAAATTTCATCAAAATCGGTCCAGTCGTTTAGGAGGAGTTCAATTACATACACACGCACAGAAGATTTTTATATATAAAGATGAGCATTGAAAATTTCAGGTTTTTGTGCCGAAGACATCGCCAAATTAGGAAAATGTGAATTATGTCACGAACTACTGGATTTAAACGAATTTGCTTAATACCATTCGATTCAAAATGAAAAAATGCACTAAAATATGTTATCAGTTGAAAAATAACTACAAAAGCCGATTTTAAGGATTTTTTTAAAAGTTCGTTCTTTTTTCTACTCATCGTAGGGGTGGAATTTTTGAAAATCCATTTTTAGCGGCACTCGATGTTATAAGAAGTATTTTTACCCCATTTTCAAGATTTTTGGTTCGGTAGATTTTTTTGTGCTATGATTAACACGAAATCCTGACTTTCTTTAATATATATAGCACTTTTAATTAGCGAAAAATCACTAACTATTAGTTTTTGCCTAATTACTAAAAAAGTACTGAATCAATTTTGACGAAATGTAAATCTAAACCATTCTCGAATCTACTGGAACGCACACACAAAATTTCATCAAAATCGGTCCAGTCGTTTAGGAGGAGTTCAATTACATACACACGCACAGAAGATTTTTATATATAAAGATATATACAGGGTGTCCCAAAAGGTCGTTTACAAACTTAACATGCTGGTCTGTCACATCATGATGAACAATATTAAATAGGAAACTAAGGGTCCCAAACGTCTTCCAAAGGAGATAGGCACCATTCAAGATTAGGGTCCAAAAATTCAAATGATTATAAAAAACAGAAAAATTGGTCGATTCGTTTGCGGATTTCACTAAAATTATTCTTTATATCAGTATTGTCTGGAAAATAAATTATAAAGATAAATTTCAAAAAATGACGAACGAGGGCGCTTTAGACTTTAGACTAACGAAAAACTATTTTTTACCGTTATTTTTTGCATCTCATGAAAGGTTTCGTAAGCTTAGACTTAAACTTAAATTTTGAGCTCAAAATCTGAATAGTTGGAAGCAGTTAAGTAATACAAACTTAACTGTGTTCAGAGGGTTTTAATTTCAAATGATTATAAAAAACGAAAAAATTGGTCGATTGATTTGCGGTTTTCACTAAAACTCTTCTTTATGTCGATATTTTATTGAAAATGAATTATAAAGATAAATTTCAAAAAATGCCGATAGAGGGCACTTTAGACTTTGGAGTAACGTACAACTATATTTTACCATTATTTTTCGCATCTCATAAATTTTTTTTAGAAGCTTAGACATAAACTTAAATTTTGAGATGAAAATCTGAATCGTTGGGAGTGGTTAAGTAGAGCAAACTGAACTGTGTTCAATGGGGGTGGGGAGGTTCAAATTTCAAATTATTTTAAAAAACGGAAAAATTGGTCGATTCGTCTACCGTTTTCGCTAAAACTATTCTTTATGTCAATATTTCCTTGAAAATAAATTTTAAAGATTAATTTCAAAAAATACCGTTAGAGGGCACCTTAAACTTTAGAGTAGCCAACAACTATTTTTAACTGTTGTTTTTTGTATCTAATTAAATGCTTGAAAATGCTTAAATTTAAATTTTGAGCTCAAATTCTAAATCGATGGAGGGGTTAAGAAGCGGAAACTGAACAGTGTTCAGGAGTTAAAATGTTACCCTCCCCACCCCTCGAATACATTTCAAATTTCCGCACTTAATTACTCACAACGATGCAGATTTTCAGCTCAAAATTTAAGTTTGAACTTTTACAAGCATTTAATTACATACAAAAGATAACGGTTAAAAATAGTTGTTGGTTACTCTAAATTTTAAGGCGCCCTCTAACGATATTTTTTAAAATTAATCTTTAAAATTTATTTTAGAGGAAATATTGACATAAAGAATAGTTTTAGCGAAAACGGCAAACGAATCGAACAATTTTTCCGTTTTTTAGTATCATTTGAAATTTGAACCTCCCCACCCGCATTGAACACAGTTCAGATTCCTCTACTTAACCACTCCCAACGATTCAGATTTTCATCTCAAAATTTAAGTTTGTGTCTAAGCTTCTAAAAAAATTTTATGAGATGCGAAAAATAACGGTAAAATATAGTTGTATGTTACTCCAAAGTCTAAAGCGTCCTCTATCGGCATTTTTTGAAATTTATCTTTATAATTCATTTTCAATAAAATACCGACATAAAGAATAGTTTGAGAAAACCGCAAATCAATCGACCAATTTTTCTGTATTTTATAATCATTTGAAATTAAAACCCTCTGAACACAGTTAAGTTTGTACTACTTAACTGCTTCCAACTATTCAGATTTTGAGCTCAAAATTTAAGTTTAAGTCTAAGCTTACGAAACCTTTAATGAGATGCAAAAAATAACGGTAAAAAATAGTTTTTCGTTACTCTAAAGTCTAAAGCGCCCTCTATCGTCATTTTTTGAAATGTATCTTTATAATTTATTTTCAAAACAATACTGTCATAAAGAATAATTTTAGTGAAAACCGCAAACGAATCGACCAATTTTTCTGTTCTTTATAATCATTTGAATTTTTGGACCCTAATCTTTAATGGCGCCTATCTCCTTTGGAAGACGTTTGGGACCCTTAGTTTCCTATTTAATATTGTTCATCATGATGTGACAGACCAGCATGTTAAGTTTGTAAACGACCTTTTGGGACACCCTGTATATATATATATATATATATATATATATATATATATATATATATATATATATATATATATATATATATATATATATATACATATATATATATATATATACATCTCACTTTTTTATGGACACGATAAATTCTATAATTTTTCACCAATCTCCACCAAACTTGTACATAAAATCAAAGGGGATAAAATTTTGGCTAAGTTCAAAAATGGGCAAAATCGGACCAAGGGGGTCGGAATAGGGGGCGTTTTTGTGAAAACCGAAAAAACGCCATAACTTCTTAATTAAAGTAGATATCGAATCGGTTTAAAGTTTATATTACTTTTTAAAAATAGGCCAAAAGTACATGCATGACAGATTTTTGATAAATTTAGAAGTGGGCTCAAGGGGCGAAAAAAACAGGGATTTTGAGAGAAAAAATTCATAACTTCGTCAATTTTCAAGATATCAAGTCCACCTAAATTTTTTGTAAATGTTCTTAAAATTATCTAAAAGTTTTGTATTTACAAGTTTTTGATAGGACCATCTTTTACCAATGAAAAAAATTAAAAACGAAAAGAAAAAGGGCGCTGAAAAAAGAGAAAAATCCATAACTCCGTCAATTTTTAAGATATCAAATCCAATTAAATTTATTTTACATCTCCTCATCAATACCTACAATTTTTATATTGACAAGTTTTTCATAGGACCAATTCGTATAGCAAAAAGAAATTAAACAAAAATAGGAGTTGGAGAAAAAACCTCAAATCCAAACTGCTTATATTCTGACTCATTTTTTAATTCACTTTTTATTTTAAACGCATCCAAATGGTAGACCCTCTTATTTAGAAACTGTATAATGTGACGCATTGGTCAATTTTCTGATAAAGATAGAATATATTTCAAAAAAGGCTACCAAAAAGGGTATTTTGAACAGAATTTCCCAAAGTCATCGGGACTGAAAATTGAAGGATGTATTCAAAAAAAAAACTGCGTTTTTTTTCTGACTCGTTTTTAAATCTATTTTTGTTCTCAAACGCATCCAATTTACAGATCCTCTTATTTAGGAACTATATAATGTGATGCATTGGTCAGTTTTTTGATAAAGACGGAATATATTTCAAAAAAGGCTACCAAAAAGGGTATTTTGATCAGAATTTCCCGAAATCATCGTGACAATATTTAAGGAAGTGTTCAAATAATAAATTGCGTTTTTTTCTGACTCGTTTTTAAATCCCTTTTTGCTCTCAAATGCATCCAATTTACAGATCCTCTTATTTAGGAACTATATAATGTGATGCATTGATCGGTTTTTTGATAAAGACAATATATTTTGAAAAAGGCTACCAAAAAGGGTATTTTGAACAGAATTTCCCGAAGTCTTTGTGATTTGAAAATTTAAGGAAATTTTCACATAGCAAATTGCGTTTTTTATGACTCGTTTTAAAATCCATTTTCGCTCTCAAACGCATCCAATTTACAGATCCTCTTATTTAGGAACTATATACTGTGACGCATTGGCCAGTTTTTTGATAAAGATAGAATATGTATTTAAAATGCTGTCAAAGTGAGTATTTCGCACAAAATTTTCCGAAGCAATCATGACTAAAGAATTAAGGATATATTCAAACAACAAATCGGTTATTTTATGACTCATTTTTAAATTTATTTTTTTCTCAAATGCATTCAACTGATAGTTTTTTGTTATTTAGGAGCTGTATAATGTACTGTTTTGGTCGATTTTTTAAATAAATTCAGAATCTATTTCAAAATATGTTGTCAAAATGGGCATTTGAGCTGAATTTTTCTTAAGATGATTCTGATAAAACCAGTTTTTGCAGAAAAATTAAATTTAAAATTTTTCATAAACGGCCAAATGAAGTTATTAAACTGGGTTTATCTCTAATCATATATATATATACAGGGTGATTCATAAAAGATGGGCAGAACTTTAAGGAGTTATAGTACACTTAAAGACAAATAATATTAAATAGGAGACTAAGGGTCCCAGACGTATTCCCAAGGAGATAGGGGGCATTAAAGTTTAGGGTCCGAAATTTCAAATGATTATAAAAAATGGAAAAATTGGTCGATTCGTTTGCGGTTTTTGCAAAAAATTTTCTTTATGCCAGTATTTTCTTGAAATAAAATTTTAAAGTTCAATTTCAAAAAATGCCGATAGGGGGCTCTTTAGACTTTGGAGTAACAAACAACTATTTTTTAACGTTATTTTTTGTATTTCTTTAAATGATTTCGAAAGCTTAGACTTAAACTTAAATTTTGATCTAAAAATCTGAGTCCTAACAAGTAGTTAAGTAGCGTAAACTGAAATTTGAAAATTGAAACCCTTCTCCCCCCAGAACAAAAATCAGTTATTCCCGATCTTTGTGTCGTAGATTAGGCTCTGACTACTGCCGGGTTTTGCTAAAATTATTCTTTATGTCAGTATTTTCTTGAAAATAAAATTTAAAGAAAATTTTCAAAAAATTCCGATAGAGGGCGCTTTAGACTTTGGAGTAACGAACAACTATTTTATACCGTTATTTTTTGTGTCTCATTAAATGCTTTCTAAAGCTTAGACTTAAATTTTCAGCCCAAAATCTGAATCGTTAGACGTGGTTAAGTTTCTGGGGAGAGGGGTTTGAAATTTCTACTCCTGAGCACAGTTCAGTTTACCATGTCCACACATTGTGTGCTGTGATACGAGGTAAAAAGACACAAATTAGGATTATGTTAACAAAGCATATTTATTAACATGTAATTACAATAAATGTTCAAAATTGTGACCACCAGAGGTTATGCACGCAGAACAACGGCGAAGTATGGAACGGCGAACATTCGCGAAAACATCAGGCTTTTCGAGCACTTCCCCTACAGCGGCGGAAAGTCTGGCGACCAGTTCCTCAGGGGATTCAATGGGTGTCTCATACATAAGAGCCTTCAATTGTCCCCAAAAAAAGAAATCGAGGGGTGAAAGATCTGGCGAGCGAGCAGGCCAAGCAACAGGACCACCTCGACCAATCCATCTGTTCGGAAATGTGATGTCCAGATAGTTGCGGACGTCTCGTACGTAATGGGCTGGCGCTCCATCGTGCTGGAACCACATGACCCGCCGGATGCGTGGAGGAACAACGTTTAACAGGTCTGGCAGCACATGTTGCAGAAATGTGAGGTATGTTTTACCGTTGAGGTGTTCAGGAAGAAGGTACGGTCCGATTAGGTGGTCTCCGAGGATTCCTGCCCAAACATTGATGGAAAAGCGTCTCTGATGAGCATGTGGATTGACATCCGCCCATACATGTGCATTGTGTGTGTTAAATGTACCTTCACGTGTGAAGGTACATTCATCGGTGAAAAGCACAGTTGGTCCAAAATGTGGATTTAGCGCGTTCTGCTGCAAAAACCAGCGGGCGAATTCAATACGATTTGGATAATCCCCTGGAGACAGTTTCTGGACTCGTTGCACATGAAACGGGAGCAAATGTTCATCCTTCAGTACCCTCCAAGTCATGGACTGTGAGGTATCCACCTGCCTAGCCACTGTTCATGTACTTGTACTTGGCTGCGCCGCTACTACATCCAGAATGGTTTCTGCAACAACTACTGATTCGTCCTTTTTTGCACGACCTGCATTCGACCGGGAAGCGAGAAATGATCCCGTCTCACACAACTGTCTGTGCAAGCGCTCGAAAGTCTTGCGGTTAGGCAACCGCCTGTTGGGTAATCGCTCTCCGTACATTCGTTGTGCCTCTGCACCATTTCCATCTGCCGCTCCGTAAATTAAATGCATCTCAGCCTTTTCCTTATTCGTGAAGGGCACCATCTTCCGATTCATTACTACAGCGACTTACACTTGACTCACCGTTCAGTGGTTTTTATGCCTGAATCGTGTCGAAATTTTGCATACGTGTTCTTCTTCTTCCCCATTTGACATTTGCATACTTTCTGTATCCTTCTTCACCCGGTGACTAGCGTCAGGAATGGAGCTTTAACGTTTGCATGAGCGACGTTTCCAACTGTGCCAGTGCCTTTATGAGTGAATTCCGACTATGCAGTCCTTGACGAAAGTTGTATTTTTGCCTCGTATCACAGCACAGAATCGTTGGGCATGGTTAAGTAGTGCAAACTGAACTATGTTCAGAAGTTGAAATTTGAACCCCCTCCCCTCGCTACTGAACCACGCTCAGCGATTCAGATTTTGAGCTGAAAATTTAAGTTTAAGTCTAAGCTTTAGAAAGCATTTAATGAGACACAAAAAATAACGGTATAAAATAGTTGTTCGTTACTCCAAAGTCTAAAGCGCCCTCTATCGGAATTTTTTGAAACTTTTCTTTAAAATTTATTTTCAAGAAAATACTGACATAAAGAATAATTTTAGCAAAACGCGGCAGTAGTTAGAGCCTAATCTACGACACAAAGATCGGGAATAACTGATTTTTTGTTCTGGGGGGAGAAGGGTTTCAAATTTCAAATTTCAGTTTACGCTACTTAACTACTCGTTAGGACTCAGATTTTTAGATCAAAATTTAAGTTTAAGTCTAAGCTTTCGAAATCATTTAAAGAAATACAAAAAATAACGTTAAAAAATAGTTGTTTGTTACTCCAAAGTCTAAAGCCCCCCTATCGGCATTTTTTGAAATTGAACTTTAAAATTTTATTTCAAGAAAATACTGGCATAAAGAAATTTTTTTGCAAAAACCGCAAACGAATCGACCAATTTTTTCATTTTTTATAATCATTTGAAATTTCGGACCCTAAACTTTAATGCCCCCTATCTCCTTGGGAATACGTCTGGGGCCCTTAGTCTCCTATTTAATATTATTTGTCTTTAAGTGTACTATAACCCCTTAAAGTTCTGCCCATCTTTTATGAATCACCCTGTATATTGTTGAAATGATCACTTTTCGAAATCTACCTCCGCCTATAGGCCCAGCCGACAGAGATTTTTCTCTTACGTCTCCTTGTGAGGGTAAAGGCAGCTGATGTAAGCTATTTTTTGGTAAACGGCAGAATTGAGTCGCCAAACGACTCAAAAAAGAGTAACTCTTAAACTGCCATGTTCATGTTTATTTATTTTTATTTTTAGTTTTTTACCCTTTCACCTTTAATTCCCATGACACTTTTGTTGATGTAACGTGAAAATAATTTTTTTTTAAAGTTTGAACTATTCTTATGGAAAAAGGTAAAAGTTTTTACCGTAAAATAAGTAATTAATGCTAAGGAAGTTAATTTACTTCTTTTTTTATATTTTAAAGTAGTAATCGGCGTCCGCATTATATTCTGAAAGCTGGGGTGTTATAATAACATCCTTTTGAACGCTTTAATTAACACAAGGTCCTTTTCAGAGATAACAATAAGTGTATCCGAATTGAGGTGGATGAATTTTATATAAATAACGGAATCTATTTCAGGAATACCGTCTTCTTTCTTCACAAATGACATTAGATTTCTGGTCACATTTAAGCACTTTTCCAGTGAGTCCTATTCTTTTGACAAGTCCTCGTTCTTGTTTTTCTGAGCCGGCCGGGGTTTTTGGGATTCCTTCGCCAATCATGCCAGCCAGAACAGGGTATGGAACTCTTATCCAGTAAGTTATCAGAACATTGCTAATTAGTGTCATTAACAATTTTCTCTTTATTTCTGTAAAAATTAAAAATTGTAACATAGGCCAATCTTTTACAAATCTATTCAGTTTTTCCCTGATATTATGCAAGTGAAAAATATTTCGAATATGTCAGTTTCACAACTTTTCAAAATTATGTATATACAACAAACATTTTCCTTATTAAATTTATTTTTAGACTTTGCATCAAAAAGTTAATAATTTAATAAAAAATATATAAAATAATAAAAGTTAACATATTTTGGAAAAAATCATTCTTTTCTATTTTGTGATTAGAGTATGAACTTATTTAAAATCAGACTACCTTACACGGAACTTGCATCGATAACATTATAAAAAGTTTTCCTCTAAAACTTCTAATACATATAAAATGTATCACACTGCCAACAACAATTTAATTTAATTCTAATTTTGCTACGTTTACTTATGTTATTCTACATCAAATTATATTATTCATAAAAAGAATTGTATTCCTAAATTAAGTATCTGAGAATTTCTGGAAAATTTTTGTATTTTTAAATTTTTTTGTAAATTAAACCCGGAACAAAAAAGTTTAAACACGGTATCTTTAGTTCCGTAAAATATTTTTATCCCGAACAACAGAGAATCTTTTAGCATTTATTAAAACTATTTATTTCTGCTTCCTGTTTCTGAGAATTTAACTGATTAAACAATGATAGATTTTTTTAGAGCGTTAGAGAAAGATATTAAAAACTGAAATTAAAAAATAAATGTGCTATAATTTTTGCCGATAATGTCTTGATTCTAAAATCACACTTTTATGTTCAAATAAAATCTATTTTATTTTACGTAACACACATAGTAATTAAAATTATCGTCTGTCACTTTTAAATTTACTCTTCTTTCAAAATGACTCTTATAACCAAGCTGTGATTCGGGGGATACGTGTTTTCGCTTTCTGGGGGGGGGGGGGGGAGATATTCTTAGATTGGTAAATTTTAAAAAATGTGAAATGCGTTGTATAAAACTTTCGAAGTGCAAAGTAAACAACATTATTTATGGGAAAGAGAAATTCAGTCAATCAGTTCGTCCACGGGGAAAAAGATTTCGAATAGAAAAAAGACATGAGGAAATACTTCATTCCAAAACTGAAATGAAAGTATCAGAGAAAGATTTATGATTGTTGCTGGTTTGTTTTACGAGGTGAAAATATAAGAAGGAAAAATGGGAAAAAGGCTTTAAAATCAACTCATCATATTATCAAGGGAATGCATTTACGTTCGATATTTACAGAAGGAATTTCATTCCTTTACTTAAGGTTTCCGAAAACCTTTTAAACATAGTTTTCGATTAAACTATTGATTTTTTTAAATTTTGCAAAAATTGAATCTTTTATCTTTTATCTATTGTCTATCTAGCTTATCTTGATCTAGAAAACTGTTAATTTTTTTTCTGTATTTAAATTGAGCCCGAGTTTCAGTCGTTCAAAATTACATCTATTACATTACTAACAATTGCATGTTTTAAGTTATTTTTAATTTTTTCTCAAAATGAAGTTTTTCTGATTTTTTACTATACCCAAAACCTCCTAAAACAAAAAATTATGCATGAAATGCCACGAAATTTTCTATATTTCTTTTACAAATGTTTTTGAGGGAATAGACTACACTCATGATAATTTATTAAATAGCTTTATATTTAGGCTGGTATAACTGAAGAACTTCAGACAAATTTTGAGAATTTTTCATTACATTAGTACTTTAACTTACAAATCATCTGAGATAGAGATGCGATTATAATGCGTGTAGTCTTAGTCCTAGAAAAAGTTATTATGTTTCTTATGCAATTTACGAAATGTCAATACATTGTTTTATTTTTGAGTTATCACGTTCTGGAGAAATGTCAACTTTTGACATAATTTTTATTGTTTTTCTCTTTAAAAAATTATTTCTGGGTAATTGCTAAAAGTTTTATTTATTTTTTAATGTTTTTTTAACATTTTTTTACCATTTGTTACCATGTTTTTTTAACATTTTTTTTACCATTTGTTACCATGCTTTTTTAACATTTTTTAATATTTTTTTGATAATTTTTTAAAGAAATGTCATTATAAAAATGGATAACAAGAGAAAATTTCAAAAAATTCATAAAATCACTTCCGAAGGCATGCGGGTACCATAAATAGTCAATGTGTTAACCCATTGAAGGGTGATGGGATACATTTTATTACAAATAATTTTAATCAATATTCACACCAGAAACTTTCAAATAAATTTTACTTTTCTAATTTTGGTGGAAAAAAATCTAACAAACTATTTTTTTTTCTTATTTTGAAAGAAAAAAATCGAAAATTCCAATAATAATTCAACATTACAGACACGCAATTACTTGCCCCTGGAAGCATTAAGTGCCATCAGTATAAAGCTGCAGAACAAGGCTACCTTATCATAATAACAAGGCTTGTCATTCGCCAAGTTTCCTTTGACCGCAGTACACGTGGTCAGAAACCACATGATTTTCCCGTTGGTAGCTCCATCTAATGTGAGAAACTGAAATATTTTCCATTTTTTCCTATGAATTTGTGCATGGATTATTAGCAGAAGTATGCACCAGGTGGCGTTACTTATGAGACAAAGTAATATAATAAGTTGGCAACTATAGGGACAATTTCAACAATAGATTTTCTTCTGAATGCGAGGCCTTGTTATTATGATAAGGTGGCCTTGCTACAGAAATACCTTTAAAAAACCTAATGCTGTGCATATATATATATCGATATATATTAATGAGAAATAAAACCAGAATCAGGACTATTCCAATAAAATGCACCACATGCAAATTCCCCGACACTATCTCTTAGGACTGACTTTACATAATTATCTTTAACGAGACATGGACATAAAAAAAATTTTTTTTTATATTTTCAAAATTGCACTTTAAATATTGTTCAATGATACATTATATGCATTATAACATATATAAATGACAAAAAAAAAAAAATTAAAAAAAAATTTTTTTTGAAAAAAAAATATTGAAATATGTGTAATATTTTAGATTTAGCGAGAACTTTTCAAAATGTCCCATGCGCGTTCCGTATCAATGAAAATCTCCAATATTATTTATATAAGTTTGATTTACGTATATAAATAAAAAAATTACATTGAATTTTATATATTTGAATATAAAAGTACAAAAATTATATTCTAAATATTTTTTGAAATTTCGAGCCTTCCTCCTTGTATTTTTACAATTAACTACCTATAAAATTTACAATTATTTTTATTTTCAAAAAACCATGCACAATTTTATGACATATATTATGATAAATGAATATAAAAAATTTCAAAGCATTCAAGGAAAAAATAATGCGCATGGAGCATTTTGAAAAGTTCTCGTTAAATCTAAAAAATTATAATAATTTCCCTATTTTTCTCAAAAAAAAATTACATTTTTTCTGATAAATATATGCTATAATGCATACAATATACCCTTCAATAATATTTAAAGTGCAATTTTAAAAATATATAAAAAAATGATTTTAAAGGTCCCTTGTCCCCTTAAAATAACTTGTTTTGTAAGTATTATTTCAAAGCATTAGATGTAATCTTGGACATAGTGGGCAACGAGTGCAACAAAATAAATTTATGTTGGAAATTAAAATAGAATAGGATAATTTAACTAAAAGGTTATCAGATAGAGCACATTAGAAAATAAAATTCTTACCTTCGTTTGCATATTTCTTTTACCAAAATTGTTACAAAAATATATCAATACAACAGACACGTCTTCCACTGAGATATTAATTACTATATTACGATTCCTGCACAGCACACGGGTTCACATCATTGTACTAGATTGACATAGGCAGGCTATTTTGATCTTAATAGATGACGAAAACTTAACAATAAAACCGAATTTTTGAAAAGGTGTGAGAATAGTTAATGGGTTATCTTCTAATAAGGAAGGCTCCAATATGATCATATTCCGAAAAGTTGTGATGTAAAGCAACAGCTTCTGTTGTTTAAAAATATATACCTATTTGATACTTATATCGATTGCTATTAGATTACATTAGTCTGAAAAAATTGTATTGTACCATGTTTTTTAGCTTTTCATCTAAATCGAAAAATAACCTACATTTATTATTATTATTATTATTATTATTATTATTATTACATAAGAATATTTTTGATAATCGCAGATTTCAGAGTTAAAAAATCAAAAAGTAGACAAGATCTGATACTTTAAAATAGACGTGATTGTTGTGTTTTAACTTTTAATAATTGATTGTTATGTATTTTTTGTCACAGAATCCAAAAATGACTACTTTAACCATCACATCAAAATTTTTTGCAAACAGTAAAATTCAAAAATAAAATGAAATCTCGTCGCTGATCAAAATCCTCTAAACTATTTAGCATTAAGAATCCCAATATAAGTCAAAACATCGAATAAAATATTGAATTAAATCAAAGTAAAATGAATGAAAAAGTTTCACATCTACTTTCTGCTATCAGATTTTCGCTATTTTTTAATTTTCTAATTTACGATTTGCAAGGAATCCTCACAAGAGGCTTAAAATAGAAGTTTGGATGCATAGAAAGGAATATAATGTTCGGATTTAGTTCAAAACATACATAAAAATCCATTATAAAAATTTAAAAACACAACCCTCACAAACTTCTGTTATTTCATCTAAGATTTTTCTTACATTTGTGGGCAGTAATCTGTACGAAATTTTTTGTATTATCATGTAAGATGAGTAGCAACTATCAGAAAACATAATACTTTTACATTGTCATCGGATTTTACGTTCGAATGTAAAATTTAACCTCGTTCGGATATTTGAAAGCGAACTAAAGATAGCGTAAAAATCTGAATTGTAAATTCTTTTTACTACCTAATTAAATTTTGTTACTGTTAATGCTTAAACTTAATTAAAATTAATTGCTACTTAATTAAATTTACGTACTATTTAATTTAATAAGTTTATTTTGAAATTTCATTAAATATTTATGCGTGATAATTTAAGGAAAGCCTAACTTTAAAATATAAATTCGATATAAAAGTATCTGAAATAACAACAATTTACTTTTGAAGAAAAATGTATAATTTCGTTGTGCAATCACGCATGAACTATATTTATCCCCTGAATCTCCCAATATAATAATCAGTTCATGAAATTTAGTAAAAACAGCAAATTAAACAATTTATTAATGCATCCTGATATACAGCAGTATAATATTACTGTATTTTCCATAATGTAACAGCATAAATTTTTTAATACAATAGTCAAAATTTTATTTGATAAAATAGTTTTTTATTATTGAAATTTGAATAATTAAGATGTCTTTTTAAAATTACTACAATATTCTAATCATAATATGATCATTCTATAAATGCTTAGGAAATATGTTTAAAATAATAATTATATTTTTGATTAATAATTTATAGTATTTTTTATAAGGGTCACTAGAAAAATCATGCGTCAATAACAGATTACGAAAAACTTTCCACTTTCCTTTTCTGTAAAAAACTTTCTTCTTCTTCCGAAATGTACTCAAGTGCTTTTAAGATGTCCTGTATATAATATAGAATTTATACAGAGTAAATATTAAAAAAATAAGTACATTTATAAACGCATTCCACAGTTGAAAACGCACTTCCAACAATTATCACTCATTGACAGTTTAGTGATGGTGATATTGTGGCTAAATATTATTGACTCATTAATCAGAAGGATTTTTATAAAAAATAGACTTTAATAACTTCGCAAACACAACAATAATTATTCGTGAAAACGTCACTGCGAGAATGAGAGAGCGCTTCGTTAAAAGCTAATTCCATTAATTGAGTTGCCATTTGTTGAAAGTGAAAAGTTCTCATACGCGAGAGAAAATTACAGCAGAGCTCGAAATGAGCCGCTACAGAGTATGCCCCCAGTGACGTAGTCACGATTACAAAAAAGAATAGTACTTGATACAGATACATAAGATAGGTCTTGATACATATGATGCAGTATGAGTAAATAAACATATGATGCAATATAGAACATATATATATGCAGTACATTAAGAAAAAACATAAATTGACAAGTAATTATTGTACACACATTACAAAATATATACAAAATATTTATGCAATACAAAATACAATGTATATTCAAAATATCTATACAATATAATCAGTTACGAGATGTTGAGGAAAACGAACTTTGCGACCAGATTTCATGGTAGGCTGTTTGACAGGAGGAGCATTAACGGGATCATGTTGTTTTTGAGGTTGGGAAGATGGAAAAGAATCTGATAATTGATAAGCTGGTTTGATGCGATCAATTGATACAGTACAACTTTTCCCGTTTAATTCCAAGTCAAACGTTTTATTAGATCTGGCAATCACTTTATGGACTCCTGAATAAGAGGGTGATATTGTGGCTAAATAGTATTGACTCATTAATCAGAAGGATTTTTATAAAAAATAGACTTTAATAACTTCGCAAACACAACAATAATTATTCGTGAAAACGTCACTGCGAGAATGAGAGAGCGCTTAGTTAAAAGGTAATTCCATTAATTGAGTTGCCATTCGTTGAAAGTGAAAGGTTCTCATACGCGAGAGAAAATTACAGCAGAGCTCGAGATGAGCCGCTACAACAGTATTGTAACCGAAAAACCCTGTAAATGAATGATAAATGTTACATCCACCATATTCTACGGCAAGTACGGTTCACTACAGTAAAGGATATCATCTATACTAATATTATAAAGAGGAAAGATTTGATTGTTTGTTTGTTTGAATTGAATAGGCTCCGAAACTACTCGACGGATTTGAAAAATTCTTTCACCGTTGGAAAGCTACACTATTTCCGGTGAACATAGGGTAATTTTTAATTGATTTATTCAAATATTTTTCTTAATAATTCAAAATTTCATTATTTTTCATACAGAATCAATTAAAATTTTTCCGATAAAAAATAACCATTTTTCTTTCCCGTTGCCAAGAAAATGTAATCAGGAAAAATAACAATAATAAATTAATTAATTCAATTAGTAATTATGGAACAAAACAATCTGTATAATTTTAAAATAGAAAAGAAAAATAATGAAATAGTTTACTGATAAATAAACGACTATTACATTACTGGATTACCACGTGAGGCATAAAATCGCAATTTTGTTGTAATCGTACCAACGTGATCCGTAGATGATATCTGCATCTAAATATTATTAGCAATATCATTGTTTATATAATTTGTTTACATTATTTGGCAATACTTGATCTCCCATCGACCAAAAAATTGTCGCCAAAGTATAAGGTTAAATGTTAATAATGGATGATCGTAAATGTTACATTCTTTTGACATTAAATATGTTTTACATAATTGTTACGTCGTCAACTAATTTTAATTCGATGTTTTATCTCAATTTCTATTAATATTTTAGTAATTTATTAATTCTTTGGTTATTTAAAATAAAAATTATATCCATTTGTATAATTTGGCGAAATTGATCGACGGAATAATCAAATGGTACCAATTGTTTGTTTACACTCTATCTGGATATTTAGGTTCATAGAATTAGCGTACTTATCGAGTCTCCGCCAAGTCATATACCAAGCAGTCATTAAATCTGTGTTTTAGCCTTACTATTATATCTTTTTCATCTGCAGTTATTTTACCATCACTAAAAAAGGGTACTTCTAGGTTATCCCATCGACCAATTTCGCCAAATTATACAAATCGCCAAACTATGCATGTTGACATAATTTGTATTTTAAATAACGAAAAAACAAATAATTAGTAGAATATTAATAAAAATATTAATAAAAAGTCGAAATAAAAATCACTTAATGACATTTTAAACACGCGAATCGCATTTAATGTCATTGAATGTGACATTCACGATCATCCATTATTGGCATTTAATCTTTTAGTTTGGCGATAATTTTTTGGTCGACGGGATGATCTAGAAATACCTAAAAAAGAAATATTTTGAATGTGAAGGAAAAATCATTATCATGAAAAAATACTTGCAATTAATTTATCATTCATTCTAATAAAGAAAAACGGTACTACTAGGTTATCCCGTCGACCAAAAAATTATCGCCAAACTATCAGATTAGATGCTAATAATGGATGATCGTGAATGTCGCATTCAATGACATTAAATACGATTCACGTGTTTAAAATGTCATTAAATGATTTTTATTTCGACTTTTTATTAATATTTTTTTTAATATTTTACTAATTATTTGTTTGTTTAGTGCATATTTTAGTGCATTTTTATGCTTAATTGAATGGTACTAAGCAAATTCATTTAAATCCAGTACTTGGTGAGATACTTCACATTTTCCTAATTTGGCGATGTCTTCGGCGCAAAAACCTGAAATTTTGAATCCTTATCTATCTATCTATCTATCTATATATCTATATATATGTATATATATATAGCAAGTTCAGGTAGAAGCAATTCAAGTGGAATTCAAGATAAAAAACCTACTAAAAAATTTTAATTACTTTAGTACTTTTATAATTTGTCAGTTATTTAGTCATTTTAGAGGTATTTTGTCGCCAAAATGAATTTTGAACTGACCAATGTAAGATTACATAAATCAGATAAAAATTGTGGGTATTTGATTCGATATTAAGATTGTTTATTTAAATATATTTCGTTTGATTCAAGATTATTTTAGAGAAACTGACCAGCGTAGCGGGCGGAGGCTGCTAGTTATAAATATGTTTGAAATAGTGCGACGTCATTAAACAACATTACAAACGATTTTCCCCACACAGTAATGCAAATGAATTTTTTCGAGTTTCTTTGTAAACGAATTATAAAAGCTACATACTTTATTTTCAATGCTGATTTTGCCATAGTAAACCTTAATAACATTAAACAATTTCATGATAACTCGAATATATTTAATTGAATTAGAATGCGGATAGATAGGCGATCAGATTAGCACTTTGATACGGAATTAATTGAAATATATCATTAGCTGAGAATAATAAGGTTCTAACAGACTTTTTTTTTTAAAGAAAATTATTTTTTGGCATGGGATGATTCTATTTGTATCCATGAAGGCATTCTTGCATTGAAATGATCTTACATATAATTTACTTCCAATTGCAATAGAAAATAATTTAGTTCTATCATAAATTGTCGAAAGTAGCCGGGATCTTATGCCAGTTTTTTTAACGGCTATTATAACGTTATTATTATCAGGTGAGAATATATCTATGATACAGGCCAATAATTGTCTTCTTGATTCTAATTGTATCCATGAAGACATTCTTGCATTGAAATGATCTTAGATATAATTTACTTCCAATTGCAATAGAAAATAATTTAGTTCAATCATAAATTGTCGAAAGTATCAGGAATCTTATGCCAGTTTCTTTAACGGCTATTATAACGTTATTATTATCAGGTGAGAATATATCTATGATACAGACCAATAATTTTCTTCTTGTAAGTTTTGAATCAGATATATTCTAAACCGATGTCTCATTCTATGTTCCTCTCACTGTTATCAATTTTTCATCTTAGAAAATTTCTGTTGATCTAGCTATTGCAATCAAATCTTATAGAATGAAAATGCCAGATTGCATCCAGAGATACACGTGCGACTAATGCAGTGTTAATCAACCTCTGTTGTTCCGTTTCAATTTTGTAAGAGCTGACAAGGAAAAAGATTCCGTTCAAACGGTATTTGGAGGTTAGATGGTGCAGTTACTGTAATTTGGACCTATTCTAATACAATATCCGTCGAATGATAGTAAACCGATTATCAAGACACTTCGCATGTATATCCGATCTCTATTTCCTATGCTTTGCTGTCAGGTAAATGGGTCGCTTTTCTTGAAGGAATGCCTACATCATTCTGTACGATTACTCAGTTTCTATGAAACATCTGTGTGGCAAGCTTCATCTTTTCATTGACATAAATTGATCTTTAGCTTGTCTTTTTTAGTCTTTTCGTTATGCGAAACTTTCTCAGTGGATTAATTCACTGTTCGCATAAAATAGCTTAATTAACAGTGCTTGATTTATTAATGATAGTATGCTAAGAAAGAATAAGTAATATTAAATAGCACAGATGAATGTATACAAAAGATCTATACAACTGTTTCAGAGCCTTTAAAGCTCCTTCATCAGTGTGAAATTAAAAATCAAAGGCTGAAACATAGCGTGAACCAGTGAGATGCCCCTCGCAGCTTGACCGTCAAAGACGAAAAAGCAGTGAGCATCGCAAAACAGCAGTGAAGTCAAACTTTCACGCGCTTGCTGGGAGAACAATTTGAAATGTTGAGCCATTCTGGAAATGAAAGAATGGAAGGGGGATGAACAAGAGCATAAATAAATGGAAGCCACAATTTTAAAATTTGGTGGTGAGCTATTCTCGATGAGATAAGCAGAAAGAAAAAAATAAGGAAGGGGATGGAAGGAAGCAGAGCGAAAGAAGAAATCGGAGCCACAATTTTGCAAAAAAGCATACTGGATTAATTTTTACAAAATTGTGGCTCCCATTCTTTAACTCGCTATCTCTCCTTCTCTCCCGTCCTTTTTTTCTCCTTTCTGCATAAGGTCATCCAGAATGGCTCAGCATTTCTAATTCGTCTCATCTGTTTGACTGCACTGTTTTTTTTTTTTACAATGCTTACCACTTTTTTGCCTTTGTCGGTTCAACTATGACGCGCGTCTGATTGATTTCTATGTTTTAGTCTTTAGTTTTTAATTTCCCACTAATAATGGAGCCCCGAAACAAGAGTAATCATCTTTTGTATATATTCATTCCTACTATCTAACGTTGTTCATTCTTTCTTAATACATTGACACAAAGTACGATCCGCCTACCTTTTAAATACGTCATAAACCGAATGAAAAATAAAGTGCAGCCATTTGTTTGTTAATGACCAGATCGAATATTTTATTTTATATCTTTCCTAAATAGTGCGTTCTATCGGTGAGAATGAACTACTTTTTTTTAAACCAAAATGTTCTCTACCTCTGATTTCAATCCTTAAAACTGCATTTTTTACAGCGCGTGATCCTTTTAAATTAACTTTTAAATTTTACTCAAATTTTCACGCACCTTATATTTGATTACAATATTTTTTTAAATAAAATAAATACATAACTATCTGTTTTTCAACTTTTAAAAATATTTCTTTTCAATTTGTGTTTAAATCATACATATTGTTAAATAATAAACTTACTATATGATATAAATGATAGCTACACCTTTACAAGATAAATAGCGTCGTAAATATTCCAAAGTAATGAATTTGAAAGATAACATATCGACAAACAATTTGTTTGATTTACATACATCTTGGGGAAAACTAATGCTTAAATTGATTTAAAGGACACTTTTGTACAAACTTCGAATTAGCTTGGGAGTCACTGCTTAAACATGATGAATATAAGAAAAAAGTTTCTAGAAGAAAGTGTTGTAATTTATATTGTTAGGTGTATAATAAAGTGTAAAACTTCTTAGAAACTATTGGAAAATTAATTCGGATCGATGCCTTCTGCTTATTTGATTATGGATCAATATTTATTGTTTAATAGTTAATAAAGTAAAACTGAAAAATAAACGCATGGTGATATTTTTTTTCTTATAGTTGGATAATTGCTCAAAAAAATAAAACATATTTTGTATGTTTACACATATTTAGTTTTAACATAGAGAATATAAAACAGTATCGAAATGCTTGATTAAATGTGAGTCATTTTATCAGAATTAAAGATTGATACCGGGGCGTGCTTCATATGATTTTTTTTCATTTTTTGTTTTATAAATATACTTGTACTAATATATTAATAATGTCATCGTCAATTAAAAATTTTTAATTTATTATAGTGTTTAAAAATCTTTTCAAACGATTTAGTTACAAATAAATAAATAAACAGTTGAAAATTTATTCTTTTATTTGTAATCAAATCGTTAGACAAAACGCTATAAAACTGTTCTTTTTAATGATTTTAAAATAAATTTTATATATTCTTTATCGGTGCAATCACAGCACAAAATTTAAAAATACTACACAGGTTGCGCCAAGAGTTCATTGCTGATAAAAAAACATTTAGAAAAAAACAAATGGTGATAAAAAAAAAGCTGAACTTTCAAGGAATGAGATGAAGGAAATAATAATATTTCTATAATATTATTATTTCCTTTAATATATAATAATTATTATTAACTAATAATTATTTCTATAATATTATTTCCCTTAATATTATAATTTCTATAAATAATAGTATTTCTTTAAGGGCACATGGAACATGAAATAGTTCAAATTTTTGAGTTTTTAACTAACGGCCTAAAATTAGAGCAAAAACTTTATGCTGTTAAATGATTATGGACACAAAAAATTCTGGTGCTAGCAGGGTTTTTTTTTTTTTTTTTTTTTTTTTTTCTTTAAGTATTTTTTCTAGGCACTTCTGGTGTGTATATATCTTTTTGGCTTTTTTTTCGAAATGTGTTTTTTTATGATTTGGTACATTTTTCGAAATTATTTTTTTTTTTAAATAAACTGTTAAAATTTTCCAAAACTGTGTAGCTAATTTGTTGCTTCAAGAAAATCTAACATTATAAGTCTAACGGAAATTAAATTTTATATAATGAAAAATATGTTCATTAAATTTTTAGAATTTTCAAAGTTTTTAGTAAAATATTTTTAATTTTAGTTTTTAAAACCAAAATGAAAGTTATTTTTTATTACTCTTAAGTAGTATGTTTTCTAAAACCACAAAATTTTTAAGGTGTTACATTCAACAGTGTTTTTAAAAAAATGTACCGAACACAAATAAATATAAAAAAATGTGTAAAAAGTTAATTAGTTCTTGAAAGCTAATTTATGCAGGAAATTAATTTATTTTTATTCATATATAAGCTATAACGCGTATATTTACTGCAAAAAAATCACTTTTATCTTTTTTTTTTTTTAAGTAAAATACATTATGTTAAATATTTCGCAAAAACTGCTTTATTTTACTTGTCGAGATGTTCCATGTGCCCTCAATAACAATAAAATGTTTTATTTTAAACTATACCGCGAAGAAAAATTTTCACATTACTTTTCCTTGCTTATTCACTGTTCATTTAAGGAATAAAATTACTTTGGTACCTTCAAATTAAAAAAAAAAAATTGTAATAAAAAAAAAAAGAATTTCTTTAGAAAAATTAATTTGTAGAAAAATATTATCCGTAATATAAAGTGAAAGATGCATTTCATTTTAGTTAATTCATTAAATAAGCCGGAATTTGCCAATGAAGCGTAGCAAAGGAAGTGCGCTCGTATTTTAAAGTTTTAAAAACATTCATGTCTTCGTGTATTAGTATAGAGCAGGCCTGTCTAACCTTTCAGTATAAGGGGCGCATCTTGGCTCTTGGCACTCAATGAAGGGCGCCATTATTTTCGTAACTAAAAACATGTGGCAATATTATCGCATAGTATTAGTATACACGCACATCTTAACATGATGCAAACAAATCGTACAGCGGTAAACAAAAGAACTGCACAGTTCTGGAACTACATGTATTAAATTTCAAATTATACATTTTTTTATGAGAAGTCTATATCAAAAATGTTTGTACGGTAAGGCGCCAGGAACTTTAATTGCTTCAATAATAACACCAAAAAACAAATGATTAAACGTGAAAATAAGAGGTGTTGCTAGGTTTCTTTTTGGATGTAAAAATACAGTTTGTTTCATTTTCAAAGCATGATTAGTTTTATGAAAAGTACAAAAAGAGACAAGCATGATAGTTACCAAACCTTGTGGTTGGTTTCAGAGGGAAAGTCTGGAAATGCTTTCATAGATAGAAATCATTCTGCGCTGTTTATTATTTTTTAGAAAATTTATATTAACAAAATAAATTTGAAAAAACAAAAAAAATAACCTTCTGAAATTTCAAAAGTCAAGAAAGGAAAATTAAGGCCTCTTATCCATCTTATAAAATAGCCAATGAGTCAGTGTGACAACAGTAAAAAGAAAAAAGCTAAGCTTTCATGCACGTACCCACACAACACAGATTCGTCCAATTTACGCGTAAAGTATGTAAATTGGACCAAAGGACGTGCCCAATTCAAGTCTAAAAGTTCTCCGGACTTCGTCAATATTTCGTCAAAATTACGTCCAAATGTCACCCCTCTTTACGTAAAAACTACGTCTTTGGGGCCGCAAAATGAGCATAGAATGAACATAAAATTTACGTAAACTGGACGTCCAAAACTTGTTCTTATTACGTCCAGACTTCAAAATTACGTCCAAATGTCACCCCTCTTTGAGTTAAAAGAAAGTATTTTGGGCTGCAAAATGAGCATAAAATGAAAATAAAATTTACGTAAATTGGACGTCCAAAATTTGTTCTTATTACGTCGAAAATTACGTACATACTATGAACAAAATCTGTTCATATTACATCTAGAATTTATTCTTAATGCATCCAAAAACACGTACTTTAAACCAAAACGAGACGAATATGCACTGTTAAAACTAATGGTGACACATTGCACCTTTTAAGGGTGAAAGGCTTGTCTCACTGGTGACACCCCTAGAGGAGCTAAAATGGCACCCTTAACTAGGGTGAAAGGATGGCACCCCTAATCCAGGGTGTTTCAGGGGGTGAAAGGACGGCACCTCAGGGAAGAATAACGGCACCCCTTATCCACAGTGTTCAATAGGGTGAAAAGATGGCACCACAGGGAAGAATAATGACACCCCTTATCCAGGGTGCCCTAGAAGGTGAAAGGATGGCATCTCAGGGGAGGGTAATGGCACCCCTTAACCAGGGTGCCCCAGGGGGTGAAAAGATGGCGCCTCAGGGGAGAATAATGGCACCCCTCATCCAAGATACCTTAAGGGGTGAAAGAATGGCATCTCAGGGGAGAATAATGATACCACTTATCCAGGGTTCCCCAGAGGGTGAACGGATGACACACATAATCCAGTGTGCCCTGTGGCATCCTACAAGAAATAGCACTCACAATCTATGGCCCACAGTTGCAATCCCCCTCCCTCCACCCCGCTTGTCAAGAAACTGTATTGGTTTGAATCATGAAATACAAAGTGTTTACCCATTTTTAAATTGAATTCTGCAGAGAAAATTATCATGATCAGTCAATATTTTGAGTCTTTTTTTTTTTCTTTTAGATTGATGGAATATTATATTTTTAAACTCATTGTCAGGTGTTCAAAGAAAAATTGTAGCATATTTTTGTAACTCAGAGAGGGATAATATGAACTACAAAAATAATCATAGAAAGGTAGAGAATTCAAATTGTACTTTCATTTACATGGAGAGTATTTTAAGAAAAATTCAAAATTTTTAACTTTTATACAGTCTTTGCATTTCAAAATCACCAATCATAAGTCATCACTATTGCATTGTTAGTCATACCCAAAAGGTTTTGTTAGAATAAATCGCAAAATTTACACAACCTCTACACCTATTTTCTGCCTCTAAAAATCACTGAGTTAGAGTCAAATATTGTGACTTTGTCGTGCAATTTGAAGCCTGATTTTCAATTTTATGTTTTGAATTTCTTGTAAAATGAAATAAATCATGATTTTTGACTGTCTCTAACTCGGATGTTTGGATCAAACTTTTTGGGTATGTTTAAGAAAGGGCCAGTAACTATTTTTGTGATTGGGCATTTTTAGATGAAGGAACATTATAAAAATTTGATGCTTTTTGACTCTAAAATAAGAGAAAGTACAAATTGAATTATCTATCTTCATATGATTATTTTTATAATTTTCTTATAGTTTCAGAAGTAATCCGTAACCATCTTTTTTGACACATAGTATATTGCTTGACATGTATTTTCATTATTTTATATACAGGGCAACTGAAAAGTATGGGGACACGGAAAAATGCTATATCCTGTAAAATATATGCCATATTTTAATAAAAAAAAGAAAAGAAATGACAATATTTTAACAAATTGTTCACTGACTTGATATTTATTTTTTACACAAGTTTGAAAACTAAAGATCATAGAATTGACAGTCCGCTGCAGATAATTCTGATTTAAATCATTCTATGCCTTGATAATTTCGCATCACATACAATACAAACTGGGGATTTTCTATTTCTAACTTTTCTACAGATGTCAAGTGAGTTAAGATCTGATTGTTCGAAGGCAATACACCTGTTATTAAATATCCACGCAGATGGGCGATGAAGGTCAATGTTGTTTTTGCTCCATGTGAAGGCCCCATTGCTGGTGGATGTTCCATTAAAATTATTTTGCTTCCATGAGGCCAACACTTCGTTGAACATATTAATTGCTGATCATTTTGACGGTTGTGAACTTTTCGGAGGATTAAGATTTTCATATAATAGAAGAAATGCTACAAAATTTTTAAATAAGCATGTCTCAGATTTTAGTTGTGAAATGTCAAACAACGCACCAATATTTTTTTCAGAAACCCTGCTGTATCTAATAAAAAAATGTAAAACACAAATTAGAAAAGAATATGTAATAAATGCTGTGTAAATTTTAAATTAGTAAGAATATTTCATATTCTTTAAAATTCTTCCAGAAAGTTAGCCATCAAGCTATGAAATAAATTGCAGAAAATAAGTTCATTTTATAGTTGTGGTAAAATCACAGATGAAACTAAATAAAAAAAAAAAAAAAAAAAAAAAAAAAAAAAAAAAAACATTTTTATAATATATGTAGTACTTACCTTTATAGTGAACTTACGCAAATTCATATTCTATAGCATATTTCCACACAGGATTAGAAATTAAGAACTGTATGTAAAGTGTCAAAATAATGCCTACAAATTTTTTTCGATGTGCCAACTGCATTTCATATTTTCTTATTTCTTTTCACTACCATGATAATAGTAATAATATTGCATTGCATATTTAATTTTAATGTATTGAAGGGAAGTGGAGAGGAAACTTTATATATTAAACACTTTTTCTTACTAAACACAATAAAAACTGACTTTGCATAAGTAAGAAACCTGATTAAACTACAATATTTGGATTCTGGAAAAACTTATTCTTTTTATTAAGCTAATATGCATACAAAACAGATAATCAAGCAAATATGTAAACAGAAAGAAAATATGAGCTTTAGATATAACTAGGGATAAGCTAATTTTTAAAATATCAGAGACTAACAGTACATCAGAAAATAAAAAAGTTAGCAAATAAATGAATTTTTGATTGTCAATTATGGTGTGGCATTTAAAACATTTCCGACTCACACATATTTTTTTTTGTTTGTTTGAGGAAGGGAGTACAAAAATTTTAAAACAATTTTAATTCAGTTTCTTATTTTAGGAACATATAAGGATGCAGAAATATCTCATAATAAAAGAAAATCTTGTTTACAGGGGTGTAATATCCAAGGACCAGTTTTATCAGTCATTGGTTAAAGTGAAGTTAACTTAGAGGTTATTGACAGGTTCAAAATTCTTAAGACACGTGCTGATGTCCTGGTGCAGAGGGGGGGAGGGGTGTATGCTAAAATACAAATGAAAGCATTTGCTAAACAAAAATTAAAGTTAAAGAAAGCTAGCTATCAAGATTTGACGACTAGGAATTATTTTTCTATAATTTAGTTTCATTTGATGACAAACGACTGGTGATTTCTAGTCCTGTATCCACATCAAAATACTTTCTGCCAAATTGTTTTTGTGTTTTGACCTATTGCATCTGAAATTTTAATCCAAAGAGTAATTATAATGAAAGGAATAAAACACTGAATTAAAAAAACAACCTTTTAGTTCAAATAATATTTTTATTGTAAACACCAAGAATGTATTAATTATTATTAAACAAAGACGTGACACTATGTGGAACTGATGCTACTAAGAAAGTTTTGAAGACATAAGTATCTAATAAAAATGATAAAAATTTAAATTGGCTTTTGCTATAGTTAACGTTAAACAACCAAAATAATGCATACCACAAAGTAACTAAGCTTATAAAATTATCAGTTTTTGTAAATAACTGTTTATATAAAATTAATAGATAGCATGAGTAATTTAACAAGTTGCTTGAGTTGTGGAGCACAATAACAAGTTGAAACTCAGAAATTTCTGCATCTTCTTCATGATAAAGAGTCGGAAACTTTTCTTGTATCAAACATGGTAATGTAAGTACTGTAAATGTAAGTTCACTATCTGAAATAATAATAACACATTAAGGAAAACACACAACAAGACAGTCCAATTAAAATGTATCATCAAAGTACAGCAAAAATGGTAGATGAACAAAAAAAGAATGAATAAAATTTAAATAAAATTTAAATTATAGCTCACAAGGCTATCAAAGCCTGGCAGCTAATGTGCCCGCAGGTTCTGTATGTAACGTGATAACTCTTTATATAAATATCAGATTTGGTTCAAATTTTATTTGTAGGTTCATTTTGATAAGGTTCTTCACTGATTAGCATTGGAGGTTCATTGGTTAAATATGAAGGGGGGAGAAGAGAGTGCTACCCCCCCTTAATTTATATAAATATGCAGAAATCATGCAGAATTATCAAATTTTCTTCAATTTAAATGTTTTTGTTAAAATTTTGTTTTTCTTCAATTTAAATGTTTTTTCTTATTTTAAATGTTTTTGTTATTATACAACGTCTTAGAAGCAGAATGTTTTTATAATATAAATTCTTATATTTTTATGTAGAATATATATTATTAGTATTACGATTTAGTTATTAGTGGACGTAATCAAGACTTATTTAGTGTTATTTTTCACATTCAATGCCATCAGTTTAACTGGGCACTTTCATCTTTATTGCCTATTTTCGGACAGCAGGAGAAAATTACATGAGTAACTCATACTTATCATTCAGATATTCTTTTCCTGTGTTATCATTAAGAGTTACAAACTATTTACATTATTAACCATATTTTCAAAACATATTTTGCAACAAAGTGTCTATTCCAGATTAGCAACGAATTTCTCTAACATGTCCAGGTATTTCATACCAGTAATAATAATTTTAAAAAAAAGGAATTTTATTCAAATTTATTAGTACGCCCCTATTATGTATCCTATGCCACTAATCAATGAATATATGGACACAACCCCTCGTGTTTTTCCTTCCTTTTGGGAATAACTAATTTTCAACGTATTCTATTGACAATTATTTTCAAAATTTTCAAGATGTGATTTTGCGACTTTCACAAAAGTTGCTCTATACATTTGGCTAACATAATATGCAAATGAAATTTTGATATCTTTGACGCATGCGCAGTGAAAAATTATTTAGTAAACCTACTCAATATTTGAACAATTTTTATTATTTTTTAATTCTGATTACAGGGTATTATGTGCAATGTTGTTTGTCGCATTTCCTGAAAAGAATGTTACTTTATATTAAGAACTCTTCAAATTATAAGCAAAAATCTTGGGTAAATTTGAGACTGTTTTTCGGATTAGTAGAAAACCTTAATTCTTCTACGACTGTACATGCTATCGACATAAAAATGAACATAGTTTATTACAATAAGCCACTTAATCATAATCTACAGTTTGAGCGCTTTTGCTACATTAGTTTTGACAGGGTTATCCAAAAGATATCCAAAAGGCATTCATTCTTTTTTAATTTGTTGACTCTCCCCTATTGGAGTTTCGGAATAAAACCTTCAGGGAAATATATGACTTGTACTATACTACCTGACCATTGAGTATCGTCCACTTGCGATTTTAGACATTTTGTTGAATATCTAGAAAAATACATGAGGAATTATCCTGAAACTCTCAGTGTATAAACATAATAGGACAGGTCATATATATCCGTAAAGATTTTTTCCAGAAACCTTACAGGAGACCGTCAACAAATTAAAAAAGAATGAATATCTTTCGGATAACCCTGTCAAAACAAACGCAGCAGAAGCGCTCAAACTGTAGATTGTGATTAAGTGGCTTATTGTTATAAACTGTCTTCATTTTTATGTCGATAGCCTGTATACTCGTAGAGAAATTAAGGTTTTTATAAAAATAGTCCCAAAATTTTCCAAGATTTTTGCTTATAATTTGCAGAGTTCTTAATATAAAATAATAATATTTTCTGAAAATCTGACAAACAACATTGCACATAATACCCTGTAATCAGAATTAAAAAATAATAAAAATTGTATGAAAAATGAGTAGGTTTACTAAATAATTTTTCACTATGCATGCGTCAACGATATAAAAATTTCATTTGCATATTATGTTGGTCCAGTGGCGAAGAGGTTCTGACCTCAAACTGGTAGACGGTAGGTGCTGGGTTCGAACCCAATCGCGACCGTCGGCCTAACTGTTCGGAGTTTTCTGTGGTTTTCTTCGAACCTTGCGTAAATACGGGTTAGGTTCCCTTAGAAAGATCCCCACGGAGGGCACCTCACCCCTTAGGGCCACATATTATGTTGGCTAAATGTATAGAGCAACTTTTGTGAAAGTCTCAAAACCATAGCTTGAAAATTCTAAAAATAATGGTCAATATAATAAGTTGAAAATCCGTTGTTCCCAAAATGAAGCAAAAAAAAAAAAAAGAAGGATTTTATCCAAATGTAGTAGTAAGTTCCGTATTGTGTATTCTATATTGACAATAATCAATGAATATATGGATACAACCGCACTTGTTTTTGCTTCATTTTGGAAATAACGGATTTTTAAGTGATTCTATTGACGATTATTTTCAGAATTTTCAAGCTATGATTTTGCAACTTTCACAAAAGTTGCTTTATATATTTAGCTAACATAATATTCAAATGAAATTTTGATATCATTGACGCATGCGCAGCAAAAAAATATTTAGTAAACCTAATCATTTTTCATACAATTTTTATTATTTTTTAATTCTGATTACAGGATTTTATGTGCAATGTTGTTTGTCACATTTTCAGAAAATATTATTATTTTATATTAAGAACGCTGCAAATTATAAGGAAAAATCTTGGAAAAATTGGGGAGTATTTTTATAAAAACCTTGATTTCTCTACGAGTATACATGTTATCCACATAAAAATGGACACACTTTATAACAATAAGCCACTTAATCACAATCTATAGTTTGAGCGCTTTTGATGCATCAGTTTTGACAGAGTTACATTCATACTTTGTTTAATTTGTTGGCGGTGCCCTATAAAGTTTCTGGAAAAAATCTTCACGGAAATATATGACCTGTACTATATTGTTTATACACTGATAGTTCCAGGATAATTCCTCATGTGTTTTTTTAGATATTTTGCAAAATGTCTAAAATCGCAAGTGGACGATAATCAATGGCCAGGTAGTGTATTATATTTATACACTAAGATTATCAGGATAATTCCTCATACATTTTTCTAGATATTTAACAAAATGTCTAAAATCGCAAGTGGACGGTCATCTCTGGCCATATAATGTATATCAGGAGCTTTAGGGAACTGGCTAATTCTTTATTTCCCCTTTTGCTATATGGGGGAAAGTCGGGTGGAATGGGACAGTAGGTTTTTCTTTTTGTGCATTATTCTAAATATTTCATCGATCGCAAACAAGATGAAGCAATGGTTATCCATTCTTCAGTTTACAAAAAAATATTGTTATGCATAGACTTGCAAATGTATGAAAGAAAAAAATATTTCAAAAATCCAATGTAAATTTGATTTATTTGCTTTCAATATATTAAAGGCTTGTTTATGTATAAATGTAATAGTTTTCCTATTTATGGAACACTATACTGTATATTATCCATAATTTAAACTAAGCCTAAAGCAGCATTTTTGTTTGAACAAGAAGTTTAACACAAATAAGAAAGTGGCCAGGAATGGGACGCGCCCAGTTCCTTTTTAAAATTAATAATAATGCGAATTGCTAACATGCAAATATTTTTAGAGGATAATATATTAATTATAACATTGATAATATATATATTCATACTTCAAAATGTAAATAAATTGGTGATTATTTAAGGCGCAACGCTAGGCACAGAAAAAGACCCGTATGATAATGCAAAGTCTATGAGGGTGTTCTTTTCAAATATTTCGCCCAAATTTTAATATTTTTACGTGACTGTTTTGCACAAGATTGCTGAGGGAAATCCGCAACCGGCGTTGTTTTTATTTTTCAGTTTTGGTTTCAGATTTTTTTTTTTTTTTTAATTACTTCAACTTACGAAATCGGTTTAAACTGGTTCTGAACCTCCAAAAAATATAAAAGCAAAATCGAAAAAAAATAAAAACTAGGCCGGTTATGGATCATCTTCAGCTGTCTTGTTAAAAAAAAATCATGTAAAAATATTAAAATTTGAGTTAGGTATTTGAAAATAACGCTTCTATAGACTTTTACATCATCATCCGGGTATCTTTCTGTGCCTAATGTGGGGCCTTAATGACACCTATGACAGAGAATCTTGAATTTTCATTCCAGTCATGAAGATACTGGAATTTTATACTGTGGCATATACATTATCAACTTGCAACCTTTGATTATTTATCTTACCGACACTATAGGTTATTTTGTGCCTTATAGCATTTTTTATTATTGCTGTCCCATAACTCTTAATGAGGAGGTATGAGACACATTTTGAAACTTACGTTCTCTTTAAAATAAAATAGTATTTGCACGTTATGTTTCTATATTGTTCAGGGGGATTAAAAAGTGTTCTACCTTGCATCCTATAAATTGAAATTTTTCTTTTTGTATATAAAAAAAATCTTACTTTTGTAAAAAAAGTCCCACACCACACCACTTTCCCCTATATAGATATTATATATTAATACACCATTTACATGAAAATAGAATTTTTATCATTAGTATTAAAATACAATTTAAGGGCTAACAGTTTATTGTATATACTTAGGTTTTTACCACCTTCTCCCCAGGTTTTTACCGGTAAAAAGCCAACCCTGTGTATTGGTCTTGTTTCAGAACGGGTGGAATAAAAGATTTTTAAAAATTATATCATTAGAAAAATGTCTAAGATTTATAAATGACAGTGCAAAAATAGCCTTTAAAATACGAGATCTTCATCACCTGCGGAAAAATTTCACATTTGTGTAAAATTACGATATAAGTTTTTATTCATTGTTATATTTTTTGAGCACACACTATTTCTGTAAACTATTCTGAAAGTTCAGTGGAGTAAATACAGATTGTTTTCCTTTTATAATTTGAATGTTCATGACTAAAAATTTGTCGTATCGGATGATGTTGATGATTGAGAAAAGGGGGGGGGGGGGGTACTGATTACGGTCTAATTAAACTTAAATTACTATTATTGAAAAAAATATTTTATTTTATTTAACCATAAAATTCTGCTACTAAATAAGGTTTAATGCGAAAAAATACTTTCGAAAAAAAATGGGTGTAAATCTGCATAGCCGGTAATCAGATCATAAGGTATATTCATTTCATTCCCTAACATTTTCTCACCTTTTTGAAAGAAAATGAAACCAAAAGTATGAAAATATGAAGAATTGGGAGTAAGAAAACATAATGGTAAACCAAAGATACCGCTAAATTCGAGTTTTTAGGCATTTCCCACCAATGTATGACTTGGCTGACTAATAACGTTTTAATATGCAAATCGAGGTTTTATCCGTGATTTTTTTTTTAAAGAGGCTAAATGACTGTCCGTGCTACCACCCCCCACCGATCTAATCTTATTATGAAGATTATTTTGGAAATAATGGTGGTTAATAAGGAAAATATTAATAATGAAAACCCTGTAAATAAGTTTTGATTACTTTAAGATTTGCAAGTATTCAATTGTCTTAAATGAAAAAGTTATCCCCCCCTCTCAAATAAAGACAAATCAGGTATACTGAAACAATATTAGAGAAGTTACGCGAGGCTGCAATATGGTGTGAATTAGCCTTTACTGGAGGGGTTCGGATAGCATCTATCCGACAATATATGCAAAGCCGGCCAGATGCTGTCCGAGATCCCGTGTAAAGGTGAAAATTAAAATTTCGCGAATAAAATTAATTGCTTTTAACTGTATATAGACGCAAAAACATATTTTAACCTTAACTGCTCTGACAAAAACTGTTACATAACTACTGTGACCTGTCTGTCAGACCATTTAATCTGAAGATGAATAAAATGTTTCATTAATTCTCAGAATACTATTTATGTATTAAACTTTATGTACAAGAATATTATAAATCAAATTCAGCTATTCAAAAGTATTTAGAGGTAGTAATAAGACTCCAAACTAAAAAAAAATGACCAGTATCTATAGTTAAACTAAAAATTACAAGTTAAACTGTGAAACTTGAAAAACACATGGTGTCTGAGACCACTAACAGCAGTTAAGGGTTAAATCTAAACAGTTGAGTTTAAACGCAAGGTAAAATGGTCATAGAATATTCCGATTGCAACAAGATTCGTCTATAATAACTGATTTGTAATGAAAAATTATGTAAATATTTTTACAATCTTTCATTTCGCTCTTTTTAATTGTGCGTCCTTAGGATTCCCGTGCCTAGAGCAGTTTGCTCCAATTGCTCCTAAGGCCACGATAAATAGCTAAGGCCTTAGCTAAGGCCTCGATAAATCATTTAAAAATATTGACATGTAAACGAGAAATTGTAAAATAACTGCCTCATAGGTTTAATATTAGCAAGCGGGTATTTTGGTGAGAGTGTAGCTTGTAGCTTCACATAATAAACTTATCAAACAATCATACTAACAAAAAAATCTAATTTACTTTTTTCGTATGACATTACATATAGGGATGTACGATAAATTAACGTAACAATAAAATACAATTAAATAAAATTAAATCTTACCTTTAATCAGTCTTCACTGGTCGCGCAAATCGCATCATTAAGTTCTCATTGTTGTTTTATTGTAGCTCAGTGGTTAGTCCTCAATTAATACAGCCAATTTACACACCGCCATGTTTTGCTTTGCTCACACCCGTAAACTTTACTTGCCGACACCGAAAGCAGGAAGGCACACGTCATAGCGCATGCGCAAGTTGCCTGTCACCCGATGAGGTGGTACATTGCTACCAATACGAAGTGCATGGCACCTTATTTAGCTCCCATCATCCAGGAACAGATCTGTCGTCACCCCAACCACATATTCAAGCTCCTATGACACCCTAGGGTTCCAAATGGCACCGCCTTTTCACCTCCGGGTCCCAAATGGCACCGGTTTGTCACCTTTATTTTTAACAGTGTGTGTTATCTCCCATTAAAAAAAAAAAAAAGATGACATCATATTAAAAAGCAAATAAAGTAAGTCAAACATTTTAATTATTTAAAATAGCTAAAAAAAAATCCATTTTTTCCATTTCATATTAGAAAAAAAAATGCCAATGTGAATATATATATATATACATACATAAATATATAAAATATATATATTTATGTTTATATATATATATTTACATTGGCATTGACAAGAAAATTTTGTTAATATTTTAGTTATCGAAAACGGTTGATTATGATGATGATGATGACATATATACATATATATATATATATATATATATATTCCCATCCATTAATTTTAGATAAATAAGACAATTTTTTAATTCAATAACATAAGTTTTTTTTTTAAATAATAACAAATTATTTAAAGGATAGTAAATTCTTTTGTGGTTTTTAAAAGCATTGATATTAAAAAATATAGCTAATAAAACTTATTTTTAGCTTTTTAAAACTTTCAATTCAGTAAGATCTTTAAAGAAACTACTTTAGTTACTGCCTTTCATCTCTCCACAAAATGGGAAATAAAAAATACAAGATACCTACCAGCGTACCAGTTTTTGTTCTGTGCATTTCTAGATATCTATGCATTTTTGCTCTTTCTCACATTTTTATTTTATATGCGGTCAATCAGGGTGACATTGCTCCACTTTTACGAAACTTTGATCCATTCTGCCATACATATATGTATCTTCAAAGGGGAGGACACAGGTGAAAAAGTTTATTTTTCTCTTACTTCTTAAGTATTAAAAAGAACTTGTTTCCATCTATTAAGAAAATTAAGTATCATAATTACACGATATAAAGAATAACTAAAAAATTGAAAAATATGCATGATTAAGTTTTCAAAATATGTTTCTGGTTTTTAATGTACAACAGAAAGCCAACAGCATGCCAAACACAGGTTTAAGAAAAGATCTCTAATAAAATATTAAGGAATTTAAAAAAAGATTATTTTATAATGGAATTTTATTTCTAAAATGTTTAATAACTGGAAATCTTCAAAAAGGCGCCAAGAAAACCTTCAAAGAACGCCATGGCGCCCGCGGGTGCTGCGTTGGACAGCCCTGGTATAAAGTAACTTTAGATACAGTATAGTATCCGAAATTTTTTGTACGTCCCTGTAAATACGGTTTGTTTCCTGGAATACAGGAAGTAACTTGTAGTAAATCTCAGCAACGTATACCAATTTCATAAAATGTGAAATAGTTTATTTAAAATGCGTCTCGAACAGTGTTTTTACCTATATTATTACGTAATAGAATATTTTAGTGTGGCATTGTAAATTGAATAAAAAATATTATTTGCCCCACAGATTGTATATAATATATATTTTAGTATATACTTCATAGATACATGTCAATTTTATTATGTTCGAAAGAGTCTACCATCATTAAAATGCACTTGAAACTATTTTTTCCCATTGGCCGTGATGTAACGGAATATTTTTGATTGTCCCCGTAATTAAACTGCGCATCTGATCTTCAAAAAACTTGAAAATTATGCAACAATTATACCTTTCGAATTTCAAATGATATGGTTTAGAAGATTTGCGTCGTTATGCTGATGACAGACGACGACTATAGACTCCACGTAATTATGTAATTACGAACTTACCTAAAAATGGAGGTATGGCAGCTGATCGGTAGTAGCAATTCGAAACAAGAGAATCCAATGGTGGATGTAATCATTAAAAACTTAACCTAGAATAATTGGAAGAAACAAAACAATTTATATTCTAAAATCTCATAAAATGTGCAAACATTTTTAAAAAGTCTATCCATTTTGAAAAAAAAAATGGTATCAATTTAAATTAAAAATAGAGAAACTAGCTTGGCCTTTTGCTCGACGCTAATGTTCTTGCCTCCTGATCATGATAACCATGGTTCAAATCCCACTGGCGCCATCTAATCACTTTCCTCATTCGCGACCCGTACAAGCACGCAACTTCAACAACATTCAACTGCAATCATCCCATTTCATAACCGTAACCAACAGATGGCAGTACTAAAATAAAATCCCTCCTTTTATCCAAAGACTGTGAAACGCTCACAGCACAAAGCCTGTCACGCCACGCATCGCACATGCGGTTTTTTTTTTTTTTTTTTTTTTTTTTTTTTTTTTTTTTGTTAGACGTTAAGGGTCTCGCCTCCTGATCTTGTGATCCATGGTTAAAATCTTTCAAGTCCAATCTACTCACTGTCTTCAACCCATACAAATTAATACAAATTAAAACTTTAAATGGATTTTTCTTCATTTTCGTATCTTCGTCACTTTCCTGTTTTAAATATGCGAAAGCTTTTTTTTTTTTTTTTTTTTTTTTTTTTTTGTATTTGAGGTAGAGATAAAAACATTTTTGTGTGTTCTTTATTATATATTTGATAAGTCTTTACATGGAATTAGACTTAATTTTTTTGCTATTTTTTTCAATAAAAGTATATGACGATGTGTTATATTTTAGCGTTTTTTACCACACATATCAGTAAAAAAATATTAAATGGGATATCAGATGCATCTAAAAATCTATGCGCAATAATGTATAACACACGCGTGTAAATCTTTAGAATAATTATTGACCAAAATTATCAATATATTAATAAGAAGTGGCAATTTTTAAAAATGCGATTTATTTTAGACTTTTTTAAAAATCATAATTAAATATGCAAAATTATTTTTCTTCAAAATACACAATTACTTGAACATTGAAATGCAATAAGTTTGTAACGGTCGGTTGCCCGTTGGGGGTGTTCTGGTGGTTGTTGGATGCAAACATCACTCGAGATATAAGATAAAGCCTGTTTATTTAAACGGTTAGGGCTCAAGGAAAGTGGAGCTATCCGTTCTTTAATTTTAATAACTAGTAGCAATACTAAAGATTAAACTCATACTCACAGCTCCGGCACTAGCCTCAATCGGAGCACATCGAATCAACTTCTCACGTAAGCTTCAGCTAAACTGCTAGATAAAACTTTATTAAACAGCCCGTGGCTGTGCAACATTCTTTATTAACTTTGAAATACTCAACATAAATAATTACTACCTCTTACCAACGGCAAAATTCTCGAATCGCTCCGCTCTAAATGAACTAAGTCGGCAAATCTGCTGGCGGCTCCCTGCAAAACTCCTGGCTAACTCATTGGAGGCTCAATAATAACTTGCTATAACTCGATCTAGTTCAATCCACTGCTCGTAATCACCACCTAGCTAGTTTGCGCCGCTAGGCACCACTAGCTGGCTAACGCCGCTAGACACACTTAGCTGGCTTTCGCCGCTAGACACCCTTAGCTGGCCGCTAGACACCACTAGCTGGCTAATGCCGCTAGACACACTCACACACTCAAACTCCAAGCTTTTATATGCTGCAAACTGAGGTACTACAAATTTACATATTACTTCTAATCACGACTTAACTGTAGAAACCGAGGAAAATAAACACGTTCTAGAAAGTTAAAGTAAAAGAGAGGATAGATGTCGCTCTCACGCTACACGTGTTAAATCATTGACTTCACGATCTCAAAAAATGCTTGAGTGCCTTTATCACAAAGATCACTCCCTCACAAGTTTATCATTTGAACAATATATTTCCAAATAAAAAAAAATTGTTGAAAAGGTAAACTGTCGCTTAAACAGATGATAAATCTAACATTTGAAATTTCTAAGAGCATCGGCTTTCAAAAATGATACTTAATTTCATTAATAAGTCAAAAAGGGGAAAATAAACAGAAGAGCTATAGCGCATCATTTTATACGGTTTCTTCTTTTCTTGAACTCAAGGACATGTGGTCTTGACATAGTTAATTATGTGTAGGTAAAGTAAACAACAAAAAATGAGTATACACAACAATTGATGTCCATTCACAAAAATTTGGGGGGGGGGCTTCGTTTTGGCACTAGAAATGAAGATACAAAAAAGCTCCCCAATTTTTTTTTTGGGGGGGGAGGGGACAATTTTATCTGGGGAACTGCAGAAAAAAAACACGTTTTCTAAGCAAGTCAAGTGAAGTATTGTTTTTTATGTGTTACTTAATTCTTAATCGAAAGATGTCATCCGTAAGCCAATATATCATGTTTTGTTTTAAAAAGTTACGGCAGGTTTTGCGAACATAAATTTGGAAATTGCCCTTTTATGCGCGTAAAAGGGCGTGTTTTATCAAGTGGGGTATTATTTATTATGAAATTTTTAGTTCTGAATCAAATGTCCAAAAGTCGATACAATCATTCGTTAGACAAGTAAGCGTGTTTTATAAATATGAAATTACGAATATTCTGATTTCGATAACTTTAATGACCTTAAAGGAAAAACTCAGATGTTCTTCATTTTAATTATTGGTATTTTGAGGACATTTGTACATGTGAGATTATTTGATATCATATAAAGAACATGTTTTGAACGTATAAATGTGATAAAGCTGTGCTCAATAATGAAAAATAAATTTCAACTTTGTATTCATAAAATCTATCATAAATTTGTAATGAATGATCTATCGATTTGGGGTTGATATCATTTCAATTCAGACTAAAATATACTTTAAAACTACTAGACTTATTTTTTTGTAAAATATATATATATATATATATATATATATATATATATATATTTCTTTTAGTAAATTTTTATCGGATCTTCATTACTAGTGTCAAATCGAAGTTTTACCCAAATTGTCGTCTTATGGTCATAAGCGGTTTCTGTATAAAACCTATTTTACCTGCATTAAAGTATAATTTTCGACTTTGTATTCATAAATCCTGCCATAACTTTTTAAGCAAATGGGTAAGTGAAATCGCAGATCGCACAGAGTGTTTTGTTTAATATTTTTTTCAAAACAACTTATTCTTTAATTAAAAAATCCATATTGTTACTTTATAAGTATTAAATTCTTACATCGATGGTAGCACAAATAAATATAATTTTAAAACAATTATAAAAGAAATATATTTATTTTCAACAACTTAAAATATTGAAATCAAATTTTATTCAAGTAAACTCCAAATTCTAAATTTTTTGAAAATATGAAAAAAAAATTAGCGATGACATAAATAAAGTTTAAAATTTCTAAAAGCGAAAGAAATTGTTTAAAATTAAATTTAGAATGCTGAATCATAAATAAATTGCAATTTTTTTAAAAAGAAAGAAAATTGAATTCTAAAAAATATTATGAATTTCAGATGAATGAAACCCTAATAATATATGCCCTTAAAACCTGTAGTTTACTAGCGAGACGGTTTACCTCCAAGCTATGATGCCTTCACACAAAAAAGTTGAAATTAAGATTCTCTTCTAAAGTTTAATTTGAAAAAAAAAAAAAAAAACGAACAAATGACATTGACAAAAATAATTAAATTAAATTAAGATTTTTTTAATTTTTATAATTTGTGGTGTAACACGAGGTATTCAGCTTTAAGTCACTGACTTATACAGTTTTTGCGTACAGACTCTGTGACGGACAGATAGACAGAGGAAAGAGACAAATTGGGTTTCGTTAGATGAACGAAATCCTAAAAAGGATCAATAGACTTGCGGATGGTGCCATTTAATTGAAAATTAAAAGATATATGCAGTGTTTCCGGAAATCATGGTTCACTTTTGACCGGTCATAGATAATCAACATAACAAGTTGAAAATATGAAATCTTCACAAATTGAAAGAAAATATTCCTAAGTTTTCCTAAGTTCGATGTGGCCTCTATTTGCTGCCCTACTCGCATCTAAACGATATCCAAGTTCTTTCTACATGTAGTTAAGAACATCTAATGTAAAAGAGTAAAACTAGTCTGTGATTTTTTGTTTCAAATGGAAACCACATCGAACTGCACTATTGTTATACCACGTTTGATAGAAACCTGGAGCAAACTGCGATATGGACGAAACGGATAACATAGATGGAAAGAGATAATTCATGTCGAAAACGGGGAAGTTCGTACCATAACTTATGAGTTTGTTTATTAAACATCCCAGATATATCAAATTTTTTTGGGAATACCTTTCTGTTTCTGTCATTGAATTTTGTTTTTAGATTTTATATTACATTATACTTCTATTATATTAAAATAAATTATTACTAAGACAAGACATACTAAGAAATACGATTTAAAGATATGATAACTAAGTTAAACGTAGTAACTTTTTCTCTCACAATATAGCGCAACGTAATCATTTTAGAATCAATGACTTTAGAGGATTAACGACTACATGGCGTGTAATTTGGCGTGATTTTTAAAAAAGGTCAAATTGACGATTGCGTTGAATATTTGTTTACATTACTTATTTACATTATTGTTTATATTATTTGCTACATTATTTATTACATTATTTATTTATATTATATATTTATATTGGATCTGGATATTTAAGTTAATAGAATTGGCGAATTTTTTGCATAGCCGCCAAGTCAGATGCCAAGCAATTGTTAAATTTGCGGTTTAGCCATAAATATGCATGTTAAAAAAATATACAAATTTGTAGAGAAAAATGTAAACATCGGAAAGGCTTATAGCGAGAACTAGTAGAAGGTGCACATTTTCCATTTAATTTTAAATAAAATTTTACTAAGAAAAGAAAATCTTTAAAAACTTTATTCAACAACATTTCCATGGATACTAGAAAATATATCGGGCACCATATATCGAGCACCGTCTATCGAGAGATAGATAGATCTATAGATAGCACCGTCTATCGAGAGACTATTCTCTCTATAGTGTGAATGGAAATCCTCTTGACACTCTGACAATAGGCGATCTTACAAATGTGATCTAACAGTAAACAGGTGTTAAACTTATAGAGTTTTGTTTTGTGAAGATTTCACATTTCCAACTTGTTTCGTTGATTTCCTGTCACCAAACAAAGTTCATCATGACTTTACAGACGAGCTGTAAAAGAAAAGGTACGCCATTCAACCTACTTAAAAATTTTATGAATTTTTCTTCCTCTTTTGGAAAAAAAAATGCCCCGTTTCGCCCCCAAAATATGATTCTTTTTTTCGAATCTTAATTTCTTGAACCAAAAACAATATTTATCTCTAAGTGGTGAATTGTCATCAGTTTTATTAAAACTAAACCTATTTTACTTGTACCATATTGTTAATCCTTTTGTACGACGTGATTTCAAATTATTCATTTTCCCGGATCAATAATACAAATAAATAACATCTTTTTTTATTTGAAGAAGTTTCGAATAATTCATGTAAAAATATAAATATTTCAGATTTTAGTTAATTAAATTCATTGATACGTTTCTATCTTTCTTTTGGTATATTCTCAAACGAATCCTTTCAGAAATAACTATTATCATTAAATTTAAAAATCAACTAAAATTCCGATAAAATACGTTAACATGTATTTCATTTTACTAATTATGAATTTCGGTAAGTAACTTTTACAATTACATCTCAGTTATTCCTAATTAAGTTAAAACTCATCTCATGACCAGGAAGCGTATCCATTAAATTAGAGACGACAACAGTTTTAACAAAAACCAGGAAATCGTTTTAAAAGTAGATATTTCTCGTTAATTATGTTGGAATAAAATAATGTTATGAAAATTTAATGCAAAAAAGATTTTTCATAGGTGGAAAATTACTAATTGTTGCATGAATCGAAAGAAAACGATAAAGAAAAATTATGCATCAAGCATAGATTATGAAACATTTTACAATACTTCCAGAATGCTTTACTAAACTTCCCTATTTAGAAAAATAAGGCAAGTAAGATTCGAAAATAAACATTTTAGAAAATGTATACGTAATACATTTGAAAAACTGATTTCAGCAATTACTATTCATGGCTAAATGTTTCTTTCTCTTCTTTTGTGCAGTCGTGTATTTGATATATATGTAGATTTATATATTTTTTATATATTATACATAGCATACGAAAAATTTATCCTATTACGAAAACGCATAATAGGATAAAAATTCGCTTTCATTACAATTTATACTAGTAGACGGAAACAAACTTGTTTACTTTTGTACAGCCCTGTGTTTTACCTTCTACCTTTTTACACTTGCCACGTAATAGGATAAAATTTAATTTATGTTAAAACACACTTAAAACTACTAAATTCACACTTCCAAAAATCTTCATCCTTAGGCGATTATGTATCCAATTCTTTGTGTTGTGCTTCATAAGATTTTATCTATATTCTGCAAACGTATCTTAGTGCACTACATACAATTCAGCTTCAAAATGCGTAATTCAATCAAACACTAACTGCATCCAGTCCAATATACTCTCATTCTTAGTAACACCTACAAATAACTTTGTGGAGACCTGTAGATGATCTACAGCATTTATTCGTTTATACGGAGTATACAACAGTTTAGTTAAACTTGAAAATGCACTTCCTACAGGTTATCGCTACTTTACAATACTTCGGATTCCAATACTTTAACCGAAATCCTCTGTATGCTGCCTTTAATAAATGATAAACGCTATGCACTTCGTATTATACAGGATGTAACTGTAGTAAACCTGCGTAAAGTATATTCATTTCATTATATCTGAAAAAGTGTAACCTAATCAAAACCCGTTGCAATCAGTTTTTCCCTTACATCATGATTAGCAATTTGCCCGTCCAACCGCTACTTAACTCCACCTATCCACAGACATACTGCATCATTTGACCAATGATTTGACAACCGAAAAGCACAAATTTGGTCCAAGCAGGTCAGATTATACATACCGAGGCTACCGAAAAAGACAGGCTATCGCGGTTCATTCCTCGTACCTTTTTTTTTTTTGCGGTCCGCTTTAATCACGTGATGCTCGAATGCACCAATGCAGGCACACAAAATGAGCATTACATCATTCTAGTGGTCTGTAAAAAAAGACACCTGAAATGAACCACGGTAGCCTGTCTTTTTCTTTAGTCTCGATACATACCGAGGCTAATGAAAAGACAGGCTATCGCGGTGAATTCTCTTGTCTTTTTTTTTTTTTTTTTTTTTTTTTTTACAGACCACTAGAGTGATGCGATGCTCTTTTAGTACACCTACCTGCATCTACATTGATGCATTCGACCATCACGTGATACTAGTGGTCAGTCAAAAAAAAGTAGATGGAATGAACCGTTGTAGCCTGCCTGTTTGATAGCCTTGGTACACACTCGAAATGGCAACGTGCAACCCATGTACGGTTTGATGGTGAAGACTCTCATTATTAAAAGTGCTTCACTGTAGAAATAGAGAACAATCGAAAATACAAACAAATCGAAGTTTGCTACACGCCGCACTACATATGTGCTGAGGCCATCCTCTTTTGAAATGGTCTCAACATGCTGAGACCTTTTCTCTAACTCACCAATTTGTACAAACACTTTGAAGACGACCTCGGATAATAGGAAGCGATGAAATTAGAATAGTAACGGTATTTAATTATATGAACAAAGAAGATAATTTCACATTAAAGAACTAAAAAAATTTAGGATAGTGGGGTATGGAACGTACACCACCAATAAATTAAAATTGGTTGTTGTTATTAATAACGATGATAATGATATGTAATTTCTGACCTTTACAAGAATTTCCGGTCCGTGGAATGCCCTCTCCTCTTATGATAAAAGGGTTTTGAATTTATATACCCGGTGCATTAGATGATGTTTTCTCTGTTTTTTATTTTATTTTATTTTATTTTTGTAGCATGTGACCATTGCGTTTTCAACAACAAACTCCGAAAATACGTTTTCTGTAAATAGAACAACCATACTTCAGTTCAACGATTTAGAAAAAATGAAAAAGAACGCTCGATGCCGATAAAATTAAATTCTCTACAGGAATAACGTTAGTCGTTTTTGTAATTCCGTGTCTAATCATTATTAAATCAATAAAAACAAATCATATCATATATTTAAAAAAAATTCCCGATTAAGAGCACGATTGCTTGAACAGTCCCCCCCCCCCTCAAAAAAAAAAAGAAAAACAAATATTTGTTTTAGTTTTCCAATCAAAATTATTATTTTTTATGTATATATAAAGTATAAAAGATTTTTTATTCAACTGCAACCATTTACTCTATAATGCAACATTTGTCCCACTGAATGATTTAATTGGGTTTAAATAATAATTGCTGTCTTTTAAATTAAAATAATAAACTTATAAGATTTAAAGTATTACGTTTTAGTGTCGTATATGTATTTTAATGTTAATACCGCAATTTAATATCAATAACACCTAAAATTTTGCAAAAACATAGAGAAACTCATTTTCCATTAAGTTGATTTCCAACATTCTAATTTTAAGCCGAAAACTGACAGAATAAAAAGTATTTTTCAATTTTCTTTTAGTGTAATATTAGCATGTCAAAAGATTTATAACCAGAAAAAACTTCTTTAGCGATAGAATTAAAAAAACTTAATTTCATATTTTTACATTTTAAAAGAATCAAGTAAATTTACTTTAAGTTTCAAAGTAATGAAGTGGATTTTCTAAAAAAAATTCTATCCATGAAGACTTTTGATTTATGCATGAAAATTATTTTGACGTTGAAATGGAATAAAAATCGAGAAAATAATGAAATGCGAAGCAATTTTTACAGAAATTTCTAAATATTAAATGCTTAATATTTACGAAGACAAGTATAACCTCTTCAGTGCCTGGATCCCCAAATGGAGATCTCAGTTTTTTCCCATTTTATTAATGATAGTCGAACATAATTACAATTTGATATCAGAATGAAATGTTTCGAAGATTCGAGCTAATGCAAATAACATAAAAATCTCGCTCTGTCAAGTGGGATAAAAAATAATTCAGCAATAATTAATAATATTGAATTAATACTCAGGAGCGAAGATGTTAATAAGAACTATCAGAAGAATCTGCGATCCTTTCAATCCCATTTACAGTTGGAGCTAAAATATTATTAGAAGATCCCTAGAAAAAAATCTTGATTGAGATGATATTTTATTAACAAATATAGCAAAAAAAAATCCATGATTGGGGTGAAGAATTATTTTAATAGAAACACATCTCAGTACCAAGACATTTTTTATGGGTAAAAGGGATAGAAGAATTTACTGTCTGTCGATTTCATGTGTTCATAGATGCCACGAAACGAGCTTACGGAGCAATTTTTATATACATTATTGCAACTTTAACGAAAAATACTATTTAAATTTAGTCACTTAGAAGACTTAAAGTAGTGCAGCCGTTCAAGAAATAATTTTACTGATAGTCCAAGGGCCGAATGCACAAAAACCTAGTATATCGAGTACAAGAAAAAACCTTTTTTTATGGAAGAGTAGTAATAGTGGAATCTAATGATCCATGTCTGTCATAACGGAAGTGGTGCATAAGTCAAAAATTAATACCACTAGTGGTTTATTCGTGGGTTTATCATTGAGTTTTAGTACAATCATTTCGTACCTTTGATTGTATGGCAAACACTATGATAAACCTAAAAGTGAGCCACTATCGATATTAATTTATAACTTATGCATCACATCCCTTCAGGCAAACATGGATCATTAGATTCCCCTATTACTACTATTCCATAAAATAAAGGGTTTTTTTCTTGTGTTCGATACCTTAGGTTTTAGTGCTTCCGACTCTTGGACTGTGCGATTGGAGCTTCTTATTAGGTGCGTTCATAATTATGTAAATAAACAACATCTATAGTCGTCGCTCTCTCCGTCCGTTTGTTCGTTTGTCTGTCCATCCGTCCACAAATGACAGAGCAAAAACTAGGCAACAGAATCGTTTGAAATTTAAAATATATAATTGTTGCACAATTTAGTCGAGTCATTTCAATTTTATGAAAATTGGATGTATAGTTTAATTACAGGGGCAATCGAAAAGTATTCCGTTCCATTACGACCAATGGGGAATATAGTTTCAAGTGCATTTTAATAACGTTACGTTCTTCTGAACTTATTAAAATTAATATGAATCTATGAATTATATCTAAAACATACATTCTGTAAAATCTGTAGCGCAAAGAATATTTGTTATTAATTTACTGGTTTACAAAAAGTATTCCATTACATGATGGAATAGCGGGGAAACATTGTTCGGAGGGCGTTTTAATTACATTAAAGTGTTTCACATTTTATGAAACTGATATAGTTGCTGAGATTTACTACAAATCTTTTCCTGTATAATAGAAAGTAGATAGTATTTACAGGAACACACGAAAGAATTTGGATCCGAAATGCTGTATACTATTACACCAAGATCTGAATATTTTTAAAAATTCATCACAGAACGAACGCACCTCATTTGCTTCGCTTGACGTGCAATTTCCGACTTGTTGCACTTTCAAGAATCAGATTGCTCCATTGCTTTCTACTCCCTCTGAGCCTACCAAGGAACATGAAGTCTAGATTATAGTCAGATCGCATTATTGTTCTCCACTGGATCAAAAATTATTTTCGAAAATTAATCGAAAAATCGTATTACTCAAGAACAGAGTAAATGAAATAAATAAATTATATAATCCCTTTTTCATGGATTAGTGGTCCGAAAAATTAAAACTCTGTTGAAGCAGCGATTACGTTTACACAAAAGCTACTTCTCCAGAAAAAGTAAAAGACCTATTTAGCAATAAAATGTACCGAACCCAAAAAATGAAGTCTCTCTGAAGTAGAATGTGTGAAAATTGAAATGATATTTATTTTGAACTCATAGGAATGATTTCTTATCGATCGTACTAAAGAATATTTGGAAGGTCTGAAGTACAACCAGTCAGCAGCAATCCTGTTAAGAATTAATCAAAAGCAGAATATAGAGAAAAATTTAGAGGAAGCGAAAATTATATTCCAATTAAAAATTGCCATGGGTTAATTATTCATTAATCAATTGCAATTACCACTAAAAAATTAAGATTTTAATGAAGTTTTATCACGTTACATAGTCATTATATAATTAAGTGTTGTTAAAGAGTTTCAAAAAGATTAAAAACTTCCTTTTTTCGTTAATTACTATTCCCTCCTTTATTCGTTAATTACTATTCCCTCTTTTTTTCGTTAATTACTATTCCCTCCTTTTTTCTTCTCATGCATAAACAATAACAACTGAAATTATCCAACAAGTCTGGATGAAATGGACTTTCCTTAACTCCGAATCCAGAGATAAAAATTTTGAAAGCAAGGCGTTGATAGCAAGAGTTTATAATAAGCTATGTATATAACTGAAAGTATTCTGAAGTAATTGACACTAGGTAATGTTATTGTGGTCTTACAATTTTAGCATTGTTTAGATTTAGATTTAGAAGCATCCTAATTGTAATTTTAACTTTTTAACATTTTAAAGATAAATTCTAGCATTCCAGTAATGCATTTGCTGCGAATAATTGCATGGATTCAAAAATTCATCCACAGTAAAAGAAACGTTCAAAGTAGGGACATAGGTACCTTGCCTATGGAATAACTTAAATAAGTTAGCCGAATAATACTGGATTAAAAACACTCAATTTGATCATTTACCTGAAGGCTATACAGTGCTGACGCAAAGAAATCAGTAAATTGAGTTACTCGACTGTTTAATCTAATTTTAAGTGAAAGATAAATTCTCCATCATGCAAACAATTACGAAAAGCTAACATATTACACCATGAAGCTCGACCTTTTTTACTACTTAATATAATTCATTTATCAGATATTATTATCAAAGATTGCCGGGAACAAACAAAGCATGGAGTGTAATGGAAAATTTAAAAAGGCATTTTCGAGAAAAAACTTAGATTTGAATTTGGTGTTTAAATGCAATTTAGATGAAAAACTTCTGGTAAAATCTGCCACACAGACTCTTCATCTCTACCTACTGACAGAATAAATGAATCCCATTCATTTTATACTACATAACTAGATTATTTAAGTACATCGTAGATTTAAAATTACAATGATACTACGAAAACGTATATGTTGCTCTTTTCATGAACTGTAACTACTAATTTTAAGTACGGTAGTGTATTTAAAATTAATTTCAAACTTAATCCCAAAAACATTCATTTAGGTCTTTAGAAATTTTTTTGGAAAAAGTATTTGCAGCACCATCTATTTATATCTGCACCATAATGCAGAAACATTGCCCAATACAAAATATGAATTTTGTTATTGATTATTGCAAAAAAAGAAACGATACAAAATATTTTAATGGAATGGCAATCAAATGGCATTTTATTGTTAAATCAACAACTTTGTAGAGAAATTTCTTGAAACGTCTTGTAAGATCAGTGACGTTGTCTGAAGGAATCCTTGGAAAAAGTTCAATTTTGTTTAATGAATTGTAAATATTTGTGATTGAAATAGAAAACATTCTCTATTGTAGAACTCCCACTTACTTTTTAAACAATGCTTGTAAACCATAACCTGTCATTTCTGATCATTTTCTGATTGATAGACAGTTTCTCAATCTACCTAAAGTCAAACTCAAAGATAACATTTATCTAATCCAAAACAGTGACCAAATAATGAAGATGAGAAAATATCAAAAAAATATTTTGACTTATGTTTGGAAATGACGGAAATCTATATATTTGCTAAAATTAAAATCAGCTCATCAGCATCAACATGTTGCCTGGCCAAGCGAATTCAAAGAAAACACTATTGTCTTCATAAAGGACAATACCTCGCTCTCATCTGTGAAATGGGCATCATGGGTATGATGGTCGAGCAAGAGCGGTTGCTAAACTGAGCTGGCATCAAAAGACGATGTAGTCTCTTTGCCCTCTTGAATTATCAACCCTTTCATCAGTAGACCTACCGCGCCCAGCAAAACTTGTTGCGTGTTGAGTAAAGCCACCAGACGGCTCTATGTACGTCAGACTTTTGACCGACTGTTTATGTTTTCATTGTACGGTACAACCACCATTAGTTGACCACCCAAGGGACTGTAACTAAGTGGTCAATGTACGGAGGTGGTCAACTTAGGGAATTTTTAGAAAATATTTAGTACAATATTAGAAAAAATTCAGTATAATTTTAGTATTTTTAAGAAAAAATTTAGAAAAAAATTAGCACTTACTCATTTTTATTTTTACTGAATGTGCAGCATATTTCTATAATTTTTGAAAGAATATTTCAATTTTTGTTTGAATCATCTTTTTGTTCATTAAGTAACTACATAATGTACTTTCACAGTGTACAAGTCCATTAAGCATGCTTGGGCATTTTTCTGCAGCGAAATCTTTAAGTTGCTCCATCATGCCCTTTACGTCCTCTTCCTTCAGAGTTGGGTACTTTTCAGTTTCGTCGTCACTTGGATCATCATCTTCTTCGCCGTTCATTTCTTGTACCTTAGAGTCCTCACTGTGCTTAATTTCAGAGAGTATCTCATTAAAGATTGTCTCTCGGTCTGGTTCAGCAGATGTTGCTAACTCATTATCTACACTAATATAATCTTCAAAATCAACGCTATCAAAAGCTGGCAAGAGAGATAGAGGAAGCTCATCCTCTTCCACCGATGTTGTAGCTTTAACAAATCCAGCTTTCTTAAAACAGTTCTTAATCGTAGTTTGCGTAACTTTATTCCAAACAGAATTAATCCAATGTACAGCATTTAAAGCATTCACTGATGCAGCTGTTGACGATGCCAATGCAAAAAAGACCACAGGATTGAGTTTTCATAATCACTCATTCCAGAAGTTGAGCTCTATAGTGCACTTTGAAGGACTGAATAATGCCTTGATCTAAAGGTTGTGCTTTCGAAGTTGTATTTGGGGGGGGGGGGGGAATTTAGCTTCACATTTATGAGATTAATCACTTCCGGGTAGCAGCGGCAGTTGTCCACGAAAAGCAGAATAGACCGCTTTTTTTCCACATTTCTACGTCAATTCCTCTAATGCACTCTTCGAACAAAGCACTGGTCATCCAAGCGGATCTATTCACTCTCCAAAAAACAGGAAAGTCTTCCGGTTTCACATTTTTCAATGCACGAGGTTTAGCGTATTTGCCGATCACCATAGGCTTCAATTTTTTTCAGTCATACTAGCAGATAGAGGAACAATAAAACGCTGCTTTGAACGCTGTTGAAGTTTTCCTCTTTTGCAAGTAACACCCTTCATTACTAAACTTCTATCAGGCATTGCTTTAAAGAAGAGACCGCACTCATCAGCATTAAAGATGTCCTCATCTTTAAAACCTTTAGCAAACTCTGGGAATTTTTTAATAAACATCTCCACCACTTCAACTGAAACCTCATTCAATTCCCCGCACAAAATCTTTTGAGAAATCTCGTATCGTAGTTTGAATTTTTCAAGCCAACCTGCTGACGCTTGGAAGTCCTCGATTTCAAATTTTTTTGCAAATTTTTTTTTATACTTCCTGAAGAATGGGTCCTGATATTCTTTCATTGATTAATTTCATCTCTTTAAACCAACAAAACGTGGCTTCGTTCACAACGTCGAGGCGCGTTTTTCTGCGTTTTATCTGGAGTCCCCTGTTTTCGAAAGAATATCTTTCCAGATATTCTGCCTTGCGTTTTAAGATGCTGCTCACAATTGTCTTGCTGACACCAAATTTTCCCGCTGTTTTTTTCGTAGGGGGGGGGCTGCTGCTTTCCAGAAAATAAGTAGATCCAATTCCTCCTTTAATTTAAGTTCTTTTAGAGCTTTTCTTTGCGCCATATTTAATGAAAATTCGCAAACAAACGTCCGATCCCAACAGAACGCAATATGCAGAAAAAAAGAACGGAATGTATTTTGCATGCGAACGATACACGTTGTTTTCCAATTCCGTGTACATATATCCCCCCCCCCTCCGGCATTTTTTGACAAATTCCAGTAATTCTAAATTTTTCCTTTTATTCTATCTGAACTCCCATTGCAAGTGAAGAATGAATGGAGCACCAAAAGGGCGTGTGGCAAGGAAGGGGCAAGGGAGTCGAATGTCGCTCAGATAAGCCGAATGACTGATAAAGAAATTCTCTGAAAATCGGATGGTGAAAAAAAGTAGGAAAAAGGTAAGAAAACATCAGTGGTCAAGTTACATAGAGCAGAACCTACTAAAAAGTGGTCAACATACAACTTAAGGAGCTGGTCAACATAGAGAGGAAAATCTCAATTGAAAATGCATTGCGACCATTCAAACTAATAAATTTCGGTCAACATAGAGAGGTGGTCAACGTAAAGAGGTGGACAACTTTGGAGGTTTTACTGTATGTTGTTGTCTAGGTGGGGCTAGTTCGAGTCTATGCAATTTGATGAACCTCCTCACTTAGCTGACCTTCTGTCTTTTTGCATATTGTTGTGCAGTGTGTGGGAATCATGTAGTGTATAACATCATAAATGTAATTGTGTATCGTCTCCCTAAAAAATTAGGATTTTAATTAAAGATTATTTTGAATAATTTTGAAGATACATAGAAACAAGTACCAGGAGCAATTAGGCGAGATCAAATCTTTTCATATTTTATTTATGCTTTTTATGATAACGACGCATCTTCTTTTTATGTGCAAAGTATAAAGAAGACATTCAGAGCTTTTGAAAAAATATATTACCATACATATTGCCGAAAACGAGTGTTGAATGTTGTTATGAGTGTTGAGTGTTGTTATGTATTTTCTAAATTGTTTGTTTAGCTATTTCTTTTGATGATATGGAAAGATGAAACTTCTCAACTCTCACCTGATATTGATAGGAAAATATCATAATAAATGCTTGAATCATAACTTTTCATTTTGTTATTTTTTTTCCTTAATTGTTTAGTTCATTTTTATTTTAATAACTAAACAACTTTTCCTAAAATCGAAAAGTATAACAGTAGTAAATTTTATTTCAAAATAGCTACTTAAATCTTTCGCTGTCAAATTAGTCTTTGGATTGCCTGATTTCTTTTTCTTCTTATAATTTAACCTAGTTTTTTTTTAAATGATTTCTCTAATAATCATTAAATAGTCATTACAATGATTAAAAGAATGTAAAAATTTTGAAAAGCGGTTATTTCAGAACAATTAAGGAATTTTCGTAAAATCGTAACAAAGAAAATAATTGCTGTAAACACAGTAAAATGTCATGATTGATACTATCATTAAAGTTTTATTCCGTGCTGGCTATACATAAATTGCAGTTTATGCAAAACTTTTTAGATCATGCTCATTTTTATGTATAGTCGTGGAAAAAGAAAGTAAATTCCTGCGACTAACTCTGCAAAAAATTATCGTAGTAGAAAGTTACTCATCATACTGAACGATTGGTAATAAAGTTTTCTTTTGAATGATGCATATAAAAAATGCTTAGGGCGGCCATCTACATATTAAAACGAACCCTAACTTTGTTGTTTTTATTATATATATAGCAGTACCCAATTCTGATAGCATAAATGAACTCTACACTTTTCAATTGGCCTAGAAACAAATTGCATGCAATTCGTAAAATACATTTCCGAGAAATTAATAATTTTAAAATGAGCATATTTTACGGGCTGTATCCGAATTAAAGTTCGGTATTCCACTGCTGACCGAGAGAGTTCCTTTTCTGATCAAGGCATCTTAGGCGCTACTCAAGCAGTCATCGAAAACTGCTAACTTAAAAAATCTAGAGCAAGTTTTAAAAAATCTAGTCTCTTCAATTGTAGAACACCCCTTAAACCATCATTTTACCGATTTTTAAGCATAATTTGAAAAGTATTTGGAAGAAAATTTTGAAATTTTGGATTTTCATAAAATGGGACTTAACAAGTCGAAATCCTTCAAAAAAAGACTGGTTACGATTCATAATTTTTTTTTAATATTAATTTCATAATTCATATCAGATAATTATAAAAATTGCAAATTCAATGTATTTATGTTTGGATAGTTTAGTATTATTGCTACATAAACAAGTGTCACATTAGGGGTATGATTTCAGTAGAAAGTAATGAAAATATGGAAATGTAATTTACATTAGAAGAACTAAATTTTGAATGTTTATAATTCGAAAACTTATAATTCAAATGACTTTAAATTTGATATCTAGGCATAGCTTGAACTGAAGACTTGAAATATCTTGTCAATTCAGTATTGCTATTGAAAATAAAAGAAGTTTGGGTTTGTTTTAATATATAAATGCCCTCCCCCCCTCCCTAAGCAAATCTATACATATATAAAACAGTTTGTCCTGACTAACAGATTATCAACGCACAGCTCAAATTATTGAACCTAGAAACGTGAAAATTGGGGCAAAAATACTTCTTAGGACGAAGAGTGAGCTAAAACGGCATTTTAAAAATTCCCCCAATAAGGGGAAAACGGGAGTCGAAATTTTCTGAACATCTTGCTACATCTTAGCATCCGTTTAATGTAGGAACGTGAAATTTCAGAAAATAAACCTACTAAAAATATTTAAACACACATTTCAACGATTTTAGAAATCCCTCCTAAAGGGAATAAAAAGGGTTTCGAAAACTTTAGAACATTTGGCACGTCTCAGCAGCTGTTTTAAGTAGGAGCATTAAACGATAGAAAATAAATATATTTAAAAAAAAGTAATTAAACACGTGTTTCAGAAATTTAAAATTTTCCACCCCCAAGGAAAATAAAGTTGGGGTGAAAAAATTACGTATTTATAGAAATACGTAGACCTATAATCACCATCTTATTCATCACTCTTTCTGCATACAACAAGGAAAAACCTACGCAACCGAATGATTTGAAATTTAAAATATGCAATTGTTGCAGACTTTTGTCGAGTCATTTCAAATTCTATGAAAATGATTCAAAACTTAAAAATATATTAATAAAAATTTTGTTCATTCTATTAAATCCTTTGATACGTAATTAATTCAGTGCTATCCCACGATAAGTAATGATTCTAGATTACCATAGTAATTGCATCATATTTAAGATGGAATCAAATTATTTTTATGTTGCTGAATTTAATATATATAATTGTAATGAATTTTGTTCATAAAATTTGTAATAAGCGTAATAAATTCATGCATTTTTTGTAGAAAGATGCAACAGCTATAGCACCAAGATCTTAATATTTATAAAATTAGTTGTAGAACGAACGCATCTCATTTGCCACATTTGACGTATAATTTTCGACTTGTTTTTGTTCCATTTGTCCACCCATTTTTGAGCTTTTGTAGAAATATGCATTTTTATAATTGTTGTTGTTTGTTGTGTTTCAACAAATTAATTCAAATTTCATTTAGTTATTTTATATTTGTAATCAATAACAATAATATATTTATATTAATCACTGATCAGTGGATCATGCTAAGATTTTGTGCTTCAATATTTGAGATTATTTTGTGATAAGTTTATTCCTTTAATTGCCTACAATTTGTATTCGCACAACATGTTTTAAAAAATGTGAGTGTTGAAAGCATACTTGTTTTTAACAACATTTCGTATGATAGATCATTCATCATTGTACGTTTTGTCAGTGCATAGAAAAAAAGATATTGATATCAAAAATAACATATTTCATTTTCATAATACCACTAATAAAGTGTATACTTTTTTACCCATGAAATATTCATAATATAGAGGAGAGCATGCTGGGTTATGCATAGAAGAGTCTTGATTACGGCTGATTTCATTAACGGCCAAAAAAAGCTCTTGGTTTTTAGGATGACGTTCATCATATCATATAATGGGATTTAACGCTGACCCAGTTGCCAGAACAGCTCTTGTTTGTAAAGTCCCTTGCTAGGACGTCTTTTTCGTGGGATTGGGTAAGCGGAGATCACATAGTCTGACGTCATGAACTCAATCCTTAAAAGCAAAAGCTTTTGTGGCCGGAACTGAAGTTGGCCGCGGATTGACCCACCCTTCAGGTTTAATATTTAAAAGAATTTCAGAGTTGTGTCCATAGTTGGCGACCAAAGTTACTTGCATGTTCAAGTAATAACCTTTGTTTCAAGCAGATAATAGAAACAGGTGTGGAAAAGACATGAATCATGAAGAGTTTTCAGCTTAAAAAGTGCAATTTTTAGAAACATCTTGTAAGAATTTCTCAGATAAATATATAGAAATTTAAGTAAGATGGTTGTAGATATAGCAAAAATATTGAGTTTTTATTCCAAACATAAAGATTGAGAAGTAAATTAGGATAAACATAACCATGTGCTGTTCTTTAAAAAGTGGTATGTGGGGAGCTTGATTCAATCAATGTGAGAAAGGGCTGACCATGGTCAAAGTATTCCGTTTTACCAAATGATATTTAATAATAATAAAACCGTGTAGCGCAAAGTTATTCTATATTTTTTCAGAATGATTTTAGTTCCTTTAACAAATATTTCAATGTAAAATAAAGCGGGTAAAGCTAACCACATATGAGGAGCCTTGACTCACTATTTTCTCGTGATTAAAATCAAGCATTTTTCAAGTTTCTTGTCTTTTATACTTATTTTGATAACTGATTGCATAACGAATAAAATGATAAATTAAATTTTGTTCTAGGCTCAATATTTAAAATACATATATTTTGTAAAATGTGACCTCAATAGTTCCTCCTAAATGCATAAAACATTATTTGTAATTTTTAACAAAATTTATGTACGTTAAAAGCATGTTTTAATAACATTGATCAAATAATGTATTGGGGAGATTGAGGCAAATGTGAACATAGGGCAGATGTGGATGTTGTGATGTTTTACTAGTTATTACATGTCCTTTTTTTTTTCGAAGAAATTTACCAACGATTACCAACGATAGTAAAATCTCTTTGAAGCTCTTAGACATTTTGTTTCTCCTCAGTAGCAAAAATACTTTTTGTAAATCTCAAAAGTAAAATCTCAATTCCAACTTGCTAAACAAATAACTTTATTTATTTATTCATTTATTTACATTTTAATGTTTAACATACATATATATATTGAACATTTATACTAGGAATGAAATATATTTATAATTTTAATTATTAAAATTGTTAAATTTTAAATATTTTTGATAAAGAAAATTTTCTTCTAAAATTAAGAATTGAGATTGTCATTTTAACTCTGAACCTAGAACAAAATTTAATCTAGTGGCCATGTAAGGTACTTGTGAACAGACTAGTTGGAGCAAATATGTAATGCTTCATAAATGCCCACTAATCATCCTGTGACTACATTCCTTTTAATTAACTTCATGAAAAATACTATCAGCTTCAAAATCTATAATTTTGCTCAAATCGAAGACTTTTTCTCATACAAAATTTGATTTTCTATTGAAACTTTCACAAAAACAAGTACATATAAAGAGCAACAAGATCGTTTACGTTCACTTGTAATTTAAATAAATATAATATTTTCTAATATTCAATAATATCATGCCTTATTTTACTGAACGGTTTGCAAGAATATTTCTTATGCATTTTTAATGCAAAAATTATTATTACATCAAATAACTTTGCAAATTTTTGTGTTTCATTTCTTCTAAACTTTCAATGTTGGCTTATCCCTATTGATCCCTAAAATAGCTATGTATATGATGCTTTGAATAGTGATAGATATCATCAATATATTAAGAAAGTAAAATTTTTAAACTGATAACTACAATAAAATCCCAATTGTAAGCAACTCCTCGCTCTCTCTTTTAAACAAAAGAAGTTACATTTGGGAGGGTTGTTTATAAACGTGATTTTTTTAAATCATTAAAAAATTCTTCTTTGGAAGTAAATAAGGAAAATACAGAAGTGAGAATATTTCGTATTTTAACACATTTCCGATGAATATTATTTAAATGCCCTCTCCTTAAAATCTCTCTGAAACAAAAATCCCCTCAGCAAAATTTAAAACATTATTTTTTCTCAAATTTACTTCTTTATTTCTTATTTTATTGCAACAATATTTAATCAATCATTTAATCCTCCTTCTTTCCAACCTACTTATTTTCATTTTATAATCTTGTGCTTAAACATATCACCCAGAAACTAGAGAAATTTATGGATTTTTTTCTTTCTAGTGAATTTAACACATAATATAACTAATGATTATGTCGACAAATAAATAATAGAATAAAAAGCATGTTAAAAGATATTTTTAAGTGCGCTCACATGTGCTCCACATATGTTCCCAACTATCCCACTGGTAGGGCACATGTGAACAATTTTTTCAATGTATAAAACTATTTATAAAAGTAAAAAGAACTATAAAGTTGATTTTAAAAAATTAAAATGCGTAAAAAAGCTCTATTTACTGTATTCAGTAGTTATTACTTATAGAAATTAATCTAACTGTGGGCGGAAAAGCTATATTTATATGAATTGTTTTATCTATACTTATACGAACATATATTTATACTTATATTTGTTCTATTTGATCACATACTATTGATAATTAACTAATTTTAAAAATTGTAGTATCAATAATTATATTTCTGAACAAATTTGGTGCTTTTATGTTGTTAAATTGTCATGTAAGGCTTTATTTTCTTATTAAAAACATTTAAACCATTAAAATGTTTAAATATTTTCAAATGATTAATGCCTAACTCCAGTTTCATAGTAAATTGACATTTATATGACAACTTTTAAAATTGTAATTAGTAAAATGTTTTAAAATTTGGAATTGCTTTGTTTACGATCAAAAACAAAAAAGATTTCTTTAAATTTGTGTGTTTTAGATACTAATTATTTTCTTTTAACGCATTTAATTGAAATCATTTAAGGAATGTTCTTTTGTTAATTAAAAAACAAATGAATTTGAATTTAATGCATCCTAATTAAGATCCTATTTGCAAAATGTTTCACTTAACACAAAAAATAGAGCAAGAAAACATCTTAAATTAAAACAAAGTACTAATTTATAAATGTTTTTCATTATGTAATATTCTAAATTGGGGAAAATACGACTTTTGGAAATCTAAATGGCTGCAAAATGTTTTAAGGACTACATCGTTTAAAAGTATTTTTTACAGTTTATGCGCAGATAACACTGTATAAAAAATAAAACTAAATTTCATTAATGGAGAAAATTTAAATATACATATAATTACATATTTATTTTGAATCGGAAAAAAAACATTGATAATTAAAAAACCCATTAGAATTTTCGCTCTCCACTCTTTGAATCTTTTTTTATTGTTAAAAATGTGTAAGAAAATCTTAGCCGGGCTGGGATGGGACGATGAAAAAAATTAAGCGTGCCACCCCCCAGAAATAAAATTTTAATCGAAACCGACAAAATATGAGTCATTTTCAATGAATAGGACTTTCGCGAAAATAAGTAGAAATGTACGTCACGAGCCAATGCTAGTTTGACAACATCAATATAGAAATGTAACAAGTTCAGCATAGGGATAGATCGGCATTGATCATTTCTTACATGGTGTCTGAGCCCGACTCTACTTTTTTTTCGTGCAGCACAAAAATCTAATTTTCACTTTTTTTTTTTTTTTTTTTTTTTTTTTTTTTTTTTTTTTTTTTTACATTGTTAAACCGATTAGGAACTGGACTTGTTTGTTTTTAGCATGCGTAAGGCGAGCGCACAATGTATTTTATACATTAAAAAAAAAAAAAAAAACGCGGTAGTGAACTTTTTTTAACATAATCTTTGGAAATGCACCTTAAGATTGCTCTTAAACTTACTCCTGAACAATGCGAAAGCTCTGATACATTTTCTGACTCTTTTTTAAATATAAAGGCATAAAACTGAAGAGCGTGGGCCTGATTATTACCTGCTTGAGCTGAAATTCTGTTACATGAGTTATTCTAATGACGATTTCATTAAACTACAACAATATGATAAAATATACATTGTTTTTTTTTTTTTTTTTTTTTTTTTTTTTTTTTTTTTTTTATACAGGGCCGCACAAAAGACCTCGGAAAGATTATTGGTAAAAAACAGAAATATTTATTATATTTCAACAAAAATCCTACATGTTATTGAGATACACAATAGCTTTTTTAATAGAAAATAAATTGCTTACTAAGCGTAGTAGTTGTATATCTTTTATAGAGCACCTGAAAAAATTGGATACATTAGTGTCTATAAACAGAAATTTTATTTCAAATTAAATGAAATTTATGTATGTTATTTTTTTACAAAACAACATTTTTTCAATTTAAAATAATTCGGGTGGCATTTATGTATTTTACAGGTTCACACAAAACATATATATATACATATATTTGTAATATGATTTTATTTAAAAGTTTTAATTTTTTAGGAAGAGAAATTTCTAGAGTAATTACTCGAGAAAAGACCACAAAATTCTGTGTAGAAAAAAAAAAAGAAAGAAAAATGAATTAATTTACAAGTGTGCATTAAATTGTTTTCTACTTAATAATAAAATAAGTATTTTTGACGTATTATTTGTAGTCTATCTTATTTTTATTTTGCGACACTATTGTTAAATAAACCAAATATTTATCACTATTTGTGGTATTTTATTAGGCATACATTCACCAAATCAGAAAAAAACAATGAAACTTCAGTTTTGTACATCTAGACGAGATCGTCAAAACGTCCCATCGTGTGTCCCAGCGTGTAAAAATTTCTAGGGATTATAAATTATTCAAAAACGAATCAAAATCATATAACAATGTAGGCTCGGAAACGGCAATCAATCTTTCCAATATGGGGGAAGTCTTGTTAAAAAACTTCAAATTTATATCCGAAAATCAAAATATAAGTTTTTGTTATCCATTTGTGAATTATAATTTGGATTTCCTGATATGAATTTGGAATCTTTTATGAAAACTCTGCCAAAATGGGCTCTTGTTTCTGACCCCAGATTGCTATGATTCTTTCTTATTCTGATTCTTTCGTATTCTGATTCTTTTTTAAAAAACCTACACTGTTGAAATTTTGAAGCAAATTCTTCAGTCATTTGACCGTTTTTGAAAAAACGGTTATATAACAGCAATTTAACTCTATTTTGCCCCTATTATTGCCCACATAATGGTCTTAATCAAAATTACAGTTATGTAACCATTTTCTATAAAAACGGTCAAATAGCAAGACAGTTCTTTGCATATTTTTAACAGTGTATCCCTCCAAAAAGTTTGTACACGCATTTAAAAATCCTCTTGTGTAATTTAAGATTGAAAGATTAAAAGAAATATTCTATCAAAAATGAATCCATGAACGTTTCTTATTGAAGATCTTTAGTACATATCAGAAAATTTTGAGATTTGAAAACTATTAAATAAATGATATACCGTAATTTCGGGTGCATAAGCCGCAGATCAAACAATTCTTTTTCGACCCAGAAGTTTTTAAGAAACAAATATAACTAGTTAGATCGCCGTAAATATTTGTCTTCAATCACTAAATAAGATTTCTGGGTCCAAAAAGAACTGTTTAATCCGCGGCTTATACACCCGAAACTACGGTAGTAAAAATATGAAAATATTAGCTAAACTTGTATATTGTTCTTTATTATACACATTGATATTCTTTTTTGTGCGTTTCTTTTATTCAATATATAGCACAAAATTTATTTCCATTTAATGTTTTACTTGAAAGCCTTATGAAAAAAAATCAAGTGTTTTTTTTTTTTTTTTTTTTTTTTTTTTTTCTTTTTGAAAAGAAATCTTAATGTCAAATTTCTTCTTTTGAAAATGGAATAAGGAATTACAGAAAAAGGTATTATGCGTACTCTGTAAATTCAGTTATTAATTTTGGAAAGGGTGGTAAATATTATGCAGTTTAACACAAAATTAAATACCTTTTATTTTTTATTTCTTAATAAAAATGAAAGTGTGATATATTCTTTTCTTTTTTGAAATAAGTAATTTTCAGAGATTTGATTTTGTAAACGCACTTTTGTAATGAAAGAGAACAAATTACATTTCTACAAAATTCCATGAAGATTGCACCTTACACAACATAAAATAGATTGATTCAGCCAATGTATCTCAAAAAAGGTAACTATAATGCTGTCACTGTTGCAGATACTGAATGTTTTGGGATCGAAGTTCTTTCTTCGTTAATATTACGAGAGCAGTTGCAGACAAAAATATGAAAATTTGTGATATTATAGAAAAATATTCGATAAACACGTTGTTGCAGACAGTTTTTAAATCTAATAATTATTTTAAGATATATTTAATGTTAAAAGTGATCAGAATTTTTCAAAAAAAAAAAAAAAAAAAAAAAAGCTTTATAGGATCAAAAACTGTATATAGGAGTTTAATCATTTTTAGATCTTTTTATACATTAGAAGTTCCCGGTGAGCAGACTGTATTTATTTTTTTAATTTGCCTCATTTTATGATGATTTATTTCCATTTTAAATTAAAATTTTTATTATTTCGGGAGATATTTTTTATACATCTTAGAAAATAAATTATTTTAAGTTGTTGCCAACTATTAAAACAGTGCAAATAAAAAAAGTTCCTTTAAATTAAAAATTTACTGACACGTGACTATTATAAATAGAAGAAACTTTCAAATTAAATTAATATTACGTATTAAAATTAGGAAGATATTGAAAATTATGGCATAAAACTATAAATACACCAATTTTATAACAGAAAAAAAATTGTAAAATAATAAATTCATGAATATACGTTAAAAGTCGTAAATGGAGAAAAATTACGTTCGATTTAAAAAACAAAATAAGATAGAGCAACTAAAAATATATCCTTTCTAACGATAAAAATATTTTCGGGTGAATATTACTAAATGAAAGAAAAGTTTGATGAAAAATACATTAGATTGGAAATGTTACATTTAAGAACCACCTATTTAAAACCATTACCTTATAGTATTATTAATAAATACCGGAAAACTAAGACTCTGCTGACTAAGTTCATTTTACAGATGTAAATTTTCGAAGTGAAAGAAAAAAGTCCGGGCCAGGATTCGAATCAGGGATCTATTTGCTGAAGTCGTCAAGGCACTTCCAACAGAGCTATCATGGACGAATACTGGAGGAATAATTCACCCAACCAACCTTAATGATCACACAGGCTTATCTCATACTATGGATAAGCTCAACAGAATAAATCGAAGTTGACATATGGAACTTCAGAAAACGCTGCATACGAAATTATACACGTAGTAAAAGTTCGTTTTATATTATCTGTTTTTAAAATGTTTAAATAATCATATTTAATAAAACGCAAAAACAGCCCAATGCATTAACGGTGCTCATTTGGCCATAAATCCCCTCCGTTAAAAGAAAATAATAAACACTTGTTTATAAGGCAATCGGCTTTTTTTTTTATTATTAATTTAATCTTTTATAATTTTTTAAAAGACGATCAAAATATAGAGGGGGCGAGGGTTGATGAGCATAACTCGTAGTGGCAGAATCCCCTAGTTTCTTAAAAATAAAAATCTTTCCAACTAAACATCGCATCTGAAGTTTTGATTACTAAGATATCTGCTGACATCCGGGGCATTTTTTAAAAAATATGCATGAAATTTGTATCAAACACGTGTGATTTTAATTAAAACAGTGAAAAAACTATTAATTTTTTTATATTCTAATGAAATTTTCGTCTACTTTTCAAATTTAGACATATCTAGTCAAATTTTGATAAAGAATTCTGAATAACGAAAGCTAGGCAGTATACTTAACTTTTTTTAACAATACAGTAGCAAACCACTTACCTGTGTTATGAAGCAAAATATTTGAAATACCTCTTAAATCTACTAACATATACAAAATACTGTATACAAAGCATAATCTTTTTTAAAAATGCATATTTTTTAATAAAAATAGTTCTTAAATTAATATATATACGAACGTACAAGCTATATTTTGCTTTATAACATACCAATAGATGAGCAGAACCTTATGAGAAAATTCCATTTCAGTATCTTAAAAACTTTATAAGTGATATTTTTTTTTAAATATAATCAAAAACGCAGTTTTCTAGTAAACGCAAACTAAGATTTTGATATAGCACAAAAATTATGTATAAAGCTTATTACTTTAAAATCCACCATACTTGTAAGTGTTTATATATTTGCGTATATATTACATATTATATATCTGGGTATTAAAATGTATTTTTTACGATTATGTCGATCTTTTAACGGTCACTTCCATTTTCAGGAAGTTCATTTCTTGTTCACATTTTAGGCTATGACTTTGCTTTTACGAGAGGATGTTGAAAAGTTCCTGTTTTATGCAAGAAATAAAAAATCTAGAATTAAAAAATAAATTATTTTTTCAACTTACAATCCCATAAGACTGATTCTGTTGTTACATCGTTGTTGCAACTTTTCTAGTCCTGTCAAATGAAAGTTCTTTGATCGGTCCCGAAACCAGCTCTCAACAGCCTCTTTGACATCTTCAATGTCCTCAAAATGATGTCCTTTAAGGTGTTTCTTCAAGTTCAGACACAGAAAATAGGGTCTCATGAGTGGGAAGGTGGATTAACCAAATGGAAACCCAGTGTCTTCTAATTGGCAGCCGGAAAACTGGACGTGTGTCTGTAGAGGTGCATTTTCATGCAAAAAAAAAAAAAAAAAAAAAAAAAAAAAAAAATTCTTTTAATAAACTTTCTTTGGCGTTTATCCTTTATAAACTCTTTCAACTGGTCCAATAGGTTAACATAATATTGTCAAATTATACTGCGTCCCTGAGGTAGGTAGTCCACCTACAGACTGCCATCTTTATCCTAGAAATCTGTCACTACAACCATTCCGACCGATTTTTTTGGAAATTTCTTCTGGCGCGGAGACCGACTGTGGAACCAATCTTTTGACTGTTCCTTGTTTAACGGATCATATATGTAAACCTAGGTTTATTCCTCAGTCTCTAATTTAGCCAAAAAGTCCTGTTCAGTTTAGAAAAAGGCCAAAATGGCTTTCCTGACTTTACCTGTATGAACAACGCCTTCATGATGCCTCATAACTCAAAAGATATGAAATTTTATTGTGCTTCTGCCATTGCAGCTTTAACTCGCAACAGAAAAAAATCTAATTATCAGTAACATCTGATAATATTAGAGCTATATAAGATTTTAGACTTTCAAATGAGTCTAATTTTGTTTTTCTATTTCAGCTGTAAGTAATCAAAGCCAGGAATTTTTCAGCATTCGCTCGTAATTATCTTCGAACCAAAAATAAGAATTTTTGGAATCCTAAATGTTTGAAATTTAATTTAAAATAGTAAAAAAAGAAAAAAAAATGCAAAAACAGTCATTTGAGAGAGTAATCACATGCTTTAAATATTTTTTCAAAACGTATTTTCGTAATGGAAGGCTCAACAAATTAGAATTTTATTCCAGACTCCTAATTTGCTATTATGAAATTTCGAATTTCCTTTGTTTACAAAAAAAAATTTTAAACAAATCTACTTCACTTTAACGAAAATCTCTGCTACTCTGAAGACAATCCACAAATCGTTTAAAGCCGATCATTTTTAAAGGATATTATATTTACATAATCTTTCAAGACTATTTTACAAGAACTCATTTATTATTTTTAAAAAGAAATCGAAATTTCTTGAAACTGTCAAAACTTTATTCATATTTCAAATTTGTTTGAAAAGACTATTTTTGAAACTTACAATTAAAAATGATGGATACTCCTGACTAAGATTAAATTTACCATGGATGAAAAAACAGAATGGCATTTTCAAGCAGTTTATCTTTTGAAATAACTATCTTGTCTCAATGTATTTTGGGTAATAATGCTTAATAAAAGGTTCTTTTGTGGAAACGGGAAAATCACGTTAATCTTAAACTGGCTGTGGTCTATAATTAAGAGTGGATCAGTAAAATTAACGATATTTCTCTTAAAAAACAAAGAACGGTAGCATAATAATTTGAAGAATATAAGAAAGAGAATACTTCCCATGACGCATCATTAGTTATAGGCTGCTTTGTAAGAATTACGAGGTTTATTTGCAAATGATCTTCATTTTAAGAAAAGACTTTATTATCCATTCTATTATTTGATACTTTTTTTTAAATGAAATTAGATAATGATGTGGCTGATGTTAAAAAATTTTGAACACATTGCAAAACCGAATAAATTTTTGAATTTACTTTTTGTCCATTCAGTTGACGTTTAAATTTACTTTCATTCAAGAATCCACTAAAACTTTAAGATTTCATAATAATACTATAAAAGTAAATGTGCTAGTTGCTCTCCAATGAGATATATATAAATATTTTATTTGCTATAAGTTATAATTGCTGTAACGACAGTGACAACTTATTGTGGAGACACGAAAAGTTTTCGGTTCCATCTATTCGCCCTTAAGTGAACTTGTCTGGCTCAGATAGACAAATTAACTTGTGAACAATGGCGTTGCCAAGAATCTTTCCTTGGCAATGGGGGTACGGGGGAGGCCCTCCTTATATACACACACTCGAACGGAAAATCGGAATACTGAATCATGGATATAACAACTATCAAAACTTCTAAGACGTAATCACAAAAAGCCTATCAAAATTTCTGTTTAGACTGGTATTTGTTTTAGAAGGTATAATCAAATGCTTATGTATTTTGAAGAGCCTACGAACTTTTCCAATTTACACAGGTTTTTCTTTTAAACACGTTCTTTTTCCGTTTCATATCCTCCAAAACTGTTTAAATTTATTTACTATATAGTATGCCTGTGAAGAGCATAAATCCATTATAGTAAAATCTGTGAAGATTACTTGTCTTATGCGAAAAAATTCAAGATTAAAAGAAACAATGCAATATACATTTATCCTTGCTAAAGCTTGAAACTTTTCTAAAATGGAACTTTTTCCAGTATTGCTCCGTTTTTGACAGGTTTCCTGGAACACGGAATTCCCTCGTAAACGGAGACATTTCATGATCTGGATGATGGAAAAATAACTATGCAAGTATTATGTGCTAAGATGGAAATCGGTCTACAATGAATTTATTAACGATTCCATTTAACAATATTTACTGCAACTAGGTAAAGGCTGTGAGGAAAAGGACAAAAGGTTTCCCTCCCCTACAAAAGTAATAAAAATCTCAATTGGCCTTTCTTTTCTAGTGTTTATATGGTTTTAAATAAAAGAAAGCAAAGTTACAGCAATGGAAAGTGGCGAAGATGGATTCATCGGAAAGATTTCCGTATAAGATTCTCAACCTACAAAAGTAGTAAAACATGAAAAGCACATCTAACCACAATAAAGACAGCGCCATTTGTAGAATACGTCCATTTGAATCTTAAACATGAAACTTCTACATATTGGATTTCGATGTCATCAACTGTAGCCGACATTCGAGTTTATACGAATGTAATTCCGGCATATTGATTGAGTTTCGAGGCTCTTTTTATTGTTCATTTTGCGTTGTTCCATCGGAAATTTAATCAATAACATTGAATGTACTGATTGGAATTAACGAAAGTAACTTTTTTCTTGAACTTGTTATTTGTAAACTGTTATTGTCACTTTCAAAATACCTTCAGAAATCTGAATATGATTTACTTTATGTTGTAAAACATGCTAGTGAAGTCATTTTAGCTCTAAACAGTTTGTCTCAATCAGTAAGTAAGAAACAGCAGACTGATGTTCAAAAATATTCTGACTTATTCAGGAGAGAAGAATCCTTCACAAACGAAAAACTTTGATACAACTTATTTTAGCCATACACACTCCTTAGTCAAGTTGCCCACTAATAAGGAGTATCTCATGCAAAACCTAAAGAATATCTCAATAGATCAATGTTTCATTCATGCTTGGATACTTTTATTTCTGGTCTCGTTGGTTGTTACAGAGAGAGAACATGGATACTGAATGGTTTTAACGATCTTCAGAGTTTTTTCAAAATAATGACGATTTTTATAACTGACCGTCTCAACGCGAGCTATTTTTCATAAATTGTTAGTAAAATATTACGTTGTTGTTAAATTCATCTTCTGTTATATGTGTGGAAAAGAAAAGACTTGCTTTTCTTTTGTACTCATGTACATTGTTTTCTAAATTGGTGTCTAAAGTCTACTTTGAGTAGTAGGCTGCTTGACATTAAGGGGACTTGACTTCATTCGGCGAAAAATGACTAAAATATCGATTTTCGAATTGTTTCCTTAAATTATACGTTATTATCCCTAGTACATCCGATGAAGTTTCAAAAAGATCCTAGTATTATAAATACAGTTTAAAGCGATTTTATTAGACCAGTGTCCCTTTAAATGCCATAATTCACTTCACTTAAAAGGGATTTTTCTCAGTTTGTGCTTTTTCAATGAACTTTCAAAGATTCGATGATGTTCAAAGTGAAAAAACTTTAACATATATTTTTCAATAAATTTTATTTTTTTTTTTTATATATATAATTGTTTATTTGATAAACTATGTACTAGATTTACGACAAGGTAAAAAGTTTTTTTTACACATAAAAATATAAAATAAATTCACGTTTTATTGCAATTACACAAGTATTTGCACATTTTATTATCTTTCTCCCAAATTAATTAACTTATGATAAATCCGATATTTAAAACTATACATCGCACTTCTAGGAATAACTTAAAAAAATTAGCTCAAAATATTCGGAATTGTAAAAGAAAATATAATTTAAAATTTATTTAATTTTTTCAAAAATTAATTAATTTCTTCGAAGTTTTTCAAAGAAATCGTATAATTTCTTAATAGACTCATTTTTTAGGTGCGTTCGTAATTATGTAAATACGTAGCATCTATTGTTGTAGTTCAGTCCGTCCGTCTGTCTATCTGTCCGCATGTAACAACGCAAAAACTACCCAACTGAATCGTTTGAAATTTAAAATACATAATTTTGTCGAGTTATTTCAAATTTTATCGAAATCGGATGCATAGTTCAACTACGGGGACAATCAAAAGTGTTCCGTTACATTACGGTTAATGGAGGAAAATGTTTCAAATGCATTTTAATGGTGTTACACTCATTCGAACGTAATAAAATTGATATGCATCTATAAAGTACATATTATAATATACATTTTGCATAATCTGTGGTGCAAAGAATATTTGCTATTGATTTACAAGGCCACATAAAAGTATTCTATTGCATAATGGTATAGAGAGTAGTATATTGTTTGGTGCGCATTTTAATTGTAATTATTTACAATTTTATGAGATTGATGTATGAGAGTGATATTTTTCAAACTTCGTTATCGTACGAACGCACATCATTTTCTACGCTTCACGTGCAATATCCAACCTGTTTTTCATTGAGTTCTTTCTTATTATGTCCAAAATGTACCTTAAAATGCTTAAATAAAAAAAAAGCTCAAAAAGTACTGAGTTTCTTTAATCAAATCCTCATGATGTCTCAATTAACAATTCCAGTATAAACCCTCCCTTATTTCCCCTAGACCTAGATCAAACATGCCTCAGATTGTTCAAAGGGATTTATCAATTTTACGGTACATTTAATTGTAAGAATTTTTTACCTTTTGTTATGTGTCCTATTTTATTTATTTATTTCTTTTCGAGCGATTCATTTTAAACCGCCTTTCAGAAATTATTCTTTATGGTCTAATTAATTTATCTCCATTAAATAAGATCCATTTTCATATCAGCTAATAATTTTTTTTTTTTATGTCAGGAAAATATTCACCATTTATTTAAAAAATTATTTATTTTTATTTATTTTATGTCGGCCAATTATCTACACGAGGGATATAGAGCCTTAAGGGGATGGGATGCCCTCCATGGAGGTCTGTCTAAGGGAATCTAATCCGTATTCACACAAGGAAATCCAAGGTTAGAAGAAAGCCATTGAAAACTACGAACGATTAGGCTGAAGGCCACGATTGGGTTCGAGCCCAGTACCTGCCGTCTACCAGTTTCGAGGTCAGGTAGTGCTAAATATATATATATGCATAAGTTTACAACTGCAATACATAGTTATTAGTTTTATTTTCAATTTTTTTATAAAAAAATTTTTATTAGATTTTAGATTATATAAAAAGTATGTTGATTGTGATAACATTCGATTAAAATATTAGTTACTATCACATTCAAAAATGTCTTCTAGCTATAATAAATAAAATTTACACATGTTTTACAATACAGTTGATCTAGATTTATATCTAATGTATTTATATTAATAAAAACTCAAAATTAAAAATAAAATTTCTTGTTTGTACCTTGCTAACTGGTACCAAGACGGTTTGAACCTGATGTACAATTATATTATAGTTTATTTTTATATTCGTCTATCTTTAGAAGAAAAACGTGTTGGATTCGAGAAATTTTCAATTTCCGGTTTTCGACTGATTACACGTTTTAGAAGGCTTTAATAAAGATTTTATCAGTTTTTAGAAATGTCTGTTTAACATGAAGTCTTTATCAAACTTCAGATTCTATTACACGTTCACATAAACAAAATCTTATTAGATTTGGGTATACACTATATGGCCAAAGGTGATCGGCCACTTACGATTTTTGACGTTTTCTTAACTATCTAGAAAAATACATGAGTAATTATCCTGAAACTCCAAGTGTGTAAACAAAATACTAAAGATCATGTATTTCCGCGAAGGATTTTTGCCAAAACTTTATAGTATGACATCAACAAATTGAAAAAAAAACTTTTAAGTAACCCTGTCAAAACTAATTTAGCAAAAACACTCAAACTGTACATTATGATCAAGTAGATTATTGTAATAAACTTTATCTTTATAAGGATAGCATGTATGCTAATTAAGAAATCAAGGTTTTCATAAAAACAGTTCCAAATTTTGCTTATAATTTACAGAATTCTTACTATAAAAAAATGTTATTTTCTGAAACTATGACAGACAATATTGTACACAATACCCTGTTATCAGAATTATAAAATAATAAAAACGTATGAATAATGAGCAGATTTTCTAAATAATTTTTCACTACGCAAGCGTGAAAACAATCAAAATATAATTTGCATAACGTGTTAACTAAATGTATAGAACAACTTCTGTAAAAATCTCAAGAACATGCTTGAAAATTCTAAAAGTTATCGTCGATAGAATAAGCTCAAAATCCGTTGCTCCCCAAAAAAGTAAAAAGATGAGGGGATGTATCCATGTATCACATTATTTGTATCAATACAGAATACATAATATTGAACATACTACTATATTTCGATTCAGCCCCTCATCTTTTTGCTTCCTTTTGAGATTAACGGATTTTGAGCTTATTCTAGCGACGATAATTTTTAGAATTTTTAAGATATGTTTTTCAAACTTTTACAAAAGTTGCTCTATGGATTTGGCTAACACATTATGTAAATTATATTTTAATTGCTTTCACACATGCATAGTGAAAAATTCTTTCGTAAACCTGCTCATTATTTATACGATTTTTATTATTTTTCAATTATGATCACATGGTCACAATGTTGTTTGTCATATTTTCTGAAAAGAACACTTTTTATGTTAAGAACTCTGCAAATTATAAGCAAAATGCATGGCAAAATTTGGGAAAGTTTTTATGAAACGCTTAATTTCTCTATTGGTATACATGCTAGTCTCACATAAAAAAAACACTATTTATTAGAATAAGCTATTTAATCCTCGTGTAAAATTTGAATGCTTTTGCCACATTAGTTTTGACAGGGTTATCCAAAATATGTTCATTCTTTTTCAATCTGTTGATGGCCCCTTATGAGGTTTTTGAAAAAACTTGACCTATTCTATTTTTCATACGAATTGAATACTTCCAACTGAGCGAAAAATTGCCCAGGACGGGTATCGAACTGAGATCCTTGGCTAACAAGGCCAATGTTTTTTACCGTTTAAGCTAACTGGGGGACAACTGGCCGTTATTTTTCGCTCAGATAACCTTATTGGTCGTAACTTCTGGTCTGTCATTTAGACAGCTCGATAGAATAAACCGCAGGTAATGGAACTCCATATAACAATGGGTACGTAGAAATACTATTATTTTAGCACAATCAAACTGATTGGTAAATTCATCATATGAATTGAGTATCTCCAACTGAGAGAAAAATTGCCCAGGCCAGGAATCGAACCCAGATCCTTGGCTAACAAGGCCAATGATTTTTACCGTTTAAGCTAACTGGGCGACAACTGGCCGGGATCCTTCGCTCAGATAACCTTATTGGTCGAAACTTCTGGTCTGTCATTCAGACAGCTCGACAGAATAAACCGCAGGTAATGTCCATTACCTTCGGTACCTACCTAAAGGTCCATTACCTTTTGTATAACGATGGGTATGTAGAAATACTATTATTTTAGAACAATCAAACTGATTGGTAAATTCATCATATGAATTGAATATCTCGGACTGAGCGAAAAACTACCCAGGCCGGGAATCGAACCCAGATGCTTGGCTAACAAGGCCAATGATTTTTACCGTTTAAGCTAACTGGGCAACAACTGACCTGGATCTTTCACTCAAGTAACATTATTTGTCGTAATTTCTGGTCTGTCATTTAGACAGCTCGACAGAATAAACCGTAGGTAATGGAACTCCATATAATGATGGGTACGTTCAATGATATATTTAAAAAATGCGATGCCTTCATCTCCTTTTTTAAATGCACACAATTCAACAAATCTATAATTTTAGAATTTTCGTAATTGAAATAGATTGTCATTTAATTTCGCACTGTTATGAGAATTTTGAAATTTTAACATGCATGAGATAGAAAAAAGTTATTAGGATTGGCATATCTGACCAGTATTAATAAATGAAGAATATTTTTGCGACATAAAATTTGTATTTATTATATTAAAATGGTTCAAGGAATGTAATAATCAGTTTCTAAAAAATAATTTCTAAAGAGCAGATTTAAATCGAGAAAATCTAAAGAAAACTAAAATACATTAAAAAAAAAAAAAATCTTGCAATTAAAGATATTGTAAAACATGATGAACTCCAGAAAAGAATGTGAGTAATCCTTTTATTGCAAGCCTAATTAAAACATTAATTTTAATTTACAACAAAATGTAGCTCATTTTAATTATCCATTACTGTAAGAAAACTCAAAACTTTTATTTCAATTTAAACGTTTCTTACTAAGTTTCTTTGTTTTCACATCAACAGTTTCAACATCATTAGATTATATAAAAGAAAAAATGATCTCAGACTATTTAGACGATTCGAAGTGTGCAATTTCAGTAATTAGAAAACAAGCATAAACATTCAATTAAATTTCACTTGTAAAAATGATTTAATGATGTCTCTTGTGACGCTTTCTAAGCACTGACAGTTTTAAATATTACAGAAAAGATTAAATGACAAATTTGTTTGCTAAAATTATGTTAATATTTGCATTCGGATGCGAAAACTGATTAATTGAAGTAATCTTAAGTACGTTTATTTATGTTGGATTACGAAAATTGAAAGTTATTACATTGCTATTTTAGTAACTATGTTGTCAAGTGCAATTAAAATCGTAATTAAATTTCATCTGTGCAACGAAACGAATTTTGTTATTTCCAAAGTGGATTTTCTCTCAAAAGATGTAAATATTTGTCAAAGAAACACTTTTTAATTTGCTTCTTTTCTTGAAGAGATAGAATTATTTTTGGATTCCTTATCTACAGTGAAATAATTCTTTAATATAAATCAAATATACATTTAAAATCTCGGTTAATGTATTTTTGAGAAATATTATTGCATTTGTAAAGAAAGGAATACTTTGGTATATAAATGAGGAATATAATCGTACTTTCCTATAAATATATGAAAATGCTATTTACCAAGGGTACAAACGCCTTTCTTCCTTTTAAACAAGTTTTTAGAATCCGTGGAAAAGACATTGCTATCTCAAAATCTCTTTATCCTTTTTTATTCCTATCCACAATAAAATGCTAATATACAATGCTTGCATCCTATCTATCATTACTTATGCCTGTATAATCTGGGGCGTCATTTACTAAACCAGTGTGGATCATTTGTCTCGTTTTTACAGGGGCGTGCGAAGAGAAAATTGCACCCAGGGCAAAGCTAGAATTTGGCACCTCCCTCCCCCAACTTTTTCTTGTAATAGGCCAAAAATGACGTTGGTAGTATAAATTTGGCACCCCATAAATTTCCTCTGTCCGGACGACCGCCCACTTCGCCCCCCCCCCCCCCCATTTCGCACGGCACTGCGTTTTTATAATAAACAACTTAGTTATATTCGGGAAGATTCTTGTTACATTCGTAACTACACGATTAAAAATGAACTTGGAAAGATATTCATTGATTAACCGGATAAATTATCTTTCAAAAAATTGACACCGTGAAATACATAAAATTTCTAATGATGTCGTCTATAAACTCCCAGATTATGATATTTACAGTTCTTTTAAACGTAAAATACCCAGATATACTAGATCCATATATCCGTATTAAAAGAGTACTATTCTTTTCGGCTGATGCTTAGTTGTTTCAATCTTTTTCATTATTTAGCCATATATATTATTATAGATATATAAATTATATTTAATTTCCTATAAACTATGCAAGTCATATTTAATATATCTATCTTTACTAATATTATAAAGACTTAAAATTTGTTTATTTAGAGGGAGGAATCTCTGTAAATACCAAACCTATTTCAAAAGTAATAGTATCAAAATAATTTTCAACATTAGTCATTGATTTGAGCTGCATCCAATGAGAAACTTTTTATTTATTGCTATGAACTTCACTGTCAATGAATATCAGTCATGACTGACTCAAGACATGAATGCAAATTATTAGAGAGCAAGAAATGCAAGAAATGTATATTTGACTAAACTTTGAAGACTCTTTCTAGGTACTAATTAAAATCTGCAATACAAATTAATATACAGGAGAAAGTATAAATATAGCAGTAATAATTTTTTTTTTAGTTTCAAACCGCAGAAGTGTTTCGACTACTCTTTGAGAAATTTCTACTGTAACAGAGGATCATTTATAAAAATCATTATAAAAGATTAATCAAGGTATGTATATCTAAAACCTTTTTTTTAATTAAATGGGATTTATATAATTAGACAATCATTTTGTGTCTTGGTGAATTTATTACATTATATGTTACATGAAAATAAAAAGGTTTGGTTGGAGATGCAAAGTCAAATTGGGCTATCGTTATAATTAATTATCGTTTTTAGTTTCGGTAGTGAAAACCAGTATCAGTCGATCCTTACTTACTTGCAATAGCATGGGATCTGCCATGCAGATAGCTCAACGAATGTTGGATGATGCAATGGATTAATTTTTCGCTCATTTGGAAAAATACAATTGGTGTAATATCTTTACCCATCAGTATGATTAAGAAAAAATAGTAGCGTATCCAGGCCATAGCAAGAAGTGAATAATAGGCGGGGGGTGGGGGGATCAAGAAAATTTAGAGGGGTTCATATTTCTCTCTCTCTCTCTCTCTCACTCTGTAGCAGAAAGATAAATTAGTGCATATTCAAACTGTAGATACTATGTTTCATATTAAAGTATTGTAATAACTTCATTTTATGTCAAGAAAAGAATAAGATAATGAAAAATTCAAGTGTGTAACTAGTGCAATGTAAAACAGATATCTATCTATATGCTAACATGATATCTATCATGTTAGCTTCATATGTGCAAATAGGACGAGTGAGTGTTGAAACACTTATTTTATTTACAATTTAGTATTTCTGCAAAACTGTGAAATGGCCTCAAAACTAAATTAGAATTTTGAACAGAATTTCATTGGGATTTTCGGAACAGAAATTTATTTATTGACCTTGGAATCATTTTCAAGGGAGGCTCAAAATGCTTTGAGTGTGTTTGTGTGTAGGGGGGGGGGGATTCTGAGCGGCCCATAGCATTCTCTTAGCTACGGCCCTGAGTGTATCTATATACACATTGCATAATAGAGTTCATTACCTTCTGTATTTCCTGTTGAGCTGTCTACATGGCATACCATATGCTATTGAAAATAATATCGCTCACTCGCAAGGAAAATGACACATCTCGACAAAAGTTAATTTCACAGGAAAAGCAAAAAAAAAAAAAAAAAAAAAAAAAATGCGCATGATTTTACTGTGATATGATATTATAGCATTCAGGTCGGCATGCAGGAATAAAAACATGCATAAAAGCATAAAATCTTTAAGAATGAAGACGTATGACGAAGTTTGGAATGTTGGATAAAATTAAATCCCCGCATAATCCACCATTTTTCTATAGTCACAAATGGACAAATAGCGTAATTAAGTGATTTTCTATATAACAACAATCAGAGCCATAACTAAAGAGGTGCTAGGGGTAGCTCCCCCTCCCCCTAAAATATTTTGAACCTCCCCTGGAAAAGATTCCAAAGTCGATAAAAGAATTAATGTTCCGAAAATCCAAATGAATTCTGTTTAAAAATCTAATTTAGTGTTGAAGTCCTAACAGTTTTGCAGAAATACTAAATTGTCACTAAAATAAGTGTTTCAACAATCGCTCATCCTATTTACGCATATGAAGCTAACATGATGCTTAATATTTTGCTAGTTATGCACTCGAACTTTTCATCATCATATTGTTTTCTTAGCATAAAATAAATTGATTACAACAGTTTAATAAGAAACATAATCCTACAGCGTGAATATGCACTGATTTATATTTCTGTATCAGAGAGAGAGATTGAAAAATATGACCCTCTCCCTATATTTTCTTGACCACTCCCCTGTTATTCACCTCTAGCTACGAACCTGACTAAACTTGTAAAACTTTTTCTGCAGCAAGATACACCTATAGCAAACCTATTAGGGGAATAAAACGCATAAGACGAATTTTTGCGAGATGTAACACTTTTCTTGCGGGTGAGCGATATTATCTAAGCGAAATTATCAACCGGTTGTTGACCCGAGTAGTTCAAACGGTACAGCATTAGCAATTTAAGTCAACGTTCTGAGTTCGAAATTCCTTTTGGAATTTTTTTCGTTTAGTTAAAAAAAATTAATTCGTACTGGATCTTTACCAATCAGTATGACTGAGAAAAAGCAATGGTTCTGAAATATTCAAATAAATTGTGATAAGTTTTAAAATATTTAAATTTAAAAATTCATTTAGTACATTTTCTTTAACAGTTCACATACTTAAAAAATTTATATAAAGCAAATTGCTTTCAGAATTTCATTCAAGATAAATAAATTAACCAACGAATATATGCAAGCAATAAATCCACTAACGGAAGTCTTTTTCTACATGTTGTAAATATTCCAGATAAAAGTAAATCAGTTTTGTAAACAAAAATAAATATTTATCCTTAGAAAAATAAAGCTAAGCAAATTTATGTTTTTATATTTTAGTAATAATCCTTGTAATTTAATTATATAAGACTTTTAAAAGTATATGTTTTCATAAAAATATTCGAGGTTTAATTTTGAAGTTATCTGATGCGTTGCATTTTTAAAAAATCTGTTTTATTAGTAAACATTTCAGTACTATTTTTTAATGTTTTTATTTGTTTAACGCTTTTCATATGTTGTATATTAAAAACAGTTTCTTAGATAACAAAAATATTTTTTCAGTTTTCCTCATTTGAATAATCAGCTTTAATCACATTTATCCACATAAATATCACAATTATGCTACACTGTAAAAACAGAAATAAAAATCTGCAAAATTACTAAACTTTTTCTAGGAAACAAGGATTGCTAGAGCTTTTTATCTAACGGTAACTGAAGAAATTCATGTTAAATTTGTGCTAGTCATTTTATTAAACGTTAGGCAGTAAAATGCGGAGAGTGATGCATAACTAACACAATTAAATTATGCTACACTTGTGCAAGTTGCACCATTATGCTTGCAAAAACATAGATTCATGAAATTAACAAATGCAAAGCGGGGGGGGGGGCGAAAATGGACAGTCCTGGAAAGTGAGGGGCGCCAAATTTATTTAAATAGCCTGATTTGTTTCTTCTTTCCTTGTAAAAAAAAATAGATATATACATATAGGGAAGTTTTTTTCTGACAAAAACATACTATCTCAAAATAGCATATGACTTTTTTCTTGGAATCCAAAAAGGATTACAAACTGTTATAATGTTCTGTAGATACATTTATTCCACGTCTGTTTTCTTGATACCCTTTGCCAAAATATAAGTGAAATTTTATCTTATATTATTTAGTTGTTAAAATTAAACTTTTTAAAGTTATAAAGTAAATGAAAAATATGTAATCAATAGAATTTATTTGTGTTTACATACTTTTCAACTTTGTGACATATGTCATAAAAAGAAGGGTGGGGCACCGAATTGAAACTTTGCCTCGTACGCAGTTTTCTCTTCGCACGCCGCGCCCCTGAATATATTATATAGAAATGTAATTATTGTACTACAATAAGTTCAAATTTATATCTGTTATGTATATATATAATATTGCGGAATGATGATTTTTTATTTTATTAAATAAACTGAGCTTATGTTCTTTTTGATTTGCACATAAATAAAGTAATATTTTATTTTTCATATATAATATAAACTTAAAAGTGTAAATTTTACAATCGCTTCATAATATGCTATCAGAGAATCTGTAACTTCCAAGCCTACAATTTTCTGAGAAGCTATTTCTTTATTTTAGAATGTTTTTAAAAGCCATTTTTACTATTTTCTTTTTATTCCACGAACTGCTTCCCTAACATCTGTCTGAAGTCGATCATGTTACACAGAAATCATTCCGTCAGCAGATATGGAACTCTTTCCTTATTACTACCCTTTCTCACTCTCCATTGGTTGAATATCTGCGCACATTCCACGGTGTGATTCATTCCTAAATCTGGTTGGTTCAGCCTGAAGTTTATATTCTGATCTGTATTCCTTACGCTTCGCTAACAAAATCAGCGTGCATGAGCTGCGGAGAGAATTTTCTGTCATTTTTCAAAGTGCTTCAAACATGTTCCCTGGTGTCTTCAATCTTGTAGAATTCTGATTTGCTGTTTGAAAACATAACATGAATTATCAATTTATGCACCAGTCTGAGAACTTCACGAATATTTTATAATTTTGGACTTGCTTCTAAGTTTTTTTCATGTGTAATGAATAAAAACAATGGGATGACCCACTGGCTTCGCTTATTAATGGAAAAACCACTAGGTTATTGAATACTTGCTACGCTCATGCTATGATCGTATAGATCATTAATATAACGACTATGTAACTACCTAGCGTTCTCAAATGGAATATTCCAATTTCAAGTTATCAACAATTTGATGCAAGTTAACCCGGGAGAACTCGCTAGTGAGAATTTCTCTCACAATGCTCAATTGCTTTTCTTTTACTTTACATTCGTTTAATATCATATTTTTATGCCTTAGTACTTTTATTTAAAAAAACAGGTAAAATAATCGAAATAACATTTTGAAATATTAATTAAAAGGAAAAGGGGTTTAAATAAGAGTCTTATAAAAAATACGATGGTGAGCAAAATCTCATGTAGCGAGTTCTCCCTGATTAATTGGATTTATCGACTGCAAAATAAGATCAATTTTTCAGGAGCTGCTATGATTCCATGATTTTAATGCATCTGTACACAACCTTTCAGGAGTTCGGAAATATCGCAGCTGAGTGCTCAAGCAAGCTCTCGAACGATAAGCCAGCGTCTATGTACAGTGGTTCTCAACTTGTGTACTGCGGCAGTGTAATGAAACTTTTAAGCAAGTTGCATCAGATTTTTAAAAGTCTGAATCTGTTATGGCCGACTTTTCATATTAAATAATTTACTCCGAAAATGGTTTAATTTCATAAATTTGCTTTATTTGGGAGATTTTTCTTCTGTTACTCATTATAAGGGTATACGAAAAAAAAATAGAGAAATTTGTTGAAAAAGAATTTGAAAGAATATCTATCCGAACGTTTTATCTTGCGCAGAAAGTATTCTAATTTCTTAAAAGTCTGACTCGGATATCTCTTTCAAGGCTGATAAGTCAAATTACTGACAACCAGGGATGTAGTGGAGGATATACGTGGGTACACGCCGTATACCTTCTAGATTTTTTAAAGGAACACCGTATACCCTCTGTTTCTCAAGAAACCTATAGTATATATACTCTAGGATATACCCTCTACCTTGAGCGTATAACCTCTACTTATAGCGTATACCCTCTGTTTTTTCTATGACTACACCATTGCTCTGTTTCTCAAGAAAGCTTTATAGTATACACACTTTAGAGTATATCCTCTGCCTTGAACTTATACACTCTGCTTACAACGTATACCTTCTGTTATTTTTACGCCTACACCCCTGCTGACAAATGAAGATACTTTTAAGTATTTTTCCTTACACTAATCTGACAGGATCCCATAGCTTATTTGTGATTCCAAACTTACATGCATAATTTTCAAGACAAGGGAATAATGGACTTTTAGACAAGAATATTATAATCATTTATGAAACTAATAAGCATTTTTTAAACAACAAAAATATTGATATACTTTAATTCTTTATGATATTTTAAAGTGAAATTAATCCAAAAATTTAATTTTTACTAGAAAATTATTTCAAATTAGACATGCAAAATAAAGTTTTGGGAAATAAAAACATAAATTTTATTTAATATTTAAATTAAATTAGAATTCATCTGTAATTTTAATTCATTAATTTTATTGAGCTTATTTTAATACTGATTTTTTTATAAAATATATTCTCCATATATGTGTAAACATGCATTATAAATACACAAGTTTAATATATACAGTTAATTATTTTTAACAACACTGCATTTTTTAGATGAATTTGAAACACTAAATATATGAATTATGCAGTTTCGTTCTTCAATTTTATTTAAACTAAACTCTAAGACATCCTTTTCATATATAACTTGAATAAATGAAGTACTATTTATTTGATTGAACTTTCTAGTTGAAACATTTTATACTTTACAGAACGTTTGACAAGATAGAACATTAACTAAATTGGAGAAATGTTTTAGCATCTAGACGATAAAATAAATAATTTACACACTATAAAAATTTCGAGTAATTTATATCAGACATACCCAGTTTTATAAGTTAACTAAATATTATTGATTATACGCAACATAATAAAGCAAAGCTTATAAACATAATTCAGTTATTTTTACTATTTTTTTCACCTACTTGTCAAAATCTGAAATAAAATTATTTAAAAATTAACTAGAATAATATTATTTTTGCAAAATTCAATCAATTGTTTAATAAATAAAAGAATATAGTGCTTATTTTGAGAATGAATTAATTCCATTCATTTCCAATATACGACAGTACTTCTCTAATCAAAGCATCTCTAATCAAAAAGACCATCTATTCCAAATCTTTTTTTTTTATGGGTGTTGGCAAAGAAAAAAATCAATAATAAATACTAAAAACATTTTAATATGTACATTACAGTAAAATCTGGGAAAAAGAAATCTGTCTATAATGTAATTCTGTTTTTAACAAAAATATTATGGATCCAGTTATGAGTATACAGTATACATACAATGAGAATAATCTATACAGTGTATTTTCTAAAACAGAAACAGAATAAAATGGAATGTTTTCTTGGTTCTTGCAATTCCGTCTTATATAGGTTTTTTTTTTTTTTTTTTTTTTTTTTTTTTTTTTGGTATTCAAATAGAGAAAAGGTAAATTATAGAAATATTGTTAATTCAGAGAAGAAATATTGTTAATTCACAGAAGAAATATTGTTAATTCATATTTTCCAATCTCAATCGCTTTCGCCCTGTTTTTATTGTACGGCTGTCGGAATTACGGATATTCCGGATGTTTGATTATTCGAATTGGTAATTTCCCTAGTTCAGATTATCGCTGTCGTACTGTACTCGTACTCGACTATTTACGTTAATCAGTGTGACGTTCGCGCATACACCCGCTGCTCTAGCAGTGATCCCTTTTGTAAAGAGAAAAAACTAACCAGAATAAGGAATAGCTTCACCTAAGTGAATAAAGGGGACAACTAGGATCAACGCCGGTCGTAAAAATGGAAGAAAAACCATTTTAGAAATGTATAAATTTATTAATGCCATGTGTAAATTTTTGTACCAGTATTTGTTCCGTGTAGTCCTTGTGTTGAAAAATGAAGCATTAAGTTACGGAAAAGTAGGCCAATAATTTGAATATCCCACATACAACTCGCCCTCTTCCGCACATCACATTGGTGTCAAAAGTAGTTTTTAATTGTTAATTTCGTCTAATTTGATATCATAATACAAATTTCATCTATTTCTGATTATACTAAAGGGTTAATTTTCTATAATTCTATGATAGTATCAATTTATTATTTTTATAAATATGGCAGACAAATTTTCAAAATTAAAAAAAAATAGCGATGTCACTAAAACTGTTATAATATCCATAAAAAATTGAAGAAAAATAAAATATTGATGGTATGTGAGAATCCGATGCATCAAATTTAATTGGACTCTAAGAAAATCTAATACAGCTAGAAAAAAAATGAACTCAAAGAAAAAGAAGACAGTAAAATTTTATTATTATTATTGATGATTTATTGGAAGTTGAAAAAGACACGAAGGCATCATCCGAATAAAAGGATAAAATAACTCTCTGGAGATTTAGAATAAATAAAAAACCTAAAGAGGAAAAACAAAAATATAAAAAAGAAATTTCCGTATAAATCATGTGAATAATAAATCTGTGGAATTTTGAACCACAGTATAACTTCTCCACACTTAAAATTTAGAATAATGGTTGGCATAATCGGTTGTTTGTCATATCCAGTGGTTAGTCATATCCGGTGGTTGTCACAGTCGGTGGGTGTCACATCATATGTTATGGTCACTTGGTCTATTTTTGCTTATATTAGCTATGTGGAATATTGCAATAGTAACCATTTGAGTAAAAAAAAAAAAGATGTAGTCAGAAACTAGGTATAGGGACTATAGGTTATCAAACTGAAAATAATTCAGAATCCAACACTGGAGGCAGTAAAAATGTTTAAATATACTATATAAATATATATATATATAATAACAAAAATAGATTACAAAGAGATTAAATTACTGTTAAACTCGAGGGGAAAAGGGGTATATCTTTAGTAGTCATAAAAAAGAAAATAAAAAAACTCCTAAAGATAGGGGCCGCGAGGGGGGTTAGCATTTCTACTTGTTGCCTTATTGTGTGACTCTATCGACTCTGTTTCGTGAGAGTTTGTCTCAGTTATAATTGCCGTCGGTACTATGTTTTCAGTACCGGTAGGTTGATTAAGGGGACTCAGGGGTTGAAAACTTTTCAAAAAACCGATTTTTTTTAATGATCTAATTTGATTATTCATTTAATTTTTAACTCAATGCAAAAAACCGCATAAAAATGTTTGCATTTTCAACGGAGTTATAAGCATTTATGTATCAACACTTTCATAGCCGCATCCATATAATTTCAACTTTAAGTCGCTTTTTCTCAAAACTTGATTTTTGATGACTAACACCAAGATTTAAAAAAAACTATTTGATGGAATAGCTTTTTTTTTTTTTTTTTTTTTTTTTTTTTTTTTTTTTTTTTGCATGCATGCATATAACATCATTATCTGGATTATGAATTAATATATTTTAGATAGTTTAATATTTTGAATATTTTTAATGGAAAAAAAGTTGTATTTTTAAGGGTTTTTTTAAATTTTCAACTTTGAGAGATTTTTTAATACTCTTTTTATCAAGTGATAGTTATATCCTTAATTCATAATCTAGATGCATGCAAAATGTTATATGCATGCAAAAAAATAAAGCCATTCCATCAAATAGTTTTTTTTTTTTTTATCTTGGTGTTTGTCGTCAAAAATCAAGTTTTGAGAAAACACGACTTAAAGTTGAAATTATATGGATGCGGCTATGTAAGTATTGATATACTAGCAAAAGCCATGCTTTGTTTGGATTTGCGAAGCATTTTTTTTAAAAGCATATATTTGAAAGTAACAATATTTTTTAATATTATTTTTGCATCTTTATTAAACAAAAACGTTATTTTATGTTTTGGCGCATTTTAATTCTACAAATGTAAATTCAGCCAAATAACTATCAATTTCCTAGGAATTTTCTATTTATGATGTAAGACTGGCATAAAAAAATATTTTCGAAGCAAACTTTTACAAAATATTTTTAAATTTTCAACTAAAAATTCTTTTAAAGATTTTTTTTACAATTTCTAGTAGCCACTGGTGTTTTTTAAAGTTGTTTGAAATATGCATGTTTCCAATCTTTGTAATTAACATCAAATAATCTTCTATAGCTATTTTTGAATAATAAGAAAGCTTGAAGAAAGTTACTTCTTCAAAATCCTATTTTCTGGAAAAACATTTGAAATCTGCTCTCGTCGATACTATGAATTTTTAACTGTAAAACTTTTTAGTCTAATTTCTTCGTTTTTATACATGTTAGTGCATGAGGATTTTTGATATTAAAGAATTTTTCGCAAGGAAGATTTCTATTGAATGCTTAATTTTGAAGGATTTTCACTCTTGACTACGTTACGTACGTTTTTAAGCCAGCTGGTGCCTATATATCCTCAATATCTACAACTGCTTCATCTAATGTTAAACCTTGGGATTTATGAATTGTAACAGCAAAAGCTAACTGCAGAAGAAATTCTTTCCTTGAGCAATTTATGCTTCCATATTTCCAGAATTCAATTAATTGGGGGAATTGGTACGCACCAATTCTTTTAAGTTAAATTATTGTAGTATTCAAATTTATCCATGATTATTCGCGGTATCTAGTCTGGTGGCTTGTGATTTTCTTTAATACGTGCAACAAAGTCTAAAGTCCCGTTCACTAAACCTTTTTCGGTCCACAAATAAGAACGTAACATTACTTTCGATACAAATGATAAAGTAAGAAATGGTTGAAGTCCACTTGTCATTTCTGAATCGGCCAACTTTTCCTTTAGTACATTTATAAAGAGCTTGAATCGAGGCAACAGGTTCATGTAATTCTTTTAATTTTTCATTTATATAACAAATTTAACAATTCATTTTATTTGTTTACAATTCTTTTGTTGCCACTTTACAAAAAAAAAAAAAAAAAAAAAAATCCATAATGCAATTTTTTTTAAATGTTTAAGTGTCATTTGTGCAAACGATTTTGCTGAATAATGAAAACATATTTTATTTATTAAATTAATCGTGATTCTATCTATAATCACTTACTCCATGATTTATACATTTTTTTTCTGAAAATATACGCGTTTCATTTTTTATTTATTTGCTAAAATGCGTCCGTATTGGAAATGCATGTAAAATAAATTAATTAAAATAATATTTTTTTAACGTTTTACTGCAAAAAAAATTATATTCTGCAAATCTACAGATCATATTTTATTTTTGTGTTTAATTTGAAGTCAAAATATTGAATAGTTTTTTTGTAAAGTGTACGACAAATTGTAATTTGAGTGGCCTAGTAGAGGATTCGCTTCGCTCATCCTAATAAATGCTTATAACTCCGTAAAAAATGCTAATATTTTTATGCGGTTTTTTGCATTGAGTTAAGAATTAATTGAATAATCAAACTAGATCATTAAAAAAAATCGATTTTTTGAAAAGTTTTCAATCCCTGAGCCCCCTTAACTCTGTTCTAGGCTAATGCATAGGCTAGGATTAACTACTATTGTTAATTACAGCTATACATACACCTAACAGCTAATTTAATACTTTACCTTTCCGGGGATTCTTACTGATTAATGCTCTGGTGGAGCTTGTCTCTGTCATGGTATTTACTCTTTGTGGAGTTAAACTCTTACATGGGTATAATTCCTGTTGGAATTTCGATTCTGACGTGAGATAGCACTCCAATTTGAAGTGTGACCCTTGCGTGGTGGAACTTCTAGTGAAGTTTGTCTCTGTCGTGGTTATTTGACTTTATTTGGAGTTTGTCTCTTATTACTAATTGGAATTGTCACTAGCTTATGTGATTGAATTGTGTTGATTAGATTGCACATGTTTTTATCATATTGGTGCATTGTATACAAGGACGGTCATGTGGTGCCGGAGGCGGCTGAAGCTTTTTACTGTGTCATATTGCACAAATTGCTGAGCCGTTGATGACATGCGTGTTGCAATTCATTTGTTGGGGGCCGAGGTTACAACTGATGTTGTGCGACTACCGGACACCTCAGGTGGACATAAAACAAAAACCGTTTTTAATTTTACTTACCCATCATACGTAGTATAGGGTAAGTCTTGCAATCGTTTTGAAAATCGAAATTTTTTTTTTTGACGGATTTACACGTTTCGGACACTGGAGATTCCGAAAAACATATTTTTAGAAAAAAAATTTTGCCGTCCGGCCGTCTGTGTGTCTGTCTGTCTGTCTGTAACCGCTCTATCTCCCGAACAAATCGAGATAGAGACTTGAAATTTTGTATGTGCTTAGTATGTAAAAATGGGACGAAGCCTATTTAATATCAGTAACCTCGATTATCCGGAACTATTTTTTTCGGACTCTCGAAAAATTCGTTCTGATGAAAGGTATATGAAAATTTTCGAATTTTTTTATTTTAAGGAGTGGACATAAAAGACAATAAAATAACACAAATTTTGCGCATAAAGCAAAGTCGATCGGATTATTAGTTGTCGAAATATTTCTAATCCTGTTTTCCACATTCTTTGATTTTTTATGACCCTGTATTATCTTTTAATTGGAAATGAGACACTTAATTTGATGCAAGAAACCGTTAGTGAATATGATTAATATTTTTGGAGTTATAAGGATGTTTCTTTTATGCAATTCCGTGCTACTTAATTGTTTGGCGTTTCATACAATTTATCGAAATTGGTTCATCAGAAATTCATTAATAGAGCATGATTATGTGTTAAAAATACTTAATTATACGTTTATATTTTTTTTGGAATTGTAATGCATTTTATAAAATGTTTACATATGTTATGTTTTCATATATTATGTTATGCATATCCATGATGGGTAAGTATTATGGTGGCCTCCAACGACTAGTTTTTTCTTTGCATTAGGGAATTCTGAGGCTAATGTTTAATTGATTGATTCTTAATTGCTATAATTAAATGCACATAAAAAACTGAATAATTTAAACGGATATACCGAAGCCGACACTGCAGTAACTGATTGTAATACTATAACTTGCCCTGTGTGAAAGAGATTAGCGCAATAGGTTTATTTTGTCCAAGATATGCACAATCAAACGGTTTAGTTGAAACATGGAATGGCGTCCTTAAAGGAATGATACATTATGTTATAACAGAAAATGCCAGAAGTTGGCATAAACTCAAACCTTTCTTTTGTAGTCATACAGAGAGATGTCAAAGGCTAAAACGGATGTTATCCCACTCCAAATGCTATATGGTTGGCGTCCAGCTGGTTTCATTCCCAGCTTAAAGTCATCATAGACGAATAAAATACCTTTACTATTTGGTCAGTTAAGCTCATTTACCAATTATTTAAATGATTTGAAAAGAAGTTTAGAAAAGGCAGCCAATCATGCCGAAATTTCTTGCTCTGCAAGAATCTATTTAGCATATTTAGCCAGTCATCATTTTTAGACGGCAAACAAAAATATGAAGTACGTGCTCGATCATGAATCATTATTACTGTAATTTCAATTACAATAATAGCAGTTACTGATCGTTTCGTTTTAGTTCAGAAGAGTGTTATATGACACTTGCAGAAAAAAATATTTTTCTAATGCTTTCAATTTTTTAAAATTTGAATTTTTTTTAAATGTTCTTGTTTTTCGTGAGAATTTACAGATTGGAAGTTTTTTAAAGCGAAAGTGAAATTTCTAAGCTGTCAGTAACAGAAAAATCACAACTGTAGAAGATTTTACTTCCATCTGATTCATTTGAAATTCAGATTTTCTAACAACTGTTCTTTGAGAGCTTTACGGCGTAACAGTAACCTCTATATCAATTTTGAATTTTCTATCCCCAATGCTTAACAGTAATAATGGTAATAGAATTTTTTTTAGTTAATTCCTCCCTTAAATATCCGATATTTTAACAAATGTTTTTAATATTCATCAAGAAAAGTTACACAGAGATAAAATATTGCTTATTTTTAGGCAGAGACTGTCTCTTTATTGTACTGAGGAAATTCTCGAAATCGCTTTGAAAATACTTAATTTTAAATTTTTATCGTTTTTCACTCATTTCATCTGCAATTACTTGTCGATAATTCTTTACCTCTTTATAACATTAAAGTTCAAATATTCTAAGATAAATAAAAAGTAATATCTTTGTAAGAATGTTAGGTTTGAAATATATGTCACGCTGAATAAAATATTTATTGTTTTACTGAAACATAGTGAAAGGATCATTCTAATATTTCTGTAATAAATAGATAAATATATAAATAAATAAAACTATTTAAGCTTTGCCATCAATAACTAACAGTATTTTCGGAAGTTTCAAAGCGAACAATTTACAATGCATTTTCAGATTTGTTTGAAAATCAAAACGTTTAGCAAAAACCTTTCAAAGTACTTTTTAAACATTTCATCTTAAAATCTCATTTATACGAAGAATGTATAAAATAAAGTATACATAATGTAAGAGATATTTGACATCATTTGTTTCCAACAAAATTCTTTTACTTTAAATAGGCTTATTTCTAATTCCTACAGGATTTTTGCAAGTATTCTTTCTGTTTGTACTGTCGGAATGATTTCGCTTAAAAAAAGTCTCAAATGAATGTCATTTTTTTTTTCTTTATTGTTGGCGACGTAATGAGAAGGAATTCTCCTTATCTTTTTTAACCTTTTGTGTTCAGAAAGGTCCAGTTCCTTGCAAAAATGAGATAGATTTTGGTTCATTAAACAATAAAAGAGTTTTTCAAGCGAAAAGAGGAATACAAAAACTAAGGGATTTTTTAAGCAATTCAAAAGAGTGAAAAAATTGCCGGAAGTTTTTCCTTTTATCCTAAATGAGCTTTAAAAATGGATGTATTTTCATTCAAATTTCATCAATGCATAAATATATTTTTTATATCAAACAGATTTTTTTTTTTTCTGGAACGTTTGTCTTTCCGAATGTATTTACTTTATTTCAAATACTGAATTTTAAACAATGTAAATTGCCTATTGTAATTCATTCACATTGTTTTTGCAAATGGGCTTCTATTGACTATTATAATAATTAATTTTTTTTTTCTTCAATATGTCAATGAGTTAAAATTAAAGAATATGCCTGAAGAAAAAAGTTCTTCTTTTTGTCGTTTATAATTTTTTTTATTATTAATATTTATTTATTTGGTTAGTTTATCCGTAAGTCTGGCCGTACTCTAATTCTTGTAATTATATCGTATTTACGAGTAAATTTTAAATGCTTTTGAGGTTTGCTTACAGAATGATGAGTTTTCATTTTGAAATTTTTAGCTATTACAGTTCGTTTACAGAGACACACAAGAATTATGTACAGTCTATACCATAGGTTCCCAACGGGAGCGACAATGCCCTCCAGTGGACGCTGGAACCTTCCACGATTGAGGTGGCGGGTCCAGGGGCAAATGAAAGGGGGGGGGGCGTTAAGAGAGTCAAGGGTGGGGTTGTTCTGGCGTACCTAGCAATTTAGGATATGTGTAGTAAAGCCAGCTTAACTCCACGGTGTTGTTCGGGACCATGATAAAGACTTAAACTATACCTTTAAATAAAAATCTACTCAATCGAACCTAGAGCTAAATCCCAAAAATCTTTTTTTTTCTTTTTTTTACGAATAAAAAAAACTGTTTATTGTTACTGATGAATCTACAGTAATTACGAAGCGTCATAAGGGGTTAGTGTTACCAGATTGTACGTTTTTCTTGTAAATTGTACACTTTTTAGCGACTTTTCAGCTTATTGTACGGTGTACGTTTAAATTTGTCTTGTATGACGGTTTCTTCCGTTTTTCTACCACTTCAAATTTTTAATTGTTTCTCTATTTTTTTTTTTTAAGTTTGTTTCAAAATTTCTTAATTTTTCCGAAAAAAAGCTGCACATGTACATCAAATGCGAAAACAGCTTGCTTCCCATCAGGATGACAAAAATCTTGGTAGTGTGGTGTAATATTAATTGCTCATTTGCGAACTTTTGAGTAGCATAAACTATTTGAGCTAAATGTAAATAGTTTATTAATAAATAAAAACCAACAGCCGGGTTACCAAGTGAGGCACATATAATTGCCATTTTATAGCAATCGCCCCAATGTGGTGCGTATATGACATCTGTGTCTATTTCTCTAGCAGAATCTTCTAATTTGGCAAAAAATTGAGCAATTAAAATAAATTGTGAATAAAAACAATATGATTTAATGCTTGGTATACATTCAAGGGAGACCAAACTGGTCGCCAAGGGCGGCTAGTTCTCATTTATTTTGATAATGACAGAGATGGAGCCGAAACAGGCATATAGTCTAATATGTCATTTTCCAAACTAAGACAATTGTTATAACCAGATTTCAGAGCATGCAAAAGTAAATTTTTGTAATTTTTGTAATATTTTTGCATGCAGTATCAGATGTTTTATTAGAAGTATTCATAAAATGAATAAAATCGTAAATCAATTTATTTTCAATGCAATATTTTTTAAATTGTAAATAATGCGGTTAGAAAGACATTTGAAATATTATCAACCCAATGTTCTCATTATCAATTCCGTGGATAATAAATTATTTTATAATTTATTAATATTTTTGACACAAATATTATGATAATCTCTGCTCATATTATTTTTATATCTAACGTTCTTATAGTATTTATTATGATTATTTTCATAATTTTTTATAATTTATTTTGTGATTTAATTTTCCTAGTTAAGAAAATGACCCTAATAAAACTTTTTCTACTAATTTTAATGTTTTTTCTTACCAGTTTTAACAGTTAAGAGTAGTGTATCTCTCGTGTAGGTTTTTTCAGAAACATTCCTTTGTTGAGATTTCGACCGACAAATATTCTTTCATTTGAAACCAAGATATTACATACAACATTTCAATTCATTAGAAAAATATATAAAATTATGCCAGTAATAAAACCTTTTCTTTCCAGATTTATTTTCAGATTTTCTTTCTTCATTTGATAAGTGACAGATAAAATTTAATAATTTTTTTTCTTTACATAAGTTGTACTCATATGAAAGAATGACACATCTCACAAGAAAATACTTTCAACGAAGTTTTACTGCCGAATTTTGCTTAAATTTTCTCAGAATAAGTGTTCAGTTTCTTTTTGTAATTAATTGACACGTAATTAAAAGATTAAAAAAGATTGATCCACTCAATGTCTATTTTTTAAAAATAGTTGGTTTGTATTACAGTTTTAACATACACCTCCTCAAAATCAAAATGCGGACCTAGCATTTGAATTTGAGATTTCGTGGTAATTAGACTTCAGTTTAAATTTTCTGTACTTAAGAAAAAAAATAATACTAACTAGTGACAAAACTACCAATTAATCAAATTTAAAAAAAAAAAAAAGGATAACAGAAGATTAAATTGATATTAGAAAATCAAAATCGAGATGGTGAAATTCAGCTGTGAAATATGGAAATTTTTATTCATTAAAAGTACTTGTATGATGCTGCAATATTAAAATATTCAAAACTAGCAAACTGGTAGTTTTGAAAACTAGTAACTGGTAGTTAAACAAGCAGAAAGTTTATTATCTGATCTTTACGAATAATTTGAAAACGATTTACAGCTGTCATAAATACAAACACATTACATGAGAGAGAAAAATTACAAATTGGCACAAAAAATGTCGCCAAGATGGAAAACAAGAGCTTATCATTTATTTAAATAAATAATAAATTTTTTTGTGATTTAAAACCTACTTATTTTACACAAAATAAAAGTACATATATCAGTGTAAAAAACTGGTGTGCTTCATTTGAGAGGCACAAATCAATCATTGTTAATTAACAACATTGTTTCAAATCACGATTATTAGGTGCGTTCGTAATTATATAATACGTAGCACCTATAGTTGTCGTTCAGTCCGTCCGTCTGTCCGTCCGTCTGTCCGTCCGTCCGTCTGTCCGTCCGTCCGTCTGTCCGCATATAACAACGCAAAAACTACCCAACCGAATCGTTTGAAATTTAAAATACATAAATATTAGATATTTTTGTCGAGTCATTTCAAATTTTATGAGAATCGGATGGATAGATCAATCACAGGGACGATCAAAAGTATTCCATTACATTACGGTCAATGGGGAAAAAAGTTTCAAATGCATTTTAATCGTTTGAAATTTAAAATACGCAATTATTACATAATTCTGTCGTGTTATTTCAAATTTTTTGATAATCGTGTGCATAGATCAATTACAGGGGCAATCAAAAGTATTCAATTACATTATGGTCAATGGGGAAAAAGTTTCAAATATATTCTATACGTTTGAAATTTAAAATACATAATTATTACATAATTTTTTCGAGTTATTTCAAATTTTATGAAACTCGGACGAATAGATCAATTACAGGGACAATCAAAAGTATTCCATTACATTACAGTCAATGGGAAAAAATGTTTCAAATGCATTTTAATCGTTTGAAATTTAAAATACGCAATTATTACATAATTCTGTCGAGTTATTTCAAATTTTTTGATTATCGTGTGCATAGATCAATTACAGGGACAATCAAAAGTATTCAATTACATTATGGTCAATGGGGAAAAAGTTTCAAATATATTCTATACGTTTGAAATTTAAAATACATAATTATTGCATAATATTTTCGAGTTATTACAAATTTTATGAAAATCGGATGCATAGATCAATTACAGGGACAATCAAAAGTATTCCATTACATTACGGTCAATGGGGAAAAATGTTTCAAATGCATTTTAATCGTGTTACACTCATGCGAACTTAATAAAATTTATATGCAACTATAAAGTACATATTATAATATACATCTTACATAATTTGTGGTGCAAAGAACATTTGTTATTGATTTACAAGGCCACACAAAAGTATTCCATTACATAATGGTATAGGGAGAACATTGTTTGATGAGCGTTTTAATTGTAGTTCACTATTTACAATGTTATGAGATTGATATATGAACGTAATATTTTTAAAACTTCGTTATCGTTCGAACGCACCTAATTTGCTACGCTTCACGTGCAATTTCCAACTTGTTATCATTATTTTACATAAAATAAAATAAAAAGTAAATGTAAGACTTTAATATGGAAGGTTATACCTTTTTCTTTGACATTTTCGGATTTATATCTGTATGCGCTGCAATATATTTCCATTAATAATTAAAAAATAAAACGGTCAAATTGTTTGTTTTGCAAGCAACTCCATATACACTGACCTCCAAAAAATAAGGTACAATATATTTTAAGAAGCTCACCGGGAAAAAAAATTGCAGTGAGATTAAACTTCATAGTTTATATGAATGACAATAATAAGCTTTAAAAAAACTTATGCCAAAATTACAGCTACCACTTTTATTTTATATAAAAGAATAGATATTTGTGAATGAGAGAAAAATGTGCAATTACGAAGCTTTCGTAATTTCGCTTGTAAGTTTTGTTGTATTTGAAGTATTGTTGTCAGTTTTGTTTACAACATTAGAAATGTTGTAAATAAAAACTAGAAATGTCTAGAAGAAGTCGTTTGCTCAATTAATTAAGGTGTTCGGCGCTAGAATGGTTGGAAATGAAATTCTCACGGGACGATACTTCTAGACGGCTCAATGTGTCTCGCAGTGTAGTCTAACGATTATGGGATCATTATGCATCCGAAGATTCTGAGTCTAGAAAATATGTTCCAGGCCGCTCACGTGTTAGAACACCTGAAAAAGACCAGTTTCTAGCTCTTTAGGCCCAAATAAGAAGACGCACAGCTGTGGTTCAACTAATTTCAGACCATTTTGCAGCATCAGGGAGAAGAATCGTCGCTACTACGGTGCGAAGATGTCTTCACAATGCAGGTCTCTGTGCAAGGCGATCAGTTGTGTGTGCCCCTCTCAACAGATGACAGAGAAGTGCCCGCTTATATTTAGAAAGAGAACTTGTTTCCTAGACCAGATAACAGTCGGCTTCTGTACTCTTCACAGAAGAGTCCAGATTCACACAGGAGAGCGATTCAGAATGTCTTCTGATCTGGATGCACTCGATACCATTAATCAAACACTGTCGAAACACACGCACACAAAAACGGTAGAATCATAGTTTCGGCAGGGATCTCACTCGGAGGCCACACTGAGGCATGTATTCCATGGAGAAACTCTGAGTGGTGCGAGATATCGGGATGAGATCCATGATTCATATGTGTGCCCATATGCTGATGCTATTTGCAATGGTTTCATTCTAATGAATGATAATGTGAGACCATACCGAGCTGTGGTTGTTGAGGATTATCTTGAGGATCACGATTTTGAGAGAAAGGAAAGACCAGCTCACTCTCCAGACTTGAATCCGATAGAACATCTTTGGACTATCTTGGAAGACAGGTTTGGTTTTAAGTCCTCCTCCAAGGTCATTAAATGAGTTGGAACAAGGCTTACTCCATGTCTGATCAGCGCTACCTATTTCGGTGTCCGAAAATTTAATTGAGGGCTTGAAAAGTCAATGCTGCCAATGCATTCAAATCCGGGGTGGACATATTCCGTATCAGAACCAGTTTTTTAATGTTTCTGTCACATTTTATTTCATAATACTGCGATGTACTGATTTCTTCAAAAATGGAATTTTCCACCATGAGTGCATTTTTGTTGTAATTTTATTTATACGTTTAACTTAAGTAAATTTCTATGTCGCATTTAATAAGTAACAGTTTAGCGCACATTTCTTCCAAATTTGTTGTTTCAATATTCATTCATTTGCAAATTAGACGGAAATAAACAGTTTTACCTCAACTTTTGGAGTCCAGTGTATATCCAATGAATAGAAGTTGCGGTCGAACTTCTGCTGGAAAAAATCGTTGTTTCTATATTCATTCATTTGCAAATTAGACGAAAAAAAACGGTTTCACCTCAACTTTTGGAGGCTTGTGTATTAGGGTGGATCGATTGTCTATGGCGAAAAAAAAAATTCCCATTCATCAAAATCTACCTATGCGGAAAAGATGTTCTATTGTACGGAGATTAAGGGAAAAATAATAAAAAAAATTAATTTTAAAATTTAATACTGCCACAAAAGGGTTGAATTTTCGAAAAAATTTGAAAAAAGACCGAATTTTGGTTAGGTTATTTTTATCAAAAACTAATTATTTTAATAATTTTTAAAAACCAACAATGCGCAAAAGATGTTATATCATATGGAGGTTAAATAAAAAACAATAATAAGTAATAAATTCGAAATTTAATACTGCCACAAAAAAGTTGAAAATTCGATAAAATATTGAAAAAATGGAAAAAGATCTAATTTTGGTTAGATCTAATTTTGACGCAAAATAATCATTTTAATATTAATCAAAGCCTACCTTTGCGTAAGAAATATTATATTGCATGGATATTAAATAAAAAATAAATAAATAAATAAACTAATTTCGATATTTAATACTGCTGCAAGTGATTTAAAGTTTTCAAAAACTGGCAGTGCCAGTTTTTTCAGTTAGGATTTGTCTGCTTGTGTATTGTGTAGCTTAGTGTACCTTGAATATTACTGTACCATGGCGTTGTTAAAAAAATAAAAAATTTAAATTTAAAATAAAGAGAGAGAGATGAATTACACCCTATTTGGGTCTGGCTTTGATATGGCATTAAATATGCTCCCTATTACAAAAATTTATAAAATTTACATATTGGTATTTAAAAAATAACCGAAGAAAGGAATCAGTCAACATCTATTTATTTCCTGCCAGTGAGAAAGAGTTGCTAATAAGTTACAAGTGACCTGTAAATGAGATTCAATTTCAATAATTTACCACAGCAGCATTTTAAGAAAAATTAAACTGTTTAACGACAAATATTGCGCTCTTTTAGGTAGATTTCGTATGAAATACTACCTATTGCATTGTCTCCCATGTTGGAATTTCTGAAAAATTTTTGCGGATCTATACGAATCATGACTCCTAGACCCCAAAACTACCATCAGTAAAAAAGTTTATATATCTATCTATCTATCTATCTATCTATCTATCTATCGGTGTATATCACTTTCTTCTAGGCACGATAACTTCTATAATTATGCTCAGATCTTCTTCAAACTTTTACATAAAATCAAGGGGCATAAAATCTCGGTTAAGTTCGTTAATGGGCAAAATCGGACCAAGGGGCGAAAAAAACATGGTTTTTGGAAGAAAAAAATTCATAACTTCGTCAATTCTCAAGATATCAAATCCAACTAAATTTTATATAAATGTACTCAATATTATCTAAAACTTTTGTTCTTACAAGTTTTTGATAGGACCAATTTTTTTTACCGATGAAAAAAATTAAAAACGAAAAGAAAAAGGGGGTAGGAAAAAGAAAAAACCCATAACTTACTCAATTCTTAAGCAATTAAATCTAATTAAATTTATTTTACATCTTCACAATAATATCTACAACTTTTATATTGACAAGTTTTTCATAGAACCAATTCTTATAGCAAAAATAAATTAAACAAAAATAGGAGTTGGAGAAAAAACCTCAAATCCAAACTGCTTATATTCTGACTCTTTTTAAAATTCATTTTTGATTTTAAACGCATCCAAATGACAGATCCTCTTATTTAGCAACTATATAATGCGACGTATTGGCCAATTTTTTGATAAAGGCAGAATATATTTTTAAAAAGGCTGCCAAAAAAGGTATTTTGAACAGATTTCCCGAAGTTTTCATCATTAAAAAATTCATTAAGTATAACAAATTGCGTTCTTTATGAGTCATTTTTAAATTCATTTTTGTTCTCAAACCCATCCAATTTATAGGTCCTATTATTTACGAACTATATAACTTGACGTATTGGCCAGTTTTTTGATAAAGGCAGAATATATTTTTTAAAAGGCTGCCAAAAAGGGTATTTTGAACAGAATTTCACGAAGTTATCGTGATTAAAATTTGAGGAAATTTAAGAAATTGCGTTTTTACCGAGTCATTTTTAAATCTTTTTTTGTTCTCAAACGCATCCAATTTACAGGTTCTCTTCTTTAGGAACTATATAATGTGACGGAGTGGCCAGTTTTTTGATAAAGGCAGAATATATTTCAAAAAAGGCTGCCAAAATGGGCACTTCGCACAAAATTTCCCAAAGCGATCATGATTAATGAACTGTGGGTATTCAAATAACAAATCGGTTATTTTATGACTCATTTTTAAATCCAATTTTGCTCTGAAACGCATTCAATTGACAGTTTTTTGTTACTTAGGAACTATATAATGTGCGTATTCGTCGATTTTTTTATAAAGGGTGAATATATATATTTTAAAAGCTGTCAAAGTAAGCACTTTGCAAAAAAATTTCCCAAAGCGATCATGATAAAAAGAATTGTAGTTGTATTCATATAACAAATTGTTTATTTTATGACTCATTTTTAAATTCAATTTTGCTCTCAAACGCATTCAATTGACAGTTATTTGTTATTTAAAAACTGTGTAATGTGCCGTAATGGTCAGATTTTTGATAAAGGCTAAATATATATTTAAAAAAATCTGTCAAAGTAGGCACTTCGCACAAAATTTCTCAAATCGATCTTCATTAAAGAATTGTGGATGTATTAAAATAATAAATTGGTTATTTTATGACTCATTTTTAAATTCAATTTTGCTGTCAAACGAATTTAATTAACAGTTTTTTTGTTATTTTGGAACTATATAATAAGCATATTGGTCAAGTTTTTAAATAAAGTAAGAATATAATTCAAAATATATTGCCAAAATGGGCATTTGAGTAGAGATGGGCATTTTTTTTTTCCTTTTTTTTTTTTTTTTTTTTTTGAGATGAAAACTTCGAAATCTACCTCCGCCTATAGGCCATTCCGAAAGGGATTTTTTAATTCTTGTAAAACAAAATAAGATATTGAAAGCTACTACAGTCTTTTGGACCATTTCCGAAAATACTGCCTATTTTTTCAGTTCAATAGATTTGAATATGAATATGAATATTGAGTGTAAACTAAACCGACGTATTGAGAGGAAACTTACTTTTCTGCATTATCAGCTATCACTGAAAAGCCAAAATACTGCCGAGCTAGGTGTCACATCACCTGTAGTGACAAAGATTGGCATCAGCCAGAATATTGGACAGTTTGGGCACTTCCGGCCAAGCAGGTACTGCCATCGTGTCTGGTGCACTTCAAGATGTGGGCATTATCTCACAAAACTATGAATAGAATTCTATTGACAGAAAAAATCGGCATGACAAAACAAACCAAAGATTACTCCATCGTTTTAGCCATTCTCTTTAGTCTTTTGTAAAAGATTATGATCATGGCCTTTTTCTTTAAACTTTGATGAGTGTAAAGACAGACTACATCACTTGAAAACAACAGAAGAAAAATCATAATAGAAGCGGACTTGAGCTTGAAAAAAGAACTTGGTTTCGAATATATCGGCCGCATATATGTAAATTCTGGGAGAGTACCAAACAATATGAAAACACGACGTATATTTTTTGTCATGTGTTAACAATAATATACATGTAACAAAGTTGGTTGCGATCAGTTGTGACGGAATATCTGTTAACATAGATGTTAAAGGATGTGTTATTCGAAATATGGAACTGATCTTAAAGTGTCCACTACAATGGTTTTTGTGTTAGTTACACACCAATGAGGTTCGACTATGTCATCTTTTTGCAGCGTGGATGTAACCGCGGCTGGAAACAAATGTTTCACTGGTGAAAAAGAAAGATTATTCGCAGCATGTTAGAAGCTTTTTGTATTTTCATTCATGTCAGTATATGATTTATAAAAGCACACGAGTGAAATCAAACGGTCTGCTGTAATCCTAATCATTAGATTAAAAAATATCTATATTTTCCATTTACCAGCTTTTTGACCTTTTGCGATGGATTACATAGATTTAATTAAATAGGAAAATGTGTCGAACCCCCACTAACTGACGGATTTAGTAACGACGTGAATTCAGAAGCAATAGGTAAATCCAGCAATCATTCCAGTGGCAATAACATCTACTATCAATAGTATCTATTCACGCAACACTCATTCTACAAAACTGATAATCAAAAGAGTCACGGAAGTATTTCTGCTGTGTATGGACGATACAAAAGAGATGGTTTTATAAAAATCGAATTGAATTACAAAATCTCATGTCGATTTTCAATACCGAAGGTCATTATCACCAATTGCAATGTTGACGATTTTTCTTGATTTAATACTAATGAAGCTGTTAAATAAGAAACTAAAGTTTTTAGCTTGTAATCAATTAAATATTTCCTCATTGCAATAAATGTTAAAAATTCTAAAATTCATATTTTATTTTACAAAAAAAAAAAAAAAAAAAAAAAAAAAAAAAAAAAAAAAAAAAAGAGATTTTTTACCGTAAAAACGTTCAACATAAATTTGAGCCACATTGCGGCAGATTTAAATTTTGAAATTAATTTTTTTAATTATTTTTCTCATATTCAGCATATAATATAACATCTTTTACGCATAGGTAGGTTTTGGATAATTTTTTAAACTATTATTTTGAATCAAAAATCATCTAGTCAAAATTAGGTTTTTTCATTTTTTTTTTTTCGAAATTCAACCTCATTGTGGCGGTAGTAAAATTTAAAATTATTTTTATTATTATTTTTCCCTTAAACTTCATCCAAGAGAACATCCTTTCCGCATAGGTAGGTTTTGACACTGTGAAAAAAAAAAATTTCGATCCACCCTACTGTGTATATCCAATGAACAGAAGTTGCGGTCGAATTTCTGCCAGAAAAAATCACCCCTGCGTCAAGTGACATTATTCTGGGGTCAAAAAGAGATTACTCTTGCCCTCTTCAACTTATCTCATCTCGATGGGTATAGCGCGCCGACGTATGAACGGAAACTCTTGGAACGATTTCCAGCTTGGCACTTCTCACTATCACCGGTGATAAGGCTACGACCGCAGCACATAATAGAATATTTTTCAGTGAGCCATCGACACTTGGGCAAACACGAAGTTAAACAGAATCCAACATTTATAAAATCGAATAATCTATATGATTCATAAAAGTTTTTCTGTAGAAAAATTTTCACGTCTTTTATTGAATTATATTTCCAATGTTAATTGCTTAAAAGTGCATACCTAACAGAATAAAAAAGTCTCAGATTGGACACTTTTTAATCGGAGCCGGTCGTTGCAGTAACTGAGAGCCAAAAACTTCGCACGTGCGTATTTCGTACTTTGGTTTGTCGTCTGCTCGAAACTTAAAACAGAGCGAAAGATTAATGTACTGTCAATCGGATTTATTTTTTGGAGCGAAATTTTTTATCTATCATTTTGAACCGCAATTGAAAAATATGTATGAAAATTAAAATTTACAAAAAATATAAATTAAATGTATATTTTGTTTCATATATATATATGTATTTACTACGAAATTTTGCATGTTTAAAATATATAATAAAAAGTAAAAATAAAATAAACAAAAAAAAATAGAAATATTTATGTCTACAAACTACTATATATCTACTACATATCTATGTCTGCAACGAACCCCCCCCCCCTCTTTTACTCTATTGATTGTATGCATTTTAAATAAAGGTTGGAATATCCAAGCTTACTGATCAATTTTAGATCGAAAAAAATGCTTCCTATCAACTTAATCAGAAAAAAGTAATTTATTCACAAAAGTGACCAAAAAATTTTAATAAGAAATATTAACAGTTAGCAAGTTTAAAAGGGACTACAAATATAAACGTTATTATTTATACAAGATACGCTTTTGTACAGTTATGTTTATAATCAAAAAATGAATTTAATTTTAATACTATGGTACACACATTTTAAATAAACATACAAGTAAAGCCATATCTACTTTTGCTAATCGCTTACACGATATATATCAGAATGTGTGAATGAAAATTTATGTTGGTATTAAATATTTCAATTTAATTAAGAATAATCTGACAAAAGATATACTAAGAGTTTATGAATCGTGCCAATCATAAATATTTCGGTTAAATTTTGAGCAAATTCACAGGGAAATTTAATTAATAATGTGAAATACATTTTCTGTTATATACCGGTATAGCATTTAAATATAAAGTAGATATACATCATTATCTTGCAAGCTTGTATGTATATATATATTTATGTTAAGAGTTTAATCTATTAAAATTTTCAGTGACATGTGTCAACGCACGTGCATGATTTCGAAAATTTGCAAATATGTTTACTGTCAGGTGGCCCTTGCGTTGTGCCGCTAAATAATTTAAATTGATTAATTTAAAGTTTAATTTATTGATAGGTTAAATAATTTTAATAATAAAGTTATGGTTCTTGAAAAATAATTATTGTTCTGAAATTGCAGTTCTGAAAGATAAAAAACATATAAAAAATAGATAGTACTCACCCCAATTATTGAAGATGTATGTGGTTACACCAAGAATAACACTAGTTTAACATTAGAATAACTTGTTTATTGAAGAACTAAATATAAAATTATATTGCTCAGGATCCTTGTAGCAAAATAACATGCACTAAAATTTACACATGTATCATCAATATCTTCAATTTTATTTTACAGACGATGAGAAGAGATAAAATAGCCTATATACATCAGACATGAAGTGAGAGTTTACGTATTTACTAGGATGAAGTTCGTGAGTTTATATTGGATCTAAACAGAAGTTAATAATTCAGAAATATATATTTTAGAAGGCACGCCCACGGAGAATGATGACACACTTGAATACAACTTAAGCCCTGTGAACAGAGGATTCCGATAACGGTATGGGCAGAGGAACACCGATGTCCGATTTACGGAATGAGACCCGATGTCCCGCATTCATGACTCCAGACACCATCCCAAAGACAATTTAGGCATTCTCGTCTAAAAGAACGCCGGCTCCAGGCTGGGAAAAATTCTAATAAACAGGCAAAATTATGCAGCTCCTTTAGGGCATCCAACTGGAAAAACTCGACAAAATCAGGAAAGGTATGCAACTTTCCTAGGGCATTGAGCTACCCTCTTCATCGAAGTAAAACAATTGCAGACGGTCACATTTTATATCCCTCACCGACTTGGAACCTCATTTCAAGAAAGCAAGTTTCTTTAGTGAACAGGGGATGCACGTCAGGCCCAAAGGCCCAACGGCCACAAATTCCCAAGATCTCAGCACGTCCTATTTCCTCTAAGAGCCAGGCAAGAATGAGAGAGAATTGAAAGAGACGCGGGCGAAAGTTAGTACGATCGCTCCACTCTCAGCCAATCAAAAAAAAGAAAAGAAGTTGTTAGCTGAATTTAGAGAAATTCTTAAGGGGAGTTAGGTGAAAAGTATTATTTAGTGGCAACAAGAAATACGCGGGATTTTAAGCGACGCTACTATTTCGTGGAAAAGGGTGAATCATGAGATTGGAATTTCCGTTTGTCCACAAGATTCACTGAAAAAGCGCGCGGGTGGATAATGGCGATGTTGGAAGTAAAAAAAAATGGCGCGCGTAATTTTAAAAAGAGAAAAAGCTAGAAAAATACTAAGACACATATCTGGCTAAATAGTGGCTTAATCTTGCTGAAATTTAACCAGAGTATTAAGAAAAAAAAAAGATTTATTGAATGAATATAGATTTAAAGATGAATATTAAAAATAAAGGTTTTAGAATTTATATATTTAGGACTTAGTAAATATTGTAAAGAGAAAACAACGTCGCGAATCTTTAAAAATGAAAACAAGATAGCATATTGCTAAAAGTAAATATTATTAATTAAATTGATGGCTATTAATGGGATTATTAAATAGAAATAAAATTTTAAAAGCAAATTAGATTAAATTTTAAATCGGAAATGTTATGGAAAGTTGTTATAACATAACATTTATTTCCCCTCAATAGAAAAAAAAAGGACAAAAAAAAATTTTGAGCTATCGGCTTCTTACCAAAAGCACCAAAATATAGAAATTCATACGAGGAAAATCATGAGATTTTAAAGATAGATATTACCTCAATCATCTACCAACTTTAATTAAATAAAGATCACATGATTAAAAAAAATTAAATTTAAAATGAAGAAGTTAAATTATTGCAAATTTAGAATAGTACGATTTAAAACCAATGTTCCAAGAATTCTGAAAAACAAAAGTATAACTAGAACTGACTTGTCATAACCCTAGCGAAAACAATTCCTGAAAACACATAAACAATCATGACAGTGCATAAAATTGTAAAGACTGAAAACAGGAACATAGTAATACAAAATATACCTAAAAATAAATACAGGAACATGTAATTGCACAGAATAAAATAACAAATTAAATATGCAAAACCAACATTATATAGGGGTGAGTCAAAAAAAAATAAATGAATATAAACCTGAAACTCTCATGTGTAGACCATTACAATTTTCTAATGTGAACCAGATATAAAGATAATGTAAACAATATCATCAAAACAGAAAATCAATTACATAGCAGTAGAAAAGCAGAACTTGAATATAAATGTGCTTTTTACGTAATTTTTAACCATTATTACACAAATCATTATACATAGAAAATAATCTATTGAAACTGAAGTTTTTATTTCAAAGCAATAAATAAAATACCATCAGAAAACTTTATCTGGTAATCAATTGATAAACTTTTATAACACATTAACAAATACTCTTGTAAACACTACACAAGAATCAGTACCAAGAACTATTCAAGAAAAAAAATATTCAGGATATTTGAGGCCTTCAGTGTTGAATAAGAGAAAAAAAAATTGACTTCAAAAGGTAACTTAATACATATTAGCTCTCATAAATTTTTTTAGCAAATAAAAGAGAAATTCAAAAATTCTTATTTATGCAAATCCTGTAATTCAGTAGCATATTCTTCTAGAAAGGATATGAGTTTTTATAGAAAAGATTTCTTGATTATTTTAAGAAATGTTTTAAATATTGAGAAAATTTTTTATTTTAATGCCAATTTCAAATTTTAATACCATGTATTCTAATAATTTAAATATTGAATGCTGAGGAAGATCCAAAACTAAATTTAATAAAATAAGATGATTTTTTAACATTGTGTTGATCATCAAAAAACGTAGAGAAGTTTCTCCATAGTATTGAGACACACAATGCAATAAAGACTACTGATTTCTAATTACATATATATTTTTTATATATTTTTTTATATTATTTTATATGCATATATATATTTCACTCATTCATCCATTCATACAGTGTGGTAAAAAAAATAACCAAATGTCAACAAAATTAACAAATTGCTAGACTGAGTCACTCGTCAGTGAATCATAACAAAAGTATCAATAATTGTAACACTGGTTGACACCAAAAAAAAAATATTTTCTACCCAAATTAAGTAACTAACCTTAGTACTTACTAACCACGAACTAAAAGGAATGTAACCAACTGAACGAGTTAGCTTGGGAGAGAATAAAAAATATTTGAAAAAAGAGATGAAATCAAAGTAAGTCTTTATATTTTTAAATACATTTTTATGCATTTATTTCATTTTGTTTTTTCATTTCATATTTATTTTTATTTTTCTTTCATTTTTATTCAATATTTTTCATATTTTATTTTTATATATTTTTAGTTTATTTTTTATTTTATTTATTTATATTCATTTTTCATAAGATATAGAATATAGGATTTATGATTTAGGAGATAGGGTGCCCTTTAAATTTAAACTAACTTTAATGTTTTGACATCCTCAGCAAAATTTAAAGTTTCTCACAGTGTAAAAAAATTCTATTGTAAATTGAATTGTAGAATAATAAAATTTTAAACTATAGCATAAAACTAATAATACAAATAAATGAGTTATCCTATCAGAATATTTACAATATCGCTCGAGAATAGCCGGAAGGAGGAAAGAAAGCTATTTTCTTTTGTGACCCATCCTTATGGAAGCCGGCCAGTGTACCATCACTTAGCTTCTCCGGGCTAATACCAAACAATTCGTTCATGAATGGACAGCCCCAATGATAAAATAAATAACTAATAAAATAAAGTAATTAAAAATTTATCTATTGAGTAGAGAAAAATGCGCGTAGAGCATCTCAACTGTCTGAGCACCAAAATTTTGTTGGTTGCAGCCCAAGAGCAAGAACTTGTTAACTTGACTCCATAACAGTAGCGAGTCCCACATCTTTCCAATTGTACAAAAAAAATAACATCTGGCTAGTTGACATACCGACCATTAATGGGGATTTTTGGGTCTAGGCACGGGAAAAATCCACAGAAACCCTGGGTGGCATCTCAACCAGTGAAAATATCCAAGATAACCAAGGATACCTTTCAAAGGGGGGGAAGGGGTGAAATGTCTGCTATAGTATACCAGAAATAAAAAAAATACATCATTTAAGGGATAAGAAAAAAGACACTGGAGAATATAGAGTTATTAAACTTCATTAACTTTTTTGAAAAGAGAAAAAAAAAAATTTTATTTGAACAGCACAAGAATCACTAAAATGTAAACAGTATATATTTGAAATTTCAATTGAATCAAGGTAAGCATTTTAATTTCATTAAATTCATAAATTACTATTTATTTTCTTTCTTTCATTTATTTTATTTTAAAATATTTATTTTTTTTACTTTATTTATTTATTTTTATTTTATTTATTCTTATTTATTCTTATTTATTTTTTTTTATTTTATTTATCTATTTTTATTTTATTTTATTTATTTTTTATTTCAACCATACACCAGAAATATTAACCAAAAAATATGAAATTACGTCAGTGTACAATATGCACCTTGTACTCCGAGTTCTGCCTGCAGAACTTAGCACCCCATATTAATCTATCAATACACATGTGCATGTGAAGATAAAAATGAGTCATTCTTAAAAAACCAATTATTGCACTTTGAATGAATCTTAAATAAAATACTGCTTAAAATAATTCAAAAACCAGCATTAAAAAAAAAATTTGAGAGCCCATGTACTATTATTATTGAATATCATCACTCACGGAACTATTTTGCATGCCATAAATTTATCAAATTTTATATAAATATAGCAATTCCAAATTTATTATCTTTCAAAATTATCATAGATATTGTGAATAAATCAATGTATATAAAAATATCAATCAAATAATAATATGATATAAATCAATGTGTATAAATAATAATTATCATTTTATTTCTTTATTTATTTTAAAATATTTTTTCAAATTGGTTATAGACTTTAATCATATAAATGAGTTCAAAACCATCAGATTTGTTTACTTTGTAAAAAAAAATATTCACAGATAGAAAAACAATTTTTATAAAATTTTTACTGCATGTAATAGTAATTATTATTAATATTTCGTTTTTTCTTTATTTGTAAATTATAAATTAATCAACACAAAATGTATGAGACACATATGATTTCAATATTGTAAAGATAAAAATTCAAAATATAAACACTTTATTTATAAAATAAATATTTTCAAAAATATATGTATAAAAAAAATCAATATTTGGTCTGCACATGAGATATCAAAAATATAAAATACTCAGAAAAAATTTAGAAAGGCTTTTTAAATTTTAATGTTTATAATTAAAGAAAATTAATATTACACTTTATTATTATTACTACTATTATTAATTTTATTTTATAAAATATTTAATGTTTAAATCAAGTATTTATTAATATTTCATTAAAAGATAACTATTAAGTGAGAGAGAGAGAAAAAAAAAATTAAAAGATCGGTAGCCCCAGGTAAATTCCTGAAGTCGAGGCACCATAAATGTCAGGTGGCCCTTGCGTTGTGCCGCTAAATAATTTAAATTGATTAATTTAAAGTTTAATTTATTGATAGGTTAAATAATTTTAATAATAAAGTTATGCTTCTTGAAAAATAATTATTGTTCTGAAATTGCAGTTCTGAAAGATAAAAAACATATAAAAAATAGATAGTACTCACCCCAATTATTGAAGATGTATGTGGTTACACCAAGAATAACACTAGTTTAACATTAGAATAACTTGTTTATTGAAGAACTAAATATAAAATTATATTGCTCAGGATCCTTGTAGCAAAATAACATGCACTAAAATTTACACATGTATCATCAATATCTTCAATTTTATTTTACAGACGATGAGAAGAGATAAAATAGCCTATATACATCAGACATGAAGTGAGAGTTTACGTATTTAGGATGAAGTTCGTGAGTTTATATTGGATCTAAACAGAAGTTAATAATTCAGAAATATATATTTTAGAAGGCACGCCCACGGAGAATGATGACACACTTGAATACAACTTAAGCCCTGTGAACAGAGGATTCCGATAACGGTATGGGCAGAGGAACACCGATGTCCGATTTACGGAATGAGACCCGATGTCCCGCATTCATGACTCCAGACACCATCCCAAAGACAATTTAGGCATTCTCGTCTAAAAGAACGCCGGCTCCAGGCTGGGAAAAATTCTAATAAACAGGCAAAATTATGCAGCTCCTTTAGGGCATCCAACTGGAAAAACTCGACAAAATCAGGAAAGGTATGCAACTTTCCTAGGGCATTGAGCTACCCTCTTCATCGAAGTAAAACAATTGCAGACGGTCACATTTTATATCCCTCACCGACTTGGAACCTCATTTCAAGAAAGCAAGTTTCTTTAGTGAACAGGGGATGCACGTCAGGCCCAAAGGCCCAACGGCCACAAATTCCCAAGATCTCAGCACGTCCTACTTCCTCTAAGAGCCAGGCAAGAATGAGAGAGAATTGAAAGAGACGCGGGCGAAAGTTAGTACGATCGCTCCACTCTCAGCCAATCAAAAAAAAGAAAAGAAGTTGTTAGCTGAATTTAGAGAAATTCTTAAGGGGAGTTAGGTGAAAAGTATTATTTAGTGGCAACAAGAAATACGCGGGATTTTAAGCGACGCTACTATTTCGTGGAAAAGGGTGAATCATGAGATTGGAATTTCCGTTTGTCCACAAGATTCACTGAAAAAGCGCGCGGGTGGATAATGGCGATGTTGGAAGTAAAAAAAATGGCGCGCGTAATTTTAAAAAGAGAAAAAGCTAGAAAAATACTAAGACACATATCTGGCTAAATAGTGGCTTAATCTTGCTGAAATTTAACCAGAGTATTAAGAAAAAAAAGATTTATTGAATGAATATAGATTTAAAGATGAATATTAAAAATAAAGGTTTTAGAATTTATATATTTAGGACTTAGTAAATATTGTAAAGAGAAAACAACATCGCGAATCTTTAAAAATGAAAACAAGATAGCATATTGCTAAAAGTAAATATTATTAATTAAATTGATGGCTATTAATGGGATTATTAAATAGAAATAAAATTTTAAAAGCAAATTAGATTAAATTTTAAATCGGAAATGTTATGGAAAGTTGTTATAACATAACATTTACTTTTTAAAAAATTTATTCAGTGCAATATTATTTTACTTTCGGTGACATATTTTCATTACATTTTCTAATATTTCTCACTTTGCATAATCTATTAACATATTTATTACATACCTGTATGAATACATTCACTATGTTTAAAATTAAAAATGAAGAAACTAACACTTTTTAATTCAGGTGTATAAATAAAACAGCTTTTTTATTTACTTTTTTTTTGTTTCGTTTTGTTTTATCAAAACGGTAAGAATCCGCTGTGATATGTAATTTGAAGAACACTATTTGAAATAGAGCAAAAAAGATTTTGACCGATTATTTAGGAATAATTAAATAATGACGTTTTTAAAAAATGCAATCCAAAAACATTAAGAAGCATATAGACAATATTGTTACAATTTGCAGCAAATTGTTCAGTCATTCGATCGTTTTTATAGAAAATATAGTTACATAACCGTAATTAAATTCTACTCTGACCATAATATGGCCAATAACATGGCTAAAATACAGTTAAATTACGGTTTTGCAAATGTTTTCTATAAAAACGGTCGAGTTACTGGACAGTTTGCAGCATACTCTTCTGTGACATAACCAGGGTGGCATCAGCATATTTCTCAAACATTTCTTTATAATACTACGAATTTTCATATTTTTGTGTGCAGTAGTTTTCTAAATATTAGCGAAGAAATACCTTAGGTCACAAGAAATTCATTGTCAGCGGAGGTGAAGCGTAAGTTACTTTTTTATTTTTTATTTATTTTTTCTTTCTTTCTTTTTCTTTTTTTTTTTTTTTTTTTTTTAGAATAGAGAGATGCACAGGCATTTCAGCTCGAAAATAATGCTACCCGTACGAATCCTATACTTCTGTTGCCACGTTGATAAAAAAGTATTAAAAGCTACACAGAAATTAATAACTCAAAAACAAATTGAGATACAGCTTTCAAACAAGTTGCATTCAAAAGTAAATTTTTTCTCTGTACCACGGTGTAAAAATTGAAAATGTGTGATGTTTAAAAGTTTAAAACTTTGCTGGACCGAAAATTGTAAAACTGAAATTTCATTTAAATTTTGTTTATGATTGGTTCAGGAATATTAAAGGTTAATCCAAGGCGTACGTAATATATGACTCGGTTATAACATAAGCCATGTTTTGATGATCATAAAAATGATATTATTATATTTTTAAATATAGAATTTCTTTAAAAGTCTAAAATTTTATTCTTTGAAAATATCATTTTTCAAATGGTCGTTATAATTTGTTAAATTACATTTTTTTTTTAAATCTAAAATATTTAAGGACTGCTGAATAGCTTCTAAGTATAAATTACATTAATCTTAAGTAAAATCAAAATAGTCTTCAAATTAACTCTCAAAATATGAAAATGCTAAATTACTAAAGCTAAATTTAACTTACGTATACGGAAAAGCTGTCTGCTTAAACTTTACAGCAGATGGCTTGAAATGTAAAACAAATACTGTCGCTGAAAACAATTTATTAGCACAGATACAAAAACTTACGCAAATTGTCATTAAATATTACCAATTTATAGTTTCCACAATTTCTTTATTGAACTATGATGAAAACTTTCTTACGAAAAATTCCGGATTCTCTTAGCTAACTCAAGACCTCAAATACAGTGCGTGTAAAAACTAAAAAGCCAGTAAAAAATCTTAATTCTTTTGATAAATTTCAAAACAATTAAAACTTTTTTATTTTTAATATGTTTAAGCATGCTAAAAAGCTAATAGACAAATCAAAAAAATTCAACTGTGAAAACTTTATTACGAAAATAAAGTAATTGCACAAAAATCACTATTTTTGCCTTTGTATAAACTATACTGACAGTAAAATAAATTCAATAATGTAACCGAAGAAACTAATATTTAATATATTATACACCCACCTCTGAGTTTAATGATTGCAAATATTCCATCATTTCTTGACTCATCAATTTTTAGAACTGTTCGAGATTGTTTTTGTGCTATTCATTTTGAATCATAGATCTGAGTTCTGATGCTCTAAAAAATGCCTCCCACTTTTATAAACCCGTCTTGCTAGATCTCCACATAAGTTATCGGCAAGGTTTAGACCTGGACTTCTTAGCAGACATTACAAAACTTCAATATTTTCCTTGTGAACGAAGTTTTGTCTCACAGCTTGTGTGAATAGGCGCATTACCTCGCTATTATATCCATTTCTCTGCTGCCAGAAGTGTTGCAACAAATGAATGATGGCCTGAAAGAGTTTGTATACATGTTTTGAGTTGCATTTTCCGGAAAGATATACAATCAACTCTGTGTCACTGAAGCGGCTCCATGTCGCAATGAATCCATGAACTGATTGACGTTTTGAGAAGATATCTTTTTCTTTTTTCAAATTATCACCAATAATACTTCCAGCCATCAGGATCATTTAAGTTTCACTTATCTCATCTGAGAAAATAACCTGTAGCGGTTAGTCATCCCTTGTATGGCTGGAACAGTTAGGTGGCAGATTCATTGCGACATGAAGCTGCTTTTCGTTCAAAGATGTGGTTAGTCCGTTTTCTAATTACATCCCGTGTGCAATTTTATGATTAAGTATAGTGAGTGGTCTCATTTTGTTCCTTATGTCTTGTAGACTAAGAAAAGCGATGGTGGACATCCGGGACCCGCGACTGGGGAGGGGGAGGGGGAGGGGGAGGGGAAGGGTAAAAAAATGGAAGGGGAAAAAATTCCATTTCATAAATAATAAAGAAATTTATCAATAAATATTAATGTTTAAAACATTTATAGATTAGGAAAAACATTTGTGGACATCCAGGACCCGTGATTGGGGAGGGAGAGGGGGAGGGGAAGGTTTGAAAAGTGCAAGGGAAAAAAATTCCATTTCTTAAAATATAAAGACAATTATGTATAAATATTAATGTTTAAAATATTTAAAGATTAGGAAAGACATTTGTGGACATCCAGGAGCCGCGACTGGGGAGAGGGATGGGGAGGGGGATGGGTAGAGGAGGGGTGGGGGAGGGGAAAAGTTGCAAAGTGCAAGGAAAAAATTCCATTTCATAAAAAATAAAGAAAATTATGTATAAATATTAATGTTTAAAACATTTATAGATTAGGAAAAACATTTGTGGACATGCGGGACCCGCAACTGGGGAGGGGGAAGGAGAGGGGAAGGGTTGAAAAGTGCAAGGAAAAAAATCCATTTCATAAAAAATAAAGAAAATTATGCATAAATATTAATGCTTAAAACATTTATAAATTAGGGAAAACGTTTGTGGACATCCAGGACACGCGACTGGGGAGGGGAAGGGGAAGGGTTGAAAATTGCAAGAGAGAAAAATTTCATTTCATAAAAAATAAAGAAAATTATGAATAAATATTAATGTTTAAAACATTTATAGATTAGGAAAAACATTTGTGGACATCAGGAGCCGCGACTGGGGAGGAGGAGAGGGAGGGGAGGGGAGGGGAAGAGTTGCAAAGTGCATGGGAAAAAATTCCATTTCATAAAAAATAAAGAAAATTATGTATAAATATTAATGTTTAAAACATGTATAGATTAGGAAAAACATTTGTGGACATCCGGAACCCGCGACTGGAGAAGGAGAGAGGGAGGGGAAGGGTTGCAAAGTGCAAGGGAAAAAATAAGTAATAAAGGTAATTGAAAAGGAACTGAGTGATGATAAATACTAAATGATACAAATTTTGTAGCGCTAAATATTATTTGTTATCTTTGTATTGTTATTCTATATTATACATCATATACCTAAATAGTAAAAACTTTCAAATTTTAAACTGCAAGTAAAAGTTTAACTTCAGAACAAAGTAGGATCATCGGTACCACTGTCATCATAATTTACATCATCAAGGCCTCTAACATTATCACATTTATCAGTCTCACCCGAGCATGAACACATTTCAGTTACAAGGTAATCCATTTTGTGAACATTTACAGGATGCTACACATCTTCACTTGACACACGAACAACGCACCGATTAAACCAGTTCTTGAGGAGCACATGGCATGTTACACATGACAGGTAGGTATTATTTTTCCTTTATTATCCAACCAAAATCAGTTGGGGTGGAATATTATTTATTTTAAATGTGTATTCTTTGCCATATTATTGCTTAGTAATGAACTCTTATGGCTGGGTAAAGGGCGGCTTGAGTTGGAGGCATATTTGTTCCTTCAACTTGCTCTTTTGTAAATAACCACCATCTTAGCTCACTGAATGTTTTAATGTTTAATTTTGGCATCTACACTGAACATATGTATTCTTCAAGTGCAATACATGTTTCACACTCAAGGAAATCTGTTTGACCTTATGCGTCAAGTGCTTTCAGAATTCTGTTGTCAGCATTTATGAAGCTCTTCCAAAAACTGGTTTTTTATTTACCACTGAATGAACCAGTGGTGTCAGATCCAGAAAGAGAATGCAGTCCCACTAAAGCTTCAGATCTTTTTTCTTACCCTTTTCAACCTTTCCCCTTCCCTCCCCCTCCCCCTAGCCTAGTTGCGGATCCCGGATGCCCACTATTGCTTCTCTTATTCTATAAAAGATTTAAATACTAATATATGTATATATATATATATATATGTATGTATATAATTAAGTGGCTTTTTTTTCTTGCCTCTTTCAACACTTTTCTCTTCCCTCCCCTCCCCTCCCCTCCTCTTCCCTTACCTCCTTCTTCCTAATCACAAGTCCCGAGTATCCTTCAATGCCACTCTCATTCTATAAACGTTTTAAACTTTAATATTTATGCATAATTTTTTTTGAAACAGAATTTTTTTTATTGCCCTTTTCAAATTCCTCTCTTCTCCCTTTCCTCCTCCCCAGTCGCGAGTCCCGGATGTCCACAAATGTTTTTTTCTAATTTATAAATGTTTTAAACATTCATATTTATACATAATTTCCTTTATTTTTTATGAAATGGAATTTTTGTCCCTTGCAATTTTCAACCCTTCCCCTCCCCCTCCCCCGTCGCGGGTTCTGGATATCCACAAATGTTTTTCCTAATCTATAAATGTTTTAAATATTAATATTTATGCATAATTTTCTTTATTTTTTATGAAATAGAATTTTTTCATTTGCACTTTGCAACTCTTCCACTCCCCCACCCCTCTCCCTCCCATCCCCCTCCCTAGTTGCGGCTCCTGGATGCCCACAAATGTTTTTCCTGATCTATAAATGTTTTAAACATTAATATGTTTGCATAATTTTCTTAATTTTTATGAAATGGAATTTTTTTTTGCCTTGCACTTTTCAACCCCTCCCCTTCCCCTCCCCCTCCCCAGTCGCGGATTCCGGATGTCCACAAATGTTTTTCCTAATCTACAAATGTTTTAAACATTAATATTTATCGATAATTTTCTTTATTTTTTATGAAATGGAATTTTTTTCCCTTGCACTTTTCAACCCTTCCCCTCCCCAGTCGCGGGTCCCAGATGTCCACCATCGCTTTTCTTAGTCTACAATACATAAGGAACAAAATGAGGCCACTCACGATACTTAATCATAAAATTGCGCACGGACCTATGAAAAGCTGTAATTAGAAAACGGACTAGGTGTCATTTTTATATCTTACAGGAAAATTGAATTCAAAGACACATATACAAACTCTTTCTGATCATCTTTCATTTGTTGCAACGCTTCTGGCAGGAAAAAAAAAACGGATATAACAGCGAGGTAATGTGCCTATCGACACAAGCTGTGAGACAACATTTTAGTTCCATGAGAAAAATATAGAAGTTTTGCAATGGCTGCTAAGAAGTCCTGGGCTAAACCTTACCGATAACTTATGGGGAGATCCAAAAATACGAGTTTATAAAAATGGAAGGCATTTTTCGCCAGCATCAGAACTCAGATCTATGACTGAAGAGAATAGCACAAAAACAATCCCAAACAGTAGCAAAAATTAATGATATCTAAAAGTGATGGAATATTTGCAATCATTAAACTCAGAGGTGGGTGCATAATATACTAAATGTTTGTTTATTCGGTTACTACATTGAATTTATTTTGTTATCCTTATAATTTTTACACAGGCAAAAATAGTGGTTTTTTTGTACAAGTACTTTATTTTCCTAATAAAATAGTCACAATTGAATTTTGTTGACTTTTTTATTAGCTTTTCAGCATGATGATACTTATTCTAAGGGGAAAAGTTTCATTTGTTTCGAAATTTATTTAAAAAAATAATATTTTTTGCTGTCCTTATAGTTTGTACACGCACTGCATCTCAGTGCAAGTAGCGTCAATATGAACTTCAAATCTTGAAAGAATCTTGTGTTCTTAAGTTAGTCAGAACTCGAAACAAAATACATCGATACCAAATTTCAATCCTAATTTTGTATCTCACAGATTGATCGGATTGCCTTAACTACATAAATCTACAACAAAATTCACGAATGGAATATTTTGACAGTCACAAGTTCAGTTGAGAAAAATAAGAATGTAAGTAGGTTGTTCCTTTCAAGTTTTCATTTTGTAATACCAAACATTAAAATCTCAATCGTTTACTTTATAGCAATTACTCCTCCTAATTATATGTCATTAATTACATAGTCGAACAAAGTTTAATTTTTCAATAATCTAAAAAGTTTAAATTAATGGAAGTAGTATTTTAGTAACTGTCATTCAAAATAATATATGTTTTTGGTCTAGCCAATGTGAGATTAAATTTTATTGTAGTTTTTTTTTTACCTATGTTTATAAAGTGTTCTGTCCAGTTCCTTTCTTGACGTTCTTATTCCGTCGAATTTTGACTAGGCGCTCTTTGTTTTTTAAACAGTGCTGTACTAGAATGAAAAACTGTAATTTTTACTTTTATGTGACGTAGTATTATTAAGTAAGACTGCTACAATAAAATTTCTGAATAATAGAACTTGTATATAACTGAAATTTGATTTAAGTGGGAAATTTCATTCAATGCGAAAGAGCTAAATACAATTAGAATAGATAATATGGCAACGAAGTCTAAAAGTTGTATAAAGGGGAATTTTTTTTTCAGCGTTTGTAATCCTATTTTAACTGCTTCATATCTAAAATTTGTGATTTTATTTTAACAGATTTTACTTCAGGTCGTGCTTCAGGTCAGTATCTCAAATTTGCTTCAGGTCATGTAGACGGTGGTAATAATTAACGTTAACATTACATGATCCAAATACTTCCTTTGTTTAGTCTTTTATGATTGCTTGTCTCCCTGGCTGTCTTTTTTTAACGATAAGTTAACTTAAAATTCTACGAAGATAAAAAATGTAGTGAATCAGTTATAATATGTCAGATGTAAATTATTGTTAAGCATAACTCTTGTGGCAAATATAAGCAAGGCTGTTTTGGAGAAACACGATAATCTTGGTTTAAAATCAAACGGGTTCTATTATTTGGCATTGCACATATTTCAAAAACTACACTTATTATTGAACAAAAATTAGAACAATGCTTATATTCGACAAGTTAAAGTTGAAGAAAACATGTAACGACTTCGGGCACTTTAGTTTAAACGGATACTATTTAATTTCATTCTTTTTGTAATAGATAAGTAAGGAATCTTTACAATATATTAACTTGAAATGGCAAATATAGTGATAAATCTGATTTTTGATATCCAACAATTAGGTTTTTTATAAATTATGCATAAGTAAATAAATATTTTTTTATTGTCTTACTGTGTCGAAAAGACAACGTTTATTAAAATATTATAAATTTTTGTTTAATTTTTTTTCTATTAAATATATACGAACTACTAAATCTAAAATTTTGTACTTTGCAACTTTTTCTACTCTTAAACATGAAATATGCATCGACTATAAATAAGTAAAATTAGATGATTTATTTTTATAAAGTAATATGTAATTAATTTGTAGATAAACATTCGTTTTTTGTTAGAAAATCTTTCATTAAAAATTAATATGACTGTGTTATTTGCATGACAAACATTAGCTGAATATTTTCGTCCCATGTGAACAATTTCGTTGTATGCTTTCAGGTTTTTACAACTCTACATACAAATGCTAGCTTTATTTCCGACAAACAAATCACTCTTAATATCACTTCTACTCTAAAAGTTAATTGTTTTGGAAAAAAATGAAACTATTTTCCCATCGTCATTAATTATGTGTGGTTTACTTTATAGTCAGGGAGTACTAATAACTTTTCACTTATTTGTATTACATTTATATTTATATAAATCGCTATTAAATGGCAATTTCGAAGTAACAAAACATGATTACATAAAAATGTTCACTCACGGGAATTATTATTATTATTCCATCTTTTATGCATCTTCATGTAATTGGCGTTTTTTATACAAATTAACACTAATTATCATGCTAAATACTCAGTTCAGTATCTAGCATGATATTGCTATACATAAAGTTTAATTATTTTATATTACTGAAACAAATGATTCGCCTATTATTAAAGAAATAACTTGCAATATTTACACATAATACACTTAAATCACGATGTATTATAATTTTTTTATATATTTACAGCGTAATTACCCATACAAATTAAACATTTAACCTTTTTAGGAGTGCCGTTTGAGTCTTTATACGGTTAATTTTACTGCCCAAACTACTAAAAAGCACCAGTAATATTTTAGGACAATTTCGACCTCATAATCTACGTGAAAAAGAATTTTTCATTACTTTCAAATAAACTTCTCCGTAAATTGCGGTATGAATTAATTATTCTATCATTTTTGGAGCAGAAATGCTTTGTCCTTGAAAGGACTAAACGGCTCTCTCTCCATGCTTGTATTTTCTTCACTTTAAACGTCAAGGCCGTTTTTATATTTGAGATAAAGATTTAAACATTTTTGTACATTTATTTTAGTATTATAGACATGATAAATCTGCGAATGGAATCAACTTTCAAGATTTTTTTTTCAATAAGTGTATATGGTCATGTGTTAGATTTCATAGTTTTACACTATGTAAATCAATACAAAAAATTATATTAAATTTAATACTAGATGTATCTAAAAATCTATGTGCAGTCTTGTGTAGTATACATTTGACAATCCTAAAAAATATGCATTCGGCAGAAATATTAATATTTTAAAAAACTAGATCGGAATTTAAAAAATTTCTTTTAATGTTTTTAAATTATAATTAAATATACAGATTAAAATTTTGTTTTCAAAATGTAGTTTTTGTTGAACATTTAAATGCAATAAATTCATCGTTTGAGCCTTTAAAAAAAAAAAAATAAATAAATAAAATTGAAAAAGTAAACTGTCTCCTAAATCAACTGCCTGCCATATACGTATGCCATATGCATAAAATATGCATGCCATATTTTTAATTCACGTTTTCTTATTATGACTCGTATTAAAAATTTAATCAATTTCTTCAAATGTCTTTCTTTTTACCTTTAAATCTAATACCCTGTTTCGTATTTTAATAAATGTTTGTTTGTTCATGATGAAATCTCTTAAAGCATTTCTCGAAAAATTCTAAATACAAGGAAACGGCAAAATTGAAATGAGATTATTTTCGATTGAATTCCTTATTTCAAAATTGTTTAAGAAAAAGATAGTACGGATCGAAATTGGCAGAAAATGGAAGAAAGAGATGCCATTGTTGACTTTTCTTTTGACGTGCAATAAAAGAAATTTTTATAACAATTTAATGTTGATCTTAAAAGTCACATTATGTTTTCATGATTGCAATTTACGATGTTTAAAAAAAAATCCGTTTCATTACATTAATTTGGCATGATCCTTGATCATTAAAAAATAAATTATGGCAACAGGAGATAAAAAGTTAAAGCATTATTTAAAGTATCTATTTAGGACATCTAAATTAATTTCTCAACATATCGTTATAACTTAGACACTATTAAGCTATTAAATAATAAAAAAGTAGTTTTTTTTTTTTTTTTTTTTTTTTTTTTTTTTTTTTTTTTTTTTTTTTGCATTTTATATATTTTTTTTGCTTTTTAGGGTTTAAAATATATATTATTAAAATTTTACAGCCGGTTGGCATATTTTGGCTGAAAGGCTTTGAAACATAATTAATTAAGGTATCTTCGAATAATAACGCCAGGGTGAGTAATAAAGCCAATTGCTAATATTACACTTAATTGTGAAGGTATCCTTGAAATTGCATATACGGATTCTGCGTAGAACGGTTCTGAGTGATTTGAATCACAAACAACCGCTAAAAGTTCGTTTTACTTACCCATCATACGTAGTATAGGGTAAGTCTTGCAATCGTTTTGGAAATCGAAAAAAAATTTTTGACGGATTTACACGTTTTAGATAGTGGAGATTCCGAAAAGCATATTTTTAGAAAAAAATTTCTGCCGTCCGTCTGTCTGTCTGTCTGTCCGTCCGTCTGTCTGTCTGTCTGTCTGTTTGTCTGTCTGTAAACGCTCTATCTCCCAAACAAATTGAGATAGAGACTTGAAATTTTGTATGTAGTTAGTATGTAAGAATGGGACAAAGCCTATTTAATATCAGCAACCTCGATTATCCGGAACTATTTTTTTTGGACTCTCGAAAAATTCGTTCTGATGAAAGGTATATAAAAATTTTCGAATTTTTTTATTCTAAGGAATGGACGTAAAAGGCAATAAAATAACACACATTTTGCATATAGAACGAAGTCGATCGGATTATTAGTTGCCGAGATATTTGTAATCTTGTTTTCCACATTCTTCGATTTTTCATGACCCTGTATTTCATTCAAATTTCAATTCAGAAGTATATTTTAATTGGAAATAAGACGTTTAATCCGACGCAGTTAATTGTTAGTTAATAGAGTTATTATTTTGGGAGTTATAAGGATGTTTTTTTTACGCAATTCGGTTCTACTTGAGTAGTTTGGCGTTTTATATAATTTGTCGAAATTGGTACATCAGCAGTTCTTTAATATAGCATTACTATGTATATTAACAATATTTAAATTTTGTTTATGAATTGCAATGCATTGTATAAATAGTTTCACATGTTTTATTTTCATATACATATTCATGATGGGTAAGTATTACGGTGGCCCCCAACGACTAGTTTTCCATTTGTAGATCTTATCGCTGGAAGAACCATGTAAGAATCAACACCCTATCTAGAATTTGAGAGGCAAGTTCTGTGATTTGGGGCTTTATTAAAAAATATTTTGATTACTACATAACTTTGTAGTGTGTTTCATGTTCTTTGAAAATGGTGTGGAATTGTTTGAATGTGTTCGCGAAGTAGTATGTAGTTTAAAGTACAGGGTGAGTAAATAGTCCGTAAAAACTTTAAAAATTCATAAAAGCCGAAAAAATAACCGAAATGAAAAACGGTTTGCAGGGTTAGCATCCATAGGTCACGGGGATTTTTTTAAGACAGAAATAAAAAATAATTCAAAAAACAGCCGACAGATGGCGCTGGTACTTGTGATTTCCGCGGAAATATGCAAATGAACCGGTTATAAGAGCTTGCGCTCCTAATCCACAACTAGTTCACCGTTGTGAGCCGTGAACTTGATCAAGGATCCTCACTGCGAAGGACAAAGCTTTGTTGGTGAAGTTATTTTACATGAACAAGGAATCAGCGACTATTGCTTTGCGTAAATTCCGATTTCAAAAGGATTTGAGGACGGGAAAGGGGCCTTTAACAGCGGCAGGCCTCATAAAGCTTGTTCGGCGGTTTGAGGAAACATTCTGTTCTTTATTTGGGTATCTTTTCTTTGATTTGGGTACGTCAGCGCCACCTATTGGCTGTTTTTTGAATTATTTTTTTCATGTCTTAAAAAAATCCCCGTGATCTATAGATACTAACCCTGCAAACCGTTTTTCATTTCGGTTATTTTTTCGGTTTTTATGAATTTTTAAAGTTTTTACGGACTTTTTACTCACCCTGTATATTGCGCAATAAACATACCAGGGTAAGAAAGGCATTCATTGACGTTATTAATCCGGTTGATTGTTTTCAATGCTGGAACTATACCCTAAAAGAATTTATCTTTTATTTTTTATGCGCGAGAAAGCACTATTGCCATCCTTAAAAACCAAAAAGGATACAGAGAAACGTATATGCCTCAAGTGCTGCAATTCTTTTCATATCAGAAAAATAAAATATTAAATTATTATTACTGCATCCTAATACCGCAATTAATGTCGATTTCGAGGACTATAAAGTTTGTATCTCTAGATTAGAAAAATTTACATGCTATTATTCCATCTTTTTTTACAGTTTTGTTTGTATGGCATTATTATCCGCATAAATGGGTAATAACACCAGATAGCATAGTCCAAGAAATTACTCCATTACATTTTATGGATACATATCTGCTAATGTATTCTTTCTCGTATATATAGTCAATAGCTTGTTGCATCAAATCCTATTTTTATTTGAAAAAAAAAAATCCGAGAAAATTGGTAAGACATTAAACCTCATAAAAAACTACTTTCATATAATTATTTAGTGATTTATCTCCTTCGACCAGCTAACATAAAAATTCTTAAGGTTAATTTAATTAAATTCTAAAACAATGCAATGCAGGTTTGGCAATTAAGTGATTGCAGCTTTTTAATAAGAAATAAAATTCAAAATTTTTGCTTAAAATTATAATTATTTTTAATTAGATATCTTCCGTTTTTGTCGTTGGCCTTTTGCCATATTTCAGTTAGTGATATAGTTCTATGTTCATAAAACTTTTGATTTTTGGCAGCAAAAACTGAATTAAATGTGCCTTTAAATCATGAGCGTCATTAAAAGTTTTATCATTTAAGGAGGTCTATTGGAACTAATTAAAAAATAATCTCGAGGCACAAAGTTAGTACTATATGGTAGATGTAACAACATATTCCAACTTATTTCCAATAGTTTTCGGAGAGTGATCAAAGATGCGTGGGATTTTGCATTATGATGCTGGAAAAATACAGTTTTATGATTTGTCGTTGTTGGCCGTTTTCTTGAACTGCATCGCTCAGTTTGGTGTGGCGTTGAGCTTACACGTTTGAATTAACCGTTTGATTTCTTGGTAAAAGTTCCAAATGCAGAATTCTTTTATAATCCCAAAAAACTGGCAGCAGAATCTTCTTTTGGTGAATCCTAGTTTTTGGTGTCGTCTGGGCTGATTCATCTTGCATCACCCACGATGATGACTCTGATTAATGTTGTTATAAACTATCCATTTTTTGTCAACAATTATCAGTCGTATCAGAAATGGATCAGTTTCAATGCGCTTCAGAAGCGAATCAAATATCGCAAATAATACGTCAAATGAATTTCCTGAAGCTGGTGAGGTATCCATGCATCGAGATTCTTAATGTAGTGAAGCTGTTTTAATTTTCTTCAATGCATTGTGGTTCTAAGGAATCTCACGTGTTGTGTTATCACGATCTTAATCGATAATGTCCTTAATATGAATCTCATTAACTTCAACTATGAACGGCGAGATAGTTGCGCACTTTTCAGTGAAAAATCACTAGAAGGAAATTTGGCAAACCAATTTTAACACAGTCTGTCATTTATGCTTCATTCTCATATATGGCACATAACTTCTTGTATGCTTGAGATATGTTCTTGTCTTTTCGTAAATAACAATAAAATATGTCTGAAATATGCGGAATATTTTTCCATTTTTAAACTGGGATAAAAAAGAAATTAATAACTAATCAATACAATTTTTTTTCTGAATTAAGGCGACAGTCCAAACAACAAGAGAACAATATAGGTTAGGTGCTTCAAAAACGTTGACAAAACAAAAATAATATGCTATTATCTACTAAAAAAATCCGCAATCACTTAGTTTCCAACACAATATTGAGATGTTATACGATCATCGTGAACACATCCGTGCATATATTTTTTATAATTCTATTATATTAGGAAGCAAGTGACATCTACCTCTTTAAAAGTCCTAATCGTGTTTTCGCCATATACCTTTTGAAAACAAAGGCGTATTTAACACAAAATCAATAGTAAAGCTATTTTAATTAAGTGAATAAGATAAACAAATATATCAGGTTATCAAATGAAAATTTTCATACCAATGCATTTCATAGTTATTATTTTATGCATCGTTAAACACGAACTGAAAATTTTGCAAGGCACTTAAATGGCTTGCTTGAAAATTTCTGTGTTTACATTCAAAAACCAAGTTAAATTAAATAAAAGAGAGTGAAAATCTATATAAATTTTGGATTAAGAAAATTATTTATTTTTGTTGTATATTTATAAGGAATTAGACTCGCATTGAATAATTATTTAATAATATGTAATTTGGTACCTTATATTATCACACAATAACATAATTACCACAAAACAGTTTATAGATGAAATATTATATGTTAGCTTGCTTTTGGCTTTCCATGTTTGCTGCATTTGCTGCAACGAGTGATAAGTTCAGCTGCTCTTGCAAATTCAGGAATATTGTACAGATTAAAACAGATGAATTCAATATTTACGATTAATTGTTTCAAAAATTATAATTTAAAGATTCCTTTTATAAAAGTTTAAAACTAGCCTCTCTTTTAAAGTTTGCATTTTGTTTCCTTATTTCGCTTTTCAAAATCCCAAGCAATGATTCGTGTGTAAACAAAAATAATTCACCGATGTTTCAAATTAGTATTCTTAATTAAAAGATACATCAGTCGTTTAGAAAACTACATGTTCAATATATATGTAACATCAAAATATTATTTATTTTATTTTTACTAAAGATCTTAAAATGCTTAAGCTTATTATTTCTAAAGTTCTAAATTAAAACGCTTGTATAAGAACAGAAGTTTTAATTAAATTTTGCTATGTTAAATTATTTAATAAAGCATCTTGAGAAATCTTTAAGAAACTTCCAGTTTTGAAAATTCGCGGAAGCAACTAAGCTCAAAAATATGTTTATAGAAAAGGTTTTAAGACTTTCAAGTTGAATATAAAAATAAATTAAACTTCGTTACAAATGTAATTTCCTTGCATGATGCCGAGAAATTCAATTCCAAACCTATATTACTTTTGTAACATTTTCTACGTCCTACTTAGCTCTGACGTAAACTACACTCATCTCAGCAAATTTCATGTATGGAAATATACAAAGATAAATTTAATACGTCTGACTTTTTACGGTCCATGCAAAGGAAATAAGTATATTCATAAATAGGGAATGAAATTCGAAACTACGTTGATGAAATGTATAATTCTCTTAGCTTTACTAATAAAAAATTTATTTATTTAAAAAAAGTGTTAAATTGATATTTTGAATTTATTATAATTATTAATTCAAAGTAATTTAAAAAGTTACTTGCTATTATGAGTATTAAGTTTACTTTAATGTACTTAAGTTTAATGTAGTTAAGTTTATAAATAGTTAAATTTACTTTAACTCATAATAAATAAAAACATTATTAAAGATATAAACATATATAATTTACAAACATGTATATTTTAAACTCAGTTTTTCATTAAAATGTTAGAAACTTTAGATTCATACAATTTTATTATTCAATTGATAAATTTTGCTCAAGTTGATTTAAAGAAAAGATGCATTTGTTAAATTACTTACATGAAACATACATTTATTTGATTAAATTTGCTATTCCAAACAATTCTATTCATGTTAGCTAGTGCACATATTGATGAGTTCATACAAATTTTAAAACAATGGAAATTTTCAATAAATAATCAAAACACATTTTTTTCCATTATTTAACTAAGTACTTGGCCGGACATAATCAAGTTATAGGTTTTTGAAGGTCATAATATAATATTAATGCTTATATATGTTTATCTGTGCATTTAGTCTTCTGCAAAGTTACTTTAAAATATAATTGAACCGGTAATGTTTCTTAACATCAGAGTATATTAGAGAGGGACTGGTTACACATACAACGTTATCAACTTTTTGGTAAATTTAGACCCTTCCCCTCCTTAACTTAAAATATCATATGTTATCATTTTAAGAATCCCCTCCCCCTTCCGTAATGTTATTGTTAGCAATGTGTAAAAATCATTATTAATCTATTATTGAGTTTTGCATTTTTTTCTGTTTTTTGCAGTAATGATACAGTACACTGTTAAAAGTGAAGGTGACAAACCGGTGCCATTTTGGGACCCGGAGGGCAAAAAGCCCTAGGGTCCATTGGAACCCAGGGCATTTGGAACCCTAGGGTGCCATAGGGGCTTGGATATGTGGTTGCAGTGCCGACAGGTCTCTTACAGGGTGATTGGAGCTAAATAAGGTACCATGCACTTCATATTGGCAGCAATGTGGCACCTCATCGGGTGACTGGAACCATGCGCATGCGCTGTGACGTGTGTCTTTCTGTTTTCTGTGACGGAAAGTAAAATCTATGGCTATGAGTGAATGAAGATGAGTTCGATGGCCGAGCGGTTAGAACGCTGAGCTTGTAATCAGACGTTGTGAGTTCGAATCCTTCGACGGCCAAAAGTCGGTTTGTATATTTTTTAATTTTTTTTTATTGGACATTCTGGATTAAGGGTGTCATCTTTTCACCCTAATTAAAGGTGCCATTCTGGCTCCTTTGGGGGTGTCACCAGAGAGACAAGCCTTTCACCCCTAAAAGGTGCAATGTGTCACCATTAGTTTTAACAGTGTATGGTTATACATTTATTATTTGAATACTTTGTTGATTCAAATCAAGAGCAAAATCAATATCACTGTATGAAATAACTTCATATCAAGTAACACAGAAAAGAAATACCTACTATTTAGAACTACTTAATAATAGTTTTTTTGTTACATAATGCTTGCAATAGTAATAAGGTCCTCTTGCACTTTTTCTCGCACGGTAAGGTTGGGGGGAGGGAGAGACAAGCAATATTTTACACAGAGGTGTAGTCGTAAAAATAACAGAGGATATACGCTTTAAGAATAGGGTGAAGGCTCAAAATAGAGGGTATACACTGAAATGTGTACATTATAACTTTCTTGATAAACAGAGAGTATAAGGTGTTCCTTTAAAAAATCCAGAATATATACGGTGTATACCCCCGTATATTCTCCACTACATCTTTGATTTTATATCAATAAAACAGGTAGATAATTTTTTTTAAATAGTAAATACGAGTATCATTTCAAACAAATTTCAAACCCAATTTCTCGACGACCAATTATATATACACATACACGTTATGTGACAGAAGAATAAGATTGCCTTAAGTTATTAATCGTTTAATGCTTTTTAATGATAACTTTATATTTTCATAGAAATCGATAACAGCTTATTTTGATGTAAATAACAAACTGTAAATAAAAAGAGGAAATTTTTGTTACATCTAAAATGATAACATATCAAAAGACAAATCCCCCCCCCCTTCTCTATGGATATTTTATGATATCATATACCAGTTGCCTTAACTCTCCTCACACACACACACTAAAGTGATAACGTTATGCATTCCCAGCTTCGTACATTTATTCAAAACCACACACATATATATCAAAAAGATGTGTCTTTCAAATTTCAATGATTTTCCGCGCGTTTTTTATATATTTATTTATAATTCATACTAGTAACAGAGATCTTATTATTTTTCAATTATTATTTATATAATCAAATATTTATTGATTGATTTGCATGTTTTTTTTTTTTTTTTTTTTTTTTTCGCTTTTTAACATTTTTTCGAATATTTTGTATTATCAAAAAGTTGAATTTTGAATATTTATTTAAAAATATTTTTAATAATTCCACTACTTTTATCACATTTAAATATTTTAAACATTTGCTAATTGAAATTAATCAAAGCTTTAAATTTTATCCTTCAAATACATTGACTTAGCCAAAATACCTAGAATAAATTGATAAATACAAAATGTACTTTTCATCAGCATACTTGAAACATGTACATATAAGTTGCGGGCTTTCATTTTGTAACGTTTGGTTGGTCGTGGTGGGGGTTAAATGCAGACATACTCAGTGATTAAGATAAAAAAAAAACATAGTTTATTAAAATGATAATGGCTCAAGGGAAGTGGAGCAAGTCTTAATTTTCCACAACTGAGAATACTACGAAAAAGCTAAACGCATACTCACAGGCTCCGGACTAGCTCAATCGTGGCACCTTCTATTACTTCTCCACTATCTTTCGGCTAAGCTGCTAGATAAAGCTTAATTAGACAGCCCGTAGCTGTGTGTAATTCTTTATTCACTTTCAAATAATCAAAATGTAATTACTATGAAACTTCTTACCACGGCCAACTCTCATGTCGAATACCGAAACTCCTTTACAACTCACTGGAGGCTCGCTGCTACTTTCAATCTGCTAGCACTTCGCTGACTAATATCTCCAGAACACTCGGCTGGCTAATCGCCAGTGTTTCACTTCGCTATCTAATGCCAGAGATCCTCTCACTCGCTGGCTAATGTCAGAGATACTCACACGCTGGCTAACGCCAGAGATACTCTTCACACACTCAAACTCCAAGCTTTTATATGCTGCAAACTGAGATACTTCACATTAACATATTACTAATAACCGCGAGCTAACTGCAGAACCCGAAAGAGACACACATACACTAGAAAGTTAAAGTAAAAGAGAGGATAGATGTCGCTTTTACGCTTACACATGTTAAATTATTGACGTCACGATCTCAGAAATACTAGAGTGCCTTTATGACAAAGGTCACTCCCTCACAATTTTACAAATTTTATTATTAATTTCAAAAGATCTTAATTAAATTAAATACTTTTAAGCCAACTTAATCCATGTAAACAATTTTTATTGAGATGTTTTCTTTCATTTTTGAGACAATAGTTATTTTCAAAATTGAAAAATCTCGTGGAAAAGTATATTATGGCACACTCAAAACATATTAAATTACAAGAAATACCACGCTTAGTAACAGACTAGATTTAAATATATCTAGAATCGCCACAAACATTCTTTTCTGTTTTCGAATATTCAAAACAAGTTTATTGAAAAGAAATCTTTAAAAAAACAATGAATGTGACTCTTTTTCTTTATTCTTTGCAGTCTAATGAATAAGAGTATTTTGTATCTGTTTTAAAACATATTGTATTAAAAAGATTCAAGTTTTTAAAGGAAACGGGGAACAATTTTTTTTTTTTGTTAAACAACAAAAGAATATTTTAATCATTAAACTAAAATATATGATAAACGAGAAATTTTAAAAAATGCAATGAATGGAAAATATTTTTCGGGTGAACTTATTCTGTTTTTTTCTTTTTTGCATAATAACAGCATTTAAAAAGAAGTTTCTTGTTTGAAAATGTTTTATTTTTTCATTGTTATTTATCTGATATATTATTATTTTACCAAGAATATCAAGTTTCGTGCACATACGTACCAACACAATAAATGTATATATCATTTTAAAGCTTGTTTCTTTAGCTTTTTTTAATTAGTAGTAGAAAAATAGCAGTTCTGGGACAGGAGCCGGAGGGACGTAGTCAATTCAGTTAAACCAACCTCCCATTCACCTTTTTAAACTAAAGGCGTAAGTAATTCTGTAAAATAGTGTGAATTTGTTTCTGGAAAATAGTTCATTGAATTGGCAGAAGGTAACATCACTCAGAATGACATGATTATAAATGATAATTCATTGAAAAAAATGCGTGTTTTATAGACAAAATGAATCTGAAGAAGGTATTTATCGATTGAAATTAGAACGATAACCTTTAAATTTAATTTGATATTCAAGTTGTCCTTTCCTTTTACATTTTTTCAGTATCTTTTCAATATTAAAATGGTTTTTAGTTTGAACTTTTTGTAATTTTTCTGCATAAAAAGTTTCTTTAATAGGTTCGTCTACTAAATCTATAATTCTATGAACTGGAGGAATTCTCGTTACACACTCTGTTCCTAAAAACAGTTCTTCCATCCATTTTGTTTCGTATCCTTTTTTGAAAGTCATTTTATGTTTAGAAATATGTACTATGTGAATTTTACTCTTTCTCTTTATTGTTTGCAATCTGATGAACAAGAGTATTCGGTATCTGTTTTAAAACGTTAAACGTTTAAAACGTTGCGTTAAAATGATTCGAGTTTTTAAGAAAAACAGGAATTAATTACTTTGTTAAACAACAAAAGAATATTTTAAGCATTAAAGAAAAATATATGATAAAAGAGGAATTTTTAAAAAATGCAAAGCATCTTTTTATTTATTTACTTTTTTTTCGAATACTCCGCATATTTTCAAAACTGAAATCGGAATATGCATTTAAAAGTATATTTAATAAATTTAATATCTTAATCACATTTAAAGATTTTAAACATTTGCTAATTGAAATTCATCTAAGCTTTAAGTTTTACCATTCAAATAGATAGCCTTAATAAAAAAAACTAGAAAAAATTGGTAAACACAAAATATACTTTAATCAGCATATTAAAAATTGTTTGCCCTTTCATATTACAAATTACATTATTAATTAAAAAAATTCTTAATAAAAGTAAATACTCTTAAGCCAACTTAATCCATGTAAACTATTTTTATTGCGGTGTTTTCTTTTATGTTTGAGTCAATAGTTGCTTTCAAAGTTGAAAAAAATGGAGAAATACACTGGTGTGCAAAATTTAAGGACGGAGTCCCAAAATGCCAATTTTCAAGGGATTTTCAAGCGATAATTTTCACGCGAGTATTCAAAAGGAAGTAATATAATTTGAATAACTACTGCTCCTGCATAACAGCTAGTCCATATATTCTCTCATTCAGGGCACACATGGTCACAAGAGTCACAGTCACTACAGTGAAACAAAAAAATAGGACGTCATACGTCTTAGGACGTCATAGGATTTCATACGTCTCTTTATGAGTCTAAAATGACTACTATATGTGTCTCCACTGTCAAGTCACTGCGACTGCCGCTTTGTGACGAGTCACCAGGTGACTTTACAGTGTCGTTTTATTGAGACTCTCGTGTTACTGTGATTTGGAGGCTCAATTTCAAAGTCATTATGAATGTTGCATTATGATAAATTACCAAACAATGTCCCATTAAAGTCACATGGTGAGTTTTCACCACTTTTCACAGTGGTTACTTCACAGTAGGGTCTCTGTTACCATATGACAAAATCTTGTGACAGAAAGTCACCATGTGACTTTAATGTGTCATTATTTGGTTATTTATAATAATACAACATTCACAATGACTTTGAAATTGAGCCTCCAAATGACAGTCACATGAGAGTCTCAATAAAACGACACTATAAAGTCACCTGGTGACTCGTCACAAAGCAGCAGTCGCAGTGACCTGACAGTGGAGTCGCATATAGTAGTCATTTGAGAGTCAGAAAAGAGACGCATGGAATTTGCTATTTTTTGTTTCGCCGTAGTGACTGTGACTCTTGTGACCACGTGTGACCTGAATGAGATGTTTTATGGACTAGCTGTTATGCAGGGATGATAATTATTCGAATTATATTACTTCCTGTTGAATATTCGCGTAAAAATTATCGCTTAAAAATCCCTTCGTCCTTAAATTTTGCATACCAGTGTGTATTAATGCACACTCAAAACATATTAAATCACAAGAAATATCACGCTTAGTAACAGACCAGATTTAAAATATACGTAAATCTTCGGAAACATTCATTTTTGCTTTCAAATATTCAAAACAAGTTTATTGAAAAGAAATCTTTAAAAAAAGGACGCTACTCTTTCTCTTTATTGTTTCCAGTCTAATGAAAATGAGTATTCTTTATCTGTTTTAAAACGTATAGCGTTAAAAAAAAAAATCGAGCTTTTAAAGAAAACGAGGAACAATTACTTTGTTAAAGAACAAAAGGATATTTTAAGAATTAAAGAAAAATATATAATAAACGAGGAATTTTTTTAAAAATGCAAACCAACCTTTATATATATATATATATATATATTCGAATACTCTGAATATTTTCAAAACTGAATTCTGAATATGCATTTAAAAGTATATTTAATAAATTTAATACCCTAATCACATTTAAACATTTTAAGTCTTTGCAAATTAAAATTCATTTATGCTTTAAGTTTTACCATTCAAATAACTTCTTACACAAAAAAACTAGAATAAATTGGTAAATACAAAATATACTTTTCATCAGCATATTAAAAATTGTTTGCCCTTTCATATTACAAATTATATTATTAATTTTAAAAACTCTTACTAAGAGTAGATACTTTTAAGCCAACTTAATCCATGTAAACAATTTTTATTGTGATGTTTTCTTTTATTTTTAAGACAATAGTTGTTTTCAAAGTTGAAAAAATTCGTGGAGAAATATATTATTGCACACTTGAAACATATTAAATTACAAGGAATACCACGCTTAGTAACAGACCAGATTTAAAATATATCTGGAATCTTCGGAAACATTCTTTTTTGTTTTCAAATATTCAAAACAAGTTTATTGAAAAGAAATCTTTAAAAAAAAGAATGCTATTCTGTCTCTTTAATGTTTGCAGTCTAATGAATAGGAGTATTCTGTATCTGTTTTAAAACATATTGTGTTAAAAAGATTCGAATTTTTAAGAAAAACTAGGAACAATTTGCTTTGTTAAACAACAAAAAAATATTTTCAGCATTAAAGAAAAGTATATGATAAACGAGGAATTAAAAAAAATGGAATCAATGGAAAATATCTTTCGGATGAACTTATTCTTCATCGCATAATATCAGCGTTTAAAATATTGTTTCTTGTTTGAAAATATTTTATTCTTTCATCGTTATTTATCTTCTACATTGTAAAAAAAAAAAAAAAAAAAAAAAAAAGAAAAAAAAGAAATTTGTAATCCGACAGATCTAAAGTTGCCGAAATCTGTATGGTTACTAACATTTTATCTGTACAGTATACAAGAAAAATGTAAATCTACAAAACTAATTTTTGTAAAATTACAGAAATTTGTAACTTTACAAACGAGTCTACTAAAATTAAAGTTATTTTACTAAAATTTTATCTACAACGTGGGTTGCAGTTACATGAAAAATTCTTGGAATCCCAGTTTCCTAAAAAATTCTTAGTAACCTTACAGATTTTTTGATTTTCAGTGCATATCTGTATCTGTTACATGAATTTTTGCTGTTGCCGTTACATAAAAAGTTCTAGGAATCCCAGTTTCCTAGAAAACTTTTAATAACTTTAGTGATTTTTTTACAGTGTATATCATTATTTTACCAAGATTATTATGTTTCACACAATTTACACATACACAATGTTTCCAACACAATAAGCACATACATCATTTTAAAATTTGTTTCTCTAGCTTAATTTTACATTTTTATAAAATTTCTTCAATATTTTACGATACATGAACTAAGACTGTACCAAACAGTGGATAACAGCTTGATCAAACTCATTTTATTTAATCGAAAAAATTGGGTACATTAATTCAATTTTAATTTTCTAAAATTCATTAGAATTTTTTGTTTAAGAAGGTAAGCTAAAAAAATTTTTAAATACCCTTTGTCATCTAAGAAGTAATTTTCTGTAATAGACAGGGAAGCAGCAGCGCAGACAACCATTTCATCGAGTTCACAGATGAAAATCTATTAATAGTTAAAATTCGATTCGCATATTAAAACGCAATTGGTCTGCCAAGTCATATCTTGGTGAAAAACAGCTTAAAATTCTACTTTAGCGGTTGACTCCTAGGTTTACCATTACGTTTTCATGTTCCCAGTCTTACATGTTTTCATGTTTTTGGATGCAGAAAAACACAATGACAAACCTACGAGTCAACCTCTAAAATCGGATTTTTAGTCGTTTTCTACCAAGATATGACTTGGAAGACCAATTGCGTTTTAATATGCAAATGATGATTTAACTAATCCTGGATTTTCGTCCATGAACTGGATGAGATTATTCTCTGTGCTACCACTTCCTGGTCTATAACATTTTACCAAAAATATATTTAAATTATGCGTCAAATATGTACTTGGTAGTGCTGCTTTGAGTGGATCTAAATTTAAGTCGAGCTTAGATGCTGAAAATGTGAAAAAAAAAATGCTTTATACTATCTGAAAATAAACATGTACGTGAGTTTAATTCTAATCTATCATTTAAGTATGTCGATTATTTATTTAAACTTTTAGGGATTTTAATTTCATATTCGTTAAGTTTTTAATTATACTTTTTGAATATATTAATTATATGTCAAGAATCCGGAGTAGCAAATTCTGATCTCGTGTGTAATTTTAAATCACTGGATTTGGATAAATTTAAAAATGCAACCTGCTGGGGTTTTAATCTATGTCTTCTTCTGCGATTTTAAGAACAAAATATTTTTCCATACTGCTACTTTTTCTTCAGTAACTAAGTGAAATAATCTTTAAGAATTCTAATTTACTTAGAAAAGCAGTTTTATCTCGGAGAGAATATATCATATTATTTTAATTACATTTAATAAATAAAAAAGAAAAACACATACATTTACTTTCTTCTATCTTTCGTCTATCTATAAGAAAAAAGTATTGTATTCGTGAAAATTTTTCAATTTCGATTTTCAACGGATTTATTAGGGGTCAGTGATACGAGAAAACAAGTTTTTACAAAATGTCTGTCTGTGAGTCTGTCTGTCTATCTGAAACATAAAGTTTGTGAGTGCTCTATCTCAAGAACTATTGCATGGAATTTGATAAACATTTATATTCAGTTAATCAATAATATAAATTGGTTCTGTTTAGTTTTTGGTGTAAATCACTCAACAGGTGGCGCTGCTATGTACGGAACTAATGTACTGGTTTTCTTCAAACTTCATATTCAGTTCTTCCTTGACGTGAATTGAATTTTTTAACAATTTGGTGTAAATCGTGAACAGGTAGCGCTACTATACTGCATTTTTCACGATTTCCTGAAAAGCCCAATCTCTAGAACTAATGCACGGATTTTCATCAAACTTCAGATTCAGTAAGGGAATCCTTGGCATGAATTGACGTTTTTTGACATTTTGATGTAAATCGCTCCACAGTGCGCGCTGCTGTTAATATGAATAACAATGAAAGAATAAAAAAATTTCAAACAAGAAACAACATTTTAAACGCTGGTATTATACGAAAAAGAATAAATTCATCTGAAAAATACTTTCCATTAATTGCATTTTTTTTAAATTCCTCCTTTATCATATACTTTTCTTTAATGCTTAAAATGTTTTAACTTCAATGTTATTCTTAAACCCGTCAATAAAGTCCAATTCCCTTCCGTTAAATTGCAGGTCATCATATTCATATATATCACCATATTCCTATACATCGGATCAACAGTTTCTGACTGTCGCTATGGCAAACTTCCACCAGTAAATTTTGAATAGAAAGTTTCGTCTTGTTTAAGTGTTTTTTTTTTTTTTTTTTTTTTTTTTTTCATGAAACGTTTCTCTTATAAGCATGGTTGAATATTCTATTTGTTTTTACTGTTTGCAGTTCGTCCAGATATTAAAATCTTTTTTACTTATAGTGTGAGATGGTTGTCAAGATTGCCACTATATGGAGAAAACACTTCGCCTGACTTCCACCAAAGTAAACTTTCACCAGTAAAAATTTTTATCTGTTTATTTTTCTGTTATTTATGACTGAAATTTTGCATTAATAATGCGTTTAAATCCGGAACATTTTTTATTTAATTTAACTGGTGGAAATTTCCTTCGCTATTAATCAATCCCAGTGAAAGCAGATATAGTTGAAGCTTCACCGTTTTAAGGATATGTAATTGCCTCTTTCTCAATAGCTCCATGGTTTTTCTATATAAAAATTGTTTGCTTAGAAAAGGGATGTTGTACAGTGTTAAAAATTTCCAGCGTTTACTGCATAGTTTATCCACTGCTTTTATAGAATATCTCTATTTTGACCAATAAGAATACGTTTATAATATAGTAAACATGTTCTATAAAAGTTTTTTAAGACTTAGTATAAGTGCACCCGAGAATTTTATCTAAACGAAAGATCATGCTTTTCACCATTGACATTAAAGCTATTTTTTTTATTATTATTATATACTTCAATTTAGTAAGCTGAAATCTCAAGATGAAGTTATTTTAATTAATAAATTATTAGTAACTTATAATCATTTAATCTAATACTTCTAAGGAGGCACTTCCCTTGGGTGTTTCTCCATTTCTATTATTTTGTTTATTGAAAAGAGTCATTATAGATAAATAATTACCTTTCAAACAAATATCTCTTTGATGATAAAAGCTAATTAGAAATCTGAAAAGATTCTAAATAAATTTATTTTACCAATTAGACTTTTCCCATTAGACGACCTGATTGAAACGCTTTATTTACTTAGGAAAATATTTTCCAGTATCAATTTAAGTATATAACTGATATAATTAGAATTAATTTAACGTAAAAATGTTTTCTTTGAGAAATCTAGATAAACAGCAAATATCAACTGCATATAAAATTAATCATATTTGATTCCGATTAGAGTATCTGAAATTAAACTTTTTATTTATGATATTCATACATTTATTTTAGAATATATTAATACTTATTTCGGATAAGTTTTCAATATACTTGAGGATTTATTAAAATTAATATAATGTCAATTTGAAAAAACTATTTTAAACATGCGTAGATAATTTTAAATGTCTGTTTACATAAAATTATTTTGCAAAGATTTTTTAAGTAATCAATTATCTGATTAAGGTCGCAAGAATTTTTATCATTTATACTTTTTTATCTTTCTAAAAAAGAAAGCATTGTAATCCATTTTTTTCGACTTCTTGTTTTTGAAAGATTTAACGTCTTTAGATAGAATTAATGAGATTAGATATTCCGAAAAACATGTTTATGCAAAATTTCTGCCTGTCCGTAAGTCCGTGTGTCCTCTTTGAAATATCAGTTAAAAAGGACCGAGAAAGAATTAATAATAAATAGCAGAGTAAGAGAGTTAATCATAAATATTTTTTGCATTACAGATAGTACAGAATGTGTATTATATTATATACTTCATAGATTCATGTTAATTCTATTATATTCAAAAGAGTGTAACATCATTAAAATGTACTTGAAACTATTTTTTCCTATTGACTATAATGTAATGGAATAATTTCAATTGTACCTGTAATTAAACTATACGTCCGATTTGCATAAAATTTAAAATTATTCGGCAAAATTATGCAACAATTATATATATTAAATATCAAATGATTTGGTAGGTTAGTTTTTGCTTTGTTATATGCGAGCAGACAGACGGACGAACAGACTGAACGAACACTATAGGTGCTACGTATTTATATAATTACGGACTTACCTAAAAATATTCAGATCTTGATGTAATAGTATACTGTATTTCGGATACAGTATTGTAGCCGAAATTTTTTGCATGTCTTTGTAAATATTAGCTGCTTTCTATTATACAGGAAATAACTTGCATTATTGCCATGTGATAAATCGGCCTTGCCTATTTTTAGGACTTAGATAGTATGTCCTGATGTTAGTAAATCGAAGGCTTTGCGACTTAAACGAACATTTTCTTCCACTAAATCCAAAGCACAAAGCTATTCAACAGTTGAAAGCTTTTTACATTGAATATGTGCACCAGGAAAGTTTTTTTGTAGAGAAAATAACTTTTTGAAAAAAAACGTCTTTTTAAATAACTACCAGAGCTATAAAAATAAAGAGAGAACTCTAAATCATGTTACGCTGCAAGGGCCACCCCACCATATAGCCAACGCGTGATAGAAACTCGCATTCACCCCTTTTATTTAAAACTTGAGAAAATAAAACATTTGAAAATTAAAATTCTGGCTTAAGTGTCAAAATTTTGCAGCACTGTATATAATCGTTCCATCGAGTTATTTCAAACATTATGAAAATCGAATCAGAATTAAAACTAGTTGGATGTGCCAATCCCAAAACTTTCTTCTAACTCATACATACATTTTAATAAAAAAAAATAGTTACTCATTTTAATGCTTTAATAATTTTAATTCAATACCTTACCAACTTTAATTTTCATCTTAAATTTCTGCTTCAATCAATTAATCGGAGTAAAAACGAATTTCCGTCTCTGCAAGAGCCGATAGACAATAGAATGATAAACAGATTTTTTTTTTTTTTTTTCAAATTCAGGGAGGACTTACTTGCCTTACCAAAAAATAATCATATACAAAATGTTTAGTTCAATTCTAGAACTAACTTCATACACTTTTATATGGTGCAATATTGAAAATGGCATAAAATTCGGTATTGCAGCGCCCCCTTCCGGTGGATTTTTTTTCAGATTCAGGGCGGTCCAACTAGCCATAGCCATACACTTACACAAAAAATTTCGTTCAATTCGATGCATAACTTCATGTATTTTTGGTCGGTACAATATTGAAAATGGCACAAAATGGCGATTGCAGCGCCCCCTTCCGGCGGATTTTTTTCAAATTCAGGGAGGACCAACTAGCCATCGTCATACACATACACAAAAAATTTGGTTCAATTCGATGCATAACTTCATATACTTTTGGTCGGTACAATATTGAAAATGGCACAAAAATCACGATTGCAGCATCCCTTTTCGGCGGAATATTTCAAAACTGAAGGAGGACTTGCTTGCCACAGCCAAAAACATTCACAAAAAATTTGGTTCAATTCTATGCATAACTTCATACACTTTTTGATGGTAGAATGGCGACATACAGACACACAGACACACACACAGACACACGGACAGACAGACATTTTGTAAAAACATGTTTTTTGGAATCTCTGACCCCTAAAACGTGTAAATCCGTCGAAAACCGGAAGTCGAAAAAATTTTCGATTGCAATACTTTCTTCTATTGAAGATAGAAGAAAGTAAAAATATTAATAAACGTTTTCTTTCTTCCATTAAATCCTATCATAGGTAATTAATTCAATGCTATCCCATGATAGATAATAATTCTAGGTTGCTATGGTGATTATGTCATAATTAAGATGGAATCATTTTAGTCCTATCTTACTGAATTTAATTATATATAATCATAAAAAATTTTGTATTCATGCATTTGCGCATGAGAGCGCAACAGCTATTGTTCCAAGATTTGAATATTTATAAATCTAGTTATTATAGTACGAACATACTTCTTTTGTCGCGTTTGATGTACATTTTTTGTTTTGCCAAGTTAAACATCGTTAATGAAGGATTGAAGTATGATACCATTAACGTAGAAATACTTCAATTTATTGTACTTAAATGCATTAACAATAAAAATCGTCAATAATATCAGTTTGATATTTTTATACCAATGCATTTTACATCACAATTTTTGCTTAACATTGCTTTGATTCTTGAATGTAAGGACGAAGTTTTTAATCCATTTTTCATTCGCTTCCTGAAAAAATTAAATAAAAAAAATCTATACAGAGATGTGTTACCGATGACAACACAACATTTTAATGTTTTTAGGAGTTTTAAGACATTTTTAGATGCTCTCGTAATTATATAAATGCGTAGTACCTATAATCGTCGTTTCGCCCATCCGTCTGTTTGTATGTGCATCCATGTGTCTGTCCGTTCACTTTTAACAAATCGAAACCTACCCAAACGAATCGTTTGGAATTTAAATTATATAATTGTTGCATAATTTTGTCGAGTCATTTCAAATTTTATGAAAATCGGATACATAGTTCAATTACAGGGACAACCAAAAGAATTCCGACGCATTATAATCAATATCAAAAAAAAGTTTCAAGTGCATTTTGATGGTGTTACACTCCTTCGAACATAATTGAGTTGACATGAATTTATAAAGGTATAATATAAGTATGCAATGTATTATACATTCTGTACAATCTGTGGTACAAAGGTTATTCATTTACAGGGTCACACAAATTGATTCCATTACATAATGATATAGGGTGAAACATTTTTTCAGGCGTTTTTTAATCGTATTAAAATATTTCATACTGTTTAAAGTTGATATAAGTAGCTGAGGTTTATTAGAAGTTACTTTCTGTATAATAGAAAGCAAATAGTATTTACAGAGACATACAAAAGATTTCGGCTATTATACTGTTTCCGAAATACTGTATATTATTAGGCCAAGATGTGAATATTTTTAATTAAAAAATCGTTATTGTACGAACGCACCTCATTTGCTATGCTTGACGTGCAATTTCCGACTTGTTCTGTTAGTTAGTTTGTTATGATAAATCGTTAAATATTTCTTATGCTTACAATTGTATACGAATTACAACTGCAATGAAGTTAAACTACGCCCAACTACTTTTATTTAAAATCTGCCATCTCTATATTGTAGAAAAAACTATAGAGATTCTAAAATTTTTCTCGGAGAGTGGGCTCATTTTATGTACCGGCAACATCAAAAACCCATGTAACAGATACATTTTTGCACCGTAAATCAAAAAATATGTTAGGTTACTAAAAATATTTTAGGAAACTGAGATGCAGTCCGGGTCACAGATAAAATTTCATTAAGATTACTGTAATTTTTGTAGATTACTTTTGTTACGAATTTTGCAAATAGTCAGTATTTGTACTCTAAAATAATGTAAATAATCTTATTAAGCTCTATTCCTTTGATAATATTAGTTTTTGTTACATTGTCTCTATTTGTTAACTTCTTATCAGGCAAACCTGTCTATTATTTTTCAGTGAATGTCTATGGCAATTTGACATAATATTATAGTCATCACCAAGTTGGCGTCACTTTTTACGACTAATTTTAGTCGTTAAATTTGGCGATTTATCTGGCGATGGTATCCCCTGTCTATGGTAACCCCCTTATAAGTATATGGATACATTGAATGCTGTTCCAGTGTTTTCTGGATTTTTCTAAAAACATGTAGAAGTTTCCAGTGCATGCCCCACGCCTTTATATAAAAGAGCGATGCAGAGCGGGTTGATGTTATTATTAGTCAGTCAGTCATTGAGTGAGCAAGTAGACGATTCTGGAATACGATAGTAGACGATACGTTTTAAGCAGGTTTGCTTGACTATTGTAATTTATCTACGCTGTTTTGAATTTGATATAGAGTTGAGACGTTGTGTAAAGAGTCTCTGTGACACATATCTGTACTTGTAAGTTGGATTTGCACAGTTATTTCTGAAAATCTGGTAATATTTGTGAGTTAAAAGACTCTGTAGTTGATAAGATTTGTTAATAAATTACTTTCCATTTTTTAAAGAGACTGTAGATTTTGGAACTTGACACACCATAAGATCAGAATCCCTATATACGCTACACTTTGTAAAGCTATAGAAATTTGCATCTTTACCAAAGCTAGTTTTGTAGATTTATGTCTTTTTTGTGCAGTGTACAGATTTAGTAACCATACCAATTTTTGTAACTGAACGTATGTAGAATTCTATTTATTTGTGCAGTGTAGTTATAAAACTATAACTATAAAATGTAGTTTAAGGGAACACACTACCTTTGAAACCGATTTTGAAACTTCAATTTTGATTAATACTGTAATATTATGTGGTGGCACAATATTTATTACTAAAAAATTAAATAAAAGTTTTTTTTTTTTTTTTTTTTTTTTAATTCTTGTAGAAGAGCCTATTTTACTTAAATTTTGTTTCTCTCGTGTATATTAAAAATTAAAATGAATTCAACAAACTCTCAATTTAAATATTTTTTTAAAAAACCACTATAAATGTGAGTGTTAAATACATGCACAAAAATATTAAATATCCCATGGAGAACAGGTAAAAAAAAATTCAAACTTGTACCTAAATTAGCGAAAAAGCCTTAGTATTTATCGAACAAGCAAGTTATAAAATATGAAGAGGGAAAAAATCCATTAAAGTTTTCTTTAATTGCGCTGTATCTAATAGCAAAATTTACCGTATATCGTGATATAATTATCGTATAGGTAAAACACGAGGTGTCAAAATATTCACAATTGAAGAATCTTTCAGTTATCATTCAAAAAAGAAAATTGATATTGTGACCATTTTCAGGGTAAGTATGTCCCCTTGAGTACTGAAAAATAGGGAAAAAAATACATAAAGAGCAGAATATATAATTTTTAAATGCGCTTTTATTATTCATTCATGTTGAGCACTTTTATCATGCATTTCCAAACCTCTTACTAATAAATCATGAACATTTTTTTGTAACTTCTGAATAAATATCCGACATTCTGATTACTTCGAGGCACAAAACAATGACTGCATTGATTTAACATTTTTCAAATTATTATTTATCTTCACTTTGTTTTTATAATTGTTTTACTCAATTTTTCTTCATGATGATTCAAATCATTTTCGTTGCAACAGCAACAAAGCAAGGAAAACATTTTTCTTTTTCCTCCTCTAGGCATTCATGCATATTAAATTTTCTCAAATTATGAACGAACAATTTAAAAAATGCTTGTAGCATTTCGATTTATTTACACTTTAAATTTTAGAAACTTATTCGAAAACATAGTTTAAAATGTTTAATGCAAATGAGGATAACTCTCAGGAAATGTATACTTTCAAGCATTTTATTTATTATTATTATTATTATTATTCTGTGCTCAAGAGATAATATATTCGCATTCCATTCAAAAATTAAGAAAAATATTCTTCATTAAAGCAGGAAAGAAATGAGAAAAATTCTTGATTATGCAAATTTATTTCATCGCAACTAACATAAAACACACGAATTTCATTTGTAAATTTTTTCATTTTGTTTTTCAACGATTTATACTTTTTCTAATTAAATATTAATGATATGAAAAATGAATGTTCCAGATTTTCGTTTGTATGTGGTAATTTGCATCTTATTTCCCTAAGTGTTGTTTATTCATATGTTGCCATGCTGTTTCTTATATTTTAAAGTTTCGCGAAAACATTTTAATCTTAAAATAAGCCATTATATTCATTGGGGGAATAAAATGAAACTGTAAATAGTAATTTGTTTATCAGTAATTTGGTTTATAGTCTTTGCAATTTCCAAGCTATTGAAATAAAAATTTCTTTCGAATTCATCCGGGGATAACTCATTTAACTATGCCGATTCTGGAGTTGTAAAAAATTACATTATTTATCTATATAACTTGAAATAAAAAGTTAGATTTTTTAGAAAGATTTTTTATAGAAAGATATTACAATTTTTACTTTCTTCTGTTTTTACAAGAAGAAAGTACTGGATTCGTGAAAAAATGCGACTTCTGGTTTTCTATGTATTTATACGTTTTAGAAGGTCCCGAACACGATTTGGTGGTTTTTAGAAAATGTCTGTCAGTGAGTCTGTCTGGCACTCTGCCAGTCTGTCGTTCTGTGAGTTTGTATGTAAAAATTTTGGAAACTCTCTATCTCAAGAACTGATGCACAAAATTTCACAAAACTTTAGGTTCAATTAGACCTTGATATAAAATGGAGCTGATTAGTTTTTGGCACATATTGCTCAATAGGTGGGGCTGCTGTGCTGCTTTATTCACATTTTCTACAATACTTCCATCTTAAGAAATAATGCATGGATTTTCATAAAACTTTAGATTCAGTTAGTACTTGATATAATTTGGTGTTTATTATTTTTTTGGTGCAAACTGCTCAACAAGTGGTGCTGCCATGCTGCATTATTCATGATTATTACAACAGCTCTATCTCAAGAATTAATTCACGAATTTTCATCAAATTTCAGATTTAGTTAATTTAGATATAGATTAGAGTTGTTTAGTTTTTGGTTAAATCCCCCAAGAACGCTGCGTTGCTGTGCTGCATTTTTCTCGATTGCGCAATAGCTATATCTCAAGAGCAAATGCCCGGATTTTCATCATACTTCAGATTCAATTAGTACCAAATAAAAATTAATCCTGGTTAGTTTTTGATACACATCACCCAACAAGTGGTGCTGTTATGCGGAATTTTTAAAGATTTTGCAACAGCTCTATCTCAGAACTAATGCACGGATTTTCACGGATTTCAAACTTCAAATTCAGTTAGAAGTTAATAAAAGTATTTGCTCACTAGATTTTGATGTAAACAACCTAAGCGGTGGAGCTGCTTTACTGAATTTTTCAGGAATTATTGACATGTATAAGATAGAAAAAGTTTTGGGACTGTCACACCTGGCTAGTTCTAAAGTGTATTAAATGAAATTTCGTTAAATATGATGGAGGAAAAAAAATATAACAAAAAATTAAAGTAAACTTTTCCTTAAATATTCATTGAACAGTTTCGAAAACTATTATGCATGTATGAAAACACATATTCTGTGGTCATCACAAAATGTTCTTTTGTTCCATTCTAATACATTGATTTATGATGAAATCGACGATTTACATACAGCATGACTAATTTCTTTGAATTTAACATAAAGAAAACTTTGAATTTAATTTGAAGAGCATCGTAACTCTTCGAGTCACGATGATCAGTGAAATTAAAAGAAGTGCAAAACAGCAACACTTCCTTCTATGTATAAAATTTAAAATTAGACCCAACATATACATTGAATTTAATTATTGAACTAAATGATGGATGAAAAAAAAAAATACTACAAAAAATAAAATATTCTTTTAAGTATCTTTTGAACAGTTTGGAAAATTATTAGGCACATATGAAATCTCATTTTCTAACAAAATTTTCTTCTGTTTCAGTCTGATACATTAACTTATAAATCAATCAATGATTTATATAAAGCATGACGACTTTCTTTGAATTTAACACCTATTCACAGTAATTAGAGAATTAAAATAAAAGCAAAACAGCAGCGCTTCATGTTATACATTAAATTTAAAATTAGACCCAAAATATATATTGAATTTAATCATTAAACTAAATTAGGGATGCACAACCTGTGGCCCGCGGGCCAAACTGATACCAGTAATTTTATGCAGATTAACTTTCCTTATAATAATGACAGAAACTTTGCTATGAAAGAAAACAAACGTCACTTTACAAATATTCTGGTGGCAAACGATTTTCTGGCAAAAAGGTTGTGCATCACTAAACTAAATGATGGGTGAAAAAATCCTCTAAAAAAGTAAAATAATCCTTTCTTTAAATATCTATTGAACAGTTTGGAAAATTATTATGCACGTATGAAAATTTATAAATTCAAAGATGAGCAAAGCAGCAGCGCGTCCTGTCTTATGTAGAATTTAAAATTAGACCAAAAATATACATTGAATTTAACCATTAAACTAAAAAATAAAATTTAGTAAGTTTCTACACAGTAAAAAATAAGTTACTGTTGGAATGTTCAGCGCAAAAAGCACATGGCCAATTTTCCCTCATTGGACCTACAGCCACACGTTTTCGTTCATAATCAGCGATTCTGGCAACAATGTAGTTATATGCATACGAGAATTAAAAGACTAAGGTTAACTGATTGCAGACCATGCATATTAAATCGGATCTGCGGAGTCTGTTAGAAAAATGGCCGACTCCGACTCCGGAAATTTTAACGACTTCGACTTCGATTCCGGACTAGCATATATACTAGTGTTGCTGTTGGTTAAAATTATAAAAGAATAAAAGAAAAAAGCCGAAAACTTTGCTATTTAGATATTAATTCAGCTCCTTAAAAACATTTTTAAAGTAAATATTTTTTTACGTTTTCTGAATCAGAATGGAAGTAAAATAATTGAAAAAGACATGTTCGAAGTTTGAACCATTTTTTAAAATTTTATTACATTTCAACACATTTAAAACAAACAAAAATCGTGAATTTTTATCCTTTTAAACAATTAATATGTTAAGCGATAGCCTTGAATTATAACTGCCTTTATTAATTTTATTATCGTTAATAAATTACTTAATTTACATATCGGTACCCTAAATAAACACTACACCCATACAATAAATTTAAATAGAATTAAAAAACAACTTTTTCCGATCTGTTTTAAATAACTTGGTCATAATAATATTCAACAGAAAATAGTATGCAGTCATCTAACCATTTTATCTCTGTTTTGGCAAATTTTGTTAAATTTTGGGCAAATTAGCAGTTTTTTTTTCTTTTTTTGCTGAGTAAAGATAGACATTCAGTTTTTTTACTGAATTATACACTATCTACCAAAAAGTATTTGTACACTTTCAGTTTTTGACATTTTGTCAAATATTTAAAAATATACTGGTCGGATTCTTCTGGAACTTCAGAAATATAAAGATTATGTTTCACTTTATATTTATTTACATTCATTTGTTAAGCGGGTAATTAGGGGGCCGACAAAAAAACAAAGAATAATACAAATATTTGGGATCGCCCTGTACATGAAAATGCACGAAACGACTTATCGCTTTAGAATACAAATATATGAATACAGTAGAATATGTACACTAATTTTTGTGAGAATAGCATGTATATTTATGGCGATAGAGCGATTTTTTTGAAAAATTCAAAAAATTCTGGTATGTTTTTTGTTTATATCATGCTGGGTTTTTGACCAAATTTAACGCAAATTTCAGAAAAATTGGCAAAATGCAGTAGAAAAAATGTAGCGCAATTGGAATATAAATATATTAAATATTTTATGAAATATGAGTAGTTGTATAAAATAATTTTTATCTGTGCATGCGCGAACTAGAAAAACATTTTTTTTACATCATTTAATAGTCAATTCTATGGAGTGACTTATAAAAAAAATCCAATCAAATATCGTGAAAATTCAAAAAGATATTATTTTAGTGAGATATTTTTACTCTGCTCTCTAAAAACGGCTGAATCTTAAGGGATTCTCCACAAATTGACATTTTTTAATAACTGACTTAAAAAAAAACTAGTATTGAATTAATACAATATCTAATACAATATTGCTGCTAATAAGTACTTGACAATTGTGATAGAAAAGAAAAAGAGCTTTATTCGCATTCAGGGCCAAAACTAAGAGAGGGGGGGGGGAGAAGGGCATGTGCTCCGGGCGCTAGGATGAAAGTGTGCCAAATGTATCTTTCGTTTGGCGATTTTTTTCATGGCTATGTTTAGCATAATATTGTTAAAATTATTATATCTGGGCTATGCTAAAGCATAAAAAAATCTAATGATGATGGCTTAAGGTCCCTGCCCCTACCCGCGAAGATGCTCACGAGCTAATGCTATTCCTATGGGGATGCATTTTTCTAACTCTTTTGCATTTGGACATTTTTTAATAATATGTTTTGCATTGGATAGCGGAAGTCCTTTTCAAGATCGCTCCGTGATTACTTTTTCAATTTTGGCGTAGATATTTTTATAATGTTTCTTTCACTTCCAAAAGCGGTTCTGAAAGTGAAACTAACTTTATAAAAATATCTATGACTCAAATCGAAAAAGTAGTCAAGGAGCGATTTTGAGAGGGACTTCCGCTATCCAATGCACAAAAAAAAAAAAAAAAAAAAAAAAAAAAAGAAAAAGAAAAAAATTGAAAATTTCAAAATGCGAAAGAGTTATTAGAAAAATGCCTCCCCACAGGAATAGCATTAGCCCAGCAGTGTCTTCGCGGGCAGGGACAAGGGCCTTAAAGATCCTGTTGAAAGTAGAATTTTTTTGATTCGGTTAAAGTATCAAATTGGAGTATTTTAATAAAGCAGAATACGTTATTTTATATTACATATTTTAAGTTTTAAAATAAGTCGGCTATTAATAAATTGGAGAAATTTTCTTTGTAAATATGCTTTGCGAAGGAGGGGGAAAGGGGTACCTTCAAAATCCACGTTTGCCTCGGGAAAAAAAGACTGGTTTTGGCCCTGTTCACATTTAATAATTTGTAGATCCTCTTCGAGAGGCAATTACAGCTCCGACTCTCCTGGGCATGCTCTCAACTAGTCCTTGTATTACATTTAATGGTATTTTATTCCACTCTGTTTGCACAAGGCAGGTAAGCTCTTTTACTGATTTTGGGCGTGTGTCACCCGCCTTAATTCGACGATCCAACTCGTCCCAGAGGCTCTCTATTGAGTTCAGGTCTGGGCTCTGGGCAGGCCACTCGAGTCGATGCTCTCCATTATCAGCATACCAATCCATGCTGGACCTCGCTACATGGCAGCTTGCGTTGTCATCCTGGAAATAACATGGGTCCAATCCATAGTATTGCCACAACGTAGGAAGTACACTGTTGTCCAGTATATTACAGCAGGCATCGGCATTGAGCTTACCATGAATTGGGACCAAGGGTCCTAGTCCGAACCAGGAAAAACAACCCCAGAACATAATTCCCCCTCCGCCAAATTTAACTGTGGGCACAATACATTCTGCTAGGAGGCGTTCTCCAGGCAGACGCCAGACCCAGACCCTACCATCAGAACGGTAGAGGGTGAACCTTGATTCATCACTCCAGAGAACCTGTTTCTATTGTTGTACAGTCCATTGCTGGCTGTTTTGCACCAACTTAACGGAGCTGCGCGGTTGGACTTGGTGATTAAAGGCTTATGGGCGGCAGCACGGCCATAAAAATTAAGCAGATGAGCTTCCTTAATGATGGTATTCATGGAAACAACACATCCTGAAGCTTGTTGAAATTCTTGGCGTATGTGTAACATTGGTTGGTTGCGGTTCTTCCGAATTTCTCTAAACAGAACCCGTCGGTCTCTATCTCCCAGTTTCGTCGGTCTGCCTACTCTGGCCACATTCTGACAATCACCATTCAGCTTCCATTTTCTAATACCATAATCCACAGTCGTTTTGGGGTAATTAAGCTCGCTAGATATGTCGATTAAAGATCAGCCATTTCGGTGGTACCCGATGATCAAACCTTTCTCAAAATCAGACAGCTCTGTTCTTCTTGGCATCATGCATGCGATTGATGTCAGTGTTGTTTTCGACACCACATTTAACAGTGGAGAACTTGACGTATTTCAGGATCGCAGATATCGGCATTTGCATAAGAGCCATTATCAATTATGTATCAATGGGTAGATTTGACACAAATGCTTCGATTTTTTATAATTATTTTTATCCTGAAATAGGTTCGTTCTGGTAATTATCTAAGAAAAGAAGTAAATCACCAGTAAAAAACGTAAATGGAGATTTGGCAATTTGCGTAAAATCTGACGTCATTCAACTGCTTTCAGAGACCAATTGAAAATCAGTTCACTCCTATCCACAATAACTTTCTGAATTTCCACGAAATTCGATCGGATTTTTTTATGGGTAGGTCCATAGAGTTGAATATTAAATTATGTAAAATGATAAATTTTATCGTTCACGCATACGCTGATTAAAAAATATTTCATACAAATACTCATATTTTAGAAAACTTTTAATATATTTATATTTCAATAGCACCTTATTCTTTCTACTACATTTTGCAAATTTTTCTGAATGTGGCTTTATATTTGGTTGAAAATATTGCATGACATAGAACATTTTAGAAAATATTTAATATATTTATATTTCAATGAATTTTGGTGAACTCCCCTCCCCCTCCCTTTTCTTCTTTGCAAAGCATCTGCAAAAGTATTTGCAAAGAAAATTTTTCTAATTTATTAATAGCCGACTTATTTTAAAACTTAAAATATGTAATATTGATTAAAGTAGTCTGCTTTGCTTAAAAAAATAGCCGACTTATTTTAAAACTTAAAATATGTAATATTGATTAAAGTAGTCTGCTTTGCTTAAAAAAAATGATACCTTAAAATCGTGAAACCGAATCAAAACGAAAAAAAAAAAAAAAAAATCTGCTTTATGCGGGATCTTTATGCCATCATCATTAGATTCTTCTATGCTTTGGTATAGGAGAAATGCTTTGAATGGGACGATTTTGACAATATCATGCAAAACATAGACATGGAAAAAATCGCCAAACAAAATGTACATTTGGGACACTTTCATCCTAGCGCCCGGAGCACATGCCCTTCTCCCCCCCCCCCCTCTCTTAGTTTTGGCCCTGAATGTGAATAAAGCTCTTTTTTTTTTCTATCACAATTGTCAAGTACTTAATAGCAGCAATATTGTATTAGATATTGTATTAATTCAATACTAGTTTTTTTTAAAGTCAGTTATTAAAAAATGTCAATTTGTGGAGAATCCCTTAAGATTCAGCCGTTTTTAGAGAGCAGAGTAAAAACATCTCACTAAAATAATGATATCTTTTTGAATTTTCACGATATTTGATTGGATTTTTTTTATAAGTCACTCCATAAAATTGACTATTAAATGATGTAAAAAAATGTTTTTCTAGTTCGCGCATGCGCAGATAAAAACTATTTTATACAACTACTCATATTTCATAAAATATTTAATATATTTATATTCCAATTGCGCTACATTTTTTCTACTGCATTTTTCCAATTTTTCTGAAATTTGCGTTAAATTTGGTCAAAAACCCAGCATGATATAAACAAAAAACATACCAGAATTTTTTGAATTTTTCAAAAAAATCGCTCTATCGCCATAAATATACATGCTATTCTCACAAAAATTAGTGTACATATTCTACTGTATTCATATATTTGTATTCTAAAGCGATAAGTCGTTTCGTGCATTTTCATGTACAGGGCGATCCCAAATATTTCTATTATTCTTTGTTTTTTTGCCGGCCCCCTAATTACCGCTTAACAAATGAATGTAAATAAATATAAAGTGAAACATAATCTTTATATTTCTGAAGTTCCAGAAGAATCCGACCAGTATATTTTTAAATGTTTGACAAAATGTCAAAAACTGAAAGTGTACAAATACTTTTTGGTAGATAGTGTATTAAAGAATATGGTTTAAGAAATTTTCTTTCCAAAAATTTAATCTTTATTTTTTTCCGGCAATTACTAAGTCTCTATGTCATTCTAAAAAATAACATTGCCGAAGGAAAAAAAAGTTCATTTTAAATAACTTAGGTAATTTTTTATGAAGAATGTTTTTTAAAAATGGGCCGTTTATGAATTTAAAAAAAAATGAAAGTAAATATTTTTTATTACTCACATTTGAATGGCATATCATTGAGCTACTTTTCAACGTAATGGCCGTATAAATTAAAACTTTTTCATAACGTACAGCTGCTTATTAATTCCATCTGCATACAATTTTGCCGCCGGTCTATTTAACATTGATATTCTTTTAATTCTATCTTACTTAACTCTTCCAAAACAGATTTTTTTTTCTATAGACATTTTGATAACATGTCCTAGAGAAATATACTACAAACTTATTTTTTTTAAATAATGGTGCTAGTAGAATATATTATTATATAATCATTATTATATAAATAATTAATATTATAATTAATATTAATCATTATTATACATATAATCATTATATTATATAATCATTAGTGGCAGCAACTAGTGACTACTTTATATTTTACTGGCACCATTATTTTAAAAAATGAGTTTATAACATAATTCTCTTGGACAAGTTAGCGAATTGTTTGTTGCAAATTCTGTATTGAGAGAGTAATGCGAAATAGAATTAAAAAATCCGAATTTATAACAAACCGGCAGCAAATTTTTATGCAGAAGGAATTAACAAACTGCGTTATGATAAATGATTTAATTTATACCTCGATTATGATGAGAAGTAGCTGCATAATGTGTCTTTTGAATGTAAGAAACAAAAAACTTTCCTTTCTTGGTTAAAAAATTCATAAACGGCTCTTATTTAAAAAAAGATCCTTCGTACATTCTGTATCTCTGTTTATAATTCACGTATGACGATGAATATGGTCTCAAATTAAATAAAACTTCATTAGATTTTACATTCATTCCACATTAGATTATTACTTAGATTCTAAATTTCGTTACATTTTCTGGCACTGTTTGGTTTCTTTGATATTTTGCGCTGGCATGTTTGGTCGATTTAACACTGAGAAGTTATTTATAGTATCTATATTAATAAAAGAACAAAACGCTCTGTCTGCGTGTGTGTGTGTGTGTGTGTGTGTGTGTGTGTGTGTGTGTGTGTGTGTGTGTGTGTGTGTGTGTGTGTCTGCGATGGCTAGCAAAATCTACAGCATGTACGAGGCTCAAAATTTTTTTGAGAGTAGCCCCAAATCTCTCCTGATGCACCTGAGCTTCAGAATTTCGAAATTCTATTTATTAACTGAGTAATTAATTAAATTCCAAAGATCAGTCTCATAAAAAATCGCCTTTTTCTTCTTTTTTTCCCTTCATTTAGTTATGGTTGGTTGGTTGCATAAAATTTTCGCATAAATAATTAAAAAAGCTGGAAATTCATAAACTGGCAAACTGTCAGTTTAAATGATGATTTTTTATCACAGGGGTTGTAAACCATGGAGGAAAAAGATAGGTGGTGGTGAAGTAAACCGAAAAAAGGGTTGCAATATTAAACCATTTATCGCTCAAATTTTAATGTCCCAAACAAAAGCATGTGGAAGGGATTTTGTATTAATAAAACGAATTGAAAGAAATGAATTACAGCTGAAGCATATTTTACAAAGAAATAGTAATTTTTTAAAATGGTCTTTTTTCTATTATATTATTTATTTTAATAAAATGTTTTCTTTTAAAATAATTGAAATTGATAAATTCGAAATAATTAAATGTCAAAATAAAATTAAATAAAATATTGAAAACATTTGATTTGAACTAAAAATTGTATCACTAAAAGTTTTCTTTTTTTTTCAGAACTTTTTAATACTTTATAACGTACAGTGGCTCACAAAAGTGTTCGTACACTTAGGAATTTCAATGAAATAGGGCTCTATCTATTAATTAAAATTAATATTTTAGAATGGGTATTTAAGAGTAAGATCTATGACTCATTATTAACAAAACTACATAAAATATTTTAAAAACATAGCAAAACTTTATTTTGAAAAAATCACTAATCAAAAAATAACAAAAAAATTACCTCACAAAAGTCTTCGTACACTTTAAAAAAATCGCTGGATATTTGTAAATATTGTAATATTTCGCTAAAGTTGTACTTAATAGGATATTATTTAGCACCCACAAAAGTTTTTCAAACACCTGGGAATAGATTTAATTAGTGTTTTTGTAATTTCTGCATGAGAGTTGATTCTTTCATCGAACATTGCTGTTTTTACTTCGCTTTTTGTTTCAATCCTGTGTTTTCGTGTTCTAACTTCCAGTTACCTCCAAATATGTTTTACTGGGTAAATTCAGCAATTGAGGTGATGTTTTCAGAACTTGTGAACAATTATAAAGACGCTAGAGGCGAACGTTGAGAGCCATGTGCCTTGTATCATTATCCTGATAAAAAACAAAGTTGTATCTGTTACCCATATATTGGCCTGATAATTTTAAATTGCCTTTTAAAATATTGGAAAAAAGATCGTGATTTATTATGCTATCAATATATACCAAATTACCAAATCCTGATGCTGATATGCACCCTCACACAAGGACAACTCCACTGCCATGCTTAACTGTTCCAACTAAGTTCTTTGAATTAAATTCTTAATTTTTTTTTCTCCATACTATTATGAACTCATTGGGCAAAGAATAGCATACTAGATTTAATCTGTAAATAAAACATTAATTTAATACGATTCGGGTTTATTTATCATTGATTTTGCTAAAGAAAGCCTAAGCTTTCTGTTTTTCGCATTAACAAAAAATTTTCTATAGTCAGAATACCTACATAATGCAGCTGGGCTTACCATTCGTCGAACAGTTTCAGGTAAAGATGAAGTAGAAACTGTTTCATTAAATTCTTTAGCAACTTTTATAGCACTTAAACGTGGATTTTTTTAAGACTTTTCTAATTGTAAGTATTTGATCTCATTGCGTTCACTTAGATTGACGACCTTTTCATACCTAGTTTTCAATCCATTTTTTTCTACAAAGCCTTTTATCGCATACTTCACCATAGAATGGAATAAATTAACTAATTTTGCAATATTTCGAATTGATTTACTACTATTATGAAGAAAAATAACTAATTTCAAACGCTATTAGTCGTGACATTACTATTACAAACTATTTTTAATTAATAAATAGAATATTAAGGATCAATTCTGCAAAATATAAAGCCAAGCGATTTTTTATATGTCAATATAATGCAAAAATAAAAATAAAGCCACAAATAATATTTTTAATAATGAAATTATCCGAAAATGTTTCTGTGTACGAAGACTTTTGTGGCGTCTTCTTTCTGTGGCATCTCCTGTTTTCATTTTTAGATTTAAAAAAAATCCCTTAATGTTAAACAAAAAGGTTGTGTGTTATTTAGAATAACGTGAAAATAATATAAAAAATTTCTCTACTCATATACGAATTTAATTTCAGGGAAATTTCTTTTTAGTACAAATTTTTAAAGTGTACGAACACTTTTGTGAGCCACTGTAGATGAAAATGTTTATGATTTAACAACATATTAATAATTCTATGCCAATATATAAAATATATTTATGAAAATATTCTTTTAAAATCATGTGCGAAAACTTAAATAACAAACATTAGTCTAAAATCTAGATTTCAGAGTGCAGACGATTTTAAGACATTAGCGAAAGAATGTTAACTTTTCAAGCAAAATCTTAATAGATGCTTCTATATTGATATTTCAAAGTCATATGATAAAAAAAATCACTTAATTCTTGCCTATGATTGATATATTTGTATCTTTTATGCATTCCGATCGTGTATTACAGTCAATAATGGCTCAAAACATTATTTTACGGGTAAATCAAGACTTTAACACGAAACTAACGCAATCGTTGGATACATGTTCCCTCCCGTGTTTCTCATTGCTCATTTTAAGTATTTTTAGAGCTTAATATTAGTTGTTGCTTTTAAAACCGATTTTTCACAAAGTCAGCTACGACATATTTCAGGCAATGCATTTCTGCATACTTCCAGTTAATGATGAAATCATACAAATTTCAAGTTCGTTTAATATTGTTAATACAGACCCAGGCAACGCCGGGCGGGTCAGCTAGTAATAAGTAATAGAGGACTGTTGTTGGGTTCTCAACGTGCATTTGTCTGGCGAGCCTTTTTTCATAACTTGTTTGGCACTTTGGCAGAACAAGCGTTCTGTTTGATCTGCGTGTAAGCATCATTGTACAAATATGTATTCTGTAATGAAATTTGAAAGTATTTAATGAATTTCCAGATGTTTTCTCACATAATCATAATTAGACGCAAACAGAATCATGATGCCACATTGAAAAAAATGTCACACATTTGGTTCTCAAAATTATAATAGATATTTTTAAAATTAGTAGTAGACTTTCATTTGACCAATAAAATTACTTTCCAATATTTCAATAAAATTACTTTCCAAATACAGAATTACCAGGAGAAAAATTTCAATTTCTTATTTTTATGAAAAAATCCGTGGAAACTTTATATCTCCAATGTACTGACGACAGAATCGAAATTTAAAAAGTTGATTCTACGTATTTTTTTTTTTTTTTTTTTTTTTCAGATAGCCAGCAAGCTAAGTACTGTGAATGACTAATTGCATGAAAGTGTCATGCAATTTTTAACGTACCGTATTGCATGAATTAAATATAATAGTATTTAAAACTACATTTAACACTAAGCTGATTACCATATTTGTACCTGTAAATTACAGTGACTTTTTTCACTGCAAAAGCACCTTTCGCGACACTAATTCGATATATATGTATATATATATATATTGGGGAATTTTAATGTAATTAATAGAATTATTCTATGATTGTAGTTAAAGTTGCACGACTTTAAAAATCTTTAACCCTTTCGCAACAAAACCCTTTTACTTTTTTTTTTTTTTTTTTTTGTCACCGGTTTTTAAAAGGAAGAATTTGTGCCTTATTAAATCGAGAAAATGCTCCGATTAAATAAGGCAAATTTTACTGTAAAATTTTATTGGTGGGAAAAACAAGGATTCTTAAGTCTTTTTACGGCACGTATACGTGTCGCACATCCCCAAGTGGTTAAGGACTACATTTGTAATAATGGTATCACATTTGATTTGAATATATATTTTATTTAGTGAAAGAAAGAATATTCAAAATGTTTAGATAGATGATATTATGAGTTTAATTGTAAGAAAAAACTCCCAAATGGGGGCTTCCATCAGTGCACTCCCACTTCATGTATTACTCGTCTCGTCTTGTAAAAGTTCTTTCAGATTGAGTTCCGATTCTTCCTTTCAATCCTTAACTTCTGTTGACTTTGAATAGTAGGAATTGTGAGTTAACAGAAGTTACAGCAATTCTACGGTCTCTGCATCGATTAATTCCTTCGCGAAGGGGACCTTTCATGAAATTTTTAATGTTTTCTCAAAGGTTTTCAATAACAGAAATTTGAGGATTATTAAATCGAGAAAATTCTTCGATTAAACAAGGCAAATTTTACAAGAAATTTTACTATGGGGATAAACAAGAATTCGTAAGCCTTTTTGCAGCATGTATACGCGTCAGTCGTCCCCAAGGGGTTAAACCTTAATGGTGTAGCTACATTTTCCTCTGAAGTCGCAGTAATTGTATTTCCGTCTTATGTGAAGTTTCACACTCAAATAAACTGATTTCATCGAATTTAATAACTAATCTTCAGTAAGCATATTAGGATTAAAAAATCATTTTCTGGTGTATGCAGTCATTGGACCAGTTTTTCAGCCTTATAACCCTTTAATGCATTTTTTATTTTTCCTTTAAAAAATTTATTTGATTCTTTGATGGGCATACCATTAAAGATAGAATATTTAAAAATTATCACTCTTATTTTTCTGAGTATTTTAGATTTTTTTTAAATGCTTGTTAAATTACAATACCATGCATTAAACGTATTCTAAGCATATTCTACGATACTTCTCTGGTCTTTTATCTATTAAATGTGTGGTAACATTTTGTAAAACGAAATTCTATCTCTTCTTGTTATTCCAAAGCGCGAAATTACTTTTGATTTTAAAAGTGTCATTAGGTTCATTAGTCTTTAATAGTTATCAAAATACAGTTTAAGATTTACAGGCTCAATAAATGAATGAGTTACTCCATAATAGACTCAAACTCTAACCTCCAAGTCATATCCACTGGACAGACTTGTTTGTATTTTTTTTATTTCAATAAATATTAAAGTTGTAAGCAAATCTTGATACTTATGCGATAAATTACAATTTAAAACCATATTTATGTGAGGGTTTTTTTTTTGGGGGGGGGGGGGACGCTTTGTCGCTCTTATTTGCTCATAAACACGTTGACGTTCTTCAGTGGGGATAGATAAGGATCCAGGATACTGACTAATAATCTCAACTTGAATAAACAATCTTCTCCATTAGAAAATGCATCGTTCGCTCGAGAAAATTGTCGTATACTTTCATATGTATTCAAGATTATAGTGTGACTACATGCTTGTACACTAATGACATTGTTCCCAAACAATCTTATGATTTTAAAGTTTGCCACGCTACTCGAAAAATGACTCGAAAAATACTTGATTTTATGTAAAAGTTTGAAGAAGATCTGAGCATAATTATGGAAGTTATCATGTCTAGAAGAAAGTGATAGATAGATAGATAGATACTTTTTTTCTGATGATAGTTTTGGGGTCTATCAGTCATGATCGGTGTGGATCTGCAAAATTTTTTCAGAAATTCCAACATGGAAGAGAATGCAATAGGTAGTGTTTCATACGAAATCTACATAAAAACAAAACAAAAACAGTCCGCGTGTACAAAGTCACGATGAATTCATCGTGATTTTGTCACGGATAGGAGGGCATCCGAAAGTTCTAAAGTAAATAATAAATAAATAATATCTACTTTTGTAACACCTTTTAAGTATTTAGTATTTATTTGGATATTTTGAGCAAAATACTAAAAATGTAAATAAAATTGGAATTCATTTCATGGTGTTGCCAAATGGCAACCAAGTATATTCGCATGGATGCAATATTTTTTGCAAAAACTTTTCTGAAAATTACTTAACTTTTAAAAGCATATTTAAAAAAAAAAAAATAAAAAAAAAATAAAAAAATAAAATAAAAAAAAAAGAAAAAAAAATTTTTTTTTTTAATGAAATTTTGTATTTTAAATATTTTTAATTTGGGTTAGAAATCCTAATATGACTCAGAAAATGGCAACTTTCAAAAGTATTTTTATTTGTAAATGATAAAGAACTTTCATCACCTGTAGTATTTTCAATGAACTAAACTTAAATTTAAGGTCAAAATGAAGACATAAAGCATAAAATTATCAAGATACAACGATAAATAAACGATTAGGAAGAAAATTTAATTTGATGCTAATTGGCAACAATATAACACTAGAGGGTTAATGTCCTAAACTTCTTGATAGTAAATACAATCCTCCATTCCGATTTTTTTTTTTAAGCTTTTTGAGCATAATCCCATGTTGATATGCCATGTCATTATAAAGCACTCAATCGCAGACTAATTGAAAGTCCATTTTTTCGGCGTTTTCACCATAGCTGTAATATACGTTGTGCATGTCACATGTTTTAAATACCATGTCTCTCAAACAGCTAATTTCTATCCTTCCGCATGGAGAGGATTTTACAAACACAGCATCATTCTACAGTAAATTTATTTTATTTTTATTTATTTATTTATTTTTATTTATTTATATTATTTTATTTTATTTTATTTATTTATTTATTTATTTATTATTTTTTTTGCTTTTTTGCTTTCACCAAACAACATTCAATTATTTAGTGTATGTTCAGGTAAAATGTCACTTTGTTCTGAACAATGTTTTCTAAAGAATATTTTGAAATTTCTAATATAAATAACAAATATAATCATCCTTTATTTAGGCTTAAACTAAACTTTCTAAAATATTTAATTTTTTAGCAAGTTTAATTTAAGCCCATAATCAAATTAAACAAGTTAAAATTACGAAAAACATGGATGTCCTTAAATTAAATTAAAGCAAATCCTATTTCTAATCGCAGACTTTTGCTTTTTTGCACACAAGTTTCGGCTTTATGATTTTCGGTATATATACTTCTGTCTTCTTCAGAAACAAAGTTAGATGAAATTAGCAAAAAAGTTACTAAGAAGCAATAATGCTTGTAGTCCTGTAGAAAAATATAAATACTATAAACATTAGCTTGTATAATAAATTTTAAACAATTATACGTCGCGTCAAGTCTCTAAAATACACTCCAAACTATAAAAGTTCATAATCAATGAAGTATTTTCTTTTTTGCGCCCCAGTTCAAATTTATAACTTTTGTAGAGTTTTTTTAAAAAGAATTAATAGAGATTTTATTTGCATAGAATATAAAAAAAGCACCTTAGGATTTCCTTTGCTTTTTATTCGACGTCTTGCATACTTATGTTGTACCTTTTCTGGTATCAGAAATGTTGGTTTTGGAATCTGTATTTCTTGAACACTGTTTTAAGACTTGCTTGATGATTATATAGCTTTTAATGATGAGGCTTTTCACACGAATAAAGATTAGTTGAGATTTTAGAGATTTAATAGAATAATTAGATTTGAGATTTTTTTAAACATCCTTAGAATCAAAACATTTCGTTCTAACTAGTCCGCAGTCAACAATCTGAAATAAAGAATACAATCTAAAAATATGAATTCCAGATGATTAAATGCAAAATATATATATGAAAACATATTAAGAATTTTAAATTACAAATGAATTAGAAATAGTAAGAAATAATTAATTAATTAAAGTCAATAACAATCTCGTTTTCAGTATCAAATGTTTGGTGCTGCCATCTAGTGTCATTTTCCAGAAATAATATCTAGTGTCATGTTTCTCAAGACTTAATAACTTCTTCATCATACCAGACAGTATGCCAAAATTCTATTCAGCCGAAAAGCGTATTAACATAAGCATGCTAGGAGTGCAACAAAGAAGCACTTTTAGATCGATCACTAATAAACAATAATACATTGAAAAAAAAAATTCGGCCTTGCCTAGATGCTAAAGATGCTATATACACTACAAATTACGATGGGGAGTCCGAAAATAAGTTTCCCCTGGCATCAATAGACAGAGGTGTGTATGAAAGTCAAACAATATAATAAGACATGAATGATAGGATGCAACTTTATTTGCCAACATAAGTACCAAGCACGTTGACACATTTGTCATAACGCTTGATAAGCTGCAAAAAGCCCTTCAATAAACCATCAGGGCTTTGTATACGGACAAACCATTATGGACTTTTACCGTGTACAAAGCTTTGAATTTTTACTGGTGGGCTTTATGATGTTTATCAGGCAACATGACAAATGTTTCAATGTACTCGGTAATTATGTGTAAAAATAAATATGTGTCCAATCTTTAATGCCTCATTCTATTTTTTTAACTTTCATGCTCAACTCTGACTACAGTCGACAGGGGAAACTAATTTTAAGACTCCCCCTCGCATAATAAAATTTTCTTCAGCTGGAAAATTTACAATACCAAAAAAATACTTTCAGATTAAAACAAGTTTTAACATTCTTGATTCAACAAGAAATCAACCACATTTCTCGAAAGATCTGTTCTTGCCCAGTGGGTAACTCAGGCAGTTTTTAATCTTCTTACTAAAGGTTACCATTATCTTTATATGTAAATCGAAGTAATGCATTGAATTATTTTAGATGGTTTATTCATGATCTGCAAACACCACACATATCATTTTCATTGTAAGTCATATTGTAATCAATATATTTAATTTTACTCGTTATAGACATAGCATATAGACAAACAAAAAGACAAGTAAACCGAGGTCACAGTCTTTCAAATAGCTTAAGAATTTTCAACAGTTAAAAAATAAAATATAACAATTTTATGATGTATTTTATAAATGACTTTATATTTATAAAACTTCATTTTACAAATTAAAAAACGATTAAGTTGACATATTATGATACGTTATGAATACATTAGAATGATACATTTAAAAAAACATTGCTTCATTTGGAGATACAGACTATAAAAAAGATCTTAAAATTCAAAGATGTTAAATAAATCAAACTCATTTCACGCTGCTTGTTTTATTAATAAACATGAACTTCAGTAATTTATTCTAATTGCCTCATTTAAATAATCGGAGAATAATTTATTCAACATATGCTGTAAAGAAATCGTTCATTAGTCTTTAGAAAAAAATCATTTTGCAGTGAATTCTGTTGTCTCTTTAAATGGTTCAGTGGTATTTAAATGCCAAGTATTAGCTTTTATTTTAAAAGAACAAAAGAAAGATATGCGTTTTAACTGCCTAAGTGAATAGGTTCTTGGCAATTAAGTGTTTTCAAAGTTAATGTCAAAAACACAATAACAGTTTGACCTAATGTAAGTTTTCTGGGAGAAAGGAATTTTTTCGAAAACGAAGAATTGATTTTTCACTTATTCGGTTTTGTATTTCAAATAATATTTAGAAAATTTCACCTAGGAAAATGCTTTCTTCCATAATATTTTTCTTTTCTTTAATGGAGTTCCTTTGAGCAAAAGATTAGCACATTAAAAGATACAATGGAACAAAAAGACAATAGAATTCATTTATTGAATTTGAAACTTTAAATTCTAAGTTTTTTAATTTTAAAAGTAACTAACGATGGTACTTAAAACTGCTGAAAAATATGGTGCATGGTGATTGAAAATTTCTATATAGAAGTTAAAAAATATTTTCTTCGGGGCATTCCACAAAGAATTTTTTAATTAATATATAAAAATGCTTAAAAGATAATGAATGAAATTTCATAAGTAGCTTAAGTTTTTTAATTCGAAATAATAATTTGACGATAAATTTCTTAAAAAGTTTAAGTATCTATTAAGATTATGAAGCTATAAAAAAGTAATGAACTGGAATGAAATATTTTAATTAGTTAATTAAATAAATACGAGTAAAATACAAAGTATAATCTGATTTTAAACAGATAATTAACACACTTAAGCACTTGTGAATAATTAGTAATGGGCCAATACAACTTAGATTATAATATTGATGACAGTGTATAGACAAGAATAATATGTCACGGAATTTTTTTAAGGTCTTTTGATCATTTTATAAAAAATATTCATAACTATTTAGAAAATAAGAATATAAAATTTATAAAAGAAAGAATCACGAACCACAAACAAAGAATGCTTTTTTTAATCTGATACAAAACAAGTATAATTAGAGTCGATTTTATCCAGTGAAATTAAAAGTTATAATAACCTAATCTTATTGACTGTTTTTGTTTTGATCGCATTGCATTATCATAATCATCATTTGATGATGCCTTTACAAATTTATTTTGAAAGTTGATTTTAATCTAACCCAAGCAATACATAGATTTCCTCCCATTTAGTGTCATTTTTAGGGCCATAAAGAGATGAAAAATCGTAAAATTCACAACATTACCACTTCGTAGGTTTTATTTTCTGTCGTAAAGGAATATGTTGAAATAAATATCGTTTAACACAGAGCTGCCAAGTCTCCGATTTTTTGAATACCAGTATTACAGACAATGGTATTATATTTAATTGGGGCATTTGGGCAGTTTAAAAGAACAACATTTTCTCTAAGATAAAAGAGGTATGCAAAAATCCGGTGACTTGGCAGCTCTGTTTAACATGATTAAGAATAACATTTTAATCATTTTTGCAACTGGAATTATATCTTTGAGATTAATAGTTTAGGAATTAGCTGTTGGACAATTCTAAAAGAAAAACCCCACTTGTCATAAATATCAAGTGAAACTGATCACTAGATTTTTTTTCTAAAATCACTAAAACTATTTAAAACTATTAGAAAATTCGTTAAAAAACAATTTTCTTTTTAAAGTGACAGTGCATTTGAATACATTCAGAAAAGAATAGTGGAGATAAGTCAGAAGCGAGAACATCCCTCAGTTCTCAGCCAGGCATAGAAACTTTACATTTTTGAAAAACAAAAGTATATGTTTCTGAATTTCTTAAGTCTATTATGAAATCACAATGATGGCTTACTTGCAGAAAATCTCAGAAATCACAAAAGGCTTTCTATCAATGCCAAAAGTCAATGATTCTTACTTTATTCTCTCTAGAAAAAATTTAAGAATTTTTCATTTTAAATTTCTAAGGCAACACTTACACTGTGACAAATGCTTGCTAAATTGAACTACACTGTAAAAAAAAAAATCTGTGAAGGTACTGAACATTTTCTAGGAAACTGGGATTCCAAGAACTTTTCATGTAACGATAACAGGAAAAATTCATGTAATCCATTTTGAAACTTGAATTTTTGCTGTTACCGTTACAGGAAAAGTTCTTGGAATCCCAGTTTCCAGGAAAAAGTTTAGTACCTTTGCAGATTTATTTTTTTACAGTGTTGACTTGATCACTCTGGGATCTACAGCCAGAAGATAGTTATTTTAAACTTGATTTGATACTCTACATGAAACATGAAATGGTTTAATATTAAGCCTTATTTGATTTGATACTTTACATGAAACATGAAATGTTTTAATATTAAGCCTTATTTTTATTTTGGGATCCATGTATAGTTTGAAATATTAACTAAGATATAGTTGAAACTTTGAACAGAAAAACCTTCGAACCAAAATTTGAAAAAATGAATGATGATTGGGGGGGTGGAATATTTGACCTTAAAAAGGGCCATTGATGTCATTTGCAAAAAAGGGGCTAATCAGATCGTGACTTTGCTTAAAGGAGAATCTCCATACACAACTGGGAACCGAACTCTGAATCAGGATTCGAACTTGACGCCTCTTTCATTTGGATCTAATGTTCTACTCCCTAACGCCATTTTTGAAAAAAAAATTAAATAATTTTTGAGATTAAACAATAAAGAAGAGTATTTGAAAACTTAGAAGAATTGTTTTGTGATTAGTCTCATTACTTTGCCCCAACATACTATTTAACATTGTAATAAAAATTTATTTGGCATTTTTTTAATACTACTCAGTACCTTATATTGAAAAACCATGATTTACCATTATGTTAATACTTAAAAATCGTGAAAGCTCAAAAAATGTATCGAACTTTTCATATCGATAAATTTAAAAGAATAATAAGTTAAATAAAAATTAAAATGTGTCGTAAGTTTAACATTGAAACGATCCCATCACATTATATTAAAATGATCAAGGGAAAAATAATTCAATTAAAAATTAAAGTATGCTTTACAAAACTGCAGTATTTGAAATATGATTCGATACTTATGCTAAAAGTTGCTTATATATACACTGTAAAAAACTGTAAAGTTACTAAAATTTTTCTTGGAAATTGTGACTCCTAGAACTTTTTATGTAACGGCAACAACAAAAATTCGTGTAACAGATACAAATTTACACTGTAAATAAAATATCTGTAAGGTCACCAGGGTTCTTTTAGGGAACTGGGATGCCGAGAACTTTTTATGTAACTACAATCTAGGTTACAGATAACATTTTAGTAAGATTACTCTAATTTTAGGTGATTTTTTGTATATCATACATATTTCTGTAGCTTTACAAAAACTATCTTTGTTCATATACATTTTTTCTGTAAAGTATATAGATAAAATTTTAATAAGCATACTGATTTCTGTAAATTTATAACTGTAAAATTACATTTTTTTTCTACAGTGTAGTTTTAATAAAATTGTTATAAAATTCTTATTTTAATTGCTTTCTAAAATTGCTTTCACATTCTAAAAAGGAACTTGAGAATTTTTTTTTCTTAAATGCAAATTTGTTATGGGAAATTATATATGTGTATCTAATTACAAAATTATTCACTAGTTGCTCATTATTAAGTTAATATAATTCTTAAAAGTAAAATAATATATCAAAATGCACACATTACTACACTGTAAAAAAAATCTGTAAAGGTACTAAACATTTTCTATTAAACTGGGATTCCAAGAACTTTTCATGTAACGATAACAAGAAAAATCCATGTAACCGATTCTAAAACTTGAGTTTTTGTTGTTACCGTTACAGGAAAAGTTCTTGGAATCCCAGTTTCCTAGATAAAGTGTAGTACCTTTACAGATTTTTTTTTACAGTGTATTAAAAATACTATTTAAAATACGCTAACAGCTTCAGAACTGCATTCATACGTTTTAAACAATTAAATTTTAAGATTATTTCCCTGGGAAAGTTGTAGAAAAGGAAAAAATATTTATTTTAGACTTTTAGATTCAACAATTTACATGATTAAATTATCCTTAAGTTTTAGCCATAACTTTTACTCTCATAGAAATTAGTTTAACATTCAGAATCCCCTTTTAACTTTTTAATAGGGAAAAAAATCAGCTCAAAACATAATTAATTTCTTTAAAGAAAATTCTAAGTACTGCTCTTACTTGTCTTGTCCAATTTATTTGAATAAATATTCATCAGAGAACAAAATAAATGAATAAAATATCGATTTATGAATTTTGTTAAAGTTACATTCATTATCTAACTTAAAAGGACATTAAAAATTGATTAGAGCTTTCCCATTAAATGAAAAATGCATTTTGTAAATATAATTAAAAATAAATGTTCAGATTAAAAGGTTTTGACATTAAGTGTGTTACGTCTAGAACCTTTAAGCACTTTAATTATGCAAGAATAAATGCGTAAAGCCGATTAGAATCGATGCAAAAAGAAGACAATGTTAAACATTTTGTCATAGCTGATACGTCAAAGCACATTATTAGTTTTAAAATATTAAAAAGCGCTCTCAGAACTGTAGGGAAATACTTTAGTTTTACATCCATATATCAGCACAGTATACAAAGACTGAGATTGAAATTTAATCAATAAAGTCTTTCACTTCAAACATCAGCCTGTTAATCTTTGTATTATTTAAGGAAAGTTCTTTTTTTCAGAATATGGAAAACTGAATTGAAATTAAAAAGTATTTATTAACGAATAAAGAAGTTAATTTTGTGAAAGTATTCTTCAACAAATAGTTATTAAATATAAATGTTTACCTCTTGATTCTAAATACCTCTTTGTTGTGATTGTTTAAATATAAAAATACTATACATGAAAATATACATAAGTACATGGATATATAACAAAACTAAAATTATTTTATCAGAGAAGTAAAGTACTGCGATACATTTTGTCGTGACTAAGGCTTAATTTAGATTTTTTTGCATCCTTCAACACTTCTTCTAATCCTTTTATGGTTTAGTCACAAGAAGGTGCCGTAGATCAACAATGCAAAGCAAATAAGAAGATTACATCGACTTAAAGAAAACATTTCTCTCCTGCAGGATGTCCGTAAGTTTCATTTTAATGCTATTAAAATGATAAAGACCGTGTAACCAGAAAAAAAAGAAAAGAAAAGAAAAAGAAAACGTTACCGAAAATTGTTTAACGACAAATCTTTTCGAAACCTTAATGAGTCGAGGCACATCATGAGTTTTAAAGTGTTAAAAAGCCTGTCTCCTGATTGCAATATTGAATTCAGTCTGTTTGAAAATTTTCTGCAGTTAGTGGGAGCAGAAGACACTATTGAATTCTGGACACACTGTAAAAAACATTACACTGTACGAAAAATATGTAAATCTACAAAACTAATTTTTAACAAAATTACAGAAAACTTGTAGCTTTGCAAAATAAAGTACTATAATTACGGCAAAATTTTATCTGTAACCCTGGTTACGTTTACATAAAACGTTTCCTAGAAAATTCTTAGATTTTTTTTTTTTTTATTATTTATAATGCAAACGTGTATCTGTTACACAGGGCCCAATTAACCTCAGAAAGTAAGTATGGGAAGCGCAGTCTCATTTCGGGCCCCCTTTCATTCGAGAAATCTTTTTTTTTAATTTCGACATACCTGGAAACTCACCAATGCTACATAGCGTGGTTCAGTTCTATTCACATATTCTTCATTAAAGAAGTTTTTTGTGTTAATCTATATATATGCATGTGCACAATAATTCGATACAATCAAAAAGAATATGGAAAATTAATTTTGCATACTGTTATTAGAGTAATAATTTAAGTTGGATAAAAAGTTTGAATTTAACATGCATAAAATATTAATATTTTGAAATAATTCTTTCAATTTTGGCAATAATTTAAATTATTAAAATATTTCATTTTGTATACAAACCAAATTAAAAAAGTATCCATATTCAATATGTAAAATAAACATAATCTAAAAATGTAACATTGCAATTAATTCAGTAAAAAATTTCCCCCCCCCCCCATTTTCTCAATTTTGCACTCCTTCAAAATTTTCTAAGGGAAGCATGTGCTTCTCGTGCCTATTTGGTAATCAAGGCCTGCCAAGGTTACATGAATTTTTGCTGAAATTTTTCCATTTGTGGGGAAAATCTTTAATAACTTTACAGTTTTTTTTAAAACAGTTTCGAAGAGATTATACTTCTAGACTAATTGCAATCATAAAATTCCAAATCTTCTCGGTGGTCATTTCGATGATCAGAAGTCATCTCTTAAATTCAATACTCTTTCTCACGCAAATCACGTTACTTTCACACACATACGAATTTGTTTATTATTTATTCATTCTTGGAAACAGACAATAATCTATCACAAAAAATAATTTGTAATTCTTACAGTTAAAAGCATTTTTAAAAAAATTAAACTGTATGTAGACGGGCTGACTGTCAGACAGAGTAGTTGCAATTTTTTTTTTTTTTTTTTTTTTTTTTTTTTTTTTTTTTTTTGCTTTAGCTATTTTGTGTAACAATTCAATTGTTTGTTTAGTATCTAAAATTAATTGTTATTTTCAGTTTTTTTATATTCATAATTTGAAATTTTGTTTGCACTAAATGGAAGTTGACATTCAAAGTATTCACCATAAATATCTGCACGCAGAAAGATAGAAACTAATTGGATGTGCCAATCCAAAAACTTTTTTCTATCTCATACGTACATTTTAATATTTTAAAAAATATATTTACTCATTTTAAGGTTTTAATAATTTTAATTCAATACCATACGAACTTTGGTTTTCATCTTAAATTTCTGCTTCAATCAATTAATCGGAGTAAATTTCCGTCTCTACACGAGCCGATGGACAATAGAATGATAGGCCTTTTTTTTTTTTTTTAATCAGAGAGGACCTACTTGCCTTATCAAAAAATAATCATGTACAAAAAATTTAGTTCCGTTCTAGGACTAACTTTTATACACTTTTAGGTGGTGCAATATTGAAAATGGCATAAAATTGGCTATTGCAGCGCCCTCCTTTCGGCGGATTATTTTTAAATTCAGGGAGGACCAACTAGCCATAGCCATACACTTACACAAAAAAATTTGCTCAATTCGATGCATAACTTCATATACTTTTAGTCGGTACAATATTGAAAATGGCACAAAAATCGCAATTGCAGCGCTCCCTTCCGGTGGATTATTTTCAAATTCAAGGGGGACCAACTAGCCATAGTCATACACATACACAAAAAAATTGGTTAAATTCGATGCATAACTTCATTTACTTTTGGTTAGTACACAATATTGAAAATGGCACAAAAATCGCAATTGCAGCACCCCCTTCCGGCGGAATATTTCAAAACTGAAGGAGGACCTGCTTGCCACAGCCAAAAACATTCACAAAAAATTTCGTTCAATTCTATGCATAACTTCATACACCTTTTGATGCTAGAATGGCGACATACACACAGACAGACACACAAACACAGAGAGACATACACAGACACACGGACTGGCCTTTTGTAAAAACATGTTTTTTGGAATCTCTAATCCCTAAAACGTGTAAATTCATCCAAAACCGGAAGTCGAAAAAAATTTCGATTAGAATACTTTCTTCAATTGAAGATAGAAGAAAGTAAAAATCAATGTTACTTAAATGTAGTTAGTCTATTTCCGAAAAGGGATCACAATAAACAAAAAGCAGCATTGTATCAAATAAAAACTTCATTTTTTTATCATATGTACGGCTGTCATCCAGTGATTCGTGAAAAAAATCAATTTCATTTAAATGTGATTAACCTTTTTCTGATTAAGAGGGTTGGGGAGTGTTATCAATATAAAGGAAATTAAGCTGAATCTCTTATCTTATTTTAACTTGTAACTTGTACAGCTCATATTCAAAATATTAGAATAATTGAGAAAAAGTAATAAGAAAAAATTATTTGTCATTTATTTATTTTTTATACTAAGTAAATGCAATTAAATTTCTTATAAATTAAATCTGGAATGTTTAGATAAGATTTTAACATTTATAAAATATAAAATACAGCACAATAAATTAGGTATACAGCTTCCTTAAACACACCAGAATATTAGAATAAAATTTAGATTGGTTCAAAATATTAGAATATTTTATTTTACGCAACAATATTACCTTATGAATATGAAGTAAATGGCAGTTAATATTTTGTAGCATCCGCTTTAGCTTTCATAACAGCGTACAATCGATCTTGCATACTACATACAAGGTGTTTACAAACATTTCTATCAATATTAGCCCAAATAGACTTTATACGTGCCACTAACTCAGTTTTACTTGAAGGAGGATTTTCTTGAAGTTTTTTCTTCATTATACACCATAAGTTTTCGATGGGATTAAGATCTGGTGAATTTGGTGGCCAAGGAAGTACCTTAATGTTGCGTTGGTGGAACCAATTCTTAGTTGACACCGAGGTATGCGGGGACGCTAAATCTTGTTGAAAGATGAAATCATCTTCAAATAAATCTTCTGATGATGGAATCATGTAATATTCTAAAATTTCTTGATATATCAGAGAGTTAACCTTTTCGTAGACGATGCATAACTTTCCAGGTCCTTCTGCACTTATACAACCCCAAACCATGACACTGGCAGCAAATTTTACGGAACGTTTAAGGCATTCTTTATCAAATGCTTCTTGCTTCATTCTCCAAACTCGAATACCTTGATTACCATATGAAACACAAAACATACTTTCATCACTAAATAATATATTTTTCCAATCTTCATTGCTCCATAAACGTCTTGATTTACACCAATTCAATCTTATACGCTTTTGTCTTGCAGTCATGAGAAGTTTTGTTTTCGGTACACGAGATTCAAATTTAAATTTATGGAGACGTCTTAATGTTGTCGATGTAGAAACTTCAAGTCCTTCTTCTTTCCATTTTCGGTGCAAGAATCGCACACTTTTAAAACGGTTTTTCTTAACTATACGCTTCAGTTTCCTGTCATCTCCAGCAGATGTTTTTGGTTTTCGGCCACCATTTCGGCGATTATTTTGAAATTTTCCAATTTTTTAATATTGTGTTAGTATTTTACTAACGCTCGATTGCGAACAATGTAAATAATTCGCTATAAAACATTGATTTTTACCGTGCCGATACAAATCAACCATACGAAGTTTAGTAGATTCAGGAATATCACTCACACGGCCCATTTTAAGACGAAGAAGAAACAAACTGCAAAAAAGAATACTGATTTTAAATAAAATAGTCTGAATTTAATCAATGATGCCACCAGTTAAGAATTGGTAATAATTAAAGGAGAATTAATGTGAAATATTCTAATATTTTGAACCACTTGAATAAATATTCTAATATTTTGACTTTTCAAAATAATTTTTTGCAATTATTCTTTTCAAAAATGATATTAAATTTAAGATAACAAGTAAGTTTAATCAACAATAAGTTCTTAATAAAAATATCGTTTGCATATTTTCATTAAAAGACATTAAATTACCAAACGATATTTTCAATTTCTAAAAAAAGGCAATTATTCTAATATTTTGAATATGAGCTGTAGTACGGTTGCCATATGTGAAGACATAGAAAAGAAATCCATTCAAAAGTTTTATTTGTATAATTTCCCACTAGAGATGCTACAAGTGTAAAAAATCTATCATAATGAAATTTTTATCAAAACATAAATTTTACTGTGAGAGAAGCTTATTCTGGAGATTTATTAAAGAATTCCACCTCCACAGATTTTACTGCGTGAGATTATCATGGTTAATCAATGCAGTAAAACCCACTAAAAGGGAATTTTAAATGACTAAAAGTTTCAGTTTTATAGAGGTGTCTACCTTAACAAGCATATATATATATAGATAGATAGATAGATAGATAGATAGATAGATAGAGAGAGAACCATTAGATAATACTACAAATCAACATCAAAATAACTCGTTAAATAACAAACTATATCAAACATAGGAGTTGGTAGAAATTGGAACAATATTGGAAATGTGATATTTAGCTCGTTCTCAAGGGCAATGCTAAATAGACACTTTAATTGCGATTAGTTTCTGATTAGAAATCAGGATAAACCTAAAAATGATTTCTAAATTCCCGATTAATCGCAATAGAAGACATAGCTCAAAGAAAAATATTAGAAAAATAATAAGACAATAATTGAATTATCAAAAAATTAATTGCAATGGAAAACATAGTTCAAAGAAAAATATTAGAAAAATAATAAGACAATAATTAAATTATCAAAAAGATAAACTTACATGATCAATCGCCACCATGTGAGATAATTTCAAATTTGCAATCTCGCTTTGCCAGCAGTTGTAGTTGAAAGTTAACAAAGAAAATTATGTCAGAAACCAAAAAGATATAATTAATAATATATAATTAAATTAACTATTTTTAAAAATAACTAATTACAAAACATTAGAAAACAAAATGTTATGAACTTGTTGAAAGTAGTTAAATTATTTTATACTAAAACGAAATTTTAATGAATATCGGTGAAAATTTACTTTAAATCGATTAAATATCGATGAATATTTATTATAAATAAATACGAATATACTATACAGAGCGCTATCTATTCTCACAAACATTAGAGAACCCCGATAATCCGGATCGGTTTTTTCATATTTTTTTCAACTTTGAGAAGCGATTGGTGAAAAAGTTTTTGTTTTATTATTCAGAATACGACGCTGCAACAAGTTAATGTTAAAGAAATTAGCCAATCGCTTCTCAAACTTGAAAAAAAAGCGAAAAACCCGATCCAGATTATCGGGGTTCTACTGTAATTAGATTTCATTAAAAAGTAAGAAATAAATAATGACATTCAGATCGTAATCTAAAAAATGAGAATTAAAAATGTATTTTAAATTCCAGATTAAAAGTAAATAAATAAATAAATGAAAATAGATAAAAAAAAAAAAATACCTTATTAATAAGGCTATTTCACAAAATTCAAACAAATAATGGATCTACGTTATTATAATGTAAATAATAACAGAACAAAAAATTATATATATATATATATATTTAATATGGATATATTCAAAATTCCCATATGGATTTTTTGCATTTAAATGAGGATTCCTTAATAGTCGCATTTCATTATCATGGGATTTGATGTAATATATAACCCAATTTAGAAACCGTTGTTGAAGCTTTGTTTCCCTGTTCTGTATAATATTCATGTGGCCTACTAAATTGCTACAAAATTAGCAATAATTTCGGATGAAAATTGTGGAAGAAAAATTGAAAAAAAAAAAATCAACAATATATATATTTTTTGTTTGTTGGTTTATTTAAACATTTTTTTCCATTGACTTGCATAATAAAGTAATAATAACGTCATTAATCCGCCTCAATTTGAAAAGTTTTTAATATTCAAAAATTATGTTAATCCTTTATAGCTATATTAATCAACTAGCTGACCCGCCCCACGTTGCACGGTTTCGTGATAATAATGTTAAAGGAACATGAAGAAACGTGATTTTATCTCCAATAACGAAATACGTGAAATTACATTGTCTGACGTACACGGCCACTGACTGTGTGAAAAATTGGTTTAAAAAAATTAACAAATAATATTTAGCGGTAAAAATGTTCAGAAGAACTGCAATGGGAAACGGGGGAGGAACTTACATGCAATTCAAGACTAGATAAAATCATGATGCATACAAAAATATATAATTTTGACAAAAATGATAAATCAAAAAATCGTTAAACATCACATCGAAAATCGTATTGAAAATCGCATTGAAAATCACTGAAATTGAAAAATCATACCGGACAAAATTTAGTTCATTAGGCTGAAAGGCTGAATCAATTTTCTTTTAATCATTGTCAAAAAATAGCCGCAAAATGCGAAAAAACACAAAAAATCGCATTAAAAATTTCGCTAAACATAAAACATTGCCGCACGAATTCCGAATAAACTTTATTGAAAAGAGAAAAAAAATACTATATTGAGTGAAAAGAATGAAACCGTATTCCATTCACTTATATGGAAAAATCGCCTTGAAACATAAAAAAAGATAAAAATCACCTGAAAAATTAAATAAATAAATTCTAATAAAAAAAATCGGGCTTCGAGGTGCAAAACTACATATATAGAGGTACCTTCCTTCCAAATTTTGTAACTCTACATTAACGCGGTGTCTTCAGAACAGCACTGACAGACACACAAACTTGTCTCTTTATTATTATAGATTAACCCTTTCCGGCGCAGTATTGCCAGTCTGGCAACACCTAATTTTAATTCCAAACTTGCAATTGGCACCAATAATATTTTAATAAAATCTCTCTTTTACAGTAAAAGTTTAAATTAAGGAGTTCTTGATCCCTTAAAAAGTCGTTAGTAAATTCCGGTGTCAGTCAATAATTTCTCATTTTACTAACAGAATTTGTCCGCACCGGAAAGGGTTAAACAAAATAACGTGAGAGAGTTATGGCTACTGTACATCAATTTAAATTTTGCAAAAATAAAATTTTGTTGGAATTACAAATTGAAAATACAAGACTTTAGTAAAACTCAAATAAAAGTGATGAAATTTTGTTAAAATTTTATAAGTGTTAACTATATTTTTTTTGTCTGAGTAACAAAACGATTCGCTTAAACTAAAAAATTCGCTTAAAACAACCAACAAGTACTCAACAAAAAATGTCTTGTAGTTTTAATCAATTCTTTTTTTCTGGGTGTAGCCAAAAACAGATTAACAACTGGGTCATTCCATGTCAAATGAGCAAAAATATAAAAAAAGCCGTGTCTGTATAGAATCCGATTTTAATAAAATTTGAGATACATGTTCATTTCATATTCAAATGTATGTCTGCACAATATTTTGACGAAAAATAAATTATTTTATCAATTTTGGACATTTAAAAAACTTGTGATATAGAATGGCTTGCGGATAATCGTCGAAAGTTGCAAGTTTCATGTTCTATATTTTGAAAACTATTTAACAACTAGTTGGATGTGTCAATCCCGAAACTTTCTCCTATCTCATAAGTACATTTTAATAATTAAAAAAAAAAAGAAAAAAAAAAAAAAAAAAAAAAAACGTGGTGACCCCAAAGTTACCCATTATCGAATTTCCTCGAACATTTTACCTAGCCTAATGCGATTCTGGTATCCAAAAAGCCTAAAACGCAAAATTTAATTAATATTCTGAGAAAATGAGCTTTGTAGTGCCTCATGTTGGGTAATTTATGCTAAAACCTAATAAGCATCTATTGATGTCAAGACCTAACAGAATCTGAAATTTGATGGAATTTCGTTCATTAGTTCTTGAGATATAGTTATAACAAAAAATTTGCAAAAAGTAGCACAGAAACACCATATCTTGGACAATTTATGCCAAAACGTAAAAAAGCGTCCAATTATGTTATGGTGTAAAAGAATCTGAAGTTTGATAAAATTCTGTGCATTAGTTCTTGAGATATAGCTAGTTTAAAAAAAACCGTGTAAAATATATCCCAGCAGCACCATCAGTTGAAGGATTTATAACAAAACGTAATCATCGTGTAATTATATGTCATTTTGTAACAAAAACTGAAGTTTGATGAAATTCTGTGAGTTGGTTGTTGAGATATAGCTATCGGAAAAATCGTGCAAAATGCAGCATAGCTGCACCACCTATTGCAAGGTTAATACCAAAATGTAATTAGCGTCTAATTATGTTATATATTCTAGTGTAAAAGAAACTAAAATTTGATGAAGTTCTCTGCATTAGTTCTTGAGCTATAGCTATCGCAAAAATCGTGCAAAATGTAGCGTAGAAGCACCACCTATAGGGCAGTTCACACCAAAACCTTATCAGTGGCTATGTATCTCAAGGTATCGCAGAATCTGACGTTTGGTGGAATTCTGTGCATTAGTTCTTTAGATATAGCTATCATGAAAATCATGAAAAATGTGGCATAGCAGCGCCACCTGCTGGCCAATTTAAACCAAAACTTAATCAGCGTCTATGCATATCAAGGTCTCACAGAATCTGAAGTTTGGTGAAATTCTGTGCATTAGTTCTTGAGATACAGCAATCTCAAAAATCATGAAAAACATAGTATAGCAGCGCCACCTGCAGGCCAATTTTCACCAAAAACCAATAGGCACTAATTCATATCAAGGTCTAACTGAATATAAAATTTTATTAAATTTCGAGCATTAGTTCTTGAGATAGAGCGCCCACAAATTTTTTGTCACATACAGACAGACAGACTCACAGACAGACACACAGACTCACAGACAGACGGACAGACTCACAGACAGACATTTTCTAAAAATAGTCAAAACGTGTTCAGGACCTTCTAAAAAGTATAAATCCGTCGAAAACCGGAAGTCGAAAATTTTCATGAATCCAATACTTTCTTCTTGTAAAGATAGAAGAAAGTAAAAATGAAGTTTTTATATAATATTGAAATCTCTGTATATCAATCTTTATATTTATAGAGTAACAAAAATCTGGTAATATCATAATTAATCATAAATGGGTTGTAAATATTGGAATTTTTTAAAATTTTGAAATGTTATAAAAATTAAAGGATTTAAAAACCAGCTGTGAAATTGATGCAAGATGTAGTACTATGTGTGAAGATCGAATTCTCAAAGTTTCAAAGTTGTTATTTATTTCCTTCATCTTCAAAAAAACTTAGAAACTTTAAAAAAATGACAAAATCATAATTATTCCTCTTATGTTACCTCAAAAAAAATAATTAAAAGAAAGCTCTTACATCAACAATATTACACATATATAAGAATCAATAAGTCCATGACACACTAAAAAAGTTTCAATACTGCCTTTTTAATTTCTAACATAACAAAAATGGGTTCAAAAAACTAATATTCAATACAATCTAAAGACAATCTTTCTTTGAAAACACGCGCTTTTTGGCTAGTTTCTTGCTAAAAATAGACGAGTGCTGCCATCTATGTTTGCTATTTGATTTTAAGATTAAAATACAGTTATTTTATGAAGAAAGTCGTTTTTCTTCTATACAAATTAAAAATATTCTTGAGGCAAAAATAAACTGAAAGCAAGAATAAAACTCTGTATACTTAAAACATATACTTTTATCTGTAATATCAAATAGTTTAAAACTTTTGAAAGCTTATATTCGTCTCCAAAAAAATGATAAAAATGTTGAATTTTTAATCAGTAGTTTTCACTTTTTATTTTTTTTTTCTCATAAAGGAATGAAAAAGGCAAGAATTAAATTATAGATGTATTAAATATATTCAATTAGCTATAATAGCAAAAAAAATTGAATTTGGAAAAAGTGTCCTTCATTTTAAAACACACAACTGAAATATTTTATTTTTTCCACGTTTTTTTATTAATTATTTATTTTTAAATTATGAAATAAAAATATAATTACTAAATTATGCTAATCTATTACTTATAGTTCATTCTTAAGTGTAAATAATTTTTATTATAATCTTTCCATTCCTAACACTAATAATCAAACTTGAAATTTCAAGCATGTACACAAGACCTTGATTTCGTATCAACTTTAATGTAAATTTTTATACTGAAATAAACTGGTAGTCTGAACTCGACTACTTTGCGTTTCCTCGTAAATGATTGTGATCTACTTATATGATGATTTTCAATAAAATCTGTGACATGTCAGCCACACCTGATTTGCTCATTTGCTGTGGAATGACCCAACTCACAAAGAAATAATGAAGCTATACCCTTTGATACAAGTTACTGAATTTATTGTTGCATAGTCAAATTCTAAAATGGTGATCTTCTTTCAAATGAAGAAAACGAGAAGAAAAGTTTAAAGAAAAACATCGAAACCAAGAGTTACGATATAATACAAATTTGTTCTAGATATTTCCACAATTATTAAAAATGAAAGAAGAATAAAGGAAAATAGATAGAACGGGAGTATGTTATTAGGAGTGAGTAAGGATACTCATAGCAAATAATCGACGAATTACTAGGTTTAAGACGTCTTCATCTTCCTTTATTTCTAAACTAGTCTATTTCATTTCCACTCCAGCCTCTTTTTATAAACGAAAATGCTTCAGCTTCGTTGATTTCAAACTTTTATTGTTGTGTTTTTCACTGATACCAAGACACTTTTCGGGTACTCTCAATGTGCACATCACTTACCCTCAGGATAGTGTTTATCTGGAATAACTGCAGAGTAATGAGTATAGATGTTTTTGGTTCATAAATAAATCCAGTGTGTGGCAACACATAGTCAAAAGATGGTGTAACTTCAGAATTATGGTACTCGACAGTTATTATATTTTGACTTATAAGGAAAATGAAATCACTGAAATAAGCATTATTAAAAAACTCTTACATTAGCATAACATTTGAATAACACACTTAAAGCGTTTTTTTAACTCAGTTTTACAAAACTTATTCAATGATGACAATAACGCATATAATGTAAACATTCAGATATACTTAGAAAATTAAAAAGTTTTATGTAAAAAAAGAATAAATATTATGTGTGTTATTAGATTAATATTTAATACTTTTTTAGCATTTAGGTATAAAATTACTAAAAATTTTTAAAGCGAATTTTTACATTAGCTTACGTTAAATTAAACTAAAATTGAAGTTGAAAAAATGTAAATTTTACTAAACAACCAAAAAGTGCTAATTCAATAAAGGCTAATCTCTTGAAAGTTTGTCTTTTAAGAAAATGCGTTGCATTTCAGTAAAAAATATGCAGAAAGCCTGAAAATATTTTATAAGAGTAAAAAAATCGCTGCCGGCTTGACCTATAGGCGGACGTAGAATTCGAAGAGTTTTCATTTCTAAAACAAAAAATAGAATATTAAAGATAAACCCAATTTAACTACTATAATGTGCGCTTTTGAAAAAAAATTATTTCATTTTTCTGTAAGAAGTGGTTTTATCAAAATCAACTTAAGCGAAATTCGGCTCAAACGCTCATTTTGACAACATATTTTGAAATACATTCTGATTTTTTTTTTTAAATCGACCAATACCCACATTATATAGTTCCTAAATAACAAAAAATTGTCAATTGAATGCGTTTGAGAGTAAAATTGAATTTAAAAATGAGCCATAAAGTAACCAATGTGTTATTTGAATGCATCCACAATTCTATAAGCAAGATCGCTTTGGGAAATTTTGGGCAAAGTTCCCACTTTGACAGCTTTTAAAATATATATATTTAGCCTTTATCAAAAAAATTGACTAATACGGCACATAACACAATTCCTAAATAACAAATAACTGTCAATTGAATGCGTCTGAGAGCAAAATTGAATTTAAAAATGAGTCATAAAATAACCAATTTGTTATTTGAATACATCCTCAATTCTTTAATCATAATCTCTTTGGGAAATTTTTTTGCAAAGTGCCCTTTTTGGCAGGTTTAAAAAATATATATATTTAGCCTTTATCAAAAAACTGACCAGTACGGCTCATTACACAGTTCCTAAATAACAAAAAACTGTCAACTGAATGCATTTGAGAGCAAAATTGGATTTAAATTAGTCATAAAATAACCAATTTGTTATTTGAATACATCCTCAATTCTTCAATCGTGATCGCTTTTGGAAATTTTGTACGAAGTGCCCATTTTGGCAGCCTTTTTTGAAATATATTCTATTTTTATCAAAAAACTGGCCAATCCGTCACATTATAAAGTTCATAAATAAGAAAATCTGTAAATTGGATGCGTTTGAGAACAAAAATGGATTTAAAAATGACTCAGAAAAAACGCAATTTGTTATACTTCAATTTTTTCAATCACGACCACTTAGGGAAATTCTGTTCAAAGAACCTTTTTGACAGCCTTTTTCGAAATACATTCTGTCTTTACCAAAAAACTGGCCAATAAATCACATAATACAGTTCCTAAATAAGAGGATTTGCCATTTGGTTGAGTTTAAAATCAAAAATTAATTCGAAAAATGAGTCACAATATAAGCAGTTTGGATTTGGTTGTTTGGATTTTGGAGGTTTTTTCTCCAACTCTGATATTGTTTAATTTATTTCTGCTATAAGAATTGGTCCTATGAAAAACTTGTTAGTATAAAAGCTGTCGATATTATTGAGAAGATGTAAAATAAATTTAATAAGATTTGATTGCCTAAAAATTGAGTAAGTTATGATTTGTTTTTTTCTTTTTTCACCCCCTTTTTCTTTTCTTTTTTAATTTTTTTTCATCGGTAAAAGTTGGTCCTATCAAAAACTTGTGAATACAAAAGTTTTAGATAATGTTGAGAACATTTATACAAAACTTAATTGGATTTGATATCTTGAGAATTGACGAAGTTATGATTTTTTTTTCTCCCAAAAACCCTGTTTTTTTCGTCCCTTGACCCCATTTTTAATTTTATCAAAAATCTATCATACAGAAACTTTTAGCCCATTTTGGGAAGTAATTTAAACTTTAAACTGATTCGATATCTATTTTAATTAAGAAGTTATCGCATTTTTCAGTAAATCGCATTTTGTTTTCACAAAAACCCTCATTATTTCCACACCTTTGGTCGATTTTGCCCATTAACGAATACGACCGAGATTTTACGCCTCTCGATTTTATGTAAAAGTTTGAAGATCTGAACATAATTATAGAAGTTATCGTGTCTAGAAGAAAGTGAAATATATATATATATAGATAGATAGATAGATAGATAGATAGATAGATAAACTTTTTTACTAATGGTAGTTTTAGGGTCTAGGAGTCATGATCGGTGTAAATCTGCAAAAAATTTTCAGAAATTCCAACATGGGAGAGAATGCAATAGGTAGTATTTCATACGAAATCTACCTAAAATGTAAAATTAATCTGATGGGTGATTGAAAAAAGCTTCAATGAAGAAAATAAATGAGTTTTCTGAACACTGAGGAATTGAGGACATCTATATAGAAGGATAATCATTTTTGTAAAGCAGTGTTTTGTTTGATCTTCCATTTTTATGCATTATCAATATTTATTCCACAGACAGAAATTGTAAAGTGGTTTCTAATATCCGTTAATTGAATTTAATAATATATTTTTACGTTGCGAGAATATATTAAACTGTGTTACTTTAACAATTATATTATTTAATTAACTTTTAAATTTTTATCATTTTTTTTAAAGAATTTTATCCTTTATAAGGATTATTTGATTATACAGTTCATAAAAAATATATACCCTCTCCTCCGTATTTATTCTACTGCGAAAAATAGTATAAAAATAGAGATACAAATCGACTTGGAGTAATATCTATTATTGGAAATTCTGGAATAATCTGGAATAATATGTCATTCATAAATATTGAAACAAAGGCAATCTCTTTAAATATTGCCCTTAGAATCATACTTCCGATTAAAAAGTTTCATTTAAAAAAGGTGCAAAATTTGATGTTATAAGTTGAAAAAATACGAAACCTAAATTTTTATAAGGCTATCGCGGGGTAAAATTTCTAATTAAGAAAATTTTCCTTGTCTATTCCTGAATTAAACACAAAAAAATCCATTTTCATACCTGCAAAATTTAAATAGTTACGGCCGTTTAAATTATTCATCAGATTTTAAGAGATTAGACACAAATTGGAATTCTTGGAATTCAAGAAACAATATTAGTTTAAGAGTTACAAGAAATATGTAAAAAATATGTAATAATTTTTTTTTTTGTCTTTTTCTGTGAAGGTTAACTATATAATTTGCAACCAAAATCACATCTGAAAATTTTTTTAAAAAATTTAAAATTATTATTTTTTAAGTGATGTAATTTAAAATCGTTATAACTCGAAACATTATTTATTGAATTTAATTTTCATTCCGTTTAATTAAACAGGAAAATGTAATTTAAAATTGTTTCATTTTCTTTAAATATTAATTTTAAAATGATGATACTTTAAAAAAAAAAAATCCGTACTTTCAAAAGTAAATTCCTAATCACATTTGCCGAAATAAAATTGATGTAAAATAATAAAAAAAAGACGTGTTGCAAATTTGCACGTTTTTTTCTTTAACAATTCTTCACTTATAGTAATTTAAAGATAAGAAATAGTGAAAAAAAACATCATGCAAAAAAACCGCAGCATTTAAGTTTTTAAACAAAGACTGGCTCCTAATAAAATGTTTAAATGCTTTAAAAAAATGAAGTGAAAAAGTAACCTTAATGTAGCTTAAACTTCCGATTCAGTTTAACTTTTGGCGTTTCCACTATCGTTTCTGTACTATTTAAGTGTTCGTCATTTATTTAAATCAAGGCTTTTATCTAACATTCTGATTAACAGTTTCTTCTTAATTCCTCATTTAACCTCGCAAATTCAGGTTTTATATCGTCTTAAAGATGTCGTTATAAAAAATCATTATTCTAAAACCGGTTAAGAAAAAAAAAAAAAAAAAAGATTTGGCTAGGCCATGCCTAATCTGTTTTTAGGTGCGTTCGTAATTATGTAAATACGTAGCACCTATTGTCGCTCAGTCCGTCCGTCTTTCTGTCCGTCTGTCCGTCCGCATATAACAACGCAAAAACTACCCAACCGAATCGTTTGAAATTTAAAATACATAATTATTACATAATTTTATCGAGTCATTTCAAATTTTATGAAAATCGGATGGATAGATCAATTACAGGGACAATCAAAAGGATTCCGTTACATTACGGTCAATGGGGAAAAAAGTTTCAAATGCATATTAATCGTTTGAAATTTAAAACGTATATTTATTACATAATTTTATCGAGTCATTTCAAATTTTATGAAAATCGGATGGATAGATCAATTACAGGGACAATCAAAAGGATTCCGTTACATTACGGTCAATGGGGAAAAAAGTTTCAAATGCATATTAATCGTTTGAAATTTAAAACGTATATTTATTACATAATTTTGTCGAGCCATTTCAAATTTTATGAAAATCGTATGGATAGATCAATTACAGGGACAATCAAAAGTATTCCGTTACATTACGGTCAATGAGGAAAAAAGTTTCAAATGCATTTTAATCGTTTGAAATTTAAAAAGTATATTTATTACATAATTTTGTCGAGTCATTTCAAATGTTATGAAAATCGGATGCATTGATCAATTACAGGGACAATCAAAAGTATTCCGTTACATTACGGTCAATGGGAAAAAAAGTTTCAAATGCATTTTAATGGTGTTACACTCATTTGAATATAACAGAATTGACATGAATCTATAAAATATGTACTAAAAAATACATTTTGTACAATCTGTGATGCAAAGAATAGTTATTATTAAATTACAGGGCCACACAAATGTATTCCACTAAATAATGTTATATGGGGAAACATTGTTTGGGGGATGTTTTAATTATATTAAACTACTTCACATTTTATGAATAAGATATACGTTAATGAAGTATAATAAAAATTACACCCTGCATATTTACAGGAACAGAAAGATTTCGACCACTATACTGTATCCAAAGTACGCTCTACTATATCAGCAAGATCTGAATATTTTAAAACTTCGTTATCGACGAACGCACCTCATTTGCTACGCTTTACGTGCAATTTCCAACTTGTTTATTATCGAACCGGGACTGATTTCCTTCTTCCTAAGTCTGAACAAAATGGAAATTTCAGTCCCGGTCTCGACACAATGCGTTTTAAAATCACTGTCTCCAATGGCTTACAAGGAAGGTCTCCATACTGGGCATACTCAGATTTTTTTGAAAAAAATACTGATTAAACTACTCATATATGTAATAAAGGATCAGTCAAATTTAGCGGCGGAATTACAGAAGAAACTCAGTAAAAAAAATAAAATACTTTCGAGTATTTAGCGCGAAAAGATGAAAGCGCCACTTGATTTGGCGAGCAACGTTTTTCCTTGCCAAAAGCAAACGATTTTAATGACCTGAAAATTTCTTGTCAATGAAATTTTAGAATAAGTGTAAATAGTATTTAATGAATTTAAATTAAAACAATGAGAGAGTTCGACATATAGATGTGTTTTACATTACATATTTCTGTTGCTCTTGCTGCAGTTATTTAATTTTATCACTTTAAAAATAATTTCTTATATAAAAAATACTTTCATATTGAAAATTTTTTTTATATATTTAAGCGTATGACAAAATAAAGGCCAGATGAAAAATGCTGCAGTAATGCATTTCAATATCGGAGAAGTTTTTGTTTCCATAGCAACAAAATTGAATCGACAGAGATCAATTAGATTGGAGTTAATTTTGAGATTGAAGCAATTTTAATTAATTTAAATTTTGTTTTAATTCATAAAATTTCACAGTTAATTTTCATTCTAAATGCATTATGACAAAAATATAATTAAAACAAACTAAAGCTGATAAAACTAACGTTATATAAATAAAATTTCTTTAAACAAATTCAAGAGGAAAAATTTTTACCTTAAAAAAATTGACATAAAAAAGTATTTTTTGAAATTTTATTTTGTCACCAACCGTTGATAAATCGCCAAATAAAAGAAATGATCATTATTTTTTTACGAACATTCTATCGGGGTTCCGCCAAAATTTTTTTTACAAACATATATATCCACATGAGAAAAACATTCTGTAATTTTTTCAGAATTTTCTGAGTGTGCCCGTATGGAGACCTTCCTTGTTAGCCGTAAATAAATCAGAAGATATACGTTCAAGGCAGAGAGTATAACCCAACGTGTATATACTATAGTTTTCTTGAGAAACAGAGGGTATACGGTGTTCCTAAAAAAGTCCAGAGTGTATACGGCGTATACCTTATATACGCTCCACTACATCCTTGATTATCTCTGTCTGACTTAATCCGTGCAATAATCAGTAAAATTTGGCTAAACCCAAACATTTTTGCAATAACTGCACGTATTTTTAAATTGTCATTACTGTAAAATTAAACTTTAAATTCATTTTTTTTTTCATTTGCATAGTAGATTTAAAAACAAAAAAAATAAAATAAAATACAGTAAAACCAGTGAAAAGAAACCTATCTAAGATAGGAAGTTTAAGACAGGTCTTAAACTGGGAAATGTATTGGGCTATGCAAAATTAGGTACGACTAGGTTATCCCGTTGACCAAAAAATTATTGCCAAACTATAAGATTAAATGCCAATAATGGATGATCGTGAATATCACATTCAATGACATTAAATACGATACACGTGTTTACATTGCAAATAAGTGATTTTTATTTTGCCTTTTTATTTGTATTTTCGTTAATATTCTACTAATTATTTGTTTTTTCGCTATTGAAAACAAAAATTATGTCAATATGTGTGATTTGGCTATTAGTTTGGCGATTTGTATAATTTGGCGAAATTGGTCGACGGGATAACAGAGTGGTACCCAAAATTAATATAATAATACCTGAGAAAAGAATAGACTACATTTACACCTTCTAAGAAAGAAACTTGTCTATAACACCTTTTTTTTTTTTTTTTTTTTTTTTTTTCTTTTCTATGCGATTCTCTCTTAGAAGATTTTACTATACAGCATATTTCAAAGTCTCCAATTTATGAAATAGCAATTAACGATATTAAAAAATCTGTGAAACATTTACATATAAATATCGATTCATTAAAAAAAATAATATCACAGACTTTCGCACTTTTTTTTAAATGAAGATTATAAACATAAAAAAAAAAGTTATAATAAGTATTTTTGGTCAGAACTCAATTCCTCCATAGGAAACAATTTTTAACCATAATTATGTAAGAAACTATGTTTTGTAGAAATTCTGTCAGGCTGGGACAGGCTAAGATTTTAACTTTCTTCCAGGACGGGCGAACATTTTTTTCCCCATTGTTCGATTCAGGATCAAGACCTAGATATTTCGAATCGTGTAGACCTCTAGTGCATAACATCAGCATACTTTGAAAGTCGGACTTAGATATTACGATTCATATAGATTTCTAGTGTAGACCATTAGCAAATTTTGATAGCATATTTAGCGTAAAACCTTTTTTTATGTAGAAAGGAGAGTCACTGTTTTAATAACGTACTTTTAATAACGTACAATTTGTGGATGATCCCTATATTGCATTCAAAATTAATCTCTGTCTCATCGTTCAGAGGCAGGAGTAAATGGTGTAAGTCACAAGCTTTGGATTTTAATATCTGCGAATTTTGAAAATATCGTCCGAAATGGACAGGAATTTTACCTATGGAGACGCATAAAAAATTAATTTGTTTATTTTCTCGAATAGACCCCTCATGAGTTGCAACCTATATCATCAAATTTTGCACCTTTTTTATCAAATTTTGCAATTATTGTTATTTGTGTGTGCCAAGGGGCAATATTTAAGGAGATAGCCTAATTTTTCAATATTTATGAATCACACCCCCTAATCACAATCAAATCCCATAAAAGAATGTATTTCGAAGATCGTTTATAAATTAAAATTGCTTTAACTTTCATTTTTCAAGTAAAAACACACACTTTTGGCAATTTATGTGAGATTTTTCGTTCAAATCAGACCTACAAAGTATATATATATGCATATGTATTCATTCAATAAATATAAAAACTTTGTTAAATCACCATAAAAGAAAAATTATACAGGACGCGTTTCGAGCTGCAAAATTACCGCTCGTCTTCAGCTGGTCCAAACACGTGTCCCAACGGACAGAGTGGATGCTTGAAACGATTAATAAGCGAAGAACCCATAACAAGAGAAAAGAAAAAAAAACAAGGCCAGAAATAATGGTAAAAATAAATAAATAAATAAATAAAACAAAATTAAATAAATAAAAATAAATAAATAAAAGAAAACACCGTAAAAATAAATAAAAGGCAAAAAAATTCACTAAAAAACAATACACACAAGAAGCAGGAAGAAAGAAAAAGGACTTACCATGAACACGTGGAAAGCAGGAACGGTGTAGAAACCCAAAAATAGTTGAACAATATTGAGAAACACCGAAAAAACTGGCGATAAATATATATCAATAAATATAAAAACTTTGTTAAATCACCATAAAAGAAAAATTATACAGGACGCGTTTCGAGCTGCAAAATTACCGCTCGTCTTCAGCTGGTCCAAACACGTGTCCCAACGGACAGAGTGGATGCTTGAAACGATTAATAAGCGAAGAACCCATAACAAGAGAAAAGAAAAAAAACAAGGCCAGAAATAATGGTAAAAATAAATAAATAAATAAATAAAACAAAATTAAATATATAAAAATAAATAAATAAAAGAAAACACCGTAAAAATAAATAAAAGGCAAAAAAATTCACTAAAAAACAATACACACAAGAAGCAGGAAGAAAGAAAAAGGACTTACCATGAACACGTGGAAAGCAGGAACGGTGTAGAAACCCAAAAATAGTTGAACAATATTGAGAAACACCGAAAAAACTGGCGATAAATATATATCAATAAATATAAAAACTTTGTTAAATCACCATAAAAGAAAAATTATACAGGACGCGTTTCGAGCTGCAAAATTACCGCTCGTCTTCAGCTGGTCCAAACACGTGTCCCAACGGACAGAGTGGATGCTTGAAACGATTAATAAGCGAAGAACCCATAACAAGAGAAAAGAAAAAAAAACAAGGCCAGAAATAATGGTAAAAATAAATAAATAAATAAATAAAACAAAATTAAATAAATAAAAATAAATACATGGTTCATGGTAAGTCCTTTTTCTTTCTTCCTGCTTCTTGTGTGTATTGTTTTTTAGTGAATTTTTTTGCCTTTTATTTATTTTTACGGTGTTTTCTTTTATTTATTTATTTTTATTTATTTAATTTTGTTTTATTTATTTATTTATTTATTTTTACCATTATTTCTGGCCTTGTTTTTTTTCTTTTCTCTTGTTATGGGTTCTTCGCTTATTAATCGTTTCAAGCATCCACTCTGTCCGTTGGGACACGTGTTTGGACCAGCTGAAGACGAGCGGTAATTTTGCAGCTCGAAACGCGTCCTGTATAATTTTTCTTTTATGGTGATTTAACAAAGTTTTTATATTTATTGATATATATTTATCGCCAGTTTTTTCGGTGTTTCTCAATATTGTTCAACTATTTTTGGGTTTCTACACCGTTCCTGCTTTCCACGTGTTCATGGTAAGTCCTTTTTCTTTCTTCCTGCTTCTTGTGTGTATTGTTTTTTAGTGAATTTTTTTGCCTTTTATTTATTTTTACGGTGTTTTCTTTTATTTATTTATTTTTATTTATTTAATTTTGTTTTATTTATTTATTTATTTATTTTTACCATTATTTCTGGCCTTGTTTTTTTCTTTTCTCTTGTTATGGGTTCTTCGCTTATTAATCGTTTCAAGCATCCACTCTGTCCGTTGGGACACGTGTTTGGACCAGCTGAAGACGAGCGGTAATTTTGCAGCTCGAAACGCGTCCTGTATAATTTTTCTTTTATGGTGATTTAACAAAGTTTTTATATTTATTGATATATATTTATCGCCAGTTTTTTCGGTGTTTCTCAATATTGTTCAACTATTTTTGGGTTTCTACACCGTTCCTGCTTTCCACGTGTTCATGGTAAGTCCTTTTTCTTTCTTCCTGCTTCTTGTGTGTATTGTTTTTTAGTGAATTTTTTTGCCTTTTATTTATTTTTACGGTGTTTTCTTTTATTTATTTATTTTTATTTATTTAATTTTGTTTTATTTATTTATTTATTTATTTTTACCATTATTTCTGGCCTTGTTTTTTTTCTTTTCTCTTGTTATGGGTTCTTCGCTTATTAATCGTTTCAAGCATCCACTCTGTCCGTTGGGACACGTGTTTGGACCAGCTGAAGACGAGCGGTAATTTTGCAGCTCGAAACGCGTCCTGTATAATTTTTCTTTTATGGTGATTTAACAAAGTTTTTATATTTATTGATATATATTTATCGCCAGTTTTTTCGGTGTTTCTCAATATATGTATTCATTCTTTTCTTAAATATTAGTTACAAAACAAAATATTACAGATTTTTCTGTAAATTTAGAAAAAAAATAAAGTAATATCTTACGGAAAATATGTTAGGATTATTCGATTGGTAACAAGAAAAATTATATGAAAAGCTTAATAAATATGAACTTTATTTAAATGAAAATGCGGTTTTTCCTGATGATTTCTATGTTATAGGTGCAAAAATCTCACCGATTCTCTTAGACGGCTTAGTGTAAGCATTCACTTTGCCTCGGATAATAACGATGGGAGTGAGCTGTAAATTCACACAGCCATGTTATTGACACGCATTTTCTTTTTTGTATTAATTAATGCAAGTCATATTAATGCATATCGTAAGACATTTTTGAACATAAATTTATTCATAGTTTTGAAATATTTTTTTATTTAAAAAATATACTTAATTAAACAGTTAATCGTCGCGCCCGAGACATTCACGGGCTGCAAGCTTTACGGCTTTTATTCAGAATTGTTTGATTCCCACCAGTTTTATAAAATAGTGTAATTCGTTTTATTCTGGTATCATTTTACTTGTCATTAAATAAGATAAATATTTTTTTTTCAAAAAAGTGGTGGGAATAATGAATTTAAATTTTTAAACTGTAATTAGATGCAACCATTTAGAGGTTAAATAATACTTACATTCAATATATTCTTATTGAAATAGAAAAATTTCAGTCAGAAGCTTTTTTTGGAAGGGATAGGGATATAAATTAAAATTTGCCATTTGGATGTAACAGTAGCATTTCAAATTTTAACTCCTTCTAATTTTGTGAAGATTTGAGAAAAAGTCAATAAACTAATTTTAACGAGCTGATTTTATCCAAAATTGTTATTACTATCTATAAAACAAGATTCAGTGCTATTTTTACAAAGCAGGCAATCCCTATAGCACAATTTATATGTAGTCTGTAATAATAGACATTATTTCCAATCTGTTAATATCTGTGTCTTTTTCTGCGATTATTTAAAACAAAATTCGCAAGAGGTGATACTTCTTTTTTATTTTCAGAGCTGTACTTTATTCATTACATTCTATATTAATTATAAGACTTTTAAAAGAAAATTCTACTTTGTTAATGAAACATATTTTTGTTATTTAATTTATGTTATTTAATTTTGTTATTTATTTTTGTTATTTAATTATTTTTATTTATGTCAAATAAAAATAATTAAAAAAGAAAAAAGAAAAATATCCATGTAAAATTGAACGATAAAATGTAATATACGCATAAATATATCTTGTTTGTATTAAAGGAAAATCAAGATCTCACAAAGGTTGTGCTCAAATTTTTTATAAGATTTCGTAAAAAGAAATATCTGAACAAAGGTAATACTTTCATTTTCTAATATGTTCAGTCTGATAGCTCAAAAAAGAGCAATCAGACTGAATTCTGATTGCATCTTGCTTTTTCAAAATAAAAGAGCTTTTCTTAAAATACCAAAGTTGATTTTTTTGAACTCTTCGACCACAATCTTTTACAGAGTGTATGTAATGTTTTGCCATATTATTTATAGAAAGCTTATTTAAAAGTCTAAATTCACAGTAATCGATAGAAATAACGTAAGCGCTACTTCGGTAGGATACATTTTTATGGAACAGCTTTAATTTAAGTTTCATTCCTAATTTATATATATAGGGTGTCCCTAAACTCATGGCACATACGCTAGGGGGTGAATAGAGCACATCAAGACGACCAATAGTAAATAGAAAACCAAGGGTCCCAAATGTATGGCAAAGGAGACAGGCGCCATCAAAGTTTAGGATCACAAACTGCAAATGATGATAAAAAGGGGAAAAATGGGTCGATTATTTGCGGTTTTCGCTAAAATCATTCTTTAAAATAGTATTTTCTTTAGAAAGTTTTAGAGAGAAAATTATAAAAATGCTGGTAGAAAGCGCTCTAGACTTTGGAGTACCGAATAACTACTTTTTACCGTTTCAAAAATATATATTAAAATATTTAATTGTTAAAAAGGACGTCAAATGCTAATAAAATACATCAAAAGATCTTAATAATTTTGTTTATTCGTATATTTTGTTTTTCTGATGACGATTGAATAAATTCAATCGAAACATGTAAAATTATTAAGATCTTTTAATGTATTTTATTAGCATTTGACGTCCTTTTTAGCAATTAAATATTTTAATATATATTTTTGAAATGTTTTTAATGGGCGTATAAGAAAACTTCTATTTATAATTAATGTACTTTTTACCGGGTTTTTTTTTAACACTGTTAAATGTTTTCAAAAGCTTAGACCTTAACTTAAATTTTGTGTGCACAAGTGAAATCATCGCGAGTGGTTAAGTGGAGCAAATTTAATAAGTTCAGGGAGTTGATTTTTGAACAATCTTATGTAATGAGCAAAATAATAAGTGATGAAGGAAACTTTAAGAGGTGATAGTACGCATCAAAACAAACAACATTTACTAAGTAATGAATGATTTGAATGGAGAAATTTCACGATTTTCATTTTCACTTTTATATTGAAGAGCAGAAAAAATCAAGAAAATTGATACCATTTTTATGTATATTTGAAGCTTTAATAATTCACTAAATGAATTTTAAAACTGCAGTTTTTGGCTTGGCGCGAAAACGCTGCATCGCGGACGAAAGCGACTGTGACGTCATTTGCCATGTAAACACCGTAGTACTACGTTGCTGGCTTAAGTGTTTGATACATTTCTTATATGTTTTTAAATTTTCTGTATTAAAAATGAGTAGCAAAGTGTGTTATAAATGTTGTATAGTGCCATGTTTCACATATAGTACAGTAAATTCGCCTGATAAGCACTTTTTTTAGCGTTCCTAACTATTATGATAACGATAATTTATTCTGATGTTAACTTGATAGAAATGTTTTTGTAAACTTATAATCTACTATTCTTCCTTTGTATGCGTATTTATTGATTGAATATAAATATAATTTTAATAATTTTTTTTCTGAAAATATGAAAGGGAATAATCGCATATGGAATACAAGAAAAATATTTATGTATCATACATATAGTCATTCATTTTTATTTATGCATATTAAGAAGTGCCTTCAAGTAATCGATAGCTTATGTTTGAAATATATATTATATATATGTTCATTATTCAATAATCATAATGCATTTTTTTTTTTTTTTTGAAAACACCTCTAATTTTGATACTCATGTTTAATGTATATAACAAACATTAACATAATATGTTAAAAAAAAAAAAAAAAAAAAAAAAAAAAAAAAAAAACAATCATTTATGAAAACAAATTTTCAGTCAAACTTACATTCACAACGAAGCATTTTCAGACTTTTTAATAAGTATTTTTGAATTAGTAGCATATCCAGAAAAAAAATGAGGGGAGGGGGAGTAAGAAAAGGTTTGTTCTACATTAATGTACAGCAGCTTTAATACACTGGGGAATTCAAATTTTGGGGGATTTTTAAAGCAGATTCTGGCTCCCTAAATAACACTTTTAGCTAAAGATTTTTTTTTTTTTTTGGGGGGGGGGGGGAGTTTAATATTATGTTTATGTTGTGTTTATAGAATTAAGTTTTTTTCATGAAAATTTATATTTTATCTCAATTGTAAAATAAAATTTCTACTACCTAAAATATAAGCTATTTTATGCCTAGATTTTTATTTATTTATTTATTTTATTTAAAGTTATTATTTACCATTATATATTTTTAATGTATATATGTATTTTATGGAATTTCAAGTGAAAATTTATTATTTTCTGTAAATTATAAATAATAATTTTGATATCAAATGTCTAAATGTATTTAACTTTAGATGAATAAAAATGGACAAATTATATTATATTTTTTTTCACTCTAACAGAAATAAAGCAAAAATTTTCAACTAGAAATTTAAAAATTGTTTGCTGATCCCACATGACATACAATCTATGATACATACATATACAATTATACTTCTTATAATAAATCGTCAGCCAGACTTACATAATAAATCAGAATAGATATATATATATATATATTTATATCGTTTTTATTTTCTTTTGAAGGCAAATACTAGCTAAGAAGTAATGCTCTGTATAGGAAATTTTTCCAAATTAATATTCTGTTCTGAATATTTTTTATATATGTCACCGATTAATTGTACATTAAGTAAATTTCAGAGTCTGTAATGATAAACATTTTTCTATTTCATTATTTGACATATATTAATATTTAAAACTAAATATTAAAAAAGCATTCATTTTGTTATGCTTTTTCTTTTTTTAAATAAAATATTATGCATTATTTGAGACAAGTATTTAAAATATTAAAAAGGTAGACAGTCTTATGTGAAAAAAAAAAAATCTCCACAAATTAAACACAAAGTAACCTGTAATTCCTCCAACATAAATGTCACTTTAAAAATGAAACAATAAATTTTCACAAAAAAAAGAAGCGTAATTAGTAAGCGTATATTTTCAATAAAAATGAAAAAAAAAAAAATAGAAGCATTAGCAAACTTTTTTTTTTTAAAGTGTTAACACGCAGAATCGAACCCGGGCTCTCTGGCCAGTTAGCGGATACTCTACGAGCACGCCACGGATTATTTAGAAGTTTTTGCAAACTAGCTATTCAAATTCTAGTTGGAAGAAGTAACCTGTCACGACTACAAGATAAACTTTCTAAGAAAACTAAATTGTTCAAACTTAAACAAATTACACTTGGTTTCTATATTTGTTAATTAAAAAATTGAATAAATCTAAAAGTTTAGATTGATTTCCTGTTCATTATTCAATGTTATATTAAAAAGTTGTACAGTAGTTTTTAGAAAATGATCCATATCACAATGTTTGTCTCAACTTGAGCTTATTTTTTTCCCGTATAGTATGTTTTTAATAAAAGTTTTAAATAATACTTTATGTATTTAAAAGAAAAAAAACATTAATTGCTCTTATAATTATTATGACCTTTTTTTTTTTAGTGTGAAAGGGAGGGGAAGGGATGTATTTTTTTCTTCTTTTTTATAACTTTCTATAGGACAGATTTTACTGAAACAATTTTAATTTTCTCAGGTATTGTTATAAACTTCTCTTTTCAGCTTTGATGCAAAGTTTTGTAGTTTACCGAGAAAATTTTTACTCAGAAGTCAGAAAATACATATTAAGTATTAAATAAATAAAACGTCTGTCTTATTTCTCAATATTTTATTTTATATCAAATATACTTTATCAGTATTGTAAAATAATTTAAACTTTATTTAAATTAAAATATACTGAAATAAGAAGATAACTCATTTCATTTCAAGAACAACAATCAAGAATCACGAACTACTGTTTTAGCTTTTAATCTTTCATTTCATTTTAATCATTATTATTATTTAGTAAATAAAAATAAAAGTAGAACAGAAATACATATCCTTTAGATTTTAATCTTCGTATTTCTGGGCCGATGAAATCAGAATCATTTCCTAAAAAACTAACATGGAAATAGAATCCATTTTTGGGAGCCTATTGCCCGATTGCCCGAATCTACATTTCTAAGGCCGAAAATCTACATTTTCAAATTAAAATTTTAATGAAAATAAAAAGTAAACGATCTATTTTATATTAAGATAAGTTAAGTCTTACTTTTTTATAAATTTAAAGTTGCTAACGTTAAATAAATTTGTAGAAACTGATGAAACAAGGTTGCAAACATGAAAAGCAATGGGAAAAAGAATGCGTGCAAAACTTAAACATTTCGACTTCGTGGCAAATGACGTCACAACCAACCACGTCGCGTTTTTGTATCACGTGGTTTTGTTTATGTTTTTACGTTGTTAAAAACAGTAATTAAAAATTATTTAGAATTATTTTAACGATTCTGAATGGATTTTTGAGAATTTCAAGATAAACTTTATCAGTTACATACAAAAGAAAACGTATTCCTCCCGGGTGAAATTTCTCCATTCAAATGCAAAAGTGTTAGAGCATGTTCAAACTAGATACATGCAAGCGCTATAGCTACCATTATGCTGTAAGTTTCCGGAAGAAGAATTTGAAAATGTGACATGGGGAAGAAGAAGAACGCGTATGCAAATTTTCACTAGCATAAAAGTTACTTATTCGAGTGCGTAATTGTAAAACTGGGAACTGTTCGCAGCAGCTGTCTTCATTTGCTCTGTGGATAGCCGATAGTACGATTTAGTACTCTAACCAGGAGAAGGCCGAGATGCATTACACGTACGGAGCTGCACACGGCAATGCAACAGAAGCTCAAAGATTATACAAAGAAAGTTTTCCAACCAGATGTGTTCCTGATGAGAGGGTATTTCAACGATTGTACCAACAACTGTGCGAAAGGGGTTCTTTTGCAAGTTGCATGCAGGATACCGGCGTTCCAGGAGTGTAAGAACGCCATCCGTTACGGATAACATTTTGGATCGTATCAGCGAGAGGCCTGAATCTAGCACGCGGGAACTGTCCGAAGAAGTGAACATTTCCCGTAATACCAAGTGGCGAGTTCTGCGTTGCATGAACTCGCCACTTGGTATTACTTGATTGGTATATTGTTGGTATGCTGTAAGTTTCCGGAAGAAGAATTTGAAAATGTGACATGGGGAAGAAGAAGAACGCGTATGCAAATTTTCACTAGCATAAAAGTTACTTATTCGAGTGCGTAATTGTAAAACTGGGAACTGTTCGCAGCAGCTGTCTTCATTTGCTCTGTGGATAGCCGATAGTACGATTTAGTACTCTAACCAGGAGAAGGCCGAGATGCATTACACGTACGGAGCTGCACACGGCAATGCAACAGAAGCTCAAAGATTATACAAAGAAAGTTTTCCAACCAGATGTGTTCCTGATGAGAGGGTATTTCAACGATTGTACCAACAACTGTGCGAAAGTGGTTCTTTTGCAAGTTGCATGCAGGATACCGGCGTTCCAGGTGTGTAAGAACGCCATCCGTTACGGATAACATTTTGGATCGTATCAGCGAGAGGCCTGAATCCAGCACGCGGGAACTGTTCGAAGAAGTGAACATTTCCCGTAATACCAAATGGCGAGTTCTGCGTTGCTTGAACTCGCCACTTGGTATCCGGATGCATTCCTTTGCTGAAGGAATGCATCCGGACCATGCGCAAAGAGTTCAAGGCCTAGAAGCAGCGGATTACCAGGCACTTGTCAATTTTAGCTTGTGGTTGCTCCAACAAACGGCTGTGGACCCTGCTTTTAAGATACCATGTGTTGTTCACGGACTAATGCACATTCACACGCGAGGGTATTTTGAATATCCACAATTACCATGTATTCTCAAATGAAAACCCACACACAATACGTCCACGTTCGTTGCAGCGACGTTTCGCGGTCAATATTTTGGCCGGAATCGTTCACGATTATTTAATTGGGCCATATTTACTGCCAACGTGCCTGGACGGAAATTCATATCTTGTGTTTCTGCAAAAGGTGTTGAAAAAACTATTAAACCATGCTCCAGCACCCATCAGAAGACGTATGTGGTTCCAATACGACGGAGCACCAACCCATCACAGCCTGGATGCCAGTAATGCCCTGAATATCATGTATCCGGGGTGATGGATAGGTCGTGGCGGTCCAATCAGCTGGCCGGCCCGTTCACCCGATTTATCCTGTCCGAACTTTTTCTTGTGGGGTCATATGAAGAGCCTCATACTCATATACGAAGATGGTCCCGTAGATTCTGCTGAAGACCTTGTTGTCCGCATATCCGTTGCTTCAGCCACCATAAGAGAGATGCCTGGTGTTTTCGCCAATGTACGGAGGTCAATCCATCGACGGCTTTAAGCCTGCGTTCGTGTTGGAGGCCGCAAGTTTGAACAATTCCTGTGATGGAGTACTTCGTGTTGTTTATTTTCATTTGATTGAATAAATTGTTTTTCTTCAATTTGTTGGTTTCTTTTCATTCCATTTCTGTCTGTCCTGATTTCCATCATTTTGTTATTATTTTGCTCATTACATACGATCGTTCGAAAATGAACCCCCTGAACACAGTTAAATTTGCTCCACTTAACCACGCCCGATGATTTCATTTGCGCACACAAAATTTATATTAAGGTCTAAGCTTTTAGAAAACATTTAACAGTGTTAAAAAAAACCGGTAAAAATTAGTTATTCGATATCCGAAGTCTAGAGCGCCTTCTACCGGCATTTTTATGACTTTCTCTTTAAAACTTTTTTAAAGAAAATATTAATTTAAAGAATGATTTTATCAAAAACCAGAAATAAATCGACCCATTTTTCCCTTTCTTGTCATCATTTGCAATTTTGGACCCTAAACTTTGACGGCGCCTGCCTCTTTTGGAATACGTTTAGGACCCTTGGTTTCCCATTTATTATTACTCGTCTTGATGTGTTCTATCACCCCCTAGCGTATGTACTATGAATTTAGGAACACCCTGTATATATCTATATGCAGTAGCGGTCAAAATTTTCTGGAAGTTAGTTTCTTTTATTTGTTTACCAGAAGGTTTCAACGAATAGCAATTGTTCCAAAAGTTAGGATTATGTAAATGACTTCTAACTACGTGATCGTTTTGATTGGATACTGAAGACACTTGATGCAAAGGGGAGGAATTCGATATTCGCGTGTGCGAGCTTCCGGCCATTCGTAATTCCTTAGATTTTTTTTTTTTTTTAAATGCTTTTTGGCTGTGTCTGTGAATTAATCAACGTGAACAGCGTAACTAAAATTCAACAAGGAAAAGTTTAGCAGCTATTTTTCCTAAATCAGTGATTAGTTTGTCGTTAAAGGGCCGATCCTCTTGTGAGATGCGGCAAACACATCGATTGGTAAATCTACTGTGAACGATGTTTAAAAAATATATAATGATCTTCATGGAGAACTTTCTAAGAACCGAGAGACTCCGAATATTCGTCTGGACAGAATTATTAGGAGAAAAGCCGTTGATGACCCGTTGATTGCCCGTGAAAAGCCGTTGATTGTATAAAAATGTCGCTTCAATATTCCGCGGTTTTAAAAGATAAAAATGTTGCTAAAATAAGTCAGTCTACTGTTCAAGATGCTAACGTAACATAGTGATTTATTTAAGAATTGGCGTTAAAAAACTTTCACAAATAAAAAAAATCAACGGGCCCAACTGGCTTTTTCCAAGAAACATAAAGGCTGGTCAAGGGAAGACTGGAAAAAAGTACTACTTTCCGTTGAACAGAAGTTATAACTTTTTGCGAATAATGGCAGACACTGTGTCCGATGACCTAAAAACAAAAGATAGGATTCGGCATGTGTTATTCCTACAATGAAGCATGGCGAAGAACACGTTATGCTGGGGTGAGCATTTTCTTGAAAAGGTGCCGGTCCATTTTTTGATGTCGTAGAGAAGATGAATGATGCAATGTTTAAGGATATCTCGCAAGCTCATTTTCTGCCTTGTTGAAGAAAAATTGTAATTGCATCTATTTGTTTGAACATGATAACGACCCAATGTGTATATGAACTCATCAAGAAATGGCTTTCGCACAAAAAAATTCTCTTTTGAATTAGTGAGCCTAAACGCCCAATATGAATCCAATAGGAAATCTTTCGAAAGAACTTGGCGAACGTGTGCGGAACTATAAATATTACAATTCAGCAGAATTTCCAAAAAATTTCAAGTAGTGTTTAAAAAAAATACTATAGAGATTTTCACCTGTTGATCGAATCGATACCACGTTGTTGGACCGTAGTACTCATTGCTAAAGGTATGGCAATAGATATAGCAATAGATTCAATGTGAAGGCTAAGAATGTCTTTTTTGAAAATAGGTGTTCAAATATTAAATATACTGCTCAAAACAATTAAAGGATATTGCAGACTTAGGTGGATTTTGTATCTGGAAAACTTTTTAGCTGATTGATACATGGTCGACAGACATCGTAGGTTATATGAGAATAAATTACACATGTTTGGCAGAAAAAAATGCATTTTATTGCGCATTTGTGTACAAAAGGAAAAAAACACAATTTGTGCATATGAGAAAAAAAGACTAAGAAAAGGTGTTTTCTTCAAAGAAAATCATTTTCAGTAGGGGGTATGGTTTCCATGGGCGGCCAGCAACGTTGAACACCTTTGAGGCATGGACTCAATCAGGCTATTAATAACGAGTAGGGGTATTCTGCCCCACACTTCCAGAAGAGCTCTTTCCAGTTCTTGGAGAGTTTGTGGGGGTTGCTGGCGGACAGAAACTCGTCTTCCTAGAGCATCCCAAACGTGCTCGATTGGATTCATGTCTGGAGAACACGCTGGCCATTCCATTCGAACGATTCCTTCCTCGAAAAGGAAATCCACCATCAGGTTTGCAAGATGTGGCCTGCAGTTATCTTCCATTAAAATGAAGTTATCTCCGATTGCTGCAGCGTAAGGAACTACAATAGGTCTGAGGATCTCATCCCTATATCGGCGACCAGTCAGCTAGAAAAAGTTTGTAAAAAAAGTGTAAAAAAAAAAGTGCACAAAAAGTGAGCGTATTTGGCACCTCTGCTTATACACAAAAAGTACAAACCGAATTGTGGACAAAAAGTGTATACGTAAATTTTTCACTTTTTATACACAATCAGAGGTGCCAAATACGCTCACTTTTTGTTCACTTATTTTTTTATACTATTTTTGTATACCTAAATTGTTCACTTTTTATGCACAATCAGAGGCGCCAAATACGCTCACTTTTTATGCACTTATTTTTTTTATATTTTTTTTGTATACCTAAATTGTACACTTTTTATGCACAGAGGTGCCAAATACGCTCAGATTTTGTGCGCATTTTTTTGTACACTTCTTTGCATACTGAATAGCCCTAAATTGTATACATTATGTGAATAATCGGAAATGCCAAATACACTGATTTTGTGCGCTTTTCCTTTTACATACCAAATAGTCTTACACTGTACAATTTTTTTACATAATCAAAATCAGAGGTGCAAAGAAAAAATATACGCAGGGTTTTTTTTTTTTCTGCTAAATAATTAAAATCTGCAGAAATTAAACTTATATCTATAAAAATGCATATAAATTTTAGTGTGAACAAAAGCATACATTAAGTAAATAAACCTGCAATGAAAATTGAAATATCATAAAAAATGCTCAGTCAAATAATTATTTCAAATCTACAGGGGAAAAAAAATCGTTTGGCAGAAAATTTTGAAAAGGACGTGACAATTGATTTTACTTTAGTTATCGAATGATATTTCTGTGTGTGCTTGTTAAAATGCAAAACATAGCAAAAAAAAGAAAAAAAAAAATGCAAGTAAAAAATTTGTAAAGTATGCTTTTATTTGTTTAACATTACATTTTAAGATTTGTCACATAACTAGTTGTAGGCTCATCAGGATAATTCCAAAAAATCCCCGCCCTAACAGCCGCAGGTAGATCTAGATTTTGAAGGTACTAACTACTAAATTTATCAACAAAAACTAAATCAAGATTAGCCATAATCCTAGTTTAACAATTTTATCTGGTCATTTTCCTTTTTTTTTTCCCCCCCAACTCTATTATTACTGTAAAATCCTGATTGTAAGCATCCCTTCATACTTTCAAGCAGTTTTCTCGCTGTTGCTCGCCAATGTGTCGAATTGCAATTAAATTTTCAATTTGGCGAGTAAACAAGCAATTAGATTCGCCAAATTGGTAGTGCTCAATTTTTGCTTTTTCTTTTTTTCATACACATGCATATACAGTAGACTACCTCAAATCTGCACAGCTTGGGACCAGGGGTTGTGCGAATTTTAGAATTTTTCAGATTTCTGGTCATTGCTTTGTTTACATTTTTTAAACAGTAGTAGTTTGAATGTAATTAATAGTACATTCGCAAGTATAATGAATGCTTACAATATAATAAAATATTAAAATAAGTAATGAACTAAAAATAATAAAAATTTAGATAATTTTTTAAATGATTAAAGTTCTAATAGCAAAGGTCAAGTTAATAATCAATAGTGTATGATTAAATATTCATTATAAAGATTAATATTCTTCCAAAATTATTCAACAAAACTTGCCTCATAAAAGTAACTTACTAATTTGCATAAAAATCATAAAATAACAATTTTTTTTTCAAGTTTAGCCAAGCTTAATAAACAAAATATCTTGATAATGCATAATATACTTGGTAAGAAGATTGTAATTACCAGTATAATATCAGCAATATCTTGAATTTTTTCAAAAAAAAAAATATTTCTTTATGAAAAAAACATGAATAGAGTATTAAGAAAATTACAAATTAAAAGATATATGAAATTGATACAAAACTAAGAAAAAAATCACATTTTGTCCCAATATCCAAACTGAAATTTTCATTGTTTACATCCATAAAATATTTTAGAGTTGCGGATTTCTGGTTTGTGGATTTCAGGAAGTCTACTGTATGTATGTATATATATATACATATTTTTCATATTTGTAGCGCATAGTTGAAACTAGATTAATAACAATCGCTGTCACAGTTTGAGCTACACAACGAATCTATTTTGCTAATACTTTTTTCATTTGGCGAATTTTTTTTTTAATTCGCCAAATTACTAATGTTGGTCAAATGTCAGCGAGAACACTGCTTTCAAGCATTTTTTATTTTTCACACTCACATATAAGCCCCCCCCCCCCCTACCACACACACATCTCTTTTGTGGTAAAAAAATATTTAAAAATCTAAGTGTTAAACTGTGTGTTTAACACTTAGTATAACACTAGTACTCACTGGAAACTTTTTAAAATTATTTATTGCTATCAGATAGTAATATCATATTTGCTCATAGGCCACAATAAAAACTGTTGAATGTAAACATGCAATTATTTCACCTATTACATGTATATTTATAGAAATTTATCAAAATATTTAATCTACATTCAGTGACTTAGTGAGAACTTGAGCTAGTTCATACACAGGGTGCATAAAAGTGCTTATTTTTTAGTACTCCTATTTCTGAATTTTCCTTATACTGTTAAAGGAATGAAAACCCAATATAAAAATGAAAAACAACGGTATATACTGATTACAGCACTGAAGTGTAATAAATATTATTTTTAATGCATGTTGCTGATATTCAATTTCTGTTCTTGGAGATGCATACAATCCTCTCAAATATTATTTTTTTACTTTGCTTTTAATGAAAAAAAAAAAAATCCCAAAAGGGATCTTTTTTTTAAGAATGACCCATATGCATATATTTACAGTAGCACTCCGGTTATCCGAAAATTGACTTAACCAAAAGATCTTAAAATTCCAAGTCCTTTTTAAATGTAAAAAATTTTACTATCAACACTATTTTTACCGATGTCAATTGACACCTTTCAACATATTTTGATTTATGATTACTGTTTTAGTTGTAAGTTTTGCACCAAAACAATTCCGAATCATTTTTAATACATTGAAATTTGTTTTAATTAGCTTTAAAAATTAGAAGCAAAAATCAGAACTTTGAAAGGTGCTTTTGGACACTAGTAGAAATAGTGTTAAAAAAACATGTTTTTTTTATAAAATAAACAGAGTTAACTTACTCATTTGGTCAATTCCATAATTTTGAGCACTTTATTATATATATATATGTAAAATACTTCATTATTTTACATAATATGTTGTGATTTTCTTTTGATTTCCAACTTTGTATGGTTTCAATGCTGATTTATTGCATCACCTTTTAAATAACAACACATTTGTTGTTGCATCTTCTTGTACTTCAATATATCAAAGTGACACATTTTTGATCTCAGTAGCTTCATTGTGTGTAATCCTGTTCCACATCTAACACATAATCTGTAATACGTTACAACATTTTTATTACAGCACTGTACTAACTATCAAGCTTTTCACTATAAGCTTCACAGTTATTAAAAAAATCCTATGGAATGCCGGTTATCCAAAACAACTTATGGAACACCGGTTAATCGAAAATGCTTTGGTCCCATACTTTTAAGATAAAGAACCATGGGTGCAAGTTTGAAATTTTGCCAAGACTGAAAATATTTTGAATTCCCCCCCCCTCCTAACTGGGCCTGAGTGAACACCTACACACACACACATAGCTTGCATTTTTACCCACAACCCTATGATGAAATCCCCCCCCCCCCCGATCTTTAGCCAAAATTTGCTACTTTTGACAAAAATTCAGACTTGGTACAGCCTCAGAAAAAAAAAAAGCTGAAGTTTCAAGGACATTTGACAAAATTAGCACTTTTCTGTAATTTTTTAACAAAATTAGTGTTTTTTGTGAACTTTTTACAAAAATCGCACTTTTTTCCACCGTCTTTTCATTGAAATTTGCATTTATCCATGATCCTTTAGAGATATTCATAGTTTTTCTCACCCTTTTTTGACAAAATTCAGATATTTTCCATGATCTTTTGAGAAAATTTGCATATTTACTGCAATCCTTCGTCAAAACTCGTGTATTTTCCACGATCTTTCTTCAAAAATTTCGTATTTTCTGCTACGTTTTGTCAAAATACACTTTTTTCTGTGATCTTTCGAAAAAACTCTCGTATTTTCTATGATACAGAAAAATTTGGGTATTTTTTGTGATCTTGAGGAAAAATTTGGATATTTACAGCGATCCTTTGGAAAAATTCACATATTTTCTGCAATCTTTTGGCAAAATTCGCATATTTCTCCTGATCTTTTGACAAACTCTATATATTTTCCTCATTTTTTTGACAAAATTAGAACATTTCTTTGATCTTTTGAGAAAATTAGAGTATTCTCCACAATCTTTCCACAAAAAGTACAGTATTTTACCACGATCTTCGACAAAAAGTAGAGTATTTTTCACGATTATCTTAGAAAATTAGAGTATTTTCGTAATCCTTTAACAAAAGCCGCGACGTTTTCCATAATCCTTTGACCGAAATCACGCTTTTCTGAAATCCTACGATGGAAAGAGTTACCTCCCGCATTCCTTTGAAGAAAATACTTTTTTTCCAGGATCGTTTGACAAATTTATAGGTTTTTTGCATGGTTGCATTGGTTTATAGCTATTGCAGGTGACGTGCCCGGGCAGGGATCGAACTGGAGATTCCACGGCCAGAAAGCGAGCGTCTTATCTGCCAAGCAAAAGGCTAGCTCGATCGCTTCCTGCGAGAAACTCATTTTATTGACTGCACAAGATGGCCGCCACACTATAAAAATTTTGAGAATTTTCTTGATTGCCTTTGTAAAAATTGCGAATTCTCGATCGCCTTTGTAAAAATCGATAATTTTGTCGACAAGACTCAAAAAATCATAAATTTTGTCAATCGGCTTCGTAAAAATCTTATTTTTGTTGTCAAACAAGAAAAAAATCGATAATTTTGTTGATCGGCAGTGGAAAAGCTGTGAATTTTACCTGTCGTGTGAAAAAAAATTGCAAATTTCATCAATTGGCTTTGTAGTCACAAATTATGTCGATAGCTTTGTAAAACTTGAGATTTTCATCAATCGGTTTCGTAAAAATCATAAATTTTATTGATTAGGTGCAGAAAAATTGTGAATTTTGGCAACTGTCTTTGTAAAAATCACGAATTTTGTTGATAAGTGCAGAAAAATTGCGAATTTTCACGATCGCCTTTGTAAAAATCGATAATTTTGTCGACCAGACTCGAAAAATCACAAATTTCATAGATTGCCTTCGTAAAAATCGCACATTTTGTCGATTTATTTCGTAAAAATATTATTTTTGTTGTCAAACAAGAAAAAAATCGATAATTTTGTTGATCGGCAGTGGAAAAGCTGTGAATTTTACCTGTCGTGTGAAATAAAATTGCAAATTTCATCAATTGGCTTTGTAAAAGTCACAAATTATGTCGATAGCTTTGTAAAACTTCAGATTTTCATCAATCGGTTTCGTAAAAATCATAAATTTTATTGATTAGGTACAGAAAAATTGTGAATTTTGGCAACTGTCTTTGTAAAAATCACGAATTTTGTTGATAAGTGCAGAAAAATTGCGAATTTTCACGATCGCCTTTGTAAAAATCGATAATTTTGTCGACCAGACTCGAAAAATCACAAATTTCATAGATTGCCTTCGTAAAAATCGCACATTTTGTCGATTTATTTCGTAAAAATCTTATTTTTGTTGTCAAACAAGAAAAAAATCGATAATTTTGTTGATCGGCAGTGGAAAAGCTGTGAATTTTACCTGTCGTGTGAAATAAAATTGCAAATTTCATCAATTGGCTTTGTAAAAGTCACAAATTATGTCGATAGCTTTGTAAAACTTCAGATTTTCATCAATCGGTTTCGTAAAAATCATAAATTTTATTGATTAGGTACAGAAAAATTGTGAATTTTGGCAACTGTCTTTGTAAAAATCACGAATTTTGTTGATAAGTGCAGAAAAATTGCGAATTTTCACGATCGCCTTTGTAAAAATCGATAATTTTGTCGACCAGACTCGAAAAATCACAAATTTCATAGATTGCCTTCGTAAAAATCGCACATTTTGTCGATTTATTTCGTAAAAATCTTATTTTTGTTGTCAAACAAGAAAAAAATCGATAATTTTGTTGATCGGCAGTGGAAAAGCTGTGAATTTTACCTGTCGTGTGAAATAAAATTGCAAATTTCATCAATTGGCTTTGTAAAAGTCACAAATTATGTCGATAGCTTTGTAAAACTTCAGATTTTCATCAATCGGTTTCGTAAAAATCATAAATTTTATTGATTAGGTACAGAAAAATTGTGAATTTTGGCAACTGTCTTTGTAAAAATCACGAATTTTGTTGATAAGTGCAGAAAAATTGCGAATTTTCACGATCGCCTTTGTAAAAATCGATAATTTTGTCGACCAGACTCGAAAAATCACAAATTTCATAGATTGCCTTCGTAAAAATCGCACATTTTGTCGATTTATTTCGTAAAAATCTTATTTTTGTTGTCAAACAAGAAAAAAATCGATAATTTTGTTGATCGGCAGTGGAAAAGCTGTGAATTTTACCTGTCGTGTGAAATAAAATTGCAAATTTCATCAATTGGCTTTGTAAAAGTCACGAATTATGTCGATAGCTTTGTAAAACTTGAGATTTTCATCAATCGGTTTCGTAAAAATCATAAATTTTATTGATTAGGTGCAGAAAAATTGTGAATTTTGGCAACTGTCTTTGTAAAAATCACGAATTTTGTTGATAAGTGCAGAAAAATTGCGAATTTTCACGATCGCCTTTGTAAAAATCGATAATTTTGTCGACCAGACTCGAAAAATCACAAATTTCATAGATTGCCTTTGTAAAAATCGCACATTTTGTCGATTTATTTCGTAAAAATCTTATTTTTGTTGTCAAACAAGAAAAAAATCGATAATTTTGTTGATCGGCTGTGGAAAAGCTGTGAATTTTACCTGTCGTGTGAAAAAAAATTGCAAATTTCATCAATTGGCTTTGTAAAAGTCACAAATTATGTCGATAGCTTTGTAAAACTTGAGATTTTCATCAATCGGTTTCGTAAAAATCATAAATTTTATTGATTAGGTGCAGAAAAATTGTGAATTTTGGCAACTGTCTTTGTAAAAATCACGAATTTTGTTGATAAGTGCAGAAAAATTGCGAATTTTCACGATCGCCTTTGTAAAAATCGATAATTTTGTCGACCAGACTCGAAAAATCACAAATTTCATAGATTGCCTTCGTAAATATCGCACATTTTGTCGATTTATTTCGTAAAAATCTTATTTTTGTTGTCAAACAAGAAAAAATCAATAATTTTGTTGATCGGCTGTGGAAAAGTTGCGAATTTTACTGATCATGTGAAAAAAAAAAAATGAAAATTTCATCGATTGGCTTTTTAAAAGTCATGAATTTTGTCGATTGCATTGTAAAAATCGTGATTTTCATTAATCGGTTTCATAAAAATCAGAAATTTTATTGATCAGATGCAGAAAAATTGTGAATTTTGGCAACTGTCTTTGTAAAAAACATGAATTTTGTTGATTGGTGCAGAAAAATTGCGAATTTTTTTAATCGGCTTTGTAAAAATTGATAATTTTGTTGACCAGACTCGAAAAATCATAAATTCCATTGATCAGCTTCATAAAAATCGCACATTTTGTCAATTTATTTTGTAAAAATCACTTTTTTGTTGTCAAAGAAGAAAAAATTCTGTTGATTGCTTTGTAAAAATCGTGGTTTTTGTCAATCGGTTTCATAAAAATCCAAAATTTTATTGGTCATACGAAGAAAAATTGCCAATTTTGGCAACTGTCTTTGTAAAAATCATGAATTTTTTTTATCATGAATATTTTTACAATTGAAGCATTTATTAATCAAACAGTCACTTACCTGTGGTGTATTTAGTCCTAATTTTTTAAATGTTTATTAACAATATTAACTTTCTGATATAGTAAGTAATAAAAACTAAACATGACATGAAGCAAAATAAAGGTTTAATGATAAAGAATCTGCAAAAAAGAAAAAATCTGTGATGCCCATCTCACGTCCCTTTTAGCTCACAAAACACTTATAATTTAAGGGGGAATTAATTTTTATTTCTCATAAGAATTTCCATTTGTTTTCAAAAACAATCTAAGCATGTAGTAAATGTAAAATAATCAGCAAATTAAATTAATATCAATGATTAAATTAATATCAATGAATAAATTAACATCAACAATTAAATTAATAATGTGTGGTTGTTATTACAAACAATAACCGCTGATAATTCGGAAGCTAAAAATAGAGCTTCTAATTCGGAAAGATTTTCAAGTCGCTGCAAATTCATCAACTTGCAGCAAAAGGCGAAATTTTTTTTCGATCCCGACCGATTCTACAGGGTTTGCCTGTGCTTACAAATGACTGTGTCATTTGAAACTTTCACAGAGATACTTGTGAAAAATTAACTTTGGTATAAGCGCTATAATTTAAATTAGAAATAATAAAAATAAAAAACGACGGGACACGCGTTATCCATTACGTTCGTTTCTCTAGCTAACTTCGCGGTCAAGTGACGTCACATGTAAACACACCAGCTCCAAGTCTCTGAGTTGAGAAGTATTAATGCTTCTGGTTCCTGGTGTTGGAAAGATCGCTATATCTGTACATGCAAGAATAATAAATTAATTAATAATTATTAAACAGGATTCGGCTGATTTTTGAAAGCGCAAGTAATTTTCATAATAATTGGAAGCTACACCTGATAAGGGAAAAGGGCAAATTGTAAGCTCGTTGAAAAAGTGGAGTTTTTGCGCGCGTGTTGTGAGCATGGGTGTGTGTGTGGGGGGGGGGCACTTCACTTCCCCCGATTTTGAAACTTAATTATTTAATTTTTTTTAATTTTGAAAAACTTCGTAAAATTTATTCTTTTCGAGAAATTTAAAATAAAAGCGGAAGTAAGAAATTTTCTGATAGGGGGATGAAAGCATGTGAGAGCAATTGCCCCCCCCCTTCTTTTTAAAATTTGATTAATTAAATTTTTTTTCTCTTATTTTGAAATTCGTAGTCGAATTTATTATTTTCGAGAAACTTTAAAAAAAAAAAGAAAAAAATTAAAAATTTTGCAATGGGGGAAGGGGGCATAGAATGACTTTTGCCCCTCTTTCGATTTTGAAATTTAACTAAGTTTTGTTTTTCTCCGATTTTGAAAAACACAGCAAAATTTATTCTTTCTAGGGGTAGGCACATTTTGTCCTTAACAGGATTTTGAAATTTAATTAACTATTTTTTTTTTTTCGTTTTGAAATGCCCAATAAAATATGTTTTTTCTCAAGTAATTTAAAATTAAACGATTTTTATGGGGAAGAGGTCATATGAGAGTCATTGCCCCTCCCTTAAGTTTGATTTAAATATTATTTAGTCTAAAATACAATTGAATTTTATTTTTGAATGATTTTGCAAAACATAGTAAAATTATGTCTTTTCGAGAAATTTAAAATAAAAGAGAAATTATATATTTCCGTAAAGTTAGAGGGTTTTACTAAAAACATTACCCCTCCCCTAAGTTTAAAAATTTATAATTAATCAAAATTTCTATTTTTTCTTATTTTTAACACATTCGCTGCCGATCACGCGCCAGCGCGTGATATGGCGCCAACGTTAAAAGGCCGCTCACGCGCCAGCGCGTGATGTGAGGTGATGTCAAATAGCCAGTCAAGCGCTGGTACGGGAAAATCTTTCACTGATTATTTCTTATAAAAAATAAATCGGCTTCCGGGAAAACCCCACTTCTGCAGTGCGGCATTAACGGTCATCACATCTTCAAGTAAGCGGCAGCGAATGTGTTAAAAGATAGAATTTATTTTTGTTAAGCAACTTAAAATATAAGATAATCTCAAGGAAGTTTCCGGTAATGAAGCGAGGGGGTAGTTTCATTACCCCTATTTCTGGATTTTAAAATTTAAATAATTAAGTTTGTTTTTCTTCAAATTTGATAAGCATACTAAAGTGTATTTCATTTGTTTACCTTAAAATTAAAATCGAACTGAGAATTTTCTTTTATTGAGAAAGGGCCCACAACCTCACGATTTTGAAATTTAATTAACTCATTTTATTTTGGCATATTAAGACATAATCCAATTTATTCCTTCCGATCGAATGCAAGTTAAATACGACATTAGTTTACCTTGGAAAATTTTCACCAATTTAGAAAAGGCACCACGCATGGATATAATAATCCCTGTAATGAAAAAATCTAATTTTCACATCCATAAAAAATAGTACATAATATTTGCAAAATTGGAATCTTTGATTTAAAAAAAAAAAAAAAAAAAAGTTGCAAAATTTTTGCACACACGGAATATTTATTTATTTTATGCAAAAAAAGTGCACCGTTTTTGATAACTCATAATGTTCACTTTTTTGTATACATAAAACATGAAAATATTTTTTACAAAAAGTACATACTTTTCGGAGTATTCAAAAATATTCACTTTTTGTGTACAAATTGTGTACAATCTAAACTTTTTTGCAAACAAAGTGTAAACTTTTTTTAGCTGGGAGAGCTCCATCTCGAATGATGTAGAGGTCAGTTCGTCCGTCAATGGAGATTCCACCATACACCAACACTCCTCCACCGCCAAATCTGACACTTTCGTGCACGAACGCAGGATTATTCCTACTGCCACGGTCCCTCCAGATGAAAATACGCCTATTATCCGGATGCACAGAAAAACGGGACTTGTCAGAAAACAGAATATTGCTCCATTCATTTCTCCTCCAGTTGACATGCTCGGTTGCTCTCTCCCTGCGGTCGCGACGATGCCTTGATGTTAATCTAACACACACCATCGGTCGGCGAGCATACAGACCTACAGCATGGAGCCGGTTTCGGACAGTCTGAGTTGAAATCGTGGTGCCTGTAGCCGAGCGAAGGTGTTGTTGGAGAAGAGTAGCATTCATGTTTCGGTGTCTCCGAGTTGTTAACGCTAAATACCGATCTTCATTGGGCGTTGTTGCCCGTCTACGACCTTGCCCTGGTCTTCGGCCTCCACATCCACTCTCCAAAAAACGGTTCCAGATCCTGGAAATGACACTCCAATGGCTTGCGCTACATCGGCTTGAGTTTGACCCCCTTCTAACCTACCAACAATTCTCCAAGCTTCTGAATCTGTCAAATGACTTCACTGAGACATCGTACTCATCGAAACAAAGCAATCACTGAATGTCGATCATCCTTGTCTTCATTCTCTTTTATCCAGTTGAAAGTCAAATTTCATTCGCTGCCGCTGAAGCGACGTTTTCGACGTCGAACTCAAAATTTGCATACTCCACAGTTTGAAAACCAGAATAATTCGAATTTGTGATTCTCTTCTTCTATCTTCGGCAAAAGAATTTCGTTTATATCTTTATTTTATATAAAACTTCAAATATCCTTTAATTGTTTTGAGCAGTGTATAATACAAAATATATAATATAAAATTTCTGGTAGTAATCCAAATTAATTTTGATATTTTTTTCTTTTCTTATTTCAAGTTTTCCGTTATAACAAAATCCAGCAATAATTATAAAATTTTTTGCAAAACTTTCTTTGTTTTCCCTGAACCCGTATTTTAAGTCTTTTTCTCTTGTATTTTGGTATGTATATCGATAAATGTTCTTTTACATTTGGATAAATATATCCAAATCTCATCATTTGTAACTATAAAATATTTCTATTTTTTACCTACTATAGATTTTTCATATAAAAATCTGCACATAGTAATTTTAGATGTATTTTTTTTAATGGGGAACTCCGATAAATAGTATTAACTATAAAAATTTCAAAGAAGCGTGTGTTGAAATCCGGTGTGTGGGGAAGTGAACCACACCCGGGGGGAAGCGGGTTACTAAATGTTTCCGAACTCTTCATGTGATATATTATCGGAAAGCTCTTTGACCACTCTTTACTATTATAAGTATCCCTTAAATTTTAAGTTGCTTTTTTCCCCATTAGGATCTAACTTGTGTACAATAATCTATTTTAACTCAGCCACTAATCAAGCTGAACTGTGCTACGACTCCTTTTTGAAAGCTTAAATGCAGAAATATATCGTGACGCTATTTTGATTACTGGGATCTATTTCGACTCCAGACAAAAAGAAGGCTTTCACCTTTAGGGATACAGAAATAGCTTTTTTCATGTGACATATCGTTTTAAAGCCCCAGGCCTATTACATTACTATGCATTCACACCGCTGCTCCCTTTTAATTCATCCTTTTGCCACAACAAGGCGTTTTAAGTTTTAGATTGTTTATTACAACCCCACAATTCTTTCAAAAAAATTCCATATAATCTAAGTAATATCTTGCATAAAAGGTGAATAATTTTAAAATTCAATTTAATGGCTCTGTCATCTATGTTCTAATTAAAAAGATTAAGGATTTAATAATTAGAAATTAACAATTCGGAATTTTTTATTTAAGGATAAAAGATTTTGAAAGGAATGTTAAACGAAACTCTCTGATTGATATCTATCACATTTGTCCACCTGTTATTCATTACCCAGTATATTTGGTGGCGATATTGTATCATCCTTTTGCAAGACAAATCACTTATTTATGCAATGTATTCTTTATCCTATTTGCCAAATTTCATCGTAGTAGACTCACTCTTTCATGGTGTTGAATTTTCTCTTCCAAACAGTGTATTAATTCCACATGTAGCTTCTCGAGAAAGGCATACATGATTACAACTTCATGGACTTACCTGAAACAATTTTGGAGTAACAATGCACACAAACTGAGGATAAGAATCATTTCAAAATTTAAATATCAATATGGTAAAATGAAATACTAACAATGCGTTATATTGTTATTATTACATTTATTGGTATTACATAATAATATGTTACTTAAGTTTTGTTTAACCTTCCGTCCGGCGCATCGTTGTAAAAAGTACAACATTCACTTTCTTTTTTTCTTTAAAACAAAATTCAAACAGTAGTGGGTGTTAATAACCATTTGTATTCGTTTATTGGATCTCTTTACCCAGTTTCTGAATGTTATTTGTATTTCAGCTTGCACAATTAGCTGCAACTGTTATTTAAATCTGCTAACAGTGCATGAAATGCTTAAGGTTTATCTGTAAACAGTCTTTAAAAAAGCAAATCTTATGCTTGATATGAGAAGCGACTAATATAGATGAATTATGAGACGAATTCTGTAAATCCGAAATCATGTGATGAAAATTTGCGAGCTCAGCGAAAGGTTAATAAGATTCCAGTTCGAATAGTTACAAAATTTTACATGTGGATTTTCGCTCAATGTTCAGATTTTGTGAAAAATAATAATAAGTCAAATCGGAAAATCTATTTTTTGGCGCTTTTAACCCCTTGGGGACGAGCGACACGTATGCGTGCCGCAAAAAGGCTTAAGAATCCTTGTTTATTCCCACCGGTAAAATTATACTGTAAAATTTGCCTTGTTCAATCGGAGCATTTCCTCGATTTACGAAGGAACAAATTTCTGTATTTTAAAACCGGTGACAAAACATTAAAAATTTCGTAAAAGTCTCCCGACGCGAATGGGTTAAAAGTAACACATTCCTTTAAACATCTTCTGTTTGATTTGCAGCAAACAAGCATCTGTTACAAAATCACCAGTATATTCAGAGTTTTAGAATTGGCAACGAATAATTTTACTACGTTCGATAATTTTAAAGTTAGTTATATATATTTTTTATTATGTATCGTAATTCCCTAACTCTCTCAAAAAAAATGCATCGGAAAGATTAGTGAAATTTAGAAATTTATGTTTATCAAGACTTCACAAGTTTATTGAATCTAATTCTAAAAAAAAAAAAAAAAAAAAAAAAAAAAAAAAAAAACCTTTAAAAGTGCGACTATTGATTAGCGTGAAATTGGATTAGTTGTTGACTTCTTAAAAACCTTTTTAATACTAAATTGTTTTCAAAAGGAAAAAGAATTGAACATATTGATTGCAAACTTAACTTTACGATAAAGTAATTTTCATGATACGGGACTGATCTGTTTTTCTTAACTCTATCAATTTAGAAGAAGTTTTATCGATTTTCGTTTTCTGCTTGGTATTTTGCCAGATGCAGCTGGAAATTCTCAATTTTCAAGCCTAGGTGTAAGTGTGAGGGAGAGGAAGAGGTTCAATGCAGATAGAGATGTCGAGAATGCAGTTTTTACACCATATCATTATGATCTGCAGGAAGATAAAGATATCTTTTAGTTTTATTCCGTCTCAAAGTACACTGAAAGATAAAAACTGTATTTTAAACGATAAAGACATTTTCCAGAAAATACTTTCCTATATTTTTTCATTGCAGGGTCTGGAAAACATTAAACAATAATCATTAAAAACCTATTATATAAACTATATTTTGATTAAAAACAGCTTTTACAAAAATTGTGACTACATTCTGTGTTTTTGTTTTGTTTTGTTTTGTTTATATGAACATGTAACTCTGTATTAGCATTTATCGATTTGATTCAAGTAATCACGAATGATTATTTCAAATAAATTCATATTATTTTAGAAAACAAAAATTAAAAATTAATTTAATTTAATTTTACTGATTTTTAATCTAAAAATTTTGGAAAAGCTATATTATGAACTATTAAGCATTTACAGTGCGGCGCAAAAAGTTATGCTCAAGCTAAATATTATTATGAAATGAAAAATATACACCGAAATGCTTTGAAATTCTTACTGTATCTAAACAACTGGATTACAATTGTTTAGCGTTGTTCATGCTTCGAATTCGGAAACAAATCATTGAAAGGTAAATAATAAATTATATAAAAATAAAAATTGTGATGTCGCAAAAGCTTATGCACAAAACCGAAATATTTATCTTTTAGAAGGCACAAAAGTCCTTTAGTAGTCTGTGGTGTTTCCGTTGCATGTGATGAAATCGAACACGAAATTTTCAATTGATAACATGAAAATATAAAAGGTTTTCGAAGCGAGTTTGTACCAAGCAGTGCGAGAGCTTCCCATTCTTGTAGACGTCAATGAAAGTATTCCTCCGATGTTCTCTATTGGATTCAAATCTGACATCCTGACACAGTGACATCCAAGCCATTCTATTTCTGCAACCGAAAATGAATATCGATGCTTTGTCTTACTGAAATGTCCAAATGGGACCACCTAGGAGTTCACCAAACGGTCACAAATGCTCACTCATAATTTCTTGATATTTTTGTGAATTTTGTCCGCGATTTAGGTAACAAAGAGACTTTCATTGTTTGTCACCAGACTTTGTTCATTGTGTCCAAAAGCGTCCCATACCATGAGCCAACTATGACGTCGTTTCAGATGTAAGTTTTCCAAGGGGTGAAAAAAGTCCGGGCCAGGATTCGAACCAGGGATGTATTGGCTGAAGCCGCCAATGCTCTTACAGCTGAGCCATCCCGGACGAATTCAGGAGGATATTTTCATCCAAATGACCTCAACGATCATCTTTTTACCCCTTGGGAAATTTATATCTCTTATAATTAATTTACCGATTGAATAATCGTGTTTAAAATTAATCTAATATAATTTCGTATGCAGCGATTTCTGCAGTTCCAAATATTGACCTCCGATTTATTCTGTTGATCTGATCCATAGTATCAGACCAGATTCCATCATCGTTGAGGTCATTTGGGTGCAAATATCCTCCAGAATTCGCCTGGGATGACTCAGTTAGAAGAGCATTGGCAGCTTCAGCCAATACATCCCTGGTTCGAATCCTGGCCCGGACTTTTTTCACCCCTTGGAAAATTTACATCTGTTAGAATTAATTTACCGATTGAATAATCGTGTTTAAAATTAATATAATATGACGTTGTTGCCTAAAAAATAAGTTGTTCAGATCTTTCCTCAAGCAACTCCAAAAGAATGAGAAGCCATCTGAACCATCCAAATTCCATTTGTTTGATCAGAAAAAGTAACACTAATCCATTCGTCAAGATAATACCTGTGCTTTTTTGCCCATTGAAGTCTTGCTTATTTATGACACTGTTGCAGAAAAGGCCTACGAGCTAATTTTTGTTTTTTGATGAATCCTGATCCGGTTATTCGTCTGCGTTTAGTGTCACGTGATATTTTTAATCCAAGTTTATTTTTTGTTTGATTAAGAAACAAATTGCTAGTTACAGCTAATCCTTTAATTCTTCTATCTAAACGAAATATGGTTTTACTCAACCTATTTGGTCGATGCGCGTTTTTGATTACCGTCCAAGCAGCAAAATATACTTTAAGTACCATTTTTAGACCGATCTGAAGTAAGCGAAATTAACAAAAGGAGTTACTTTGTAGAAATTTAGCTTTCAGCAACCAAACTTATACAACTTTTTCAAGTGAGAATGAAGAGATTTTGACAATTTTCTGTAACTCATATATTAATCGCTACACTTTATACTCTAAAGAAAAAAGTCTCGCCGATCTTCTAACTGTCATGTTTAAGAAGATATTTGCACAAAATCTCATTTGTGCATAAACATTTGCAACATCACAAAAAATGTTTTTTTTTTTAATTTATTTTATTTTTTTGTATTTTTTTATTTTTATAAAGATTCTTTTTCCAAACTTAAGATAGATATTTATGATCATAATATTCACCTACAGTAGATATTTGAAAACATTCCTTTATACAATATTATTTTTATTAAAATATTTGCGTTGTGCTTAAATTTGTGTGCCGCAGTGTACTAAGAAAGTAAATTACATGCTCTAGTCTAGTATACATCTTTTAGTTTTGATGCTTTATCATTAAATAAAAAATGTATAACTTATCCTGAAATTATTAGAGGACTTTCGACACAATTCACAATATTCAAATAATTCACATACATTTGGAAAACATTCTTAACAAAGAAAGTTATCCTAATGCATGTATTGCGAACCAGTATACAGTCTGCTTGCAAAATTCTTGCTCATTCAAACATCTTAATTTCAAAATGATTCACGGTGGGGCATTTTGATATTGTATGTGAATAAAATTCAAGTATCCGATTATCTTGGAATTTAACGAAACCGCGTATACTGGCAGATGAATGTCTCTATTCAAAGGAATCTGGTTATAATTATCCACCCCAATGGTAAAACGATCTTCAAATGTCTGTAAAGCTAATAATACTTTCAAAAATAGTCTGCAAGATGCAATGTATTACATAAATATATTCTTCGTGCTATTGTAGTATTAATTAATTATGGCAACATATATGTGTGTGTATGAGTAAACTATTTCCATCATTTACTATGTTTAAATAATAATAATATTGTTACTATGTTTATGTTACTACATTTAAAAAATAATAATAACTATGTTACTATATTTAAATAATAATAATAAAGGAACAGAAAAATCCACTTCCAGCAATATCTTTTTATTTATTTTTTTTCTTCGTGCCTCTTTGATGAAATTTGCCGTTTTTTCGCAGGGATTTTTTGACGAAACATGTTTTTTTCGTTATCTTTTGACGAAATTTGCTGTTTTTTGCGATCTTTTGTCGAAATTAGAATTTGTTTCGGGAATTTTTGACCGTTTGACTGTTTTTTCGAAATATTTTTACGAAATCTGTCGTTTTTTCGGGATCTTTTGACGAAATCTGTCTTTTTTTACAAACATTTAACGAAATTTGAAGTTTATACGGAATTTTTTCACGAAAATTGACGGTTTTTTCGCGATCTTCTGACGAAATCTGCTGTTTTTTGCGGGATTTTTTTGACGATATTTGCCTTTTTTCAAAATTTTTTGACGAAATATGTCTTTTTTGCAATCTTTTGATGAAATCTACCGTTTTATGCGGGATTTTTTGTTGAAACTTGCCTTTTTGAGAATTTTTTTATGAAATTTGCCGTTTCGAAGTGGATTTTTAACAAAATTTACCGTTTTTAGCGATGTTATGATGACATTATCTTTTCTTCTCACGATCCTTTGAAGAAATTCGGATATTTTTAGAGATTTTTTGATGATATTTGCGTTTTTTCTCGCGATCTTTGGACGAAATTCGGGCTTATTCAGTTATATATCACTTAATTACGCTTCCCACGGAACACGCAAGAGTTATTTTTTGCGTCCCACGGCTGAAACCCCACTTTTTGTGTAATTTACGTACTATAGTGCGCCCGTGGCATTGCTGAGTCTGCAGGTGACCTCAAAAGTCTGTGACGCCCGTCGCAGTGTCGCGCACATTCTGCCACAGGGCTATCCACTAAACCATATTACCTAATGTACGCCAATCTGTTCCATAATCGAGCCCTACAATTACAGGTTAGTGCTTTCTGATGTACAAAAAGTTTCAATGTATCACTGAAGTCGTTAACCACTTAACCGGCGACGGGTATGGGAAAACAATGCTTTTACCCCCGACTTATCTCGGGGCAGACGGTGAAGTGGAAGCTGAAATTTGCCAAAACCAGTATGCAATATTCGGTGGAACTTTAATAAATTAAATTTTGTTTTATGTAGCTGCATGGTGCAAACTCTCTTCGCATTTTCAAATATTTCTAAAGTCTGATGAAAATTTAATCAAAAAATTTCGACCGAGCTACATCAAGTTTAAAGAAAAACTTTCATTTGGCACAATATACTACAATACTATTTAGTGAAGTAGCTCATTTCAATTTTAGTTTTACACGTTTTAAAATTAAGCGTTCTGTTATTTTATTTTAATAAAAATCCTAATAACCCACAGAGGAGAATAGGGAGGCTTGACCCATCCCTCTGTTTTCATATTTAAATATTGTGAGAGTTTTAACAATAGGTTTCAACCAAAGCTACCGAAATGCTTAACAAATTGTCTTTGTTTTATACAGATTATCGAAATAGGTATGGAAAAATCATTTATGAGGCATTTTCAACCTAAAAATTGTGTTTTTTAGAAATATTTTGTAAACATTTTTCAAATAAATTGCATCATATAAATTTAAGTAAGTATGTTTCACGTAATATAGGTATATTGAGCTTTCATTCCAGGCCTACAGATTGTGCAGTGCAGTAGTACAGACTTAACATAGCAATGTGCTACCATTTTAAAAAAGGTTGTGTGTGGAGGCTTGACCAAATGAAAAGTTAATGTTTATATTTAAAAAAGAAATTTTAAATTTATTTTACAGATCCCCCTCGTAAGGGTGTTAAAAGAGGGTCGAAAGATTTAAAACATTTGCCACATCCCAGTAGCCGTTTTAAGTAGGAACGTAAAACTATTAAAAAAAATCTACTAAGCATATGTTTCACCGATTTTAAAATCCCCCCCCCCCCCTGAGTGGGGCTAAAGTCGAGGTCGAAATTTTTCAAACGTTTTTCGAACCCGTCATGTGACACGTCATCTTAGAGCCCTAGGACCACTCATTCAGATTATGGATCTTTCTTCCCTCTCCCCCAATTTGGCTCTGTGCGGGGAAATTTTTAAACTTTGTTAAAATTCTAGCTTTTTTATCCTTTTAAATCAGATTTTTTTTGTTTTTTTACGTAGCCATCCGAGAAATATTATTTATAATGTATGAAAATTTTAAAGAGAGAGAAAATAGGATGTTTTCCGAGGGGGACATAATCGTTAGAGTCCTGCAGTAAACTTTTTCAACTTTTGCCGACACTGCTCATGTGACTTATCATTGGAAAATCCTGTGACAATTATTTCATATTATACATCTTCCGAGCTCCTTCCTCCCCTTTTTCCCTCACGAGGAATATTTTTCTAAATTTAACCGACACCTTTCATATGATATATTTTTGGTAAGCCCGGTGACCCTTATTCGTATTACGCACTTCCCTTGTCCTTCTCTTATCTTGCCCCTCCTGGGGGCTGTATTTAACATTTTCCAGCAAAAGGTCTTCTAATAATGGGAAAATTAAGGAACTGATCTTAAATGACGTAAGGAGAAATCAATAAAAATTATTGATCCCATTAGCCATTCTTTTAGATTATGTTTTGCCACAAAGGGTGCTTTTAATTCTTATTTCTTTGGCTGCTTTGCTACTAATTGCTAAAATATTTTTTATACTGTAACTCCCTTATCTTTTTATACTTACTCGCGCTTCTTCTTCTTCCAGGAGACTATGTCACATGACTTTTGGGGGCTGCCTTATAGCTTCCCTTAGGTTTGTTGTTTTTTAATTCTCTTTGTTTTCAGTTTCCATATATTTACTAAAATCTACTTGTTGAGAATATAAAAAAATGATTTTTATAAACGATTGTAGAACATCTCGATTGTAGATTCCCGGAAGTACTCGATGACTGTATAAATTATATTTTTATGATGAAGATTTTATTGAGTGGTGTATTTTCGATAATCACCCATCTCTAGCCATATCGCAGCAGCGACTTTAGGTAGAAGCGTGAAATTTACTATAACAAATCTTGAAAAAAGTATCAAACAATTATTTTATAGACTTTAAAAGTTCCCCTGCCCTCTCCAAAATAATTAACTTGGTGTACAAAACTTCTAGATCATTCCGCCATACCTCAGCAGCAGTTTTAGATAGAGGCATGAATTTGAGGATAATTAGTCTACTGAAAAAAATTAAACATTTATTTTATTTATTTTAGAAATCCTCACCTAAGAGGTTTAAAAGCGTATATACTTTTAGGACATTGTGCCCTATCTCTGCAGCAGTTGTTCGTAGAAGTCCGAAATTTAAGATAGCAAATCTACTAAAAAAAATAGTTAAACATAGTGATTTTAGAGCTAGTTTGTGTATTATGCCGTAAAAATTGATTTTGAACTAGATAATGTGAGATTATATGAATAACACAACAATTATAGATATTTGCTTAGATTTTAAGGGTTTTATTTTTTCTTTATTAGATGCATTTTGTTTGAGCCAAGATTCTTTTAAAGAAACAGAACAGCGCAGCGGTCAAAAGCTGCTAGTATAGCGATATTGGAGCAAAGACTCTCACGGTCATTTTCTTATCATTTCTTTTTAAATCAGTTCGGTATTTCAAGAAATTACCTTCCCCTCCCCTAAAAAAATTGCAAACAAACAAACATTAAATGTTTATTATTAGTAGTACAGATGTTATAACAAGTTAACCGGTTTATAGATAGCTAATTTCGAATTTGTTTGAAGTTTTCACAAATATTCTATTTTCAGATTTTCTTTTTACAAAAATGACTTTAAGAAAAATTAACCTAAAAAATATGAATTCATCTTCATTCAATGAGAAGAAATGTTTGCCATCTTTTTAAACCATACTCAGACAAATATACTTTCTTATGAAAAGTGCTTGAATTTGAATCGTGAGACTGTAAAAGTGTATTTCGAACGCAACATTAATATAAAAATAAAATTTTAAGAAATGCATATGTATAAAAAACTTTTAGCAGAAATTATTTCTTTTAAGTAAAATTAACTTTGAAAAAACTGTTTTCATTCAAGCCTGTAGACTCCTTAGATATTTAACTTTAAACATATGTTTAAGTGGTATAAGAGTATACAGTGTCTCACAAAAGTGATGGGACACTTGTGCTTTATAAAAAGAAACTGCAATAAAATAAATAAACAAACATGTGCAAAAATTTTTTGGGTGTGTTTCATATTTAAAGTTAGTAACAATTATTACATAAAATACATTTTGTCAAAATATTAAAATATTAATTTAGTAAAAATACAATTGTTCAGAACGGAGCAAAAAATGGCTCACATAAGTGATGGGACACTTACTTTTCCATCAAATATTTATCCGAAAATTTTACTTTTTAAAAGGTTTTAATATTTTGTTGGATTTCCTTTTACTTTTAAAACATGATTTAATCTTTTGGGGATGGATTCGACTAATTTTTTTTGTGATTTCTGAAGTGATTTTACCCCATTTTTCTTGAAGCAGCGATTTTAGTTGTTGTTTTGAAGAAATGGTGTGTTTGCGAATTCTTGATTCCAATTCTTGCCAAATATTCTCTATGGGATTTAAGTCTGGAGATTGTGGTGGTGTTTTTATTATTTCAGGACAGTTATATAGCAGCCAGAGTCTAACGTTCAGAGCAGTGTGCTTGGGGTCATTGTCCTGGGAGAATTTAAAATCGTTATGAAGGTTCAATTTTCGTGCTGAAGATTTCAAATTTTGCTTTAAAATATCAATATACTTGTACTGATCCATTATACTGTCAATAAAAACAAGATTACCAACTCCAGCGGACGACATACACCCCCATACCATAACTCCTCCTCCACCATGTTTTACTGTTGGTACCAAGTTCTGTTTGCGAAATTCTTCCCTGGGTTTTCTCCACACCAAGATTCTACCGTCAGAACCAAATATATTAAATTTACTCTCATCAGCAAACATAACTTTATTCCAGTAATCAGAATTCTTATTTAGGTTGGATTTTGCGAAAGCTAGTCTGAGTTTTCTATTCTTTTCACTTACGAAGAATTTTTTCCTGGCTACTCTACCGTGATATCCAGCAGATCGAATTACCCTTCTAATAGTCTCAGGATTAACAATTATTCCATATAATGCTTGTAAATCAGCAGCAACTTTTGAAGCACTATTTCTTGGATTTTTTTTTAATATTTCGAACGATAATTCGCTTTATTCCATTGGTCTTCTTTTATCCTGAATCATATGATTCTTTTTATATCATTTAATGATATCAAAAACTGTTGAACGACTCAAGTTAACTGTTTCAGCAGTTTTTCTAATATATTTTCCACGTTCAATATGCAAATTAATAACTAATTTTCGAATTTCAGGCGAAGTTTCTTTTCGTTTAGCATTCATGGCTACACAGAGCTAAAAAACACAAAAATTCAGTGTTGCCAGATTGTCGAAAGCCGTTTTCCCAAAAATTTCCCCAAATGAGGCTTTTTTTCAGAAAAAAGTCCCCAAAGCAATTTCTGCTCAAAAAGACAAATTTTCAATTTTCAATTTTTCGTTATAAAATTCTTTTAACAAATTTAAATTCAATTTTTTCCCCAAATCAAGCATTTTTTCAAAAAAAATTCCCCATTTACAATAATAATAATAATAATAATAATAATAATAATAATAATAATAATAATAATAATAATAATAATCAAAACAGAATTTTGCATGCATATTCACAGCTAATCGACGAGAATAAGAAATACATTTCATAACGACAAGCTCGTTTACACTTGTTATTTAAATTGTTGCTAGTCGATGATGCTGACCTATCATTACATTAGCTCAATCTATGCTTTTTATACCAATAACTTTTTCAAGGTTTAGACAATCTATAATTAGTTGGAGTTCGAATGAATCTGAGGTGATGTTGGCATATCTACTTTTATCTGACTTAAACTATAAAACATGATTTTCAATTTTTGTCACCTCTATTGAAGCACCTATCTAATATAAAGCATTTATGTTATATCAATCACTGTGATTTCGTAAATTATAAAACAGATATATAGCCGCTTTTAACAGCTTTTAAAAAAGACAGCAAATGAACGTTTCGGACACGTCCTGAAGATTGAGTAATGTAAAGGTGTAAGTTGTTTAAGACCGCAGAGGTTTCATTTAAATTTCTTATAAAAAGAATTAGAAGAGCTGCTGTATTCAATGATGCTGCTTGCATTCAATTATAGACGTAGCAATGGGATTCTAGTATGCAATATGAGGTCTTTCAATTGCAAACATCTCTACTGGCATTCCATGCAATACAAATTAACAAGCATTAGCTAACAACTAAAAAAGTTATAAAATTGCTTTTTTTTTTTTTGTATAAATCTAAGTTTTTAAATGAAATGTATTTCTGTGCTTATGAATCTGACCGCAATGACAGGAAAATCTGCCTCACTTGTTAATCTGAAAATTCACGTGGGGGATAGTTTAAGGCAGATCGTGATGAATCAGTAGCACATGTAAACGGTAAGCACAACCACGAAAATAATGATTATCTATTATTTCTGCATTTTATTTTCATTTTTTAAATCGCAAAACGAGTGACACATTTAATATTGACAAATGTCTGATAGTAAAAAGTGAAATTGTGAAAAAAATTCCCCACGTTTTTCCCCAAAAATGTTCATAGTCCCCAAACATGTCCCCAAGAATTACTTGTCCCCGAAAAATTCCCCTTGAGGTTCAAAAATCCCAAAAATGGGGACAAAATCCCCAATCTGGCAACACTGCAAAAATTCCAAAACAAACTGGAGAGAAATACTGCAGACGATTTTATAAATTATTGCCAATTGCTTTTAAGTAAAAATAAAACCCCAAAAAATATTTTTATTTCTTATTTCAGACGATTTTTGTTGCATATATAATGGTGTCCCATCACTTATGTGAGCTATTTTTTGCTCCATTCTAAACATTTGTATTTTTATTAAATTAATATTTTAATATTTTGACAAAATGCATGTTATGTAATAATCTTTACTAAATTTAAGTATGAAACACATCCACAAAAAAATGTGTACATGTTTTTTTAATTTATTTGATTAGTTTCCTTTTGTAAAGCACAAGTATCCCATCACTTATGTGAGACACTGTATTTCATTTTAAATAGGCGAGAATGTGTTAAAAAACATAAAACTAAATTATTGTAGGATGGTTTTCCTAAAATTGTTCGCACATTTATTAAACTAATAACATTACGTATATTTTGCATTTTGCATTTATTAGACGAATGTGTTCACAAATATTCACACTATCACTTTTTTTATACGAATAACTTCATACCTTCATAACTTCACAAGATCACATTTCTTAAATTAAATACTTCACACTTATTGACAACTTCTCATTCATTAAATCAATAACCTCATACTTATTTCGAAGTTTAATATCAAATTATTAACCCAATTCCTTTTTACTAAACCATCTCAAAATTTATCAAACCATTTTCCTTTATTAACCCAATTTATATCAATTAAATCAATTTCGTCTGTCAAACCAATTCCATAATCAAACTAATTCCATTCCTCTATTATTCCAAACGTTTTTAAGTAAGATATAATTATCCCTGTAATAAACCGATTAAATAAATTTCTTATTCGAAATTATATGATTAATTTTACGCGAAAAATATTTGTTTTTTAAAAGACTCGGTACAAAGGACATGATGTTTCATAGCTATTTCAACGGAACTTTTGTGAACCTTCTGATCAAGTAATTAATAAGCTGGCCACTAATTAAATAATTTGTAATCCATTCATAATATTTTTCTCTGAAAAGTAATCAGCAAGGTCACTATAACTAATTCTCACGACCCAAAAATGCGGCAGTGTTCTTGTACTCAAAATCCTACCGTAAGCATAGTATATAAATGCTATATAATGAAACACCACAACTTGAAGAACAAATTGCGAAATATTTCACTGCATTTTAGAAGTTTTCTTTAAAATAATTCCCTGTAAGAATATATAACGTTCAACACCAAACGATTTCATAACTGCCTCGGCGAATAATACCGAAGCAGGAATTACGGTTTCACTTTTTTAACTTTCAAGATCAAATAATCCAATCGAGACTAAGGCTTCGAATATCTCTTTCATCTACTTTCTACTTGAATTTAAATCGAGAAAAGATAACACGTTTTCAAATTAGAGTTGTTCTACAATAATCTATGCGTTTTGGTGACTGCTTTTTTTTTTTTTTTTTTTTTTTTTTTCGTAGATCTATTAGCGATGAATTGGATTCTTTAAACGTAGAGTGTTTTTTAGGAAATTTACTGAGTTAAGTTTGAGTGTACTTTCATGTTTTGTATGACAATAATGTGTAAAGCAAAAATTGTGATTAATTAAGCGGTGTTGAATAAATAAATTAAGAATCGCGTCACGCTCACGCACTATTGTTTTTCTTTGTTCGGATACTTATGAATTTCAAATGATCAAAAATGAACACTAGATATATTTAAAATTTGTAATAAAAAATATGACGCAATAATATCAATGTATTAAAACGAAGACTAAACATTATTAACAATAGATTATTAAATACTTTTATATAATTGAAATTTGGAACATTCTTGTGTAGATTAAAAACACTTAAATTTAAAATAGATTTTAAAGAGTCTTGCATTTTCTATTTAAAAATTTTAATTGAGTGCGGTGAAGAATAATCAAGTTCACCTTTAGTGAAAAATACGCGGCATTATTGCAACTCTAATATATAGGGGAGGCTGAAAAACATCTGCGCTGTTGCATAACAGTAATAAACTTAAATTATTTTTAAAAGAAAATGATACGACAAAAATAAATATAACGGTTATTAAAAACAGAAAAATAAAACCTAATTCATTTAATATTTTTATAAACAGCAAAAAATTTAAATAGATTTTAAAAAGTCTTGCATCTTTCCATTTAATCTGTTTCCTGTTCCAGAATTATCTTTTGTTCACAATTCCTTTCACAGCCAAAAAGAATTAGAGATCACGAAAGATGAATTAAATCAATTTATCCACTTAAAAACGATAAATACCCACCAATGATTTGGCTGATGAGAGTTTACTTATTAGCGATGATTTTTTTTTTTTTTTTTTTTTTTTTTTGTTATTGACATGCTTCCTGCCCATAAATTGATTTTTGCTAATGATTTTCATGTTAATTAATCAAATATTAATAACATCTTTCCTTCTCTAAAGGTAAATATTTCTCCTGATTTTGACATTAACGGTAATTTCATAATGACTGCTAATGAGGATTTAACAACTAATGCTGACTTTATTTGACTGAATATTATTTTAATGCTGACTGTTCTGCCAGAAAAATCTTACATATCGAGATCCATAAACCTAATAATACAATTTCTGCTATAATGCATGATTTCTCTTTTCAAACAAATTTAACATTGGATACTTATATAAGTGAGGAAGATTTTGAATTTCTACAAACAATTAATATATATATATATATAATAATATATATATATGTATATATATATGTATATATATTTTTTATGTATATATATATATGTTACAGGCCAAACCCGATTTTAGGCCAAACTAGATTGGCCTAGGCCAAACTAGTCTATCCTAACGCCCATCGGATAAACTAGTTTTTCCTAGGCAAAACCGGTCTATCCTAACGCCCATCGGATAAACTAGTTTTTCCTAGGCTAAACCGGTTGATCCTAACGCCCATCGGATAGACTAGTTTTTCCTAGGCCAAACTAGTCTATCCTAAGGCCCATAGGACAAGCTAGTTTTTCCTAGGCCAAACTAGTTTGGCCTAACTTATATAGGACAAACTACTTTAACCTGCTGTTCATTGGTCTGAACTAGTTTATCCTAGGCCGATCTAGTTTATCCTAGGCCAATTCTATTTGGCGTGATTTTATTAAATTCAATGACCGCCTCAGCGCCAACATTCTAGTTTCTCCTAGGCTGATCTAGTTTATCCTAGGCCAATGTAATTTTGTGTGTTTTTAGCTCACGGATGTCAAAGCCAGGGAAATAAAGGGCTCACAGTTTCTGTATGCATGTACGTACACATGCATGTACGTCTGAACGTACGAATGTACATAACGCTATAACTCTTGATAGATATATCCGATTAGCTTCAAATTTTGGATGTAGGTTCCTTCTGATAAGATACTTTTCTGATTAGTTTTGGACATTCACTGGATAAGAATAAAGGGGGCGAACAGGAGGCTAATCCCCCACCGTTAATTTAGTGAAATGCATTTATCATGCAGAATTATCAGTTTTCATTTAAAATTTTAGATATAAGATTATTCTGACAAGGCGCCTCCGGAATTAGTTGTGGATATTTATTGTTTAAGTGTAAAAGAAAGGGCAATGTAGGTAACCCCGCCCATAATTTAGATAAATGGTTTTTAAAGCAGAATTTACGTATTTGCTTCAAATTTTGGTTATAGGTTCTTTCTGATAAGGCAATTCTCTGAATAGTTTTGGAGGGTTTAATGGTAAAGTATGAAGGGAAAATAAAGGATTACCATCTTACCTAGTAAAAACTAGATTTTCCTACGGGTATTTAGATAAACAAGTTTGCCGTAAGAAAAACTATTTTATATAGTTGGCGTTAGGATAAAATAGCTTGGCCTAGGCTAATCTAATGTGGCTCTAAATCGGGTTTGGCCGGTAAAAAACATGCCTTTCACTAGAATAAGTATAAATGTGTGTCAAGAGTAATTGCTTATAACATCAATACAGGAATTTCACATTTCCACCATAAAAACATAATGCATTTTACATTTTTTTTTTCTGCAGACTTGTGCCAATTGAGATCAGGCTTGCATTTATTATCATTATTATTATTGCATATTCAAGCCCAAGCTGAACATAATTTGGAATCGAACAGCGTTTTCCATTTTTTAGAAATTAATTACTTGTCGACTTATAAGCTATTCTTGTCACGGCATCAATTTTTTCTTTTCTGTGAAGTCGTAACCGAAAATTCGATTCAAAACGTAGCTTTAATAGTATTTTCTCAAAGATACATCGCTTTTATGAAAAAATGGTTAACGCCATTCGATTAGATATTTTCTGAGTGAAAATTCCTGTTAATCTTATGCATTTCCGAAAATGAATTAGTTCTTAAATGTGTTAGGATGCAGTTCTTTTGGATTTAAGAAAAGTCTTAAGAAATGACAGAGAAACATATTCACAAATTTGCTTTTACTGAACAGATTAGTTATGATGTCTATAACTCTTCTTTTTTTTCTTTTGTTCTAAACTACATTAATTATTTAATGAATCCCTGTTTCAATATTTAAAGGTCTAAGAATCTAAATAATCAATAATACATTGTGTATTTTCCATTCTGTGAACACCTCGTAATTTAAAAATACATTGTAAATTTATCCAATATACACTGTAAAATTTATAAAATTTATAAAAATTAATTTTTATTAGCTGCCCGTCCTTTTCGGAAACGTTTCTAAGTGGCTTTTACAGTACAATAATCACTTTTCTCAAATCAAAATATCACTTTTTTGGATTCTATCAATTCTCAAGTTAACATTTTCAGCTGCATAACTGATTTTTTCATGCAATTGTAGCAAAACAATGTTAATTTTTATATTAATATTAATACTGTTAAAAATTGTATATTTGTCTATTAAACATATTTTCTGAATATCAAAATATTTTCGTATGAATTGGTAGCATCCGAAAAATTGATATTTTGATTTGAGAAAAGGGATTATTGTACTGTAAAAGCTACTAAGAAACGTTTCCGAAAACAACGGGCAGCTAATAAAAATTAATTTTTATAAATTTTTATTTAAATTTCTAAAATAAATAGTTTTTTGGGATTTTTAAAGGTAAAGGAACGGTTTTCGAAACCTTAGGTGAGTTAGAAGAGGTTACTGTATATTTTAGTTTTTGATTACCGTACATTTTTATATATTCAGAAACATCTGACATTTTTTGCAGTGTATATGTATGCAGTATTTTTTAAAGGAATCCTAATTGTATGTTAAGTAAAATCTGAATTTTTTGCAAAAATTGAGTAGGGCCTGATTGAGCGGGACTGAGTCTTTTTTCACATATTTTTGTACAGGCAGGGCTCGGATTGAACTTTTAATTTTTACACCGGGTCACGGAGAAATAACTTTCCTTCGAGAAAGTCGGGGCCCGGAATTCAAAATTTTGGCCCGTACAAACTTTTGACGGTATTCTAAAACCCTTCGAATAAAATACATTATATAGGGATGATGACAAAACCACTTTGCATAAGGTTAGCAATGGAGCAGTAGTCGGGATCAATATTAAAAAGAATATTGCCCAGTTAAACTAATGGCTGTGCATTCACAGGCTGTTTACAGTCATTGTGTATTACAGCCTTATTTTTTTAAAGTATAACACCCTCGAAAAATAAAGTAAGTTGGATTACTTTTTCCCATTTCCCCCACTTACAGTTAACCACTGAATCCCCAAAACTAATCACAGATACGCTTTATAAAATTAAACAATTATCCAAAATTTGAAGCAAATAATTCTGCTCAAGCAGATAATTCTGCTCAGAAAACCATTCATCTGATTTAAAGAGGGTAATCCCACATTCCTCTCTTTATACTTAATCATTAAACCCTCAAAACAATTCAGGGATTCGCCTTTTAAAGAAAAAATTATAAACTATATTCAAAATTTACGGCAAATCGGATAAAACTGCATAAAAACCCATTTATCTAATTTAAGGAAGGCGATAAATCGCCCACTAACACATTATACATAACCATAAGAAAAGACCCAAATTAATTAAAGAAGCACCTGATCAAATGAATTTTATTGAATTGATCAAAATTTTAAGCAAATTGGATAATTCTGTATTATAAGAAATTTATATATTTAAGGAAGGAAATAAATTGTACGTTTCCTCTTTAAACTTAACCAAAAAACCACGAAAATTAATCAGTGAAACGTTTTATCAGAATGAACAAATCGCAAGATTTGCAACAAATCGGTTAATTCTGCATGAAAAACCCATTTAACAAAATTAGGCGGGATTCCCCCGCTCTTCCCTTTGTTCTTATTCAATTAATCTCCCAAACTAATTAGGGAAACGCCTTACCAGAATGAATCTATTTCTAAAATTTTAAGCAAATCAGTAAATTCTTCGTGAAAAAAGAATTTACATAAATTATGGGGCGTTACCCCTATTCTCCCCTCCCTCATACTTAAACAATTGACACCCACAACTAATGGAGGCGCCTCAACAGAATACTCCTATATCTAAAATTTGAATAAAACATGCTAATAATCCATGGAAACCCGTTTATTTGAATTAAGGGAAGGGCGAATCAGCCTCTAGTCTCCCCCCTCCCTTTATTCTTCTCCAATGACCTCCCAAAATTAACCAGAAGAGCTCCTCATAAGAATAAACTTATATTGAAAGTTTGATGCAAATCGAGTATTTCTATCAAGAATTATTGCGATACGTACTTACGTACATACATAGATACAGAATACACCGGACACATTAGTTCTGCCTTTGGTAGCTGATGAGATAAAAACATGTCAAATTACATTATTTCTATCAAGAGTTATCGCGTTACGTACATACATACATGCGTACATACATACATACAGAACCTGTGAGCCCATTATTTCTTTGACTTTGACGCCCATGAGCTAAAAACACGCAAAATTACATTGGCCTAGGATAAACTAGATCAGCCTAGGACAAACTAGAATGTTGGCGCTGAGGCGGTCATTGAATTAAAAAAAATCACGCCAAATTGAATTGGCCTAGGATAAATTAGATCGGCCTAGGATAAACTAGTTCGGACCAATAAACAACAGTCTAAACTAGTTTGTCCTAAAAGATTTAGGCCAAACTAGTTTGGCCTAGGAAGAACTAGTTTGTCCTATGGGCCTTAGGATAGACTAGTTTGGCCTAGGAAAAATTAGTTTATCCGATGGGCGTTAGGATAAACCGGTTTGGCCTAGGAAAAACTAGTTTATCCGATGGGCGTTAGGATGGACCGGTTTAGCCTAGGAAAAACTAGTTTATCCGATGGGCGTTAGGATAGACTAGTTTGGCCTAGGCCAATCTAGTTTGGCCTAAAATCGGGTTTGGCCTGTAACATATACACTATCTACCAATAAGTATTTGGACACTTTCAATTTTTGACATTTTGTCAAATATTTAGAAATATACTTGTCGGATTCTTCTGGAACTTCAGGATTATAAAGATTATGTCTGATTTCATATTTATCAACATCCATTTGATATGGATGTTAGGGGGTTGTCAAAAAAATCAAAGAATAATAGAAATATTTGGGATCACCCTGTACATAAAAATGCACGAAACAATTTATCGTTTCAGAATACAAATACAGTCGAACCCCGTTAATACGGGAATCAGGGGTCCGATCAAAATTCGCGTATTAAACGGGTTCGTGTATTAACCAAAGGTCGCGAATTTTCGTCGAATGATCTATCTAATAACAATTCATGCGAAAAAAACACATTTTTTGACAATTTTTAGCACTTTTAAGACATAAAATGACATTTTTTTCAAATTTTAATCATTATGTGCTTATTAAATAGGAACGTTTGAAAGCTGTAAATTCAAATAATCATTATTTTCTGAAGTAAAAATCCTATGTCTTTTCAAATTTAGATTTATTATAGAGTGTCTCACATAAGTGATGGGACACTTGTGCTTTACAAAAGGAAACTAATCAAATAAATTAAAAAAAACATGTACACATTTTTTTGTGGGTGTGTTTCATACTTAAATTTAGTAAAGATTATTACATAACATACATTTTGTCAAAATATTAAAATATTAATTTAATAAAAATACAAATGTTTAGAACGGAGCAAAAAATAGCTCACATAAGTGATGGGACACCATTATATATGTAACAAAAATCGTCTGAAATAAGCATTAAAAATATTTTTGGGGGTTTTATTTTTACTTAAAAGCAATTGGCAATAATTTATAAAATCGTCTGCAGTATTTCTCTCCAGTTTGTTTTGGAATTTTTGTGTTTTTTAGCTCTGTGTAGCCATGAATGCTAAATGAAAAGAAACTTTGCCTGAAATTCGAAAATTAGTTATTAATTTGCATATTGAACGTGGAAAATCTATTAGAAAAACTGCTGAAACAGTTAACTTGAGTCGTTCAACAGTTTTCAATATCATTAAACGATATAAAAAGAATCATATGATTCAGGATAAAAGAAGACCTGGCGGACCATCAAAGCTATCCAATGGAATAAAGCGAATTATCATTCGAAATATTAAAAAAAATCCAAGAAATAGTGCTTCAAAAGTTGCTGCTGATTTACAAGCATTATATGGAATAAATGTTAATCCTGAGACTCTTAGAAGGGTAATTCGATCTGCTGGATATCACGGTAGAGTAGCCAGGAAAAAATTCTTCGTAAGTGAAAAGAATAGAAAACTCAGACTAGCTTTCGCAAAATCCAACACAAATAAGAATTCTGATTACTGGAATAAAGTTATATTTGCTGATAAGAGTAAATTTAATATATTTGGTTCTGACGGCAGAATCTTGGTGTGGAGAAAACCCAGGGAAGAATTTCGCAAACAGAACTTGGTACCAACAGTAAAACATGGTGGAGGAGGAGTTATGGTATGGGGGTGTATGTCATCCGCTGGAGTTGGTAATCTTGTTTTTATTGACAGTATAATGGATCAGTACAAGTATATTGATATTTTAAAGCAAAATTTGAAATCTTCAGCACGAAAATTGAACCTTCATAACGATTTTAAATTCTACCAGGACAATGACCCCAAGCACACTGCTCTGAAAGTTAGACTCTGGCTGCTATATAACTGTCCTGAAATAATAAAAACACCACCACAATCTCCAGACTTAAATCCCATAGAGAATATTTGGCAAGAATTGGAATCAAGAATTCGCAAACACACCATTTCTTCAAAACAACAACTAAAATCGCTGCTTCAAGAAGAATGGGGTAAAATTACTCCAGAAATCACAAAAAATTAGTCGAATCCATCCCAAAAAGATTAAATCATGTTTTAAAAGTAAAAGGAAATCCAACAAAATATTAAAACCTTTTAAAAAGTAAAATTTTTGGATAAATATTTGATGGAAAAGTAAGTGTCCCATCACTTATGTGAGCCATTTTTTGCTCCGTTCTGAACAATTGTATTTTTACTAAATTAATATTTTAATATTTTGACAAAATGTATGTTATGTAATAATTGTTACTAACTTTAAATATGGAACACAACCAAAAAATTTTTGCACATGTTTGTTTATTCATTTTATTGCAGTTTCTTTTTATGAAGCGCAAGTGTCCCATCACTTTTGTGAGACACTGTATATGGCACGTAAAACTAAATAAGACGAATACAAAAATTTCAGCTAACGATATTTATTAAAACTAATGTTAACAAAATTAAATCTTTGTTAGTTATACAGAACAGATAGATGCGATAGTAAATAGTGTTGATAATAATAAAAAGTCAATTAAAAAATCTTACTGAAGTCAATAATGTCATAAAAATTACTTTTTGGAAAAGTAGCTGTCAGTTTTGACCTGTCTGACATGTGGTCGCTCCATCACCATGAAGTTTTCCGCTTTATTTAGGTAGTGGTAAAGTTCACTTGTTGAGGGTTTTTTAACCAGTGACGACGCATATTGTCTTGGGAAAATGAATGCATCTGTAACTTTGGAGAGTGTAGATAGGGCCGGAAGCGCAGGTACGTCATCTTCCTCCTCATCCAAATTGTCAGTCTCAGTTACATCGGCGATGATATCATCCAGACTTCTAATCTCGGAGGTAACTAGATCTTTGTCCATATTAATGAACGTGTCTAAATCGACAAAATTTTCTCCTACAGTTTCTTGTGCGGCCAGCCAATCTTCTTCAGCATTAGGGTGCGGGGTTGGCTCCGTGTAAATGATGTCATCGCTACGTACGAAACCTGCTTTGTGAAAACAATTTTTAATTGTTGTTGGTTTAACACTCTCCCATGCTGCAGTAAGCATGTGCATAGCGTCGAGGACTGTAATTGGAAGACATTCGTAGCAAGAAGGATTGCTGTCGTGTTTCATTTGGTGGAGGTATCGCCGTATGAGTCTTGTAATTTACTGTGGCACTATTAATTATTCATTAGTCGGTCCACTGACTGGGTGACATTAGTCAAATTTAGATGTAAAAATTCTACTTGGACACTATTCAGATCTTCGTTATCTTTTGGAAACGCAGGACAGTTGTCCACAAGCAATAACGCATGGTGCGATTCTTTTCTCATACGCTGATAAAAATTACGAAACCATGTTGTAAAAATATTGCCCGTCATCCATGCTTTACGCTGGCTTTCGTACGGGTAGGGGAAATTCTTAACATTTTTAAAGCATCGCGGGTTGCTTGATTTTCCTGTGACCAGGAGCTTTAATTTATCTGATCCATCAGAGTTGGCACCCAGCAGAATATTAAGACGCTCTTTGCTCAGTTTGCCTCCATGACCTATTTCTCCGTTCATGACCATTGTTTGACTGGGCGTCAGTTTGTAAAAAATCCCAAATTCGTCCACGTTGTAAATATCCCGACTTGAGTAGTTTTATTCAAGCTGCGGAAGAACATTAATTTTCCAACAGTGAATATCATCAATGTTGACTGCAGCTGACTCATAGTACGCTTGCTTGATTTTTATGCCGTACCGAGTTTTAAATCGATTCAGCCATCCATTTGAGGCATTGAAATCTGACAATCCCATTTTTGCTGCGATTTCAAATTTTTTTTTTTTTCTTTTGCATTGATAACCCGCTTACTGGGATATTCGTTGAGCGTGCTTTAACAAACCACTCATGAAGGGCCTTTTCCATGTCCTCAAACTTGGCAATTTTTATTTTTTTGTTCTTTGTTCCTCCAACCACAGCTTGGAACGATGACATTCCTATTCTTTAACAAAGTCCTTAAAGTTAACTCAGGTATGCCTTTTTCTTTGACGAATGCAGACTTATTTGAGACGCCTTGGGTATCATATTGATTTATAATTTGTAACTTCTCAGTAATGGAGAGAGACTTTCGTTTAATATGTTTTGTTCCTTCCGCCATAGTTTAGACTAGATTATAAAAGTTTAGATGGATATCGTGGAGTAGATAATACTGGGAAGGACGAGCGACTCTCTTCTTTTAAAAATATCACAGCACTTATGAAACAGCGATTGGCGATTATGAAACAGTGATTAATCTGCGATAGTAGCGCAAGCTCCATCTATCGGTTCTACTGCTCTAATTTAGGGGAGGGGGGTCACGTCATTTCTTAATTATGGGGAAAAGTTCTTTTCACTTTTGCTTTTTATAAAACTAGCTGACTCGTGCATCGTGCACCCGCGATGAATGAACCTTACATGAACTTCAAATTTGTAAGATTTTATAAATTCAATTCCCTGTTTTTGTCTACATTTTAATTTTTAAATGGCAAAAATCGCAAGAAAAGTATTGAATTGAAGGTACATTCTACTTTGCGTAATTTGATTTTTTTCAGCCTATGCGTACAGAAAGCAAGCGAAACCACCATAAAACACTCAGGTTTTTACTGATTTCAAAAAGTTTTGTATCAGTTATTTTTTAAATTACATATTTTTAATTTGCGTCTCATGATAGAACGAAATGGATAAATTAAAAATCTCTAAATGCTGAATTTTTTAAAAATTTGAATTTCCATTAAAATTTTACACATATTTTCCAAATGAAAACACGCGTTTTTCAAAGCAGACATAATGTCTTTAACTGTTGCCTTTAACCTCGTCTCACCTATGAGATTTGATTGGGAGAGTTTTGATTGGGCAGTCTTATGCTAGCCTCGGATCGGGATCCAAATTTAGTCAGCGTGTGGTTTTGAGGGAAAAAATGTTCAATTTAATTGGGTTTAAATAATTGTTGTATAAAAAATAAATTAAATAATTGTTGTATAAAATGCTTGTGAAAATACTTCATCTAAAAACTCGTATGTTTAGAGCTAAGTTCATTCGCATATTAAACGTAGGTTTTTCTTTCTAGGGACTGTTAAAATTTCGCATATTAAACGGGTTCGCGTTTTAACCATTCGCGTATTAAACGGGTTTTTTTTCTATGCGTAAGATAGGAGTATTTCAAGGGACCAAACAAAATTCGCGTATTAAGCGGCTTCGCGTATTAAGCGGGGCGCGTATTAACGGGGCTTGACTGTATATGGATACTATGTAACATGTACACTGATTTTTGTAAGAATAGCATGTATATTCATGGAGAACGAGAGATTTTTTTTAAAAGATCTAAAAATTCCGGTATGTTTTTTGTTTATATCATGCAGGGTTTTTGACCAAATTTAACGCAAATTTCAGAAAAATTAGCAAAATGTAGTAGAAAAAATATAGCACAATTGGAATATAGATATATTAAATATTTTATGAAATATGAGTAGTTGTATGAAATAATTTTTATCTGAGCATACGCGAATGATAAAAACGATTTTTTTACATCATTTCATAGTCGATTCTATGGTGTAACTCATAAAAAAAATCCAATCAAATATGGTGAAAATTCAAAAAGATATCATTATTATAGTAAGCTGTTTTTACTTTGCTCTCTAAAAACAACTGAATTATAAGGGATTCACCACAAATTGGCATTTTCTATTAACTGATTTTTAGGAGAAAATTAGTATTTAATGAATACCAATTTTAATATACTATTGCTGCTAATAAGTGTCTTGACACCTGTGATAGAAAAAAAAAAAGAACTTTTAATCGCATTCAGGACCAAAACTAAGATAGGGGAGAAAAGGGCATGTGCCCCGCATGCCCCCCCCTTTTTTTTTTTTTTTTTTTTTTTTTTTTTTTTTTTTTTTCTTGAGGCAAACGTGGATTTTGGCGTATTTCTACTTGATACCCCCTCCCATCCTATTTTGCAAAGTATATTTACGGAGATAATTTCTGCAATTTATTAATAGCCGACTTATATCAAAACTTAAAATATGTAATACTGAATACTTAATGTCGTGAAACCGAATCGAAAAAAAAAAAAAAAAAAAAAAAAAAAAAAGGAAAAAAAAAATCTTCTTTATGCCATCATCCTTAGATTCTGCTATGTTTTGTCATACCTTCGATAGGAAGATTTTAACAATTTCATGCTAAACATAGACATGAAAAAAAAAATCGCCAAACAAATCTGCATTTGGCACCCTTTCTCCCTGTCTTACGGGGCACATGCCCTACTTCCCCCTCTCTTAGTTTTGGCCCTGAATATTAATAAAAGCTCTTTTTCTTTTCTATCACAGGTGTCAAGACACTTATTAGCAGCAATAGTGTATTAAAATTAGTATTCATTAAATACTTATTTTCTCCTAAAAGTCAGTTAATAGAAAATGTCAATTTGTGGAGAATCCCTTTTCATTCAGTTGTTTTTAGAGAGAAAAGTAAAAACAGCTCATTATAATAATGATATCTTTTTGAATTTTCACGATATTTGATTGGATTTTTTTTATGAGTTACACCATAGAATTGACTATTAAATAATGCAAAAAAATCGTTTTTATCTTTCGCGCATGCGCAGGTAAAAATTATTTCATACAACTACTCATATATCATAAAGTATTTAATATATCTTAATTCCAATTTTGCTATATTTTTTCTACTACATTTTGCTACTTTTTCTGAAATTTGCGTTAAATTTGGTCAAAAACCCTGCATGATATAACCAAAAAGCATACCAGAATGTTTTTAATTTTTCAAAAAAAATTGCTTTTTCTTCATGAATATGCATAGTATTCTCATAAAAATCAGTGTACATGTTGTATAGTATCCACATATTTGTATTTTGCAACGATAAATCGTTTCCTGCATTTTCATGTATAGGGTGATCCCAAATATTTCTATTACTCTTTGATTTTTTGACGGCCCCCTAATTGCCCTCCATATCAAATGGATGTTGATAAATATGAAGTTAAACATAATCTTTATAATCCTGAAGTTCCAGAAGAATCCGTCTAGTATATTTTTAAATATTTGGCAAAATGACAAAAATTGAAATTGTCCAAATACTTATTGGTAGATAGTGTATATATATAATATATATATATATATATATATATATATATATATATATATATATATATATATATATATATATATATATATATATATATACATATATATATATATATATATGTATGTATGTATGTATATAATTTAATCAGACAGATTTTATTCAAGAACAGTCTAGAGCTAGGATCGGTAACCTCATTTCCCTGAGTTGTACTGACATTTTATCCTCAGTTGTATTGTCATTTTGTAACTTCAAGTAACCCACTTCAGTTCCAAAAAAAAAAAAAATATATATAAAATTAAATTATAATAAAATATGAAATGAACACTTGACAAATACTTCCAAAATAAACTGAAAATGTATCCAATTAATGTAAACCAAGAATGCAGATTTTTTTACTTATTTTACTTATTTTTATTTTTAGTTATCTTAATAGATAAATATAGAACTGTCGTGTAAAATAGCTTTTAAATTCACAAGCGGAATATATTCATTTGCACGATAAATAATAAATTAGCTGAATTCTCTCGAGTGTATTTCACGTTATACTATTCGCACGTTTCCACTGTTCTGTTTACTAAAATGGATATTCTTAACTAAACAAATCCTCTCTAATAACAATCACTTTGATTCTAAAAGCCAATTTATGTTTTCAAAAGGCTGCGAATAAAACTATGTTTTCAATTAAACGGGCTCAACCTTTTGGTCTGATAGTGCAACTTCTTTACGCATGAAAATGTTTACAAATTTCAGCTCCAGTGTATCCGAGGGAATTGGAATAACCCTAATGTAAAATGATTTATTTAGAGAAATTTATGTTGTAAATTAAAATCTTTTAGGTGTAATTTTAATAGGTCTGACTGCTTGCAATGTATTTTAAAAACGCTTTGTAACAAATTTAGAAATAATTGATATAGAAAACGTAAACGTAAATTTTGTGTGTGATTTGACGAGTGCGTTGTTCATTGTTTGAAATTTAACTTTGATAAGTAACTTAAATTTGATACGTAATTTATATTTTTAATTTACAATTTGAAAAATACGCATAAAATAAAGGAATTGCCTACAGTGCAAACAGAATTTATTAACTTTTATTATTATTATTATTATTACCAAATGTCAAAACTTAAATGAATAATAAATGTCATAGTAAGAAAGGCATACCCATAAACTATCATTTTTATATTTCGAAAGTAACTGAGTAATTGTTAAGACAAATAACACTGGATGAAAAGAAATGTATTATTAATAGTACACCAGATCTGAAAGGGTTAATAGATTAAAAATCTAAAAATTGACATTTAGGAATCATTAAAAAAGTATAATCTAACCTGAACGTCTACTTATTAACTATGAAAATTTTCAAAATCCTTAATTTCTAAATTTTTAAACAAGTGCATCCATCCTCTTCTAAAAAACTCCAATAAATTCTCAATATTTGTGCACATTTTAAGCATAACACAGTCTGCTTGTTTCGACCTTAGATTCCTGGATGTATGCATTTAACTTAAACCAAAAGTACAGATTTGTTTAAATTTCAATTACAGTATCTTTATAAATATTCAACTGTTGTATTATATAACTTTTAAATTCACAAGCGGATTTATTCATTTACGCGATAAACAGTAAATTAAAGGAATTCTGTCGAGTGTATTTTACGCTGTACTATTCTCACGTTTGCACTGTTCTGTTTTCTAAACTGGATATTCCTAAGTAAACAAATCCTCTCTAATAATAATCACTTCGATTCTAAAAGCCAATTAATGTTTTCAAAAGGCTGCGAATAAATCTATGTTTTCAATTAAACGTGCTCAACTTTTCGGTCTGATAGTGACAACTTCTTTACGCATGAAAATGTTTACAAATGTCAGCTCCAGTGTATACGAGATAATTAGAATAATCCTAATGTAAAATTATTTACTTAGAGAAAGTTAGATTGAAAATGAAAATTTGTTAGGTGTAATTGTAATAGATTTGACTGGTTGGAACGTATTTTAAAAAGCCTTTATAACAAATGTAGAAATAATTGATATGTGATTTTTCTAATGTGTTGTTCATTGTTTGAAATTTCTTTACAAATGCAGGATATAAACTCTGATACACGGTAAATTTAACCCTTTCGGGTCCGAATTCTTTCCCATTCTGAGCATAAAATTATTATTACTTTAATAATGTTAATCGTATCTATTCAAATAGACTTACTGATGTTTAAAGATTATCACTTAGTCTGAAATGCTACGAATGTATTTGTTTTGTGTGATATTCAATTCATATTTGCATGATAATTGGCTAAGGAAAAGATTTTGGAGACTTTGGAAAATATTATATTACATCAGGATTTAACAGATATCACAACTTTCTAATATATTTTGCCTTTTATCACGCATAATTCGTTCAGAAAAGTAGCTTTTATTGCAAATTTAAAGAGTGGAATATAAGTATAAAATTAAGGAATCCACAACGGTGCAAGGAGAATTAAGTAAATTTTTATTATTATTGTTATTACTAAATGTGAAAACATAAATGCAGTCATAATAAGAAAGGCATATATATATACTATCATTTTTATATGTCGAAAGTAATTAAATAATTGTTAAGACAAAATAATACTCGATTAAAAGACATGTACTAATAATAGTACACCAGACCCGAAAGGGGTAATACATTAAGAATCTGGAAATTAACAGTTACGAATCAATGGCAATGTATATTCTAATCTAGACGTTTAATTATTAAATATGGAAATTTTCAAAAGCTTTAATTTCTCAAACTTTAGACAAGTACATCCTTCCTCTTCAAATAAATTCCAATAATAAAATCTGAATATCTGTATACATTTTAAGCATAACACAATCTGTTTGTTTCAATCGTAGATTCCTCGATCATATGCAATTAACATAATCCAATATTACAGTTTTTTTTTTTTTTTTTTTTTTTTATCGTTAGCTAGATAAATATTGAAATGTCATATGAACTAATAAAACTAATAAATGTCGTTGTGAAATAGCTTTTAAATTCACAAGTGGATTATATTCATTTATGCGATAAATAGTAAGTTTACTGAATTCTCTCGAGTGTATTTTATGCTGTAACTATTCTCACGTTACCACTGCTCTGTTTACTAAACTGCATATTCTTAGGTAACTAAATCCACTCTAATAACAATCCACTTCGAATCTAAAAGTTAATTAATGTTTTCAAAAAGCTGCGAGTAAATCTATGATTTCAATTAAACGTGCTCAACTTTTCGGTCTGATGGTGACAACTTCTTTACGCATGAAAATGTTTACAAATTTCAATTCCAGTGTAATCCGAGATAATTGGAATAATCCTTATGTAAAATTACTTACTTAGAGAAAGTTAGATAGTAATCTTTTAAGTGTAATTTTAATAGATTTGACTAATTTTGCAATGTATTTTAAAAACGCTTTTTAACTAATGTACAAATAATTAATATAGAAAACATAAACGTAAATTTTGTATGTGATTTGGCGAATGCGTTGTTCATTGTGTGAAATTTAACTTTGATAAATAACTGAAGTTTGAAAAATAACTTATGTTTTAAATTGAGAAAAATACGCATAAAATAAAGGAATGGCCAACAGGGCAAACAGAATTTATTAACTTTAATTATTATTATTATTATTATTACAAAATGTCAAAACATGAATGAAATCAAAATGAGAGAGGCATAGCCATATACTATCATTTTTATATGCCGAAAGTAACTACGTAATTGTTAAGACAAATTAATACTGGATGAAAATAGATGTATTATTAATAGTACAACAAACCTGAAAAAGTAAAAAGATTTAGAATCTGAAAATTGACAGTTACGAATCACTAGAAATACATAACCTATTAAGAACATTTAGTTATTAAATATGATATAATAAATCCTCAAATTTAGACAAGTGCATCCGTTCTATTAAAAAAAAAAATTCCTAAAAAATCTCAATATTTTTGTACGTTTTAAACAGAACACAATCTGCTTGTTCCAACCTTAGGTTCTTGGATAATATGCAATTAACGTAAACCAATATTACAGATTTTTTTTATATTTTGATTACAATTATCTTTATAAATATCCAACTGTCGTATGAAATAGCTTTTAAATTCACAAGCAGATTTATTCATTTACACGATAAATAGTAAATTAACTGAATTCTCACGAATGTATTTTACACTGTATTATTCTAACGTTTCCACTGTTCTGTTATAAAACTGGATATTCTTAAGTAAGCAAATCCTCTCTAATTACAATCCACTTCGATTCTAAAAGCCAATTAATGTTTTCAAAAGGCTGCGAGTAAATCTATGTTTTCAATTAAACGGGCTCAATTTCACGCATGAAAATGTTTACAAATGTCAGCTCCAGTGTATCCGAGATAATTGGAATAATCCTAATGTAAAATTATTTACTTAAAGAAAGTTAGATTGTAAATGAAAATATGTTACGTGTAATTTTAATAGATTTGACTGATTGCAACGTGTTTTAAAAACGCTTTTTAACTAATGTAGAAAAAATTGATATAGAAAACATAAACGTAAATTTTGTATATCATTTGACGAATGCATTGTTCATTGTTTGAAATTTAACTTTGATAAGTAACTTAAGTTCCATAAGTAACTTATATTTTAAGGTGTGAAAAATACATATAAAAAAGAGAATCGCCAACAGTGCAAAGAGAATTTATTAACTTTCACTATTATTATTGTTATTATTATTATTATTATTATTATTATTATTACTACTACTACTACTACTACTACTACTACTACTACTACTACTACTACTACTACTACTACTCCAAATGTCAAAACATAAATGAAGTCATAATAAGAAAGGCATAATAGCTAAAACCTTGTGTGTAAATTACAATAATTACAATCAACGTTTAACACACAATACACAAACATACAGCACATACGTATACGTTTCGCGAGCACCAGGGCTCGCTTCCTCAGTGTATAAAATTTAAAATGTTAAAAACAGAAAAAACCCCCCCAACTGACAGCAAGTCAGAGACCCAAATGATCGCAAACACAATACCAAAATACCCACAAGCCTCAGCAACCAATAAGATTAAACCGGAAATGAAGTGTCATGACAAAATAAATTTAACCAGAAAGTTGAGATGTACGGTACACTTGAAAGATCATTAACCAAGGAGTTTTTTGCTTTATGTATATAGAGTGCTTCGAAAAAATCTAAGTCTAGCGCAGTAGTGCATTTTTGAATAATAGTAGCAGAGGTAAAATTAAAATTATGGCCCTCCTCCCAACAATGAGGGGCAATAGAGGAATTCTTTAACTCTTTTCTTTTTACATAACCTATATGTTCAGCGATTCTTTTTCTGAGTTTACGTTTAGTTTGTCCAATATAGGACAAACCACACTGACATTGTATATTGTAAATGCCCCAATGATCCAGAGGAGAAATTTGATCTTTTAATTGAGAAAAGGTTAATTTATTGACTGGTTTAAATACTACTTTCAAATCATAATGTTTCAAAATATTTGCAACTTTAAAGCTAATGCTTTGATGAAACGGTAAAATAACTAAACTAGAATAAGAAACAGGTGTAACAGAAGAATCTGGATCATTGTGATGTTTATTAAAACTTTGAGAAATTAATTTATTGATATAAGATAAATTGAAGCCACGATCTATAGCCACAGATCTTATGTAGTTTAACTCATCAGTAAGAGAACTGTTATCTGAACAAATTAAATGAGCTCTATTAATTAAATACAGAAAAGCAGAAGCTTTCTGAGAAGGGGGGTGACATGAATTAAAATGGGGGGGCAGTGTGACAGCAAAGGGTTTACGGTAAACACGGGTGTCAAAAGAGGTTAATTGACGAGTGACTAAAACGTCAAGAAATGGCAATTTGTTATCGTTTTCGACTTCATAAGTGAATTGAATGACTGGATCTATTTGATTTAAAATAGTCAAAATATTATCAACAGGAGAAACAGAGGGGTCGATGAGAGCAAAAGAATCATCGACGTATCTACAATAAAATGGGAAACTGATGAGATTAAACATTTTAACTTCAAAGTAATGCATATAAAGATCAGCTAGGAAAGGGCTAAGGGGGTTACCCATAGCTAAGCCATCAGACATGGAATAGAATTGGTTGGAAAATTTAAAAGTATTTTGTTTTAAACAAATGTTGAATAAATCTACACTGTTCACGAAATTAATCATATTGTTGATTTATTCAACATTTGTTTAAAACAAAATACTTTTAAATTTTCCAACCAATTCTATTCCATGTCTGATGGCTTAGCTATGGGTAACCCCCTTAGCCCTTTCCTAGCTGATCTTTATATGCATTACTTTGAAGTTAAAATGTTTAATCTCATCAGTTTCCCATTTTATTGTAGATACGTCGATGATTCTTTTGCTCTCATCGACCCCTCTGTTTCTCCTGTTGATAATATTTTGACTATTTTAAATCAAATAGATCCAGTCATTCAATTCACTTATGAAGTCGAAAACGATAACAAATTGCCATTTCTTGACGTTTTAGTCACTCGTCAATTAACCTCTTTTGACACCCGTGTTTACCGTAAACCCTTTGCTGTCACACTGCCTCCCCATTTTAATTCATGTCACCCCCCTTCTCAGAAAGCTTCTGCTTTTCTGTATTTAATTAATAGAGCTCATTTAATTTGTTCAGATAACAGTTCTCTTACTGATGAGTTAAACTACATAAGATCTGTGGCTATAGATCGTGGCTTCAATTTATCTTATATCAATAAATTAATTTCTCAAAGTTTTAATAAACATCCCAATGATCCAGATTCTTCTGTTACACCTGTTTCTTATTCTAGTTTAGTTATTTTACCGTTTCATCAAAGCATTAGCTTTAAAGTTGCAAATATTTTGAAACATTATGATTTGAAAGTAGTATTTAAACCAGTCAATAAATTAACCTTTTCTCAATTAAAAGATCAAATTTCTCCTCTGGATCATTGGGGCATTTACAATATACAATGTCAGTGTGGTTTGTCCTATATTGGACAAACTAAACGTAAACTCAGAAAAAGAATCGCTGAACATATAGGTTATGTAAAAAGAAAAGAGTTAAAGAATTCCTCTATTGCCTCTCATTGTTGGGAGAAGGGCCATAATTTTAATTTTACCTCTGCTACTATTATTCAAAAATGCACTACTCCGCTAGACTTAGATTTTTTCAAAGCACTCTATATACATAAAGCAAAAAACTCCTTGGTTAATGATCTTTCAAGTGTACCGTACATCTCAACTTTCTGGTTAGATTTATTTTGTCATGACACTTCATTTCCGGTTTAATCTTATTGGTTGCTGAGGCTTGTGGGTATTTTGGTATTGTGTTTGCGATCATTTGGGTCTCTGACTTGCTGTCAGTTGGGGTTTTTTTTCTGTTTTTAACATTTTAAATTTTATACACTGAGGAAGCGAGCCCTGGTGCTCGCGAAACGTATACGTATGTGTATAGCACAGCACATACGTATACGTATGTGCTGTGTGTTTGTGTATTGTGTGTTAAACGTTGATTGTAATTATTGTAAGAAAGGCATAGCCATATACTATCATTTTATAGGCCGAAAGTAACAAAGCAATTGTTAAGACAAATTAATACTGGATAAAAAGAGATATATTACTATTAGTACACCAAACCTGAAAAAACTAAAAGATTAAGAATCTGAAAATTGACAGTTACGAATCATTAGAAATGTATAATCTAATAAGAACTTTTTTTTTTTTTTTTTTTTTTTTTTTTGAATATGGAAATTTTCAAAATCTTTAATTCCTCAATTTTTAGACATGTGTATTCACCCTATTCTAAAAAATTCCAATAACATCTCAATATTTGTGTACATTTTAAGCTTAACACAATCTGCTTGTTCCAACCTTAGATTATTGGATAATATGCAATTAATGTAAACGAATATTGCAGGTTTTTTTATATTTTAATTACAGTTATATTTATAGATAAATATTCAACTGCCGTTTGAAATAACTTTTAAATTCACAAGCGGATTATATTCATTTACGCGATAAATAGTAAATTAACTGAATTCTCACGAGTACATTTTGGCTGTGCTATTCTCATGTTTTCACTGTTCTGTTTACTAAACTGGCTATTCTTGAATAAACAAATCTTCTCTATTAACAATCTAAAAGCCAATTAATGTTTTCAAAAGGTTGTGAGTGAATCTATGTTTTCAATTAAACGTGCTCAACTTTTCGGTCTGATAGTAACAACTTCTTTACGCATGAAAATGTTTACAAATGTCAGCTCCAGTGTATCCGAGATAATTGGAATAATCCTAATGTAAAATTATTTACTTAGAAAAGTTAGATTGTAAATGAAAATCTTTTTAGGTGCAATTTTAATAGATTTGACTGCTTGCAATGTATTTTAAAAGCGCCTTTTAACTAATGTAGAAATAATTGATATAGAAAACGTGAATGCAAATTTTGTATGTGATTTGGCGAAGTTTGATAAGTAACTTATATTTTAAAGCAGAGGTTCCCAAAGTGTGCTCCGCGGAGCCCTTAGGGCTCCGCCTGAACTTTCCAGGGGCTCCGCGGCGTTCCAGGAAAATAAATAAAACATAAAAGAAATTAACATATTGCAAGTGAAATACTTTCAGAAGCATATAGAAATTTTTTATATAGGAATTAAATATAAAGTATATAGGATTTTTATTTTATTTTTTTTTTTGTGTGTGTGTGTGTCAATAATAAATTTCTATAACTGGGTTGAAAAATACAATAATACACTTCATAAAACATTTAAGCATTTGCATTATACATTTATCTATTTTCTGTATAATATTTTTGGTTTGGATTACTTTATTTTATGTTTCTATATTTAATGTATTTTAAAATTTTGATTTAGAACCAGCTATATGCAATAGTACTCTAAATCAAATGCGCAACGTGAATCGAAAGAGAAAAGGCCCGCCAGTGCTGTTAACTCTTCTTGCCGAACAAAAAGGAGAACAGTTTTGTTCTTTGGAGCTCCGCTTATTCATATGTTATGCTTAATGATTTTTTGCTTATTAATGAGTTGCTTAGAAGTATATAGTAGTATAGTTAATGAATTGCTGTTTAAAATCCCATATATATATATTTTAAATATCTAAAATTAAGCCATGAAAACTAGTAGAACTTTAACATGACGGTACTATCCCAAGACACCTCATTTGGAACTTTTTAATAGTGAGTTTTTAAGTAAAAATAACTAATTTTTAACAAAAAAAAAAAAAAAAAAAAGAAAAAGAAAAAAAAGACAAGGAATAACTAATAAAAAAAATCTTGTATTTGGTTTATTTTTTGTAAGAAAGCCAAAAAAAGAAAAAAAAATATTGAGTAATTTTGTTTTAGGCATGGATTGCTGGCTTCAAACAGGTTGTTTTAAAAGATACCACATTTAAAAAGGAAGACAAACCAATAGCTTACATTTCATTATCAGATACACCAACAAAAAGAGCTTTTGGCCAATGAAAGTATTTCTGAACCGTTGACCCCAGATGAAGTATTGTTATCAAAGCAAGACAATACTGAGACATTGGAGGAAAGCATTCCCAATACAGGACTGCCACAGCGGACTAATTTTTAATTCTAACTGGCACCACTTTCTGTAAACAGAAATTCTTAACACACACTTTAACAACATTTACAAGAAAAATAAATTTTAAAATCTATGTTAGAAAGAAACTGGTGCGAACAGAATATAAAAATAGTCGCCTGTGGCAGATCTGCCAATAAAAAACGGAAATATGATGAAAATTTCTTAAATATGGGATTTACCTAAAAGGATGATGATTAGCCTCTCTGCGTAGTTTGTGGTAAAGTTTTGAACAACAGCTCAACGTTTCCGGATAAGTTGAGCTGTCATTTCGAGGGTAAACACCCAAAATTAACAGATAAACCAATTGATTTTTTAAAGAAAAAATGCAACGAAATTTTAACTTCGAAGAATAGTATGGCTACAGCTGCGAAAATAATGAAAAAGCGCTGGAAGTTTCCTACTTAATAAGTTACAAAATAGCGTGAGCTGGCAAAGCCCATACCATTGCAGGAACTCTTATTAAATCTTGTGCAAATGATATTGCAGGATGTTTGTTTGATGAAAAAGCTGCGAATTTAGATACTAATATTCCTTTGTCAAATAACACTATTGTCCAAGAACTCGCGATATGTCAGATCACGTAAAAGAAACACTTATTGATCGTCTCAAACATAATACAGTGCGTCTCCCCTAAATAAAGCCATCATGATTTTCTATCGTAATTCGACAGGAAACAAAATCATGTGAAAGAAACAAATATATTAAGAAAGACTATACAGAAATACATATTTGCAAGGGATAACTCACACCCTTTTCCAATAGGTCAGAAAAAATGAATGTATAAAAAAAGAGGAAGAAAAAAGTCACTCGTCGAAATAAAGCCACTACTGTTAATAGCCAATATATACGCCATGCGTATATATGACTTGGTATATATGATGTGACGTACTATTTACTAATTCCTGGAAGGCATTAGCATCAATATTATTCCAGTTCTCAATGATGGCGGCCTTCAGTTCTGCCACAGACTTGAACTACCTGCCATGGGCGTTTAAAACTCTATTGAGATACTCCGCACAATTTCTTGGAGGTACCGGATGAAGGTACCGGAAAGGTCATTCCATGACATGTCCTTATTTATTTAAAAACAATTCCTCAGAGGATTTTGCAAAGGTAATGGGGCCGCTTTCCGGCTTAAAAATCCAATTTAGTTCACCAATTCTCTCATCAGTTGGCATTAAATGGGTTTCTGCCAATTCTTGGTAATTAGTAACCAAGATGCAGTCTGAGGGATGAGCCAGGTTACGTTTACCACCATAGTCGAAGCTTTCAAACACCATTAATAAGACTCCACGTCTCCATGCTGAGGAAGTACATGTTGAAAGCTATCTACAAGCAACGCAATGTAGATGGGGCCAAGTATCATCAAACCTCGTAAGTTCGGGGACATTTGGATTTATTCCCAGAGGAGAAAAAAAAATAGTTTGTGTGGCTCAGACTGCCTTGGCTCTATTTTCATGACATGAGAAAACTAGGGGAAATTTTCCCCAAAAGACAGCACGATAGAGGCTTATTAGTAGTGTTGGGAAACTTTGCTATGGTGATAAACTTAACTTAGCTCTTTCCTCAGACTGTATCTTGGCTATCAATTATCAAGAATTGCGAGAAACTCATTTTTTGCCAACTGAAGAGAGAATTGGTGGCCAAAATTGTATTTTCCAGCCGAAAAATGGCCCATAATCTTTGCAAAATTATTTTAGGAATGGTTTTTGGATAATTAGGGAATGATTAATTATGTCATGGAATGGCCTGCCCTTTACTTTCAACTAAATTTCCAAGAAAATGTGTGGGGTACAGCTTATAGATTTTACTCCGCTCACTTAAATAGTAAAACGATGACCTGCTTCTAAATGTATTTTTTAAAAAATGGTTAAAAAAAAAGAAATTAAGAGGCGATTCATTTTCGTCGCACGTTTAGAAGTACTAGAAACTTAAAAAAGAACGAAAAAATGTTCCATAAACGAGAAAATTCTATTACGGGTAGGCGGCTCTGGCGAAAACTTGTTACATAATTACTCATTGGTGACTAGAACTACGCATTTTCTTTTTTTGCGAGTAGCTTATTGAAATTATGCAAAAGTATCTCTCTGCAAACGAAAACTGTACAACTTACCTTTTTTATCTGTTTGTGTGGCTTTCACCATAAATAATGATAGTTTTACGTAAGCCCCATTGCAATGCATAATACAAATATGCATTATTTTTTTGCATTGCCATTTTAATCTTTATTTCCGAGTTCATACTGGAAATCACAAAAGAATATTTTTTATTTTAAAAAAGGATGTCATTAACCCCTTAATAGTATTGCTTGAATATCGTTCGGGTAAAAAAGAGTTTCTCGTTCCTAAAACTTTCAGAAATCATAAATTTTTAACTATAATTTTTGCTGTATTTGAAGGAAATATCTCAATTATACAAGGTAGATATTTTAATACAAAAAAAAAGAGGATTTTAATCCTTATTTTTATTTTACTGTATCCAATAATAGTAATATTACCGTAATTTCTTGCGTATAATCCGATGATCAAACGATCATTTTTTGGCCCAGAAAAAATTTAAAATAAAATGTTATGTTTTAGATCGCCGTAAATATTTGCTTTCAATTACTAAATAAAATTTCTGGATCGAAAAAGAATTGTTTGATCCGCGGATTATACGCAGGAAATTGTAGTAAATAAAACTGTTAACCTCCTGACTGCTGAGCAAAAGCACAAAATTGTTATTTTTTTTAATTTTTTTTTTCTCTGCAATTTAAATGTTAATAAAAGATAGATTTTCTATCATGATATAATTTTTTTTGTTACGTACATGCTTATAAGCCTTGAAAGTATCAATCATAACTTAATTTCTTAAAACTGGATTATAGTTGTAGTATAGTTGTAGTATATTAATTTAAATAAAGCTTCAATTGCAGTGAAACCTACAGCCTAGTGAACGGATATATTCGGTCGCTTCAGTGGGAAAGTTAAAGGGTTACATAATAGAAAATTTGATTTTGATAATTTATAGTGTGAATTCAAAATTTCTGCTGAGAACCTTTGTCCAATATTGGAAATTACTGTCTCGTATTTTTACCCAGTAGATTCTTCTGTGCTTCATAGGCATAAAAAACATTAATTTGTAGACCACGGAGTATCGTTGGGTTTAGGGGCTCCGCCTTAGAAATTCTTTCCAAAAAGTGCTCCGCGAGCCCAAAAGTTTGGGAACCGCTGTTTTAAAGTGTGAAAAATACGTATAAATTAAAGGAATCGCCAACAGTGCAAAGAGAATTTATTAGCTTTTATTATTATTATTATTATTATTATTATTATTATTATTATTATTATTATTATTATTATTACCAAATGTCAAAACATAAATGAAATCTTAATAAGAAAGGCATAACCATATACTATCATTTTTAAATGCCGAAAGTAACTAATTGTTAAGACAAATTAATACGGGTTGAAAAGCGATATATAATTTATAGCACACCTGACCTGAAAAAAAATTAAAAGATTAAGAATCTGAAAATTGACAGTTACGAATTATTCGAAATATATAATTTAATAAGAACATTTAGTTATTAAATATGGAAATTTTCAAAATCTTTAAATCCTCAATTTTTAGACAAATGCATCCATCCTCTTCTAAAAAATTCCCATAAGATCTCAATATTTGTGTACATCTTAAGCATAACACCATCTGTTTGTTCCAACCTTAGATTCTTGGATAATATGCAATTAACGTATGGCAATATAACAGTTTTTTTTTCTTTCTTCTATCTTCAATAGAAGAAAGTATTGTAATCGAATTTTTTTTTCGACGGATTTACACGTTTTGAGGGTCAGAGATTCCAAAAAACATGTTTTTACAAAATGTCTGTCTGTCCATGTGTCTGTGTGTCCATATGTCGCCATTCTACCATCAAAAAATGAAGTTTGTATGAAGTAATGCATAGAATTTAACCAAATTTTTTGTGAATGTTTTTGGCTGTGGCAAGCAGATCCTCCTTCAGTTTTGAAATATTCCACCGAAAGTGAGCGCTGCAATCGCGACTTTTGTGCCATTTTCAATATTGTACCGACCAAAAGTATATGAAGTTATGCATCGAATTGAAACAAATTTTTTAAGTAAGTGTATGACTACGGCTAGTTGGTCCACCCTGAATTTGAAAAAAAATCCACCGGAAAGGGGCGCTGCAATCGTGATTTTTGTGTCATTTTCAATATTGTACCGACCAAAAGTATATGAAGTTATGGATGGATTTGAACCAAATTTTTTGTGTAAGTGTATGTCTATGTCTAGTTGGTCCTCCCTGAATTAAAAAAAGTTCCGCCGGAAGGAGGCACTACAATCGCTATTTTTGTGCCATTTTTATATTGCACCACCTAAAAGTGTATGAAGTTAGTCCTAGAAATTGAACTAAAATTTTTGTATATGATTATTTTTTGGTAAGACAAGTAGGTCCTCCCTGAATTTGATAAAAAAAATCTGCCTATCATTCTATTGTCCATCGGCACGTGCAGAGACGGAAATTCGTTTTTACTCTGATTAATTGACATACGCAGAAAATTAAGATGAAAATCAAAGTTGTTATGGTATTGAATTAAAATTATTAAAGCATTAAAATGAGTAACTATTTTTTTTTTAATATTTAAATGTACTTATGAGATAGAAGAAAGTTTTGGGATTGGCACATCCAACTATTTTTATATTTTAATTACAGTTACTTTTATAGATAAATATTCAACTATCATATGAAATAGCTTTTAAAATCTCAAGCGAATTATATTCATTTACTCGATAAATAGTAAATTAACTGAATTCTCTCAAGTGTATTTTACGTTGTACTATTCTCACGTTTCCACTGTTCTGTTTACTAAACTGGATATTCTTAAGTAAACAAATCCTCTCTAATAACAATCTAAAAGCCAATTAATGTTTCCAAAAGGCTGCGAGTACATCTATGTTTTCAATTAAACGTGCTCAACTTTTCGGTCTGATAGTGACAACTTCTTTACGCATGAAAATGTTTACGAATGTCAGCTCCAGTGTATCCGAGATAATTGGAATAATCCTAATGTAAAATTATTTACTTAGAGAAAATTAGATTGTAAATGAAAATGTTTTAGGTGTAATTTTAATAGATTTGACTGCTTTGAATGTATTTTAAAAACACTTTTTAACTAATGTACAAATAATTGATATATAAAACGTAAACGTAAATTTTCTATGGGATTTGGGGAATGAGTTGCTCATTGTTTGAAATTTAACTTTGATAAGTAACATATATTTTAAAGTGTGAAAAATACGCAAAAAATAAAGGAATGGCCAACAGTGCAAAGAGAATTTATTAATTTTTATTATTATTATTATTATTACCAAATGTGAAAACATAAACGAAGTCATAAGAAAAAAAGCATAGCAATACGCTATAATTTTTATATGCCGAAAGCAACCAAGTAATTGTTAAAACAAATTAATACTGGATGAAAAAAGATGTATTATTAATAGTACACCAAACTCGAAAAAGTTAATAGATTAAGAATCTGATAATTGAGAGTTACGAATCATTAGAAATATATAATCTAATCTGAACATTTAGTTATTAGATATGGAAATTTTCAAACGATTTTTAGACAAGTGCATCCAACCCATTCTAAAAAATTCCAAATAAAATCTCAATATTTGAGTATATTTTAAGCATAACACAATCTGCTTGTTCCAACATTAGATTCTTGGGTAATATGCAATTAACGTAAACCAATATTACAGATTTTTTTTACATTTTAATTACATTTATCTTTATAAGATAAATATTGAAGTGTCGTAAGAAATATCTTTTAAATTCACAAGCGGATTATATTCATTTACGTTAAAAATAGTAAACTAACTGAATTCTCTCGAGTGCATTTTACGCTGTACTATTCTCGCGTTTCCACTGTTCTATTTACTAAATTGGATATTTTTATGTATACAAATCCTCTCTATTAACAATAACTTCAATTCTAAAAGCCAATTAATGTTTTGAAAAGGTTGTGTGAATCTGTGTTTTCAATTAAACGTGCTCAACTTTTCGGTTTGATAGTGACAACTTCTTTACGCATGAAATTTTTAAAAAATGTCAACTATAGTGTATCTGACATAATTCGAATAATCCTAATGTAAAATTATTTACTTAGAGAAAATTAGATTGTAAATGAAAAGCTTTTAATTGTAATTTTAATAGATCTGACTGCTTGCAATTTATTTTTGAAATGTTTTTTAACAAATGTAGAAATAACTGATATAGAAAACGTAAACGTAAATTTTGTATGTTATTTGGCGAATGTGTTGTTCATTGTTTGAAATTTAACTTTGATAAGTAACTTATATTTTAAATTTACAATGTGAAGAAAAACGTTTAAAATAAAGGAATCAGCTACAGTGCACAGAGGATTTATTAACTTTTATTATTATTATTATTATTATTATTATTATTATTATTATTATTATTATTATTACCAAATGTCAAAACATAAATGAAGTCACAATAAGAAAGACATAACCATATACTATCATTTTTATATGCCGAAAGAAACTAAGTAATTTTTAAGACAAATTAATACTGGATGAAATGAGATGTATTATTAATAGTACACCAGACCTGAAAGGGTTAATAGATTAATAATCTGAAATTTGACAGTTAGTAATCATTAGAAATGTATAATCTAATTTGAACATTTAGTTATTAAGTATGAAAAGTTTCAAAAACTTTAATTTCTCAATTTTTAAATAAGTGCATCTATCCTCTTCTAAAAAATTCCAATAAAATCTCAATATTTGTGCACATTTAACCCCTTGAGGGGCGGCGGGATATATTATATACCACCTACGATTAATGAAGATTCACACCAGAAAAATTTTATTAAATTTCACTTTTCTAACTTTGGTGGAAAACAGTCGTGAAATTGCTTTTCCTCTTTTTCATGTAACTTTTTTACAAATTTCCGGTGGGAGTTCAGAATTACTCGAACGCAATTGCTTGCCCCTCAAAGGGTTAAAGCATAACACAATCTGCTTGCTCCAACCTTAGATTCTTGGATAATATACAATTAACGTAAACCAATATTACAGCTATTTTTATATTCTAATTACAGTTATCTTTATAAATAAATATTCAACTGTCGTAAGAACTAGCTTTTATATTCACAAGTGGATTATATTCATTTACGCGAAAAATAGTTAATTAACTGAATTCTCATGAGTGTATTTTACGCTGTACTATTTTCACGTTTTCACTGTTCTATTTACTAAACTGGATGTTCTCAAGTAAACAAATCCTCTCTAATAACAATCACTTCGATTCTAAAAATCAATTAATGTTTTCAAACGGCTGCGAGTACATCTATGTTTTCAATTAAACGCACTAAATTTTTCGATCTGATAGTGACAACTTCTTTACGCATGAAAAAAGTTTACAAATGTCAGCTCCAGTGTATCCGAGATAATTAGAATAATTCTAAAGTAAAATTATTGATTTAGAGAAAGTTAGATTGTAAATGAAAATCTTTTAGTTGTAATTTTCATAGATTTGACTGGAATACAAAAACTAGCAACGTTAAAAAGCACCAAATATTGTATGTAAACAGTAGACCGGTTTCGGTAGCATTTAGCGTATCGTCGTCAGTGCTAGCGGAGGTAAAATATGCTTATATATATAGTAGAGACGGAGGATTGAAGGCAACCAATAGGATGGCAGAGGACTGCAAGTAAGGGCCAATCGGACAGCACACGTGGAAAGGGACCGGAGAAGAGAGAAAAAGGTAAAAAAGGAGCGGGGAAAGAATAATAATAAGCATTACGAAATAATAATAATAAGCATTATTATTTTTCCTGCTCCTTTTTTACCTTTCTCTCTCCTTTCCGGTCCCTTATTTCAAATTGTGTCTCAAATTGCATCGCAAACAGGCAAGAATTAACTGGGATAATAAACACGTCCTACCGGTATAAATGGCTGACTGTTTTATTCAGCTATTAGAAGAAGTGGAACTTAGATGGCAGTGATGTTTGGAACACGTATTGGCATGATTCACGTAAGGAACCAAGGGCATTTTTCAGCAGGCAGCAAGGCTGTAAATCTGTTGTGGTTTTGGGAGCGTTTGGATTCAATGACCAGGCCTCTCTGGGCTTTTCTTAAAGGAAGACAAGATTAAAAAAAATATCAAGAGACGCTTAACCAACATTTACTTCCATTCGGTGACATTTGGGGGGGGGTCCTAAATGGACTTTTCAATAAGGCAATGCCTCTATCCACGTATCACTTCTACAAAACTTTGGCTTTCTCAGAAAAATTTTAAAGTTCTTGACTTTTAAGCTTTAAGTTCAGACTTAAACTTGATATAGAATGTCTGAGCTATTTTAATCCGCCAGGTTTACGGCAATGAAAAGTAGTATGAAGAACTCAAAGAAGCCATTGAGAAAGCATAGTACTCTTTGCCACCAGAAACCCTACAAAAGCTAATAATTTCGATGGGCGTACGTTAATTTGAACTAATCCGAAGCCATGGAAAAATAATTTGTAAGTAAAAGTTCTGTAGAAATTGTAAATCTGGTTGTTTTTGACATTGTGCATAAACTTTTGAGACAGTTTTTTTTTTAATTTTTTGTATTATATTTTTTAGAATTATGTAACTTATTTTTTTTCTATTTTTGATATTATTTATTTAAATAATGTTGCGAAATCTGCAAATAAAAAATTTCGTTCATTCTAATTTTTTATAATTCTTTGAAAATCGACATTTTATGCTTGTGCTTAAACTTTTGAGACAGACCTTAGTACACCAGACCTGAAAGAGTTAATAGGTAGTTAATACACTGGTAATGAAAAGACATGTACTATTAATAGTACACCAGACCTGAAAGAATTAATTGATAGTTATTACACTGGTAATGAAAAGATATGTATTATTAGTAGTACACCAGACCTGAAAGAGTTATTAGATTAAAAATCTGAAAATTGACAGTTACGAATCATTAGAAATATATAATCGAATAAGAACATTTAGTTATTAAATATGGAAATTTTCAAAATCTTTAATTCCTCAATTTTTAGACATCCTGTTCTAAGAAATTCCAATATAATCTCAATATTTTTGTGTACATTTTAAGCATAACACCATCTGCTTGTTCCAACTTTAGATTATTGATTAATATACAATTAACGTAAACCAATTTTACAGATTCTTTTTTATATTTTAATTACAGTTACCTTTATAGATAAATATTCAACTGTGTTATGAAGTAGCTTTAAATTCACAAGCGGATTATATTCATTTACGCTATAAATAGTAAATTAACTGAATTCTCTCGAGTGTGTTTTATGCTGTACTATTCTCACGTTTCCACTGTTCTGTTTACTAAACTGAATATTCTTAAGTAGACATATCTTCTCTAATAACAATCTAAAAGCCAATTAATGTTTTCAAAAGGCTTCGTTACTCGCAGCCTTTGTGTACGTCGCCATCTATGTTTTCAATTAAACGTGCTCAACTTGTCGGTCTCATTGTAACAACTTCTTTACGCATGAAAATGTTTACAAATGTCAGGTCCAGTGTATCCGAGATAATTGGAATAATCCTAATGTAAAATTATTTACTGAGAGAAAGTTAGATTGTAAATGAAAATCTTTTAGGTGTGATTTTAATACATTTAACTGCTTGGAACGTATTTTAAAAAAATCTTTTTTAACTAATGTAGAAATAATTGATATAGAAAACGTAAACGTAAATTTTGTATTTGATTTGGCATATTATAGCAGATGTAAACTTTCCAAGTGGGTGAAAAATGTCCGGCCAGGATTCGAACCAGGGATGTATTGGCTGAGGCTGCCAATGTTTCTCCAACTGACCCATTCCTAACGTTCATTGTTGTTCATTGTCTGAAATTTCTTTACGAACGCAAGAGAGTAACACTGATACTCAGTAAATTTAAATGTCAGATGTAAAAATGTGGAATTATGTAAGGGAAAATAAATAACCGATCTAGTGCGAATGTTACTCGCATGCAAAGAGTTCCATAGAGTAAATATATAAATCAATAACTGGGATTTTGACTATACAAATATATCATTAAAAGTTGTTATCTAAATTTTTTTTAAATCGACGGCGCTTATTGTTCCCCACCCGTACATTGAGGGATTAATACCTGGGCTAATTATTGGCAATTTGTTCCGAAAATCTTTATCAACAATCCTTTTAAGCTAGAAACAGACGGACCTACTAATTGTTATCATTACTGGCATCCTTTATTGTGGCGATGCGGTGTTTTTGATCTTTAATGACTTTTAGTGGAATTCTGATGTCCTGCATACCAGAAACCTTTCCCTCAATCTCACCTTGAGTATCTCCTGATCCATTATAGATTCCCCCCCTCATTTTATTGTGTATAAACCGTAGAATGTTCCTAAACAAAGGACTTCCTACAATTCGATTGAAGGCTGGCAAAACAAGCGTGTGCCACAGCGTTATACTTCTGCGGCCACATGTACCTCCAACGCTCCACAACTTCTTCTCGCAAATACCTCAAAGCACGCTAATCGAAATTTATGTGTAACGGTAAAATGCGATTTTCTCAAAAACTATGTGATTGAAGTAATCATTTATACTTTATTTTCTACATTTCAGATTTTTAAATTTTCATTGTTGTAGTATCACAGCCATTTGGCATATTTTGAAAAGGGTTTATTAGTCCATACAGAAATCCATTGTTATTTAAACTCGTATGGCACCAGTTATAGAGAATATGTGGTAATGTTTGTGGCACTTGTGGTGGAGTAACGGAAAAATTCTTTAAAAATAATCTATTAATTTATAATTATGCCCTACAAATATTAATATTTTGCAACAATATACTTGTGAACGTAATTTTTCTAATTCTAACATTAGTAAATGGATTAAAAATCGTAAAAACGTCATCTTTACGCACAAAAACAGGTTGTGTTTAGTAGAAGAGTACAATGTTAACTTTTGCTTTAATTGTACTGAAAATGTTTGCTTATAAACTGATTGAATCCGTAAAACCTATACTCTTTACAGTAGAGCGCCGATTATCTGAACACGTCGGGACCGACCCTAGTTCGGATAATTGGACAGACAATTTAAAGGATATCCCTATCTATACAAAAACCTTCACACTTTATCCAGGCTTAGGACTGGCAACACTGTTAGTGTTGGCGTGTTTAAAAATGTTTTTTTTTTTTTTTTTTTTTTTTTTGCTTTTTTTTTTTCATTTTTTAAACTTTTTTTTTTTGTCTTTTTTTCATTTTTTAAACTTTTTTTTGTCTTTTTTTTTAGATTATAATTTAAGTAAAAAAGCTTTTGATTTTTTCTTGCTTCAAAGAAGACATCCTTTTCAATGCTGCCATATCTCTAATGCTTCTTAAATGCATTGCTTGAATAGGATCAGCGTCTTTCTGCCTTTCGAGCCATTTCATAGCCTCTTAACCATTCATAACCATTTTTCAGCCTCTTCAATATCTTTACTTTGTCTCCTAGCGAAAGAACAACTCTTTTTCGCTTTCCAGACATCTTTTCTCCTTCGTTGCAGAAAAATAAATGAGCTAGATCGCTGGTGCAATCAACAACCGCTAACAAGAAACCTTTGTCAACGTAGCTACGTCACACAAACCAGTTTTTCTCCACTCCCGACCTGGTGTCAAAGAAATGTCGTAGCCCTTACTTTTCTCTAGTCCTGGCTTCACACCGGTCTGTGACCTGTCCATTGCGATAAGAAACTTCAAAGAAATAACCTCCCACCCCCTTGGGATTGCATTGCAACCATAGATATTGATTGCAACACGTGTCCACAGCGAGAGTGAGGGGAGAAAAATACAAACAGGAATTTTGTGCTTTGACCTTGGTTTCTCAACCCCTTTCTTCAAACCTTTTGTGTTCTCTCTTCCCACTAACAAAACTCCCCAAAAACACCTTGCAGTTTCCGGATTAAATTTTGTATGCCAAGAAAGAAAAGAAAAAAGATAGATAACAGGGTGAAAAAAGAGAAATGTAATTGGAAGGGACAGAAAAAAAAATATTTAGGTTTTGGAGGTTTTTTTTAAATGAAAAATATGCCGTTCGCATAATTGGAAGTTCGGAAAAAAATTTTAAAAAGAGAAATACGCTGTTCGGATAATTGGAAGTTCGGTTAAAAAATTTTAAAAGTCGAAAAACACGGTTCGGATAATTGGAAGTTCGGTTAATTGGAGTTCGGATAATCGGCGCTCTACTGTATTAAGAAAATTGATTAATTCACTATCAAATCTAATCGGAATTTTTTCTGAAAATCAGTAACAGCAAGAAACTTTGTTAAGGATTTCGTGCATCTGATGAAAGCAATTCGCCTCTATCTCTGTCTGTCTATCGCAGAGTCCGTACATAAAAACTGTATAAGTCAGAGACTTCAACTTTTGTATATATATAGCTAAATACCTCATGTCACACGAAAATCATAAAATTTTTAAAAAGTCTATTACTTTAATTAAATTAATTTTTTCAATGTCATCCGTTCGTTTTTGCGATTCCAATTTTAAAATAGAACCTAAATTTGAACATTTTACTTGCAGCTATCATAGCTTGGAGGTAAAGCATCTCGCTAGTAAACAGAAGGTTCTTAATTCGAGCTCTTGTTCTGGAAGTTGAAGTTTTCATATTTCGATTGATTTAATTAAAAGAAATTTCGTATTTTTTGTCAATTTAAGGTTCTATATTATCTTTTGGTTTACGCTTAGTTAGCAATGTGATAATTCCCGCACTAAATATTTAAATAATTTACGTTTATAATTATTTTAAAATTAAATTTATCGGTTCTACCATAAATGTAAGAATTTAAAAATTATAAAATAACAATCTGGTTTTATCAATTAAAGGATAAGTTGTTTTAAAATAAATATTAAACGAAAACCTCCTGAACGATCTGCGATCACACTTACCAATTTATTTTTATAAATACTTTGTTAAATCTCGAAAATATATATATATATTACAAATTTTAAATTTTTTTCGCCAAAACTAACCTTTATACTATCTTAATTTTCTTATAATAATATTCCGTACTTACTTCAAATTATTAAATTAAAATCTTGTTTCTAAATCTAATCTGTTAATCCTTATGCAGACGATATAAATTCTTAATTTGCCTTAAAAAACATTATTCCAGTATGCGTAAATTTAAAAAGATGGCTCTAAATTAAAAATATTCTTAATTAAACTTTATTTCTTAATATTCCAAATAAAACTCATTTCTATGTTTTTATCAACCCTTTTTAAGAAGGTCTTATTAAATTTATTCCGAAACCATACCTTTCAAAAAATATCATTATTTTATTTTATCTATTTATTTATTTTTCCTCCGTCAACCTTTGATAGAGTGTGCATATCAATAAATTCATTTCTTTCCTTTTTCTCTTAAAATTAATCATCTATAAAAATCGTCTGCCTAAGATATTTAAAATCCTGAGTCGATTATAAATTGGTTAAATAATATTTTTTTTAAATAAAATTATCGTCTGTGGAATATAGTCTGGTAGCTGGACAAGAATTCTGTTTACATAAAAGAATGATGTTTTGAGGTTACAGAATGTTCTAGAATTTTCTTTTTAGTTTTAAAAGAGGAAGCTCGAGAGGTGGTAAGGGAAATGAGAAGAAAGATTCTTGGGTGCGCTCTTGCATGAGTGAGTACGACTTGATGTAGTAAAGCATGGAATATTTTTCGGATGTTTCGGTAAAATATCGTCTGCAACAGGAGCTTTTCCCTAGATTATAGCTACCGTTTAATAAAATGAACTTGCAGCAGCCAAGGAGTGTTTATTTTGACCTTCTACATTTATTTATTTTGTTTTTTTTTCTCGCTGGCGATGACTTCTGTGCGGAGAAAGGAAAACCTGGCGATGATGTTTCTGACCCCCCCCCCCTAACTTTAAATCGTCACATATATATATATATATATATATATTTATATATTTATATATATATATAGTTTTCTTAAGCTGAAGAACACTTTTCAGAATGGTGGATATCTTCTAAAAGATTATTGTATAGTTTTGTACGTGGTTATATTATATTCTTCTACGTTAGAATTTTTTTTTCTTATAACGCACAGTCATGGGGAAAGTAAACCTCCCCTACCAACTCTGCAACAAATTATTGTAGGACAAAGTTACTGGCTTCAAAAGATTGGAAAACAAAATCTACTTTTAAATGATGTAGAAAAAAAATACTTTGAGGGGGCCATCTACAAATCAAAGCAAATCCTTAGAAGTTCTAAATTTTCAATTTTTATATTTTGATTACTAATTGTCCAAATGACTTGAAATTTCGTTTCTAAGCATAGTTTGAATCGAAGATTTAAAATATATATTGTCAAAATTTGGTGTTGCTATTGTAAAAAACAAAGAGTAGTCCCTTTACTAAGTTTGCAACAAATTATTGCAAAAAGAAGTTACTAGTACCAAACGATTGGAAATGAAGTCTACATTTATATGATGCATATAAAATTTTGTTAGAGGGCCAACTGCATATCAAAACAATCCCTTAAAAGCTCTAAATTTCGACTGTTTATACTTCAAAAATTCATCGCTTAAACGACTTGAAAATGACTTTATAAGCATAGTTTGAACCGAAGATTTAAAATATGTTGTCAAAATTGGATGCTGTTGCTGTAAAAAGCAAAGTTTAATCGGTCTACTAAGTCTACAACAAATTATTGCAAAAGGAAGTCGCTGGTACCGAACGATTGAAAATGAAGTCTACTTTCAAACGATGAATATAAAAATTGTTTAGAGAGACATCTACATATCAAAATAAATTTTTTTAAACTATAAAATTTAAATGTTTGTAATTCAAAAACTGACCGTCCAAATGACTTGATATATCGTTTCTAGGCATAATTTGTGCCGAAAACTTAAAATATATTGTGAAAGCTCGATATTGCTACTGAAAAAAAAAAGTTTTATCTGGTTTTGATTTGTAAATGCTTCCCTAAGCCAATTTTATATACACCATTTAAATGCAGACTTTATTCCCGATTGTTTGGTACCAGTAACTTTCTTCTATTATAATTCATTGCGGAGTTAATAAGGGGTGTTTACTTTTTTTAAAACTATTTGGAAAATACTTATTGTTCTTGGTAGAGAATTGCGAAATCTGAAGTATATCTGAATCTTTTTATTGGTTGAATTCCGCAACTTATTTTATTTTATTCGTTTTCTGTTTGGTCCGTGTTTAATGTCCAGAAATGAAATACTTTTGTTGCCACAAAATAAAAACAAAATAAAAAGAACACTGTCCAGTTAAATTGATTGCATTGAGCTCACAGGCTACGCATACTAATTGTACATTACAGCCTTATATTTTCAAGGGTTAATTCCGTTCGGAAAAAAATTAAAGGGGGGGAAACAACTTCCCTTTCCCCTTTTATATTTAATTATTGAACCCCCTAAACTATTCAGGGACATACTTTATCAATAAAAAATCTATATCCAAAATTCAGAGCAAATCGGAAAATTCTTAATACAAACCCATTTATATAATTTAAGAGGAGTTATCCCCCTTTTTTATACTTAACCATTAAACTTCCAAAACTATTTAGAGATTTGAACGAAATCTGATAATTCTGCATGAAAAACCCATTTATATAAATTAAAGGGAGGGGCATTAGAACCCCCGTCCCCCTGTATATACTTATTCAATGAAAACCTAATACCAATCACGGAGGCGCCCAACCAGAATGATCCTATATCTAAAACCGATAATTCTGCATGAAAAACCTATGTATATCAATTAAAGGGAGGGTCACGACCCCCGTCCCCCCTGTTATACATATCGAATGAACTCCAAAAACTAATCAGGGAAGCGCCTTATCGAGATATACTCAAATATAACATTTTATGTGGATCGGATGTTTTTATCATGAGTTATCGCGTTACGCACGTACATACAGAACGGACGGGCACATAAGCTCTCAGGCTGTGATAGCCTCTGAGCTAAAAAGTATTAAATAAAAAGAATATTGCCCAGTTAAACTGATGGCATTGAGCTCACAGGCTACGCGTACTAATTGTACATTACAGCCTTGTGTTTTTGTTAATTCTGTTCGAAAAAAAAATTAGGAAGGGGAAACAGCTGTCCCCTTTCTCCTTTTTTATACTTAATCATTGAACCGCCTAAACTATCAAGGACATGCTTTATCATATAAAAAATCTATATCCAAAATTCAGAGCAAATCGGATAATTCTTAATAAAAACCCATTTAGCATTTATATAATTTAAGAGGAGTTATTCCCCTCTTTTATACTTAACCATTAAACTTCCAAAACTATTCAGAGATTTGAACGAAATCTGACAATTCTTCTTGAAAAATCCATTTATACAAGTTAAGGGGAGGGGCATTAGAACCCCCGTTCCCCTTGTTTATACTTATTCAATGAACACCTAATAGCAGCCACGGACTCGCCTCATCAGAATGATCCTATATCTAAATTTTGAACGAAAACTGTTAATTTTGCATGAAAATCCCGTTTATATCAATTAATGGGAAGGGCATGAGCCCCCCGTTCCCCCTTTTGATACTTATTCAATGAACACCTAATAACAGTCACGGAATCGCATCATCAAAATGATCCTATATCTAAATTTTGAACGAAAACTGTTAATTCTGCATGAAAATCCCGTTTATATCAATTAAGGGGAGGGGCATAAGCCCCCCGTTCCCCCCTCTTATACATATCGAATGAACTCCAAAAACTAATCAGGGAAGCGCTTTATCAGGATATACATATATACAAAATTTCAAGTGGATCCGATATTTTTATCATGAGTTATCGCGTTACGCATGTACGAACGTACGAACGTACATACAGATCGAACGGGCACATTAGCTCTCAGGCTATGATAGCCTGTGAGCTAAAAAACTGCAAAAAAATTAATAACTTAAAAACAAATTAAGATATAGCTTTCAAACAAATTGCATTTAAAAGTACATTTTTTACTCTATACGATCGTGTAAAAATTAAAAATGTGTGATGTTCTGAAATTAAAAAAATTTTAGTACAGAAAATTATAAAGCTAAAATTTCATTTAAAATTTGCATACGATTGGTACATAATATTAAATTTTAATCCATGGCGTATGTAATATAGGACTCTGTTATTAAGTAACAGAGATTACGTTTTGATCATCATAAAAATGATGTTTATTATTATTTTTTTTTAATATAGAATTTATTTATAAATCTAAAATTTTAGTCTTTGAAAATATAATTTTACAAATAGTCGTTTAATTTGTTAAATTACATTTTTTTTTCTCTCACCACCGTGCATTCATATCTAAAAAATATAATATCATCAATAAAAAGTTAATTCTTTTAATGAGATTTCAAACAGAAATTTGATGGGTATTAATTTAAAAAATATATCTTAGAAACTTTTTTGATTAATTTCTTGTTCGTTAGAGTACAATTAGAGTATTAAATTTTACAGTTGAAATTAGATTTTTTTAAAATTCATTCAATATATTGCGACTTCACTGATATTTATCTTAAATAACATTCTCAAAATGATTACATTCATTTAATGGTTGTAAAAATTTTTAATTAAAATAAATAACTAAAGCATAAAAACTAATTACAGTTCAGATTAAATATTTATATCTATCTTGTTTTCTAATTAAGTACTTCGCTAAATAGCTTTTGTCAATTTATCTCCATTAGCACTAATTTGCTCACCGTTATCTCCTTTGCTGAGAACATGTCCATTAAATATGAGATGATGGTAAATTTTAAATAGAAATCCAAAAACTGTGTAAATGAAAAATGTTTCATTTTAATTAAACTTAAATGGAATGAAGTCACGGAGAAAATTAAAACCAATAAAATCTGTAGGATTTAAAATTAGTCTAACTAAAATGTATTTTAATTAATAAGGAACTATGTATAATCCCGTTTTTCTTTAAGGTTTTCTCATTGTATAATTAAAAGCAGTAAAATTTGAGCTATTTAGTTGACAGAAATACTTATTAATTACACAGACCAAGAAAATTTACCTTTATTCTTGTTGCCTGCAATTTATTAACTTTTGTTTATTAATTCGAGGATTTGATTTATCTATTTTCTCTTTTTTCTTCAGCTCAAGTTTTTGAAGTAACAGCTATATTTTAGGTATTGACTGCCCAGTGAATTTAAAGATTTGTAACTTTTACAATAAAATTTAAAGAATGCTTATAATGCCATCGCAAAAAGGAATCTGGGTATGCGATCAGAATTCTATCTGTAACATATGTGAAAAATTTGCAGTTAAAAAAACTTTTCCTTTTTTAAATGTGTAACAAAATGGTTCATGATTCAAATCCAATAAAAAGTAAAGAAGAGCAGTATTGTGAGGAACATTTCCTGCGTACACATACTAGAAGAGAAGATGGTAGGTATATTGTGGAAATGCCAATTAAAACTGGTGGGCCTGCATGTTTAAAAGAATCAAAGGAAAACGCACTTAAACGATTAAATCACTTACTTAAGCGATTTGCGCACAATCCAGTTATGAAATTGTAATACGAAGAATTTATTAGCGAATATAATAATTTGGGACACTTAGAAGAAATCTTGTTGGAAAATAAGCCCGAATTTTCATATTATTTGCCGCATCATGGGGTATACAAACCCGAGAAACCAAGCACGAAATTAAGGGTTGTCCTCGATGCTAGTGCAGCTACTACCAGTGGTGTTTGTTTAAATGATATTTTATCAAACGGTAGATTAGTCCAAGATAAGCTCTTCCATATCATTTGTAGATTTCGAACTCATAAATACGTCTTTACTGCTGATATCATAAAGATGTATCGCCAAATACTAATTTCAGAAAATCAGAGAGATTTGCTTCACATTTTGTGGAAAACTGGTGAAGAAGAACCAGTCAAAATATTTAAGTTAAAGACGATTACATAAGGTAATCCGCCTTATCTTTCTGCGCGGACTTTGAATCAGCTAGCAATTGATGAAAAGGACAATTTTCCGCTAGCATCACGTGTAGTTCTTCAAGATTTCTATGTGGATGACGTATTAACAGGAGCTAACACTTTAAATAAGGCTCAACAAGTGCAAGCACAATTAATCACATTGCTTGAACGTGGTGGCATGAAGTTGCACCGATGGTGTGCTAATCACCCCGAACTCTTAAAAATCGCAACTAGCAATCAAGAGTATACATTCAATAATCGTGATGAGGACCAGAGCACTAAAACTCTAGGATTGTTATGGAATCCAGTTCGTGACTGCTTCTCGTTTAATTCATCAGTTAAGGAACCAGTTGTATACTCAAAAAGAACTGTTTTATCCGACATAGCGCGAATTTAAGATCCATTGGGATTACTCGGTCCTGGAATAGCTAAGGCTAAGATTTTCATACAAAGACTATGACTGTTAAAGTTAGTTTGGAACGATCCACTCCCAGATGACATTAAGGATGAATGGCGACGCTTTATCAGAACGCTTCAAAATATAAACAATTTTAAAATGAATCGTTTTGTTTTAAACGAAGGCTATTCGGAAGTTGAACTGCACGGCTTCTCCGACGCATCCGAGCTCGCATATGGAGCAGCCATTTATCTATGTTGTGCCACAAAATTTAATACGTCTTTAAATTTACTGTGCAGCAAGTCTAGGGTTGCACCATTGAAACCTTTGACAATCCCACGATTGGAATTGTCCGCAGCTGCCTTATTGTCTCAACTCGTATCTAAGATAGTGAATGTACTAAAGTTGAACATCAGTAAAATAATATTATGCTGTGATTCAACCATCGCCTTAGCGTGGATTCAGACTCCTCCTCATCTACTTAAAACTTTTGTGGCCAACAGAGTTTACAAAATTCAAGAGTTGACCCAGACTTTTCAATGGAAACATATACGCTCAGAGGACAACCCAGCAGACCTTGTGTCTCGAGGACTAATCTTCAACAAATTAATTGATTGTGAACTTTGGTGGCATGGCCCTCTCTTCTTGAGAAAAAGAGACATTGAATCCAACCAGAACATTTATTTAGAACAAGTAGAAAACAATACTGACATTTCATCAGAATTGAAACTGAAAAAACAGTATAGCACTAATATGTTTAAATTCCAGTGAATTTGTAAATGAAATTTTAAGTATTAACAACAATTATACTAAAATATTACGTGTTTTAAGTTATATTTCCAGGTTCTTAGATAACACAAGAAAATCAGCTGAAAAAAGAAAGGAACATGTAAGTACAGAAGAATTATCACGATCAGAAATATTTTTAATTTGGGAGTTTCAAAAAATTGAATTTAAGACAGAATATACAGCATTGTTAGAAGGTAAGCAAATTTCTAAGAAAAGTAAATTGCGATTGTTAAACCCCTTTTTAGATGCAGATAATGTTTTAAGAGTAGGAGGGCGTTTAGATAATGCAGACCTAAAGTTTTCTCAAAAGCATCAATATATTCTGCCAGCTAAGGGTAAATTATGTAGCCTAACTGCAATTTACTATCATAAAAAAATAATCTGCATATAGGGGCACAAGCATTGTTATGCTGCTTGAGGCAAAAATTCTGTCCGCTACGGGAAAGAAATTTAGCTAGAAAAATAAAGCATGAGTGTGTAACTTGTAGTTAACTTGTAGTAAAAACAACCCCATAACTATACAACAAATCATGGGTTCCCTACCCACAGAGAGAGTACGTCCTAGCTCACCATTTAATTATGTAGGAATAGAATTTGGTGGCCCCTGTTTCATAAAATATAAGGGACAGAGAAAGGGAATTCTTAATAAGGTGTATTTGGCAATCTTTGTTTGCTTTGTAACTAAAGCAGTGCATCTCGAACTAGTATCAGAATTGACTACAGATGCATTCATTGCCACCTTAAAAAGGTTCATTGCTAGGCGCGGAAGGTGCGCAGTAAACTTTTCAGATAATGCAAAAAATTTTGTTGGTGCTAACGCTGAGTTAGAGAGACTACATAATTTACTAAGACATCCTGAGGAGAAGTTAGCGAATTATTTGACAGAAGAGAATATTATTTGGAAATTTATTCCATTCAGAGCACCTAATTTTAGCGGGTTGTGGGAGGCAGGAATAAAATCGGTAAAATATCATCTAAAGCGAACGGTAGGTAATGTAAGGCTAACGTTCGAATAGTTATTAAGTGTAATTGCTTAAACAGAGTCTGTATTAAATTCACGGCCAATCACTTCATTGTCTTCAGACGTGAATGATTTGGAGGCCTTAACACCAGGCCATTTCTTAATGGGAAGGCCTATGATAGCCATCGTTGAACCAGAATTAATTAATACTAACGAAAATAGACTATCTAGATGGCATAGAATTTCAAAATACGTTCAATTGATAGGGAATCGTTGGAATAAAAAGCATTTAAATACGCTCCAACAACGCTCCAAGTGGCAATTTGAAAAAAATAATGTAAACATAGGAACCGTAGTGTTGATAAAGGAAGAAGACCTTTTTAAAAATAAATACTTACTAGGGCGCATTATAAATATTTTCCCAGGTGCAGATGGTAAGATTAGAGTTGTAGAAGTTAAAACCGCTAGGGGAATACTTAAAAGAAGTATTTCAAAAATTGCGTTATTTCCACAACAATTCTCAGAAAATTAATTACGAAATGTAAAAAAAAAGGTTTTGTTATGTATTTTTTTTCTAATGTTGAATGTTCATAATTGTATTTTTCATTGTTAAAAGAAAAATGTTATATTATATCGTATTACTTAAGCATTTGTAATGTTAATATTTTGTACTGTATAATATTATTTATTGAAATTGACCCTTCAATGTCGGGGGGGTATGTTAGAGTTATTTGTAATTTATGTTTGGAATCTGGCATCAACTTGTTCGCTAATGTTTGCAACTATAGAAACGCAAATTGTCTGTTTTCCTAGTTGTTGTTTTGTTTTTCTAGAAGAGTAAGCAACGTTTCGCAATTTCTTAAAAATAAAGTATGTACAGTCCATTAAAGCATGTGAGTTTATTAATTACATTAATACGCATCGCCGCTACAGACACTTCCATGAATTAATATTTACAGGCAATTATATATACAGTTCTTTGCATAGTCCTGCATATGATTTTCTTTATATGCAAAAACTTACCTTATTATATTATGCTAAATATAGTTGAGGTTGAAAATCAACTTTGTGATATGGAGTTCAATGCTTGTTCTACTAATTGTGTCAGTATTGTGACGGTCAATGCTGGCTGGATTGTCGTCCAATGATATCCCTTACGTGCTTAATGGGAGACAGATCTGGTGATCTCGCTGACCGAGGCAACATGACGACACTCTGTAGAGCAAGTTCGTTACAATAGCGGTATGAGGACGAAAGTTATCCAGTTGAAAAACTCCTCCTTGAATGCTGTTTATAAATGGTAGCATTACAGATTGAATTACCAGACTGACGTATAAATTTGTAGGCAGTGTGTTTGGGATAATCACCAGACAGCTTCTGCTGTCATAGGAAAATGCTCCCCAGACCATGACTCCAGGTGTAGGTCCACTGTGCGTAGAACGCAGACAGTTTGGTGACAGACGTTCCCCTGGACACGGCGATCACTGGAAGCAATGCAGAACTTGCTTTCATCAGAAAACACAACAGATCTCCACTCCATCCTCTAATGAGCTCTGGCTTGAACCATTGCCGTCGCAAACGGCAATGGCAGGGAGCAAGTGGAATGCGTGCTACAGGGCACATTGCTTGGAGGTGTCCTTGAAATAACTAATTTCTAATAGTTCATTGTGTCAGTCTTATACCAACTGCAGCTCAAATTTCTGCCGCAGACGCAATACGATGCGCCGCAACCGTACACCGAATACGACAATCTTCCCTCTCAGTAGTCACACGTGGTCGCTCGGAAGCAAATAAACAAACACTCAACGTCCCAGCGCGCTCCACGCCAACCTCCGTAGCCAAGCGCTTTAGGGGGGGGGGGACTTCGGAGAGCATCCAAAGTCCGAAGTTGCTTCGATTTTTCATATTTCATCCATTTGACCGTGTACGTCTTGTTTATGGAATATTTGTAAGAATACAGGTGCAAATTTAAAAAAAATGCTTATCTCATCTCTAGAAAAATTATACATGCATCATGAATGCTCTGTAAATTGACCTTTCTAATAATAATATAATTTATAATCAAATTAGTTTCTGGTTTAGAGTATGTTATAATAAGTGCTTTGTTGCTGATTGATAACAGGTTGAAAATATCCAATAATGGACACAATCTCTTCTCTTCAAAGTGTTTGATTCATAAATAACTAAGAAATAAAAATTTAAGCTTTATTCATTTTCTTTCAGAATCCTCCTTGTACGCTACAATGCTGTTATGCTGATAATCTTGATTAAACCAGTCAGGAAGCAGATTTTTTTTTTTTTTTTTTTTTTTTTTTAATAGAAAAAAAAACTTTGAACTTTATTTATGCTGTCATTTACAAAATTGTGTTTATTTTATAGATTGCAAGACCAGTATGTATTAATGGAATGCTCACTTACTTTTCTTTTATGAGCTACTACCGAATTTATTTTCGAAAAATTAAAAGTTATACTTAATTATGAGGAATTTGAAAAAGTAAAAATCTAACTATGCTCGTTTTTGAATTTGTGGTATTCTTGCAATTCTGCATTATTCCTTTATACTATCAATAGTTAAAAACTGTATAAAAATAAATTTACCATTTTCTGAAAATCAAAAAGAAAATAAAAGAACGAAAAACCATGCGTCCAATATAGACTATGAAACATTTTCCAACACTTTCAAAATACTGTAACAAAATTTTGCAATTTATTAAGCTGAAACATGATACTAAATAAACAATTTTAAAACCCAATTTCTGCAACTACCGTCAATAATTAAAAAATATATCAGTTTTCTTTTTCTGAACTTCCTGTATATAATCTATATGTGTATATTTACTACATGCTAAAAGTTAATTTAATTAAACCTAGTTTAGTTAACAAAGTTGAAAATCTCCTTTAAAATTGCCATGAATAAACGAAATTGTACAACTTGCGATTTTTTGTACAGCCTTGTATGTATATAATATATAGAATTTCTACACTCTAAGTAATATGAAAAAATAAATAATAATTAAAGTAAAAACGCGCAGCACAAATGAAATCTCACTTCCAGCAATTATAATTCGAGAAGTACTGTTGTCAAATTCTTTTGTGTGTCTTTGTAAATGAACGATTAATTCTATGCTCACCCTAATCTACTGTTAGCGCCTTACAGTACCCCTCATATGTGTATAAATTTCAATATGCTTAAAATAATGTAATATCCGTAAAAATAAAACACACCTCAAAAGATTTTTCCACCACAGATCGTATAAATCGGAATTCCTTTTAGTATCCGTGTAAGCGAACCGTAAATACTAAAAAAAAAATGATTTTCGTTAATGAGTATTTCATCGTAAACCCAAAAACATGTAGGACAAATCAAGTTCGTAAATACTTTTGAACTATGTTGAAATATCGTGATGAACTAAGTCAACTATTGTTTCAACTATTATACCTTCATAACACTTAGAAACATGCAGTTTAAATTTTTCAGCATCAGCCTTTACTTTGTTACAGTATAATCTTATTGCAACAGCATCAGTATTCGACTTAGTCTAATCAATAACAACTTGTATAGACTTAAATTAATTTGCAAGTTCAAAAGCATTTTCTTTCTAAAAGAAAAAATTCCTTTAGTTGAATATTTTGTATGCAAAATATTCAAGTTAATTGGATATAAATATTTGTACATTTAAACTTCAAACTATGGTACTAGAATAGAATGTAGCATGCACGTTGCACGTCGAACTTCATTTTTTCGCCAAAGCGCTTGGCTAGAGGGGTTGGCGTGTAGCGCGCTGGGACGTTGAGTATTTGTTTATTTGTCGCCCGGAACTTGGTCTTCTTGAGGCAGCACCATCCCTTGACCACTGCTCCCAACAATCATGTACAGTGGATACATTCCGTCCAAATCTTTCTGCAATATCGCGGAATGAAAATGCACTTTCTCGTATATCTATTATACTACCTCTTTCTAACTCGGTGAGCTGATGGTAATAGTTTCTTCGTCTTCTTAAAGGGATTCTTGGTCAATCTCAACTCAATTCGTCAAATATCAAAGATAAATAATGCTCACGAATTTTACAGCTTGCATTTAAAGCAAACCAAACTTGAAAATTGTGAGTGGCACTACTAGCGCCACTTTTATGCGCGGAGCGTGAAATTTGAATCAATGTCATCTTTCAGATGTATAGACACGCCTATAAAATTTCGTTTATCTAACACAAATCTTTATTGGTGTTGGAATTTTTTTTTTCCATCAGTGTATGTTTGCGGCCCTCAAGAAAAAAAGTTGAGTATGGCTGATCTAAACAATCCCTCTTGCCTTGATCATTTTTTATGCCAATTTATTTGTTTCGTCCGTAAATATTGCACACCAGTGTATTTTTTAATATGAAAAAAAAAAATTATACAATAATTTTTGATCAAGTAAAGATAAGAGCGTAGTATAAGTTTGATAGGGAAAAAATTAAAAAGTTTTAATTTAGCAATTTCAAAATTTTGGAAAAAAATTCTCTAAAATCCAATACATATTTGTAAGTAGAGTTTAGAAATACATGGAATTCATTTGAAACGTTAAATGTGCATCCATAATCTTTACTTAAATGAAATATATATGTAAAAAAGAAACATTATTACAGTGATTCTATAATACTTTGAACGAGGCCAAATCCTTAAATGCATTTAAGTCTCTTAATGAAATAATTACAGAACATTTCAGGCTTTTAATGATAAAGCGAAACATTATAGAACAAAAACTTTTCTGTTTTCTTGATAATTAATGTTGATTACTTTGAAAGTTTTTATATTTTCAGACTTTTTAAAGCTTCCATTTTCTCAACGACATCATTTAGCTCCTGTATAATTAAAGAGTAACATCCCCCCCCCCCTTTAAATAGTTTTAGAGTTCTCATTTAAAAGTTCCTATCATGTGGTGGTTAATGGGCATTTTATCATTGAAGAGATGAGGGAAGGTAAATTGACTGTAATAATTGAATCATGTCTTTAAATACTTCCCGGTAAAATAACTAGAAAGAAAATTGCAATATCATATTTTATTTCTATGATATGTTACATTCTCATTTGCTATTTTTCTTTTATAGAGTAAGAAAAGATGATGCATTACTTATACGTTTGAATCAATTTTCATTCTTTTGTGTACTCTGCACAAGTTTGGTGACTATTACAAATGGGAAGCTTTATGCCATAGTTAAAAATTGGTAATTTGTTAACTAAATCTACCCTCATCAACCAAACCAATCACTTTCAGTTGATACATTTTGATATTTAAATAAAGACATTCACGATCGTATAATAAATATAACAAAAATGTTAATGGTAAGGGTTAGTAAGAGCGGAAAAAATATATAATTATTTACACTAAAACAAAATAAGTTTAATTTAATTTTAATGAATTAAACTTTCGTTGTAAATATAAGTTCATCGGAAACCGGAAGTTAAAAAAATGATTTTTACACAAGGGCGATGCGGTTCAAAACAACTTTCGTTCGTGCCGGGTCTGGAATTTCAGGTTCGTGCAGACGTCTAGTTCAGGCAGCCTCATCTGCATATGAAATAGATTTTCTATATTGAACAAAATGCTAATGAAAATGTTCTTAGGATAAATTGGTGCAAAAGTGCTCAGCGTACAAGAGTATGCAGAGCGATTATCTAATCACAAAACGAAGTTTTGCATTTAGTTACAGTTATAAACTATGCAATTACAAGATAAGTTTATGGTGAAAAACTAAACTGCGTATTTTGGAGAAGTGTTTAATTATTTAAAAGAGCAAACTTAATTTTAGGGGGTTTTAAATAATATTTACGGTTTTTGAAAACAGGATCATAGTTAAGATTACAAAGCTAACTCACTTTTTTTTGGTTTTATGGATTAGGTTATTGTTAAATAATCTGTCAAATAAGTGACTTGGATTATTTGTTTATTAATAGATGGCATTAGTGGTGTTTCAAAGATATTTAGTGACGATAGTGCAAGAGTGCGCTATGATAGAATACGTAAGAGTAACACATGCTTTTTGAAAAATTACTACCATTGCTAAAGCAAGACTTAAAATAACGGCTCTATACCCTTTATATTACCTTTTTAATATAGGACGACTAGGGAGGCTTGACATAGGGGAGGCTTGACCCACCTTTTGTTTTCTTATTTAAAAGAATTTCAGAGTTTTGCCAATAAGTGGCTATCAAATTTATTGAAATGCTCAAATAACAGTCTTTATTTCATGTAATAATTGATACAGCGCCCAATCCACGAAAAAATGGACATGAGGATGAAAATTTAAATTTCTTTAAATATGATTGAATTTTGCATATTAACTGTTAAGAGTGTATTATTTCATATTTTATCAAAAAAGAATTACATTTTTGTTATTAACATACTTATTTTAATTAATAAAGTGACACTATGACTTTGTAAAATAGACTGCGGCAAAAATCTTTACATTTCATGGTCTCATACAGCTGAACAAACATTCTGAAAATCTCCAAACTTGGATATATATGATCTGACAGCTATTATTGAGAGTTTTTGTCTGCAGAGAAGTGTTCACTAATCTTCATTACAAAAGGTAAGCATATTTAATTACTCTTAATTATTGTGTCACACCCGCAACAAAAAGTTACATTTATACTCTGCAGAAAAATATTTTTGATTTAAAGTTATGAAACTTTATATTCAAAAATAGTTTATTAAGATACTTTGAATTACAGACACAAAAGAAATTAATTAATATTTTAATTATAATTATTGAGCGTTGAGGGCGTGACATGGCCCTGTTGCGGGTGTGACATTTAATTAAAGTCACACCCGCAACGTCTTTTAAAATTGATTACAAATGCATATTTGAACAAATTATACGTAAATTTATAAAAGAATAATACGCTGGAAAACATGTACTTGGCAGCTTTAACTATACCCTTTGATTTAATAGAGGGAATTCCAGTTAATCAATAAAAATTTGCATTATGTGAGCATGTGACACTGTGTGCAGTTGATTTATTCAGTTTGGTTGGTTGATTTTTGTCGTCCGATTATCTACGCTAGGGATATAGGACCAGGGGGGGTGCCCTCCGTGGGGGTCTTTCTAAGGGAACCTAACCCGTATTTACGCAAGGTTCGAAGAAAACCACGGAAAACTCCGAACGGTTAGGCCGACAGCCGCGATTGGGTTCGAACCCAGCACCTGCCGTCTACCAGTTGAGAGGTCCCAACCTCTCGGCCACTGGTGGGGCTTTTATTCAGTTTGGATTGATAAAATTGTTGCTTTACTGCAAGAAAATATTTTTATTAGTGATATATGATTAAGAAATTAATTTAAAAGGTAAGATTTTTATAGAAATTAAAAAAAGAAAATTACGAAACAATATTTTAGAAATTTTCTTTAAATTTGTTAATTTCGTTTTTTTTAATATACATTTTTTTAATTTTGTTATTTGATAGTATTTATCTAATATATATTTTTTAGTTTTTTAACATAAGTAAATCAATATTACGGGAAGATTTTTTTTCTCTTTTAATTCAAATTAAATAAAAAGTAGAAGTAAAAATAATAGAAACTGTTAAAATGTTTATTAAGTTAGCATAAAATGTATATAGTCAGTTTGAAATTAACCAAAATTTAACATAATTAACTTTATGTAAGATTAGAAATTTCAAGGGATAACTATTAAAAATTTGTTAAGCTTATATTTTTGGACTGGAGGTGCTATATTTATTCAGTTTACACATTAATTTCTTCTATTTTGCAGAGAATGAAAAGTACAGAAAGATCACGATATCATTGAAAAAAGATTAAGGAAAACCCTTTTAAATATGAAGAATATCTACAACAAGAGAAGGAAAGGGACAAAGCAAGGAGAGAAAAGAAGAGACTATTTTAAAAAATCATGGTAAAGGATGGCAATCCTTTTGCATTTCATCTCATGGTAAAGGAGTTGTCGATGGGGTTGGTGCAGTTGCCAAGAAAATGGTAACACTAGCAACGCTCTGCAACTATAAATTCAGCTTCAGATTTTGCGATGTGTGTAGAAAAAGTCCTAAAAAATATAAAAGAACTTTGCTGAATGTGAAATTTAAGAAGATATTGTGAAAATGCTTCATGAATGCTGGCACCAAGCACAATCAGAACCCAACATTCAATCTATACATCATGTTGTTTTTATTGACGTAGGAACAATTAATGTAGCAATAACTTCGGAAAGGGATCACAAGAGAATTTGTTTGTTACCATATTTTGTCAAAAATATAATATCCAATGATAAGAGTGCAGTTGGAGATTTTGTAGAAGTTGCTTTATTCTCCACATAAAAAAAAGGTGGAAACTCTGATGGACAAATAAGACAAATGAATGGGGATATTATAGAATAAGAGTATCGGAATAAAAATCAAGAAAATGTGTATATTTGGCTCAGTCAGTTAGATGTATCCATACTTTGACAAGGATGTAATATCCAACGATGAATGTGCAGTTGGAGATTTTGTAGAAGTTGTTTTATTCTCGACATTAAAAAAGTGAATACTTTGATGGACAAATAAGACAAATGGATGGTGACGATATAGAATTAGAATGTTAAAAAAAAATTAAGAAAACGTGCATATTTGGCCCAGTCAGTCAGATGCATCCTAGGAAAAAAAAGAGCATTTTTGTAAAAAAAAAAAGCTACCACCACCAGAAATTATAAATTCAAGATTGAAAATGAATTTTTTTTTATATTTTCCTCTCTAGATATTATAATTGTAATATTGATTAATTCTTTAATTAAAAAAATCTGCCTTGAAAATATTTGTGTATGTCATTATTTTATTGGCTATACAAGTCACACCCGCAACAGGGCGTCACACCCGCAACGAAAATTTTGAATATTTTCCACAAACGCAAGAATTGAGTAAGTAATTTAATTTTTTCATAGAATAATTATTTAAGTATTACTGTCTAATATATAAAAATATCAATTCACTCAGTTGTCATAATTCACAGAGTTTTGCATTTTTGCACTGAAAGATGAAAATGCATGTCCTTTTTATGTCACACCCGCAACAGGCGGAAATTATTTTTTTTTTTTTATAAATAAATGATACATCGGACAATTTTCAGATTTGGATAAATGTATGTGTAAGTGGTCTACATTGAAATTCATACAAATTGAAACCAATGCTCAAAAATGTTTTTGCTGGTGACTAAACTAAGTTGTGTAAATGTCACACCCGCAACTTTGGATTGGGCGACAGATAACAGGTAAAAAAAAATCAATTGGGAAAAGTTTTCAGTTTAAAAAGTGTATTTTTTGAAACATTTTGTAAGATTTTCTCCGATAAAATATATCATAGAAATTTAAGCAAGTAAGTTTTAAGTAATGCAGGCATATTGATCTTTCATTCCAGACATAAAGATTGGTACAATAAATTAGGCTAAAGATAACAATGTGCTATACTTCTAATAAGTGATACGTGAGGAGGCTTGACCCAATCAATGTGGGAGGACTCTCTTGTTAGATTTTTACCAAAAACTAAACAACACTAATCTATATCAGGAACTAACTGAATCTGAAATTTAAAAACAATTTTGTGCATAAGTTCTTGAGATAGAGCTATTGCGATTATCAAGAATAATGCACCATAGCAGTGTCCCCTGTCGAGCTATTTACGCAAAAACGTAATCAGCATAATGTTATATCAAGTACTTACTAACCAAATCTAAAGTTTTATGAAAATCCATGCTCTAGTTTTTGAAATATAGCTATTGTGGAAATTGGGAATAATTAAGCATAGCAGCGCCATCTGTTGAACGATATACACCAAAAAATAATCTGATATAGCTGATATCAAGGTCTAACAGAATCTAAGATTTTGTGAAATGCCGTGCATTAATTCTTGAGATAGAGTGCAAACAAAATTTTTGTCACATATAGACAGATAGAATGATAGACTCACAGACTCACAGGCAGGCATTTTATAAAAACATGTTTTTCTGCATCTCTGACCCTTAAAACGTGTAAATCAATCGAAAATGGATTTCGAAAATTTTAAGTAAAAAAAAGATTAAAAATAAAACCATGAAGCCAAAAACTGCAGCAAAGAAAAATGCTGTAAGTATGTAGATATGAGCTGATCAAAAGTCTACAAAGATGGATCGATTATGTTTTTTTCAGAGACTGGTGGCACGAAAATTGCATATACTACGCAAGTCGCTGATCACTGCGAATGCGATGTTTGTAAGTGAAACGCTTCCTTTTTTATACTGAGCGCTCTTGCACATTGAGGGTGCCCTCCTGCCCTCAATGATTGTACAAGAGTACGCATTTAGGTGGATAATCTTTTAGAAAATACTATCGAAAATGTTTCTTGTAAATTAATAAATGCATTTTTTTAGGGGGGGGGGGGGGTAATTGTTAGCTTTATCCTTTTGCGGGGCAGAGCATTTCCATTGCGAAAATATTGAAATGATTGGCACCGGAATTTGAAAACACACTTATTTGTGAATATAAAAGCTGTATTTCACACTGTCTATGTGTAGTGTATTGAGATATGTGACGGTGTTTCTGTCACATATTATCCTGTCTTCTCCCCTTTTTAGAAATTGAACAATTAAAATCGAAACTTCAAAATTTTAACTGGAAATTACCTCCCTTAACCTTTTACAGGCCAAATTCAGATCCAGGCATATTTTTAATTATTTTTTTGCACATTGTGCCTTCTAATGCTTTAATTAAGGGATATTAGTCATTAATATGGTGGAAAAAAAATATATATATAATTTTCAGAATGTTCCCAATTGGGAACATTCGTCACTTCCGGTGGCCATTTTCCAGTGATCATTGGTCATTTTTATGATTTTCTGTACATTTCCTCGTAAATGACAGGAATGTAACTTCTATTTCAAAAAATCAAGTCATCTAATTCAAAAAATCTATTCCAAAAAGTAATTTTCATGACTGATCATTTTTCAGTGGTGATTGGTCATTTTTATGATTTTCTGTACATTTCCTCATTAATGATAGGAATGTAATTTCTATTTTAAAAAATCAAGTCATCTTTTTACTATTTCTTCTGATTTTTTCAAGTCGATTTTGATTAAATTTAATTTTTAATAAATTTTTAAATTTATGTTCCCAATTGGGAACATTGGCCTGTAAAAGGTTAAATAAATACTTAAAGTTAATATTCTTGCATTTAAGATTATAAAGCAGTACGTTGTTATTTTCCTTTTTATAACTTTGTATGTGAAATTAATTCCTTTACAAACCCTCTTTCATATGATAAAAAAACACCATTTCATTCCCTCTCTTTATTTTGGATTTTTATCACTTTGAGAAAGATCTGTTAATTCTTTTCTCGTCACAATAAAAGTTAACCGAATGTCAGTCTTCCTTAGATCTGCACATTTCTGCATTCTTTCCCATGTTAAAAGAAGCAGCTGTGGTTTATAATAAGTTTATCCGGTAACATTCTCACGCACTCAGCTAATCTTTAAAATCTCCCAGGTGTCATGAATCATTCGGCATGTAACTCTTTCAGTATCTGGAAGCACACGTGCGTATGCAATCGACACTCCTTAAAAACCACAGGACTTCAATATTATACCAACCCTAGCATTTTCTGTTACTAAGCATTAACGGATTCTCATAACCTTGACGCTGAAAAAAGTATAGCGCTGTACATCTTCCCTGCCTCAGTCACTCACTTCTACTCTGATCACCGAACATGTAAGACACGCAAAAGGGGCGCTCTGCCCCGCTCGCAGTCCAATACCTAGCCTTCGGGCAAGTGGCGTGTTTTCCTGTATTGCCAGTGTCATAAGTCTGTAACCTCACATCGTTCACTAAAATAAATGCTATATTCTTTCTACAACATGTTAGAGCTGTTCTTCATCTTCTCTGCGCTCTCAATCTCCTTCCCTGGGTTTATTGGAATGATCGCTAGCATAGTATTGAGTCAGTATCTCTATAAACAGAACAATGTAAATGGCGTGATGCTATTCAGCATGTAAAGCTACGTCGAATCATTGAGCAGCGTGGATAAGAATTTTTCAATGTTTTGGCACACACAAATATACACAAGAGTGGAATTATAATTAAGCCTCGCAGTTTTGCAAGTTTGATTGTTCATTTACTCGTCAAATTAAGCGTTCTGAAGCATTTCAAACCCGAGCGGCAGCGAGAAATCTGTTCCCGCAATAATAAATGAAAATCTTTTTTTTTTTTTTTTTTTATATATATATAATTCTGGTGCCGATATGGCATTTGGCAATTAAAATTAAATGGTTTCATAGGTATACCACAACCTCTCTAGGGTTTAATAGTCTATGATTATAAATAAAACATAACAGCATCTCTTAAATAGCTTCATTTATTTTTATTTAATGAAATAGCTAAAATGCGCATTCCTGCACCACCTTACCCTACATTTAAAAGTACAATAGAAAATTTTTAAATCTTTAACAGAAAAAAAAATTATGACATTCAACTGAATTTCACTGAATTTACCATAAGATTTTCTCAATAATATTTGCGGCAAATTGCTTAATCAATTGTTTTTTTTTTGTTTGTTTGTTTGTTTGTTTGTTTTTTTCTAAAGTTATAAAAATCCCTTTCGGCATGGCCTATAGGCGGAGGTAGATTTCGAAAAGTTTTCATCTCAAAATAAATAAATAAATAAATAAATAAAATAAATAAAATAAAAATAAAAAAAATGATTAGAGATATACCCAGTTTAACTACTTTATTCAACCGCTTTTAAAAAATTTTTAATTTCATTTTACTGTAAGAACTGGTTTTATCAAAATCCTCTTAAACGAAATTCTACTCAAATGCCCATTTTGGCAACATATTTTGAATTATATTCTTACTTTATTAAAAAAAAATTACCAATATGCTCATTATGTAGTTCGTAAATAACAAAAAACTGTTAATTAAATTCGTTTGGCAGCAAAATTGAATTTAAAAATGAGTCATAAAGTAACCTGTTTATTATTTTAATACATCCACAATTCTTTAATCAAGATTGCTATGAGAAATTTTGTACGAAGTGCCCACTTTGACAGATTTTTTTAAATATATATTTAGCCTTTATCAAAAATCTGACCAATACGGCACATTACACAGTTCCTAAATAACAAAAAACTGTCAATTGAATGCGTTTGAGAGCAAAATTGAATTTAAAAATGAATCATAAAATAAACAATTTGTTATTTGAATACAACCTCAATTCTTTTATCATGATCGCTTTGGGAATTTTTTTTGCGAAGTGCTTACTTTGACAGCTTTTAAAAATATATATATTCACCCTTTATCAAGAAACCGAAGAATACGCACATTATATAGTTCCTAAGTAACAAAAAACTGTCATTTGAATGCGTTTCAGAGCAAAATTGGATTTAAAAATGAGATAAAATAACCAATTTGTTATTTGAATACGCACAGTTCATTAATCATGATCGCTTTGGGAAATTTTGCGCGAAGTGCCCATTTTGGCAGCCTTTTTTTGAAATATATTCTGCCTTTATCAAAAAACTGGCCACTCCGTCTCATAATATAGTTCCTAAATAAGAGAACCTGTAAATTAGATGCGTTTGAGAACAAAAAAAGATTTAAAAATGACTCGGTAAAAACGCAATTTTTTAAATTTCCTCAAATTTCAATCACAATAACTTCGTGAAATTCTGTTCAAAATACCCTTTTTGGCAGCCTTTTTAAAAATATATTCTGCCTTTATCAAAAAACTGGCCAATATGTCGCATTATATAGTTCCTAAATAATAGGATCTGTAAATTGGATGGGTTTGAGAACAAAAAGGAATTTAAGAATGACTCAGAAAAAACGCAATTTTTTATACTTAATCAATTTTTAATGACGATAATTTCGGGAAATCTGTTCAAAATACCTTTTTTGGCAGCCTTTTTAAAAATATATTTTGCCTTTATCAAAAAATTGGCCAATACGTCGCATTATATAGTTCCTAAATAAGAGGATCTGTCATTTGGATGCGTTTAAAATCAAAAATGAATTTTAAAATGGGTCAGAATATAAGCAGTTTGGATTTAAGGTTTTTTCTCCAATTCCTATTTTTGTTTAATTTATTTTTGCTATAAGAATTGGTTCTATGAAAAACTTGTCAATATAAAAGTTGTAGATCTTATTGTGAAGATGTAAAATAAATTTAATTATATTTGATTGCTTAAGAATTGAGTAAGTTATGGGTTTTTTTCTTTTTCCTCCCCCCTTTTTCTTTTCGTTTTTAATTTTTTTCATCGGTAAAAATTGGTCCTATCAAAAACTTGTAAATATAAAAGTTTTAGATAATATTGAGTACATTTATATAAAATTTAATTGGATTTGATATCTTGAGAATTGACGAAGTTATGAATTTTTTTCTCCCAAAAACCATGTTTTCTTCGCCCCTTCAGCCCATTTTTAATTTTATCAAAAATCTGTCATACATAAACTTTTTGCCCATTGTTTAGAAGTAATATAAACTTTAAACGGATTCGATATCTATTTTAATTAAGAAGTTATCGCGTTTTTTCTGTTTTCACAAAAACCCTCCCTATTTCCACCCCCTTGGTCCGATTTTGCCCATTAACGAACTCGACCGAGATTTTGGGCTCCTTGATTTTATGTAAAAGTTTGAAGAAGATCTGAGCATAATTATGGAAGTTATCGTGTCTAGAAGAAAGTGATATACACCGATAGATAGATAGATAGATAGATAGATAGATAGATAGATATATAAACTTTTTTACTGATGGTGGTTTTGGGGTCTAGGAGTCATGATTCGTGTAGATCCGCAAAAATTTTTCAGAAATTCCAACATGGGAGACAATGCAATAGGTAGTATTTCATACGAAATCTACCTAAAAATAGGAAAATTTTTTGCAGTTCAAAACAATAAATGCACATCTTAAGACTTCACATTTCAACTATCTTCTAAGAAATAAAAGTCTTCTAGTAAATTAATCGAATGTAAATATAAACAGTTACTTTGCGAAAAAGAAATTTGAAGAACAACAGAGCTATTCTAAAATAAATATACAAAATCTTTCCTTCATTACATTTAACATCTTAAACAATGTTTTCGAGTAAGATTCTTAATATAGTATAGCGCATAAAGAAATTGAAATGCTAACCTTTTTAAACAAATAATGTAAAATAACTAGAAATTTAAAAGGAATGAACGCAAAAAAATAAAACTTTTCTGCTTTGATTGTTGTTACAGCGAAATACGTTTGAATTATTAAATGGTTGGATTGGGGAAAGTAATTACAAGTAACAATTACAGTAAACAAACACAAATGAAATAATTAGGAAAAGACAGAAAGGTTTTCCTACCAAACTTCTATGAAATATTCTTTTCCTTCAGGCAGAAGCAGTGTTTAAGTATTAGTTTTAGAAACCAGGGAATGAACATTTTTCATCTATTACTGAAAAATGCAATTGCTTTGGAATTTTTTTTACTTAAATATTTTGTATGTGAAACAGCGCATTTTTGCAGAAGATATTTATTTATGTATGTTAATCAAGTATCATAAGTCGACTGTGAAATTACAACTAGCAAAAAACATTTTTAAGTAATTTTTGTATATTTATATTGATACATAATTTAGCAAAAGAGAAATGTTTATAGAGTAAGGATATTTTTGCAACAAATAAAATTTACACAAATATTAAAGTAAAGAATGAAATTTCATGAGAAGTAAAAAAGGAAATTTCATGAATAAATATACAGCAGCGGTCAAAAGTTTCAAGCCAGCATAAAATCTTTGATAAGTTTGTAAATATACACATATGAACAGGAATCTCTAAGTGACACTTTTACATTTTGTTGTTAATTAAGAACTAGTTACATAATAATTAAGAACTCATTTATGGAGTAACAAATAAATACATCAATAAATTTATTTGAAAAAATTAATTGCAAAGGAAAAGGTATGTTCTCAAAAGTTTTCGATCGCCTTGACAAACTTGGAAAAAAATGGTGTTATAATAGAAAATAACAAAGGTCAACAAAATTTACAATTAGTATTTTGTTGTCATACACCTTTGACAATAAATACTGCATAACTGTGATGTGGCATCTATTCAATGAACAGTTGAAGATAGTCTATGTTAGGTAAATTGAAATGTCTGAAATGGAGAATACAATTTTCAGACGTTTTAAAAGTCTTAACTTTTTCAGACTCTTTATGTATTTGAATTTCAGACACTACATGCGTCTGAATCACATCCTTGTTTGGCCGCCTTTCATTTCTCGGCAAAAAACAGCTTCTTTTTTTCCGTTCCCAGAAAAATTTAAATTTTTAGAAATTTCTGTGTTTAAAAAAGGAAAATTAAGCGTTCATAGGAATTGGTAATTTCACGTACTTCACTTTAACAGTATTTACTTACTTAACTCAAATCACATTGGACTTGCCCATGGTGGGGTATGTGCCCGAAACCTACTGTTTGCTAGACTGTTTGAAATAACCGCTCGGCCACGCCTCCACAAAGTAAAGCTTCAGATATTATTATTTACAATGCACAGAGAATTGATAAATATTTTTCTAATTCAAGTTTTTTTGATAAAAGTTTTCTTTCTAAAAATTTAAAATATTTCGTTTTTTTACCTTATACTTTAAAAGTCGAGCAGAGAATTTTTTTTCTTCTAGCGAAGAAATATTCAGACACAAGTATTTTTTTATGCAGAGAACAAGGTGTTTTTGTAATCCTAAAATATTTAAAATGTTTTAACAGTGTGTGGGTATATGTATACCGTAATCCCTTAATAGTCGCAAAATCAAAAATAAAAACTTCGCGAACGGAGAAGCCATCAAGGGATGCAATAGGCACCTTCTCTGTATCTGTTAAGGGTGTATTTCGATTCAAACTCTTATTTTCCAATTTATTTTTAAATTCATTTTTGCTCTCATATACATCAAACTGGCAAATTGTCTTATTTAGAAAGTACACAAGCTGCCGTGATTGTCGATTCTTTGATAAATGCAGAAAATGTTACAAAGAAAAGCAATCAAAAATGGCCTTTTGAATCGATTTTTCCAAAACGGGAGATCTGGGAACGAAAAAAAGGGGTCAAACTGAAAAGGTAATCGTTTATAAATCAAATTCTAATGATTTGAGCGCAAAAAGACATCACACGGCACCTTATACGTCTCTTCAAAAATCCCCTCAGCAAGTTTCATGTATCTACTTTTAAAAATGTGTCTGAAATTGTATTGGAAAATTTCGAGCTGTTGAAGATGGAAAGACGTTTTTTCGAATCACCCTTAAAGCACATCAAACTTTAAATTCTTGCCGTTAAATATCTGAACCAGATCTGTTATTTTCCACAAAAGAACTTCTAACTAATTTAAAGGATCAAAATATCATAGATGTCCGCCGTATCACTATCCATAGAAATGGGCAGATGATTCCTACTAAACATATAATACTAATCATCAATAGCCATATTTTACCTACTAGAATTAAAGCTGGCTATTTAAATTGTCCAGTTCAGCCTTCATCCCTAATCCCATCCGTTATTTTAAATGCCAGCGTTATGGTCATACCAATACTACATGTCGTGGCACTGTTACCTGTGTACATTGTGTAGAAGTTTGCCACGACAGTAAAACTTGTGAAAAATCTGAACGCTGTGCAAACTGCATAGGTGATCATACATCATACTCTCGCGCCTGTCCTATTTGGACCCGTGAAAAAGAGATCATTACTATCAAAATAACCCCAAAAACTTCCTCCCAACAATTTTACCCTGAAGTCCGTAAAATTGTTGAATCCAGAACTTCATCTGTTGGTGTATCTTACTCCAGTTTATTAAAGCAACACTCAAAATCTGTTAGGCACATTAGCACCCAAACTGACTCTCTTTTTCCACCAAATAATTCAATCAGAACACGAGCAACAAACACTGCAATCAAAGAATCCCGCGATGTTTCCCTCCTTATTAAATTTCTGAAACCCACAATTAAAAATTTGGCCACCGTTTCAGAACCCGTTAAAATAATTAACCTAGAAAAACGGCCACAGAAATTGTTAACTCAATCTAAACAACCATCTAAATTCAAAACTGAGACTATGACTGCTTCATCTTCGAAAAATACTCCACATGCACTTGAACCCCAGACTAAGCTGGCACACATACAAAAATACCACTTATCCCTGATACTATCCGAAAACAGAATCTAAAGCAAAAATCTAGTTTGAAAACAGAAATAAAGAACTCAACTCCTGCCTCTCCACAGTAGAAAACTGTGGGGAGAGGAAAGAAAAAATCCTCACTATGCCCATGTATGCCAAATAGAAAGAATCCTAAGCAGCTACAGCATTATGTCGAATAATCTATGGAATCGGAGAGTTACAGTAACGACTTTGCTGCAGATGAAGATAACACAATCTTAGAAGAATATGAGCCCAATCGACATGACATTGTTTTTTTTTTTACTAATCTATGTTTCAAACGTTTTAAGTTTTTGTTTATTATTTCGTGTTATTATTACTTTATTGATTGTACTGATTTTAACCAAATATATTTTTTAATCTTTTAAACATTCTTTGATTGGTTTTAATTATATTTTAATATATATCATCACAATGCATTCTTGATTTTTAACCCTGTTTTCATGTAATACTTTACTTCATGTTATTCACTGTTTGATTTTTAACTTTTATCAGTTTTTAGTTTTTATTACACATTGGGTGTTTTTAACTATGGTGTTTGGTCGCTTTTAATTGGTTTTATTATGTATGCGTCATTACTGCTTTTATTTGTTTTTCTTACTAGTTACTTTTGATTTATAAAACTGTGTTCTCATTTCGACTTTGCTTTGGCGCAGCATGCCTCAAAGGGGACCTTGTGGTCTTTGAATTCTAATTTCAATAACAGTAAAAAAAAAAAAAAAAAAAAAAAAAAAAAAAAATAGTGTAAAGGTTTTATTTTTTTTTAATTTATAATCAATCAGTATTCAGCACATAACTATAGAATCAATTATATTTCTTTATCTGAAAAGAAAAAAAGCATATTTTAAAGTCGTCTGAGCACTTAGTCCTTTTTTTCATATGCCCTTTGGCTTCTGGGGTCCTCATATGTATTTTGACATTAATTTTGAAAAAGAAGAATTCCTACTTTCTGTTGCTGAATTTAAAAATCGATCAATCCATTTTAGGACACCCGTATACTTAATTGTGTAGGAAAGGAAAATTATTAGCTTTTAAATTAAAAGAACACAAAAGGAAATAATTAGAAATGCTTAGACGATTTATTTTATTTGTTGCAAATAAATATCTTCTAAGTTAATGTCAAGAGCACAATACTAATTTGATCCAATAGAAATTACTACAAAAAATAAATAAATAAATACGAAAGGGAGAATTGATTTTTCACTTATTTAATTTCAACCAATGTTTAGAAACATTTCACTGCACAAAATACATCCTTCCATTTTTTTATCTTCCAGAACGTGGTTGCTTACCAAGTATATTAGCATATCAAAAGATTCAACAAAACAAAAAGACAATCTCGTTCAACGATTGTATTCAGTAATTCAAATTTTTATATTTTAAAAGAAACATACTCAAAGTTAGCGAATAATCTTCAAAAGCTGAAAAGTTTTATGTAGAAGCAACAACAACAAAAAAATTTTTAGGAATTTTACACAATGTGGTTATTTGTTAATGCAACAAAGAAAGATCCAAAGTTATAGAAATAGAATTTTGGAAAATAGTGCGATGCATTGAAATTTCAAGCCTTTAAGAAGAAAAATAAAAAATGGAGAAAACTTTAAAACGCAAAATGCTTTCTAAACTTTTGGAATTAACATAAAATTGAAAATAAATATTAAGAAATTGAAAAAAGCGCTTATGTTATTAATTAAATAAATATATATATATCTTGCCGATCTTCCCGATCCTTTGATAATACTCTTAAATATACCTAAAATAAATGCGGAATGATTTTATACTTTTAATTTAAATAAAAAAGGTGGAAGTTTCCAAAAAGCGGTCTTATTTTTTGTTATCTCTAACTAACACAAACTACATTTAAATTAAAAAATATATATATATTGTCCAAACTATTTGAAATGTTTATGACTTACGACTATAATGTCTCCAAACTCAGTGAACCTTCGTGCTAAAATATTGATATTTAACCGTAAAAAGTGCTGCAGACTGAGAGTAAAAAGCCATGTGTTTATTTGCGATTAACCCTTTCCGGCACAGGCAAAATCGGATGAAAAATGAGAAATTATCGAATGACACCGGAATTCACAAACGAATTTTTTAGATATTTTGAATTCCTTAATTTTAATTTTTATTGTAAAATCACATTTTTACTAAAATTTTATTGGTGCCGTTTGCAAGTTTGGAATAAAAATTAAGTATCCCAGACCGGGCATAAAGATTCCGGGTATCGGAAAGGGTTAAAACGAGTGACCAGAAAAAAATCGCAAATGAATTCTAGAAACGAATTTTTTGAAAGGATTAATATTAAATTTTTTTAAAAAAACAAAGTTGTCATTTTAAAACTGACTGTACGCTCGTAAATTGTATGCGATTTTTTTTTCTCTCGTACTTCAATTAAAAGGTCTAGATGCAAAACATTAAGTATTGGGACAAAGGCAAAAATTGTGAGATTCACTGTCGAAATTTTTTTAATAATATGTATATTACATTAAGCATTAACTTTAAGTAATTTAGCATTAAGTATTGAGAAAATATCGAAATTTACGAGACTTAGTACAGTGAAGTCATATATTTGAGTTATATTTTTATTCAAAATTAATTCGTTTTCTAAATTTATCTTCCTTTCTTCTGTTTAACGCTAGCATTCAGAAACTATTTATCTTTATTTCTAATTTAAGAGCAAACGTTATCCTTGCATAAATATTTTTTATCGATATTTTATTAGATAAACTATTGTTTCTTATAAATTTGTTTACCGTAATCAAAAAAAAAAAAAAAAAAAAAAAAAAAAAAAAAACAGACATTAATTTAAGCTAGTGAGTAATCATTAAGTAGCCCATAAATTACAATTCACATCTCCTTGCACCATGTGACTACATATTTACTATACATACTATATATTTGTCGTTAACTATGCTATCCATTAATTTTATGTAAGCAAAGATATATATATATATTTTTTTCACACTAGCTGAGCCGCTCGGCGTTGCCGGGGCCTGTAATAATATTTTTAAATGAACCTGAAATTTGGCGCTGCAAAATCTCATAAAAAGACCCTATCTCGAATCGAACGAATCTTAAACCGAATCACCGTTGCTACGGTACCGTTTAGCAGGCTTGCTGCGCAAGCACGGCAAAATCTTTTTTAAAAAAGTAATCTCGAGTCTTTTAGTTTCACATTCCACCATCAGTTAAATAGAAATTACAGTTACAATTGGATTTTTTTTAAATTATTATTATTGTTATTCTGTAGATTTGTGTTTTTACATATGCTATTGACTGGTCTATTTATTTCTAGACTGTGTAGAAATAAATCATACATAGTATTATTTCTTTTCATTTGTATTTTACTCCTGTTTTTCCAGTTTTGTCATTGTCATTAATTCAAGAAGGCTTTTACCTGCTATATATATGGGTGATTCTCAAAATAGGGGACAATTTATGTCTTTCAGCATGCAAAAAAAATTGAGAGGTTTTCTGTCATGTTTTTATACTTAGATATGTTTGTCTTAATATTATTCATTATTTGCACTCAAGAATTACTCACTTTTTAGTTAAAAACACCTTAAAATAACAGAATAAATGTTCAAAATGTCATTAGCATGGATGTCCACAGCAGCTGTGCCTTGTATATACTAGCTTTTTCAAGAGTTAATATCATGTTTATAAAATAAAACAAATGTTATTCTTTCTCTAAATTAATCAAGGAGAGGATTTATCCAATAAATTTCTTTTTAAAAATAAAATTATAGTGTGTAAAAAGAGAATTAAAGTTTGTCCTCCATATTCTGTTTTCAAAACAAGGTCATACTATAACAGCTGTTTATTAATCAAAATTTCATTTTCACATATGACAATATTTTGAAAATATAAAGTTTCTCCATGGCAACAAGTAGCCATTTTATTCCAGCCTGAAAATAGAAGCATATATTGTATTAGAATATAAGTTGAATATTAGGCGAGTACATCAATTGTATGTCATTAGAATGGATAATAATTTTCATGTTTATTTTATAGTTAAAATTTTTATTTTACTTATTTGCATAGAACTTTTGTGTTTTAAAAAGCCTTAGAAAGGACTATTGCATTGTGATTATATTATAGCTCATAATCTTATTTAAATTAAAAATTGTCATTAGCATGGACAAATATCAGTGTCATTAGCATGGTTTTTCTGTCCATGCTAAAGACTCCTATGTGCATAAATGTAACCAATACTTATATTGTATCCTTTTTAAAGTTTAATTTTACATATAAATTTAGGTATTACATTTATTATCCCTATAATATGCATTAAATCTGTCAGAAAATCACTAAGACAGCTTCTTACACTGTTAGTGTCAGAATGTTGTTCATGTAAACAAAGTTTGCTCTTTGGTAATGTTTTTATTCTCCTTATTTGTATATTGTAAAAATGGAAACTATTTGTTGGAAAGGAAGGCTAATAAACGTAGAAAAAAAATATTTAAACAGGAAGAACATAAAAATTTCTTAATATATTTATTCCATGCAATTTGTTTTGTCATTAGCATGGCTCAAAAAATACTAATTTTTTTTAAAGTTAATTTTTAAATATTTAGCTCTGCTGACTACATGTAAAGTATACCTAATACTATATTAACAACACATATTTTTTTCAGAAATTTTGCTAACAGTAATTTTTTTAAGATTTCATTTTTGAAATTGTCCCCTATTTTGAGAATCACCCTTATACACAATTGTTTCATGATAGACTTTCAACAATTTTCCACGATTTACACACGTCATGTTTGAATATGTCTTGACTGTCGATATTTTTTGGAATTACGATATTTTTATGCTGTCTAAATTTTACATAGTATACGCGAGTTTCTTGAAAGAATCGCAAAAATACCCGTATATTTCGTCAACAGATAGCAAAACAATCTCAAACTTTGTCAGAAATTCGCAAAAATCAAATTTCGTCGAAAGGTCGCAAAAATACGTGAATTTCGTCGAAAAATCACAAAAAACACGCGAATTTCTTGAAAAGATTGCAAAAATAGCCATAGAGTTCGTCAAAAGATAATAAAAAAGGTAAAACTTTGGCAGAAGATCGCGAATAAACGTAAATTATGTTAAAAGATCTCTGAAAACACGAGAATTCGATTACAAGATCGCGAAAAACATGGGAATTTTATCATACGATCGCTAAAAGCACACCATGTTCACCAAAAGATCAAGAAAAAAACTCGAGAATGTTGAAAAAAAAAAACTAATATTGTCAAAAACGGACAAAACGCCGCTAAAAATGCGTGAAACAACGCAAATTTCATCAAAAATTTGCGAAAAAACTGCAAATTTTGTTAAAAAATCATGAAAAAACCGCGAATTTTGTCAAAATACGACGAAAAAATTCCACCGAAAGATTTTGAAAAGAAAGCGTGAATTTTATCTAAAGAATTTTTTAAAAAAGTTTTCAAAAGATCGAAAAAAAACCGTATATTTCATTAAAAAATTACGAAAAAGCAAAAAAGATTTTTTGGAAAATCGCGAAAAAAAAACTAATTTCGTCGAAAAGACGCAGAAATCCATGTATATTTCGTCGAAAGATCGCAAAAAATACGTGAGTTTCGTCAAAAGATCGCAAAAAACTCAAATTTTGTCTGAATATCGTGAAAAAAAACGCAAAATTTGTCAAAAGATCGCGAAAACCCGGGAATTTCATCCAAACATCGCAAAAACGCGCAAATTTAGTACAAAATCGCAAAAAATTGGATTTTATTACTACAGACTTTTGCTGTTCCAAAATGGCTATAGTGCATTTTCATTCCTGAATATTTGTTTTGGGTATATCTCCGTTATCCTTCTCAACCACTTTTTATTTAAAACAAACAAACAAACAACAACAACAAAAAAAAAAACTATCGCCAAATTAATCATTCACCAAACTTTCACACCTAATAAATAATAAATAATGGGCGTCAATTAAAGCTGGTCTAGCCTACAAATGTATTGTCCCTTTTAAGGTAGATTTCGTATGAAATGCTACCTATTGCGGTCGCTCCTATGTTGGAATTTCTCAAAAATTTTTTGCAGATCTGCGCCGATAATGGCCCCTAAACCCCAAAACTACCATCAGTAAAAAAGTTTCTATATATATATACATCTATCACTTTCTTCTGGACACGATAACTTTTATAATTTTGCTCCAATCTCCTTCAAACTGATACATAAAATCAAGGGGTATAAAATATCGGTCGAGTTCGTTAATGGGCAAAATCGGACAAAAGGGAGTGGATATAGGAAGGGGTTTTGTTAAAACCAAAAAAACGTCATAACTTCTTAATTAAAATAGATATCGAATAAGTTTAAAGTTTGTATTACTTCTAGAAAATGGGCCAAAAGTTTATCCATGACAGATTTTTAATAAAGTTAAAAATGGGCTCAAGGGGCGAAAAAGCAGGGTTTTTGGGGAAAAAAATCATAACTTCGTCAATTCTCAAGATATTAAATTCAACTAAATTTTTTATAAATGTTGTCAAAATTATCTAAAACTTTTGTATTTACAATTTTTCGATAGAACTATTTCTTACTGGTGAAAAAAAAAATTAAAAATGAAAACAAAAAGGGGGGAGGGGTGAAAAAAAAAATCTATAAATTCGCCAATTCAAAACTATCAAATTTAACTAAATTTATTTTATATCTTCTCAATAATATCTTCTCAACAACTTTTATATTGACAAGATTTTCATAGAATTATTTTAGCAAAAATAATTTAAACAAAAAAAAAGTTTAAGAAAAAACCTCAAATCCAAACTGTTTGTATTCTGACTCATTTTTAAATTCATTTGGGATTTTAAACGCATCCAAATGGCAGATCCTCTTATTTAAGAAATGTTATAATGTGACGTATAGGCCAGTTTTTTGATAAAAGCAGAATATATTTCAAAAAAGGCTGCCGAAAAGAGTATTTTGAACAAAATTTTCCGAAATGATCATGACTGAAAAATTGAGGAAATATCCAAATAACAAATTGTGTTTTTTCCGATTCATTTTTGCTCCCAAATGCATCCAATAGGAACTGTATAATGTGACGTATTGGCTTGTTTTATGATAAACGCAGAATATATTTCTAAAAAGGTTGCAAAAATGGATATTTTGAACAGAATTTTCCGAAGTGATGGTGATTGAAAAATTGAGGTATTCAAATAGCAAATTGTGTTTTTTCTGACTCATTTTAAATTCAGTTTACTCTCAAATGCATCCAGCTGGCAGGTTTTCTTATTTAGGAACTGTAGATTGTGCCGTATTGGTCAATTTTTTGATAAAGGCTGAATATATATATATATTTTTTAAGCTGTGACAGTGGGCACTTCGCACAAAATTTCCTGAAGTGATCATGATTAAAGAATTGAGGATGTATTCAAATAACAAATTGGTTATTTTATGACTCATTTTTTAATTCGATTTTGTTCTCAAATGCATTCAATTGACAATTTTTTCTTATTTAGCAACTATATAATGTACTGTATTGGTCGATTTTTTAATAAAGTAAGAATATATTTCAAAAAAAGTTGTCAAAATGGGCATTTGAGCTGAATTTCGCTTAAGATGATTCTGATAAAACCAGTTCTTACAGAAAAATTAAATTAATTTAAAAAAAAAAAACGGCCCAAAAATGGGTCTTTGCTAATCATATTTTAATTTTTGTTGTTGAAATGAGCTTTCTTCGAAATCTACCTCCGCCTATAGGCCAAGCCGACAGGTTTTTTTTTTTTTTCCCCTCAAGTTTTTGTTATTTTTAACACGCCGTCCATGTCTTTGGTGTAGTTCTTATTTAAATTAACAGATAAACCAATAAAACTTCTTTGTGAATACAAATAATCATTGAACTAAACTTCACTTCCTGAAGTAACAAACTTGTGTAATGAATCTGTCATCAAGTGAATATGACATCAAGATCATTCATTCTTGCTATCTGAATGATTACCTCACTAAATGAACATTTTTTTCGCTCATTGAAGAATGAATATTTTTTTGTTTACTTTGATGGAAAGAAATATGAGCTGTTAATCTAATTTTAACTGAAATTATCTCAAAACAAATACTACACATTTTTTAACATAACTCCTCTCTCAACTAAATTTTTTTAAAGATTTTTCTAAAACTTCAAATTTTAAACAGTTTTATTTTTTAAAAAGCTTTTGAGTAAAAAAGGCTGAACTTTTATGTTACGCACATTCAAATGGCTAAAGTCTATTCTAGTAATAAAAAAACAACCCCAAAGGCGACCACATTGTTTCATTTAATGTCAAAAACAGGATATAGAACTTTTTCTGCTAAAATAAATAAGCAGCTCTGAAAACAAATTTGATGAACATTTTTGTTTATGTATGTAATTATATATGTATACAAACATTTTATATATACACACACTTACGTATGTATGTATGTATATATTATATATATATATATATACACTGATGTGCAAAATTTAAGGACGAGTCCCAAAATGTCAATTTTCAAGGGATTTTCAAGTGATAATTTTCACGCAAATATTTAAAAGGAAGTAGTATAATTCGAATAATTACTACCCCTGCATAAAAGCTAGTCCATATAACATCTCATTCAAGTCACACATGGTCACAAGAGTCACAGTCACTATGGCAAATAAAATAGGAAATTCCATACGTCTCATTTATGAGTCTCAAATGACTACTATGTGTGACTCCACTGACAGGTCACTGCAACTGCTGCTTTGTGTCGAGTCACCAGGTGACATTAATGTGTCGTTTTATTGAGACTCTCATGTGACTGTCATTTGTAGACCAATTTCAAAGTCATTGTGAATGTTGCATTATAATAAATCACCAAATAATGTCACATTAAAGTCACATGGTGACTTTCTGTCACAAGACTTTGTGAAATGGTGACAGAGACCCTACTGTGAAGTAAAAACTGTGAAAAAGTGATGAAAAGTCACCAGGTGACTTTAATGGGACATTATTTGGTAATTTATCATAATGCAATGTTCACAATGGCTTTGAAATTGAGTCTCCAGATGAGAGGTCACATATGAGTCTCGATGAAACGACATTGTAAAGTCACCTGGTCACTCGCCACAAAGCAGCAGTGACATGTCAGTGGAGTCACATACAGTAGTAATTTGAGACTCATAAAAGAGACGTATGGATTTCTTATTTTTTGTTTTGCTGTAGTGATTGTGATTCTTGTGACTGTGTGTAACCTGAATAAGATGTTATATGGACTATCTGTTATGCAGGGATGATAATTATTCAAACTATATTACTTCCTTTTGAATATCCGCGTGAAAATTATCACTTGAAAATCCCTTGAAAATTGGCATTTTGGGACTCATCCTTAAATTTTGTGCACCAGTGTATATATATATTACATAATACTACAATTCAACATCTATATATATATATAATTTTTTAATGTACGGATTACTTCTGTTTCTAATAAAAAAATAAATAAATAGCTCTGTTACATTAAATAAATTGTATTCACACGGGGAAAAAATGTTTGTGTGTATAAATAGGTCGCCAGAAAATACGTTGTGAAATTTCTTTTCCCGCCAAGCCTTTTTTTCGTCATGTATCTGTTACATATGTCGACATCAGTTATTTGTAATCTAACTGTGATTTTATAATATTCAAGATATAACTGTGATTTATAATATTTTATGTAACTGTGATTTAATGTTCTATGAAACTGTGATTTATTATATTTTATGTAACTGTGATTTAGTAACATGTTTTATCTGTAACTGTGTGGTTAACTGTAGCAGCAAGTAGACTGTCAGTTGAATGTTTTGCCATGATGCTGTGTGCACAAGCTAGTCTCAATGCTAAAGTCTAAGCATGTAATTATTGAAAATAAAGTTGTATTTTATTTAAAATATTACTGAATATAGTTAGTAATTAACTAACAAAACATGGTGTCAGGATAAAAAACGAACCATGTGTTGTATTTTGTCTGATGCAAAGGGATTGAACTTTGTTTATCCATGTGACAATCTCTGAGTTGGAAACAGGCTTGAGATTGTTGTGGTCCCTGTGTGAGAAACTGGCAAAGTTTGTTCATTTTATTTATTGTTATCATATGAACTAAGTGTTCCCTGAGAAAAAAATGGAGATATTCAAGCCACCAGGTGATATTAGTTTCACTTGCAACAATCTAGCTGAAGCATGGACAAAATGGACTCAAAAGTTTGAAAATTATCTTATAGCATCTGAGAAAGTGGACAAGGCTGACACAGTAAAGATTGCAATTTTACTTAACTTCTTGGGTGATGAAGGAACAGAAATTTTTAATACATTCAAAGCTGGTGAAAACAAAAGCAAGGAAAAATTCAAAGATGTTATGGAAATGTTTACAGACTATTGTATCACAAGAAGGAATGTTGTCTTTGAACGATTCAAGTTTTTTTCTTGTTCTCAAGATGAAGGTCAGCAGGTGGACAATTATTTAACTGAATTAAAGACTTTGTCTTCTACTTGTAGCTTTGGTGATCAAGAGGAAAGTCTTGTCAGAGATAGACTAGTTTTGGGTATTCGAGAAAAATCCTTACTGGAGCGATTGTTGAGAGAGCCTGACTTGACACTATAGAAAGCGGTGGATTTTTTAAGAGCAGCAGAGACGAGTAAACTTCAAATTGAAACAGTTAAGTCTTCTGCCCAAGTTCATGAAGTGAAAAGGAGTAGTGACAAAGTTGTCAAAGGGACAGCAAAGTTCAAAAAGAACATTATTAGTGTCAAAAACTGTGCAAGGTGCGGAAAAGATCATAAAAAGTATAACTTTCCTGCGTATGGGAAACTGTGTGCTAAATGCAAGGGTAAGAATCACTTTGCGGCTATGTGTAAAGCAGTGGTGAAAGCTAATTATAAAACAGTAAACAATATAGAAAGAGACTGTGATGATTTTAATTTATTATACATTGACAGTGTGTCAGAGCAAGTGATGGACTCTAGTTCTGATTGTGAATTGGTAAGTGTTAATTCTTTAGATAATATGTGGTTAAAGAAAATTAATGTTGAAAATAATTTGATTGAATTTAAACTTGATACAGGGGCTGAAACTAATGTGTTGCCATTGTCTGTATATAAAAATTTGAATCTTCCATCAAATATTACATTGAATAAGACTAATATTACATTAATTTCTTATAGTAATTTTAAATTAATACCAGAGGGTGAGTTATTGTTACATTGTACTGTAAATGAAAGTGATGATGTTTTATTGAAATTTATTGTAGTTAATGTGTCATCTAAGCCTATTTTAGGGTTAAAAGCATGTCAAATGTTAAATCTTATTAGAAAAATTGATGAAATTCAAACTAGTAGTAAGCAAAATGTTATAAATGCATACAGTGAGGTATTCAGAGGTTTGGGTAGATTTCCTGGTGACCCATATCACATTGAGTTTTTTGTCATGTTTATTGTAATAACCACGGCAATTCCACGAAATATTATTCATGAAAGAGGTGATTTTATAAAGTTAGTTAGGCACAAATTCTTCAAATACAGTATTTTCATCGATATCTGAGTCTTTGCTATAGGATTCGTCCATAGCCTCGTCCACGTACTTTTGTAGCTGTTTTGGATCCTTTATGTTTTTTACGATTGAGCTGAGCCCAGAATTTTGCTTTCTCTTCCCCACAGTCTTCCACTGTAGAGAGGCTGGAGTTGACGCTTTCTTTTTATTTGTTTGTATAGGGGGGTTTTTTAGATTTTGTTTTCTGGGAGTATCAGGTTTCTCTGGTATTTTAAGTCTGAAATTAAACCAGTCATAGATCCTCCTAGGCGGGTTCCTTTAACTCTTAATAAGAAACTTAAAGAGACTTTGGGTAATTTGGAATCTAAGGGTGTGATAAGAAAAGTAAACAAACCTACAGACTGGGTAAATAGTCTTGTGATTGTTGAGAAACCTGATGGGAGTTTGCGAATTTGTTTGGATCCTAGAAATCTCAATAAAGCGATAAAAAGAAAGCATCACATTATCCCTACTGCAGAAGAATTAATTAGTAGGTTGGAGGGGAAAGAGGTGTTTTCTGTTCTCGACTTAAAAGATGGGTTTTGGCAAGTGCCATTAGATGAAGAAAGTGCAGATTTATGTACTTTCAATACTCCATTTGGGAGATATCAATTTTTATGCATGCCTTTCGGAATTGCATCTGCTCCTGAGATTTTTCAAAAGAGGAATTAAAACTTATTCAATGACATTAAAAATGTAGAAATTTATTTTGATGATGTCATGATTGCAGGAAAAAATGAACATGAGCATGATATAACATTAACAAAAGTTTTGAATATAGCAAAAAGCTGTAATGTTAAATTTAATCCTGAAAAATTCCAATTCAAAGTTCCTGAAGTTAAATATGTAGGTCAAATAATTTCAAAAGAGGGAATCAAAGCTGATCCGCAGCATATTAAAGCAATTACTGGTATGGAAACTCCAACTGATAAGGCGGGTGTTAGAAGATTCCTGGGCATGGTCAATTATATATCTAAATTTATACCGAATGTGTCTAGTATAACTTCTCCCTTAAGAAATCTTATAAAAGATAAAGTAGAGTTTAATTGGGTTGCAGAGCATGAGGCAGCTTTTAAACAAATAAAGGATTTGTTGAGTTCCTCAACTGTTTTGAAAGTATTTAGTAGTTCAAAGGAAGCTATTATTCAGTGTGATAGTTCGAAAGATGGTTTGGGAGCTTGTCTTGTACAAGAGGGTCACCCGGTATCCTATGCCTCCAGAAGTCTCACTGAAACAGAGCAAAATTATGCTGAAATAGAGAAGGAAATGCTTGCTATTGTGTTTGCAGTACAAAAGTATCATAATTTTGTGTATGGGGAAAAATTTACTATTCAAACTGATCATAAGCCCCTTACTAGTATTGTAAATAAACCAATGTGTAACATTTATATCAGGTTACGAAGAATGCTGTTAAAATTATTAAAATATCAATTTGATATTAAATATGTAAAAGGTACTGAAATGTTTCTGGTAGATACTCTTTCTAGGGCATATCTTAAAGATAAATTAATTGATGATCCTGATATGTTAAATGTTATTCATACTGTAAAACAACTTTCCATGAGTGAACGAAGGTTGGCTCAATTTAAGGATTCTATTCAGTTAGATCCTGAATTAAAGTTAGTTTATGAGTATTGTGAAAAGGGTTGGCCTGATCATGTTCGCAAAGTTCCTAATAATATTAAACAGTATTTTAAATTTAAAAGTGACTTGTATATTGAATTTGGTTTATTATTTAAAGACTCTAAAATTGTTGTACCATCTTCACTTAGAAATGAAATGTTGTCATTAATCCATGAGGGACATTTTGGTATAGAAAAGAGTAAAAACAGGGCAAGAGATATTATGTATTGGCCTGGAATGTCTCAAGACATAGAATCTTTGGTAATGAAATGTGAAGTCTGTCAAAAATTTCAAAGAGCAAATGTTAAAGAGCTTCTTCTGTCACACGTAATCCCTAACAGACCATTTGACAAGTTGGGTATTGATATTATGGAATATGGAAATGTAAATTACCTTGTTATTATATGTTATTATTCAAAATGGATTGAAGTAGAAAAATTAAGTAGTAAGAATGCAAAAGAAATTATTAATAAGTTAAAAGTGTGTTTTTTTAAATTTGGGGTTCCTTCCGTGGTTGTCAGTGACAATAATCCATTTAATAGTTTGGAATATAAGAGCTTTGCCAGGGAATGGGATTTTGATTACAATTTTGCAAGTCCAAGATACCCTAGAAGTAATGGCATGGCTGAAAAAGCTGTTGGTATTGTTAAGGCAATATTTAGAAAGGCTTTTGAAGATAATAAAGATTGGGTAGTTGGAATGATGGAATATAGAAATATGCCTATTTCGGGTTTGAACTTATCCCCTGCTCAATTGATGTTTGGTCGAAGACTAAAAACTAAAATCCCAATATACAATAAACTGTTAAACTCAGAAATATTTAAAAATGTAGAGGGGAGAATGATAGGTAAACAAGAAAAGCAAAAACGTTACTATGATAAGAGTACTAGGGTACTAAAACATTTTAATCCAGGTGATACTGTAAGCACATATAATTTTAATCAGAAAACATGGGAACCTGCTCAAATAATTTCTAAATGTAAACATCCTAGGTCATATGTTATTCAAATTGGCTCTGGTAAGAGACTTGTGAGAAATAGGGTACATTTAAGGCCATCACAGATTCCATTTGAAATTGAAAAAGAATTTGATATGCCTAAAGAGCCCGTATCCCATTCTAAGGTAATTACTAGTGTTCCCCCAGTAATGGATACATCTCAGTTATCCCAAAAATCAAACATATCCCAAAAGCAAACAAGGTCTGGGCGCGTAGTAAAAAGACCCCATTTTTTAAATGACTATGTGCAATTAAAAATCTTCAAGGAGGGGTGTTACATATGTTGACATCAGTTATTTGTAATCTATCTGACTGTGATTTTATAATATTCAAGATATAACTGTGATTTATAGTATTTTATATAACTGTGATTTAATGTTCTATGAAACTGTGATTTATTATATTTTATGTAACTGTGATATAGTAACATGTTTTATCTGTAACTGTGTGGTTAACTGTAGCAGCAAGTAGACTGTCAGTTGAATGTTTTGCCATGATGCTGTGTGCACAAGCTAGTCTCAATGCTAAAGTCTAAGCATGTAATTATTGAAAATAAAGTTGTATTTTATTTAAAATATTACTGAATATAGTTAGTAATTAACTAATAAAACAGTATCTATACTTAAAAAGTACCTTTCTATATTTAATTATTGTATTTTAAATAAGATAAAAGAAAGACATGTAATTTAAACATATCTGATATATTTTAAATTTATGTGTTTTAATGAAATTCATGTATTTTAAAAGAAGTCAGTGAATAGCTTTATATTTTGAATGTCAATGGATACCTATTTGACGACTGAACCATCTGCACCCAGCTAACATAAAAGTAGCACAATAGCCACCTGGCTTATAAACAGTTAAGTGGGAACTGCTAATGACAGTCACATGACTTAGGCTTTTATTATATAGGTGATGTCAATGGATACCTATTTGACGACTGAACCATCTGCACCCAGCTAACATAAAAGTAGCAAAATAGCCACCTGACTTATAAAAAGTTAAGTGGGAACTGTTGATGACAATCACATGACTTAGGCATTTATATATAGGTGATTTTTCATAATTTTAGTTTTAATAGAATCTGGAATAGCAGAAAGGGGACATAATTTTTACATAAATTTTTCAATGTATCTGAAAAACTAATATATAAAATTAAAACAAATAAATTTTCGAGCTTGGCATTATAAGAGCTTTCAAACTGTATATGTAAAAAAAAATGATATTCTTATTTTCAAGTAGATAATTATCCCTTTCTCCTCTAAATTGTTCCTACATAATTTGCAACTAGCGAAAAATCTATAAATATGCAGTTCAATAGTCTTTATTACTTCTGTCAAAATTGTACTTTCCACATTCCATGGTTTATGAAAAAAACAGTTGTTACAAAATGGCACACAGATACATGAGTGATCTTATAATGGTTCTGTTTTTAATTTTTAAGTATGCAACATTAAAAAGTACATTGGTATGCAAATAAAAGTAAAACAACTTATATATAAATTTGATTCAGCTGACTATCTAAATAAAAAAGAAAAATCTAACGCAAAACAATCCCACCTTTTGATTGTAATGTCATGCAATTAAAACTTATATTACTCAACAATACCAAAAGCTTGTGAACTACGTTCGATCTCAAATGGACATATTTTATCAAGAGGTCAAATTATCTCTCTCACTGCTTTTATTACATCTTACACATTAATCGATTATTTAGCAAAGAGATCTCTACCATTTATAATTCAAAATTTCTCTCGCAAACAAGATAACAAAATTTGTACTCCAGATACATCATTTTCAAATATGTCTCTCTGACGAGAGACTCTGTTATTCAATGCTTTACATTTAAAATAAAAGATAATCTGAAATTTTATGTATCATTCCTTCCAGTTAACTTTGTCTGAACTCTAAAAATTCCTTTCTTTCCTAAAAATCCTTAAAAATATTCATTGACTTTAACTCTTTAAATGCCCTATGTTTTTCTGTCACATACCTTTTAGAATCAAAGACAGACGTAACACAAAATCAATATTAAATCTATTTTTACTTACCCATCATACGTAGTATAGGGTAAGTCTTGCAATCGTTTTGAAGATCGAAAAAAAATTTTTGACGGATTTACACGTTTTAGATACGTGTAGATTCCGAAAAACATATTTTTAGAAAAAAATTTTTGCCGTCCGTCTGTCTGTCTATAAATGCTCTATCTCCCGAACGAATTGAGATAGAGACTTGAAATTTTGTATGTAGTAAGAATGTAAGAATGGGACGAACCCTATTTAATATCAGCAACCTCGATTATCCGGAACTATTTTTTTCGGACTCTCAAAAAATTCGTTCTGATGAAAGGTACATAAAAATTTTCGATTTTTTTTTGTTCTAAGGAATGGACATAAAAGGCAATAAAATAACACACATTTTGCATATAAAACGAAGTCGATCGGATTATTAGTTGCCGAGATATTTGTAATCTTGTTTTCCACATTCTTCGATTTTTCATGACCCTGTATTTCATTCAAATTTCAATTCAGAAGTATATTTTAATTGGAAATGAGACGCTTAATCCAACGCAGTTTATTGTTAGTTAATAGAATTATTATTTTTGGAGTTATAAGGATGTTTCTTTTACGCAGTTCGGTACTACTTGAGTAGTTTGGAGTTTTATATAATTTGTCGAAATTGGTACATCAGCAGTTCTTTAATATAGCATTACTATGTATATTAACAATATTTAAATTTTGCTTATGAATTGCAATGCATTGTATAAATAGTTTCACATGTTTTATTTTCATATACATATCCATGATGGGTAAGTATTACGGTGACCCCCAACGACTAGTTTTTTATTGAATAAGATAAATAAATATGCAAGGTTATCAAATAAAAATTCTCATACAATATTTTTCATAGCTACTGTTTTATGAATTATTAAACATAAACGAAAAATTTTGTAAAATGCTCAAAGGTTTAATGTATTTTTCAATTAAGATTTCATTTTGAAAATTTTCTCTTCTGCTTCATTTATTTCACCTACAGTTAGATTACCTGTTCTTTGATTCTTTTGGTTTTTCAAGTTGAACAGAAATCTCGATATACAGCCTATCATTCAAATGAATTTTATATAGCTTGAAAAATAAGATAAAATGTTGTAATTTCCTAGTGTTTTGTTTACAACCAAAGTAGTATACTTATTTCCTTCTAAACTTCATCATCACTATCATCGGTCTTTTTCAAGAAATCACAGCTAGGTGGATCCCTTTCACTATAATGAAGAAAGAAGTTTTGTCCTGAGCATCTTCTTGAAGGTAAATCAGCCAGATTATACTGGCCAGGAATGCGCCTCCAATTTTGTTTCAAAATTAACTTTTAACTTTATTGCATGCAAATACCTGCCAATAATCCTCCACTGTAATACTGTTGTTGAATCTGCTCAGAAATATTCTTTAATGTTCTTCTGTTTGAAGTTTTTTTCCACAAATTCAGCTAAACATGAACTTTTAAGGCAAGATAAAAGTTCTAACCTGGGTATAAATATATTTTTTTAATTGCCACCCAGGAGTTAGACATCAGTAACTGTAAGATACATCTTGGTTAGATTAGTATCTTAAATAAACAACACTAGCATAGGAAATGCAACAGACATCCAAAAAAGATATGTTGACTCGCCTCAGAGCTCTCAATAAGGAAGGCATGTCTAGGAACTTCTACCATGTGCAGCAGATATAAATCTTATAACCCTTTTAGGAATTTTCTTCTAATACCATTAGCTATTTCTTAGTCCCAGCTTGCCTGAAGCATAAATTTAGGTAATGGGGTAACTGAATCCATTTAGATAAAAAAAATTGAGCAAGTGCTAATATGTGTTATCTGCCGACAATTTCTAGATTGCTATTTGTTTTTGATATGTAACAGCTAAGAGTATCAGTTGATCTGTTCAACACTAAAGAGGATATACTGGTTTCTCAAAACGGGCTGACCGATTTTTAAAATCAATAACTTGTTAATGGTGAAAGCTATTAAAAAAATTCTCGCAGGAATGTTATGTAAGATGTTAGGAATTTTTTGTATTACAATTTCTGATTTTAATTCAAAATAGCGGAGATAGATGGTGCTGCAAGTAATAAGGTCTCAATCAAAGCCAGATTTTTTTCCCTTTTTTTTCTACCAGCATTTATACAGAAAGGGAAGTTAATGAAAATGCAGGTAATCTTTGGCATGGTTAACAGAAAGACATTCCTTGCATAATAGGGTAAGAATGCAAAAATACAACCAAATGGCATAGTATTTAGTGAAATTGACTTAATAATAGACCTTTTAAATTATAGATAATGAATGTTAATTTCAGAAGAGCAAGTGGCCTCTACTGATGATAAAACATTCCAGACACATCATAAAGAGTAATTAAAGTATAGTAATCATAATGAAAACCTAATTATGGAAATTTTGGTATATTTTTTACATTTTATAGTTGCATAAATGAATCCATTCTTGCTATTTTTAAACATATTTCATATGTAAGTCTATATATGTACATATGTTGCTGTTAATGTTCTATGGTGACCAGAATTTTTTTTAAATGTTTTTACAGGGTGACAACAAATAACTTGGACACACATGATACATTATAACTTTAATGCTAATGAAAATATTACGACCAAACTTCAAAATAAATATGAATACATTATTTCGTCTAATATATTTACAAATTTTCAAAGTGGCTACCTTTGGTCTTAATACAGAGCTTTAAATGTGTCACAAAATTTTCGGCTATGGGCCGCAACTCACTTTCTGATATTTTATCCCATTCCTTGCATAAGGATTTCTTCAGGGATGCCAAAGTTTTATGAGGTTTAGCACACACCCTTGTCTCCAAGATGGACCAAACAGAATAATCCATTGGGTTCAAATCTGGGGAATACGGTGGCCATTCTTGAGCTCCAATGAAGTCAGGAAAATGTGTCTTGCACCAATCTCGAGTGCCTTTAGCTCTGTGTGCAGGTGCGGAATCCTGTTGGAAGGTCCATCTTTTGTTTCTAAAGAACTTTTGTGACCAAGGTAAGACAACATCTTCCAAAATGAGTTTGCGATATGTTTGTTGATTAATCTTTATCCCTTGATCAACAAAAACAAGTGGTGTTTTCCCACTAGCACATATCCCATCCCAAACCATTACAGATTTGGGTCGTTGACGCCATTCAACAATGCAAGAAGGTCCAGGTACTTCTGCTGACCAAACTCTATCATTATAGCTATTGTGTGCTTGTTCAATCGAAAACAGTTTCTCATCTGTGAAGACAAATGTTTGCCATCGATCACCTGCGGCCCGCTTTAACAGTTCTTTACACCTTTGAAGTCTTATGCGTTTGTTCTCTGCTGTTAGCTTTTGAGCCTCTTTCATTTTGTAAGGGTGAAGACCAAACTCTACTCTTGCCATCAAACATGCGGTTTCTCTGTTGATCTTCATCTCTCTAGCAACCTTTCTCATTGAAATGCTAGGATTTCGGTGAACTCGCTTTTTGATAACTGCACGGTTTCTTGATGTGTTAACAGTGCGCTTTCTTCCTCTTCCTGGCCTGTCACCATCATGTCCGAGTTCTTTAAACCTTTTGATTGTGTATGAAACCGTCTGCTTAGGCACTTTCAATCGTTGAACAATTTCACATTATTTCATCCCTTGCTTATGTAATTCAAGTACGGCAGATCGTTTGTTAACCATAATGGTTATCACAACTAACTTCCTTACACCTGTTTATTAGCTTTCTAGAATCAATTCCCTATGACAATAACTTTATAATTTTAGAGGTAGTTACAGATTTTTGGTTTCAAACTTCGTCCAAGTTATTTCTTGTCACCCTGTATGATAATGTGGATATAGATGTATGTATTTGAGTGAGTAAACATCACAGTCTCAAACTACTCTTTTAACTGCGCTGAAATTCAGTGAAATGTGTAATAAGCCACTGTGGTAAACTGTAAACATTTTTGAAGAAATCAGTCAACAAGTTTAGCTTTGGATCCATGCGAAGAATTCACACTTAGCTTTTCCTTTCCCTGCTTTATTGTTTATCCCTCCTACATCTTCACATATCCCTAATGTTTAAAGTGAAACTTAGAACAAATAAAGTTTAAACAAAAAATCTGTATACAATGTCAGATGTGGACAAAAAATTCTGGAAATTATTAATTTAAAAAGCCTTTAATTTTTTTTTATCCTTAAACAAATACAGCAAACCTTAAACAAATAATTGCTTTAACAGATGTTTTATAAGTTTAATGTGTTGAGCCTCTTTCATTTTGTAAGGGTGAAGACCAAACTCTACTCTTGCCATCAAACATGCGGTTTCTCTGTTGATCTTCATCTCTCTAGCAACCTTTCTCATTGAAATGCTAGGATTTCGGTGAACTCGCTTTTTGATAACTGCACGGTTTCTTGATGTGTTAACAGTGCGCTTTCTTCCTCTTCCTGGCCTGTCACCATCATGTCCGAGTTCTTTAAACCTTTTGATTGTGTATGAAACCGTCTGCTTAGGCACTTTCAATCGTTGAACAATTTCACATTATTTCATCCCTTGCTTATGTAATTCAAGTACGGCAGATCGTTTGTTAACCATAATGGTTATCACAACTAACTTCCTTACACCTGTTTATTAGCTTTCTAGAATCAATTCCCTATGACAATAACTTTATAATTTTAGAGGTAGTTACAGATTTTTGGTTTCAAACTTCGTCCAAGTTATTTCTTGTCACCCTGTATGATAATGTGGATATAGATGTATGTATTTGAGTGAGTAAACATCACAGTCTCAAACTACTCTTTTAACTGCGCTGAAATTCAGTGAAATGTGTAATAAGCCACTGTGGTAAACTGTAAACATTTTTGAAGAAATCAGTCAACAAGTTTAGCTTTGGATCCATGCGAAGAATTCACACTTAGCTTCCCCTTTCCCTGCTTTATTGTTTATCCCTCCTACATCTTCACATATCCCTAATGTTTAAAGTGAAACTTAGAACAAATAAAGTTTAAACAAAAAATCTGTATACAATGTCAGATGTGGACAAAAAATTCTGGAAATTATTAATTTAAAAAGCCTTTAATTTTTTTTTATCCTTAAACAAATACAGCAAACCTTAAACAAATAATTGCTTTAACAGATGTTTTATAAGTTTAATGTGTTGAGCCTCTTTCATTTTGTAAGGGTGAAGACCAAACTCTACTCTTGCCATCAAACATGCGGTTTCTCTGTTGATCTTCATCTCTCTAGCAACCTTTCTCATTGAAATGCTAGGATTTCGGTGAACTCGCTTTTTGATAACTGCACGGTTTCTTGATGTGTTAACAGTGCGCTTTCTTCCTCTTCCTGGCCTGTCACCATCATGTCCGAGTTCTTTAAACCTTTTGATTGTGTATGAAACCGTCTGCTTAGGCACTTTCAATCGTTGAACAATTTCACATTATTTCATCCCTTGCTTATGTAATTCAAGTACGGCAGATCGTTTGTTAACCATAATGGTTATCACAACTAACTTCCTTACACCTGTTTATTAGCTTTCTAGAATCAATTCCCTATGACAATAACTTTATAATTTTAGAGGTAGTTACAGATTTTTGGTTTCAAACTTCGTCCAAGTTATTTCTTGTCACCCTGTATGATAATGTGGATATAGATGTATGTATTTGAGTGAGTAAACATCACAGTCTCAAACTACTCTTTTAACTGCGCTGAAATTCAGTGAAATGTGTAATAAGCCACTGTGGTAAACTGTAAACATTTTTGAAGAAATCAGTCAACAAGTTTAGCTTTGGATCCATGCGAAGAATTCACACTTAGCTTTTCCTTTCCCTGCTTTATTGTTTATCCCTCCTACATCTTCACATATCCCTAATGTTTAAAGTGAAACTTAGAACAAATAAAGTTTAAACAAAAAATCTGTATACAATGTCAGATGTGGACAAAAAATTCTGGAAATTATTAATTTAAAAAGCCTTTAATTTTTTTTTATCCTTAAACAAATACAGCAAACCTTAAACAAATAATTGCTTTAACAGATGTTTTATAAGTTTAATGTGTTGAGCCTCTTTCATTTTGTAAGGGTGAAGACCAAACTCTACTCTTGCCATCAAACATGCGGTTTCTCTGTTGATCTTCATCTCTCTAGCAACCTTTCTCATTGAAATGCTAGGATTTCGGTGAACTCGCTTTTTGATAACTGCACGGTTTCTTGATGTGTTAACAGTGCGCTTTCTTCCTCTTCCTGGCCTGTCACCATCATGTCCGAGTTCTTTAAACCTTTTGATTGTGTATGAAACCGTCTGCTTAGGCACTTTCAATCGTTGAACAATTTCACATTATTTCATCCCTTGCTTATGTAATTCAAGTACGGCAGATCGTTTGTTAACCATAATGGTTATCACAACTAACTTCCTTACACCTGTTTATTAGCTTTCTAGAATCAATTCCCTATGACAATAACTTTATAATTTTAGAGGTAGTTACAGATTTTTGGTTTCAAACTTCGTCCAAGTTATTTCTTGTCACCCTGTATGATAATGTGGATATAGATGTATGTATTTGAGTGAGTAAACATCACAGTCTCAAACTACTCTTTTAACTGCGCTGAAATTCAGTGAAATGTGTAATAAGCCACTGTGGTAAACTGTAAACATTTTTGAAGAAATCAGTCAACAAGTTTAGCTTTGGATCCATGCGAAGAATTCACACTTAGCTTCCCCTTTCCCTGCTTTATTGTTTATCCCTCCTACATCTTCACATATCCCTAATGTTTAAAGTGAAACTTAGAACAAATAAAGTTTAAACAAAAAATCTGTATACAATGTCAGATGTGGACAAAAAATTCTGGAAATTATTAATTTAAAAAGCCTTTAATTTTTTTTTATCCTTAAACAAATACAGCAAACCTTAAACAAATAATTGCTTTAACAGATGTTTTATAAGTTTAATGTGTTGAGCCTCTTTCATTTTGTAAGGGTGAAGACCAAACTCTACTCTTGCCATCAAACATGCGGTTTCTCTGTTGATCTTCATCTCTCTAGCAACCTTTCTCATTGAAATGCTAGGATTTCGGTGAACTCGCTTTTTGATAACTGCACGGTTTCTTGATGTGTTAACAGTGCGCTTTCTTCCTCTTCCTGGCCTGTCACCATCATGTCCGAGTTCTTTAAACCTTTTGATTGTGTATGAAACCGTCTGCTTAGGCACTTTCAATCGTTGAACAATTTCACATTATTTCATCCCTTGCTTATGTAATTCAAGTACGGCAGATCGTTTGTTAACCATAATGGTTATCACAACTAACTTCCTTACACCTGTTTATTAGCTTTCTAGAATCAATTCCCTATGACAATAACTTTATAATTTTAGAGGTAGTTACAGATTTTTGGTTTCAAACTTCGTCCAAGTTATTTCTTGTCACCCTGTATGATAATGTGGATATAGATGTATGTATTTGAGTGAGTAAACATCACAGTCTCAAACTACTCTTTTAACTGCGCTGAAATTCAGTGAAATGTGTAATAAGCCACTGTGGTAAACTGTAAACATTTTTGAAGAAATCAGTCAACAAGTTTAGCTTTGGATCCATGCGAAGAATTCACACTTAGCTTCCCCTTTCCCTGCTTTATTGTTTATCCCTCCTACATCTTCACATATCCCTAATGTTTAAAGTGAAACTTAGAACAAATAAAGTTTAAACAAAAAATCTGTATACAATGTCAGATGTGGACAAAAAATTCTGGAAATTATTAATTTAAAAAGCCTTTAATTTTTTTTTATCCTTAAACAAATACAGCAAACCTTAAACAAATAATTGCTTTAGCAGATGTTTTATAAGTTTAATGTGTTGAGCCTCTTTCATTTTGTAAGGGTGAAGACCAAACTCTACTCTTGCCATCAAACATGCGGTTTCTCTGTTGATCTTCATCTCTCTAGCAACCTTTCTCATTGAAATGCTAGGATTTCGGTGAACTCGCTTTTTGATAACTGCACGGTTTCTTGATGTGTTAACAGTGCGCTTTCTTCCTCTTCCTGGCCTGTCACCATCATGTCCGAGTTCTTTAAACCTTTTGATTGTGTATGAAACCGTCTGCTTAGGCACTTTCAATCGTTGAACAATTTCACATTATTTCATCCCTTGCTTATGTAATTCAAGTACGGCAGATCGTTTGTTAACCATAATGGTTATCACAACTAACTTCCTTACACCTGTTTATTAGCTTTCTAGAATCAATTCCCTATGACAATAACTTTATAATTTTAGAGGTAGTTACAGATTTTTGGTTTCAAACTTCGTCCAAGTTATTTCTTGTCACCCTGTATGATAATGTGGATATAGATGTATGTATTTGAGTGAGTAAACATCACAGTCTCAAACTACTCTTTTAACTGCGCTGAAATTCAGTGAAATGTGTAATAAGCCACTGTGGTAAACTGTAAACATTTTTGAAGAAATCAGTCAACAAGTTTAGCTTTGGATCCATGCGAAGAATTCACACTTAGCTTCCCCTTTCCCTGCTTTATTGTTTATCCCTCCTACATCTTCACATATACCTAATGTTTAAAGTGAAACTTAGAACAAATAAAGTTTAAACAAAAAATCTGTATACAATGTCAGATGTGGACAAAAAATTCTGGAAATTATTAATTTAAAAAGCCTTTAATTTTTTTTTATCCTTAAACAAATACAGCAAACCTTAAACAAATAATTGCTTTAACAGATGTTTTATAAGTTATTTTATCAATAATTCATGTAATATTTCATACTGTAACACTATTATAAAGACGTAATGATTGTTTGATGACTCAATAATTGACATGATTAAAAAAGTGCATGTGATGACCAAAATAAAGGTATGTAAAATTTGATGTTTAATAATATGACATACTCGTGAAATATAGATTAACAAATGTTGGCAAATTCTTAAGTTCTGAATTTTAAATGGAGTAAAATGGACTTAAAAAAAAAAAGAGTTAAAAAAGTCCAAAACTATGTTCTTAAAAATAATAACTTGTTTTATTATATGACACTTCTGTAAATTAATTTTTGTAAATTTGTATCATTTATTCTCGACTCAAAAAGAATATGAAAATATGATAATGGGCATATACAAATGACATTTGTTTTATCTTTTATCAATCACTTCTTTGATGGCTTAGTCTGCTTTTTAGGTGGGGACCATCTTAGCTTACTGACATCAACTGTTATCCTGGGTCTCTTACAATGGGAACTGTGAAGCCATTCATCCACTAATTTTGGAGTGACACAAATAAAATGCTGTCCTTTAAAATATTGCACCATGTTTAAGCTTTGTAGAGTACTGATGATATCACATGGAGCAATACTGGTCATCTGGCTGTAAAAAAAAGTAGAAGTCAATGTTATAATACATAAAGTTAGCATAATTAAAAATAAATCACTTTCATATATTAATTACAGCACTGCTATCAATAAACACAAACATTTTATTATTTATAATAAAGACAATCAAACCCAGGCTACCAGGATTAAAGATGTTTGATAATTCAGAGTACAGAACATAGATGAAAATTGTCTTAATTGAAAGCTCTAACAGATGTTTTAAATTTAATACATTTTCTTATGTTACCTATGAGTTAAGCAAAAAGCATTTTAATACTTTTGTATTAGCCTTTCATCAGCACTCAATCAGCACCTTTGATTATTTATAGCAATTTTTGCGATTCTAATTATTTCAGTGTTTAAATATATAATTCAATTTTAAAAATGTTTTAATGTTATGTTTTATTTATGAATTTTTAATTTTGTTTGGCAATACAGTTATGTAATGGTACACAGAAGCAAACAAACATTGAATTATTTATATTGTTTTAAGTGCAAACAGGTTATCGTCCATAACTGGATTGCATGCAAAATTAAAATTGAAAATTATTTTAAAATCTGTAGAAAAATTGGTAAATTGAAATATAGTTATGAGGAAAATTGTATTTGAATGATTTCTTAATTTGATGGTATAAAATTTGAAATTCTGCAATGTTTATGCAACATATATAAACATTATGAAAATTCATTAATTAACCAAATTAAAAACATTTTTTTTCAGAATTTAAAAGACAGATTACAAGACTTTTTTTGAATCCAGTAACAAACTAAGAGTGTAGATCTATTTAATGTTTCATAAAGAATAACAGAAACTATAAAATCTTTTCTTGAAATGTTACAAACATTTTAATCTTCCAATGATTTTTAACATTTAATCCATATAAGAACACAAAGTTGGAATTTCTAATATCTTAAGTGTAAATAACTTTAAATCTTCAAACTTGTCTTTGGACATAATTGAATGTGCACAAATTGAATAAACTTGCATGTCAACTGGAGTGTTACCTATTAAAATATTAACCTGGGAACTTCATCAATAACAACTGCACACATGAAAACTCTGTTTATGTAGGTTTCATCAAATGCTTCATCCACAAAGTTTGCTGTAGAAGTTTTACAAATATTGGCTATGTACCCTTGGCAATAACATTTATAACAAGTCGCATTTAAAAAAAAATATTAATCTCAATGCTTTTTTTCACAATGTTTTTAATTTTTAATGTTCTTGTTCATTTTGTGTTTATTTTCAGACTTACTTCCATAACTAATTTTTTATATTTGCTCTGTAAATTGTTATTTTGAACAAGAGCTCTTTTATTAATTGTTTTATTAGTACTTGAAATCTTAAACATTATTTTTCTAATCTTGAAAAAGTTGCCTTCTTTACTAGCTGTTAATACTTTGATGATTCCACTATAAGAAATATCTTGTAATTTTTAAGGTTGAACGAGGCTTCATAACGTGCAAAATACTGTTTTTCTGATGCATGTCGACAAAATAGCCCATTTTTCACGATCGTTTTTAATTCTATTTGCTTCAAAATATAATTCAATTTGAAGCAGATATTCTTCAAAACAGTCATTTTCATTACAGGCTTGCATTCATCAAGTATGACGATACTTGACACAACACCAAAAACTAGCATGCATCAAATTGAAGCAAAGACTAACTGAATCTGAAGTTTTATGGAAATCTGTGGATTAGGTCTTGAGACATAGATATTGCGGAAATCATGAAAAATGCAGCATGGCAGTGTCACATGTTGGGTAATTTACAATAATAATAATAATCAGCAGCAACATATGTTAACATCGAACTTAATCTGAAGTTTGATGAAAATGAGTGCTCTGTTGTTATATAGTTAGCATATTTTTAGAGTCTACAATACGTAGACAGAAGTTGACAAGTGTAGCTTGTAGAAGGCAAAAGCTTCTAGTATTATAAAGACATAGTATATAACAAACACTGAATAATATGTAGAGAGACATGTTTATGTAATTCATTTTTAAGAAATTAAAAAGCAATCAGACACTAAGTTTAAAAAAAAAAATCTGATTTATTTATAATGACTTACAGATTTGAAATAAAATATTAACAACTTTGCAGTTCAAAAGAGAAAAAGACATATATAATTGTCTAGATTTTTACCTTATTTCCTTCACAGATAAAGTATCTCCATGATTTTTCAATGTTTGTAAAATCACCCAAGACCAATAACTTCGGTAACTTAGTTTCCCCAGATCTGATAATGGTTTCTCAGGAGAGCCAACAGCATGTTCCTTTTTAGAAAGCTCATAACCTGAAATATTTTTTGCTTAAATTCTCAAATAAAACCACAATTATATTAACAAAATATATAGGTTTACATAAATAATAACAATAATAATTTAAAAAAAAAAACAGACATAAATTTGAACTTACTGAAATATCATGATTTAAAATAGTAATCAAATGACATGCACAGAAGCAAAACTAAGAGAGTTAATAAAATTAAATTTAAAACCTACTCAGTTATAAAGGGTGAGTAGATTATTTTCCTTGATAAATACAAAATGATGCAATAGAATATTTATTAAGAAAGTAACTGAAAAAAAATTGTTAGAATAGAAATCTGGTGTGAAATAACTGAACAATAAATGCAAATATATTATGACAATGTGCACAAGTGATTGCTTAACATGTTCATTGCCAAGCTAAAAATTGGAATTGACCATATGCATTCCACAAAAGTTTATACCTTCTTTAGTATCTAATACAAATATTATGTGCTGTTTCACTGTGGTTACTATACTATTCTGCTTAAGAACTTGATAGCTGCATCCACATAATGAAACACGATCAGCCATTTAGTGAGAATTCTTATCTTGTGATATCATGTGACTGGCAATTAGCATGTTAAGAAAACTGAGCTGAAATTATAGAATGAAAGAACTTTTTCAACTTGGAATCTGGCAACGGTTCACCAGTCGTAGTAGTGAAATGAGTTGGTGTTGTGTGCACATACTAATTGGTCATAAATTTAAGCATGATGAGAATAGATTTGTCAAGAAACTTCCTGATTTTATTATAAATATACTAACCATGTACAATCTATGAAGATGTACAATGGTAATCTAGACGTTAAAAGATTTAAGGCAATATTTTTCAATAAAACGGTCCACTAAATGGTTCACCAGTTTCACTCTTAAGAACAAAAATCACTGCAGTGATGTTTCCAATCTTACAATGAAGCATAATCACATCTTATAGTAAAATAAAAATTCAGACTGATTCATTATAAGCAATTAGTATCCAAACTGTTTAATTCGACACTGTTTTTATGTCTTCTGGTATTATCAAAGTTTCATTTTTTTTTTCCATGTCTTTTTTCTTTTTTGCATCTATTTTATAATTGTGACTGAATTATTGAACCTATCATTGAATGTTTTTAATGCCCTTAAACCATAACTTTTTTGCATTTCCACATAATTTTTTTTTCTATCTTGGATAACTTCAACTCACATTGTACCTAAATTTGTATTGTGTGTGTATTTTATTTCAGTTTGTTGTGCAATATTTTTTTTTTTTTCATTATTATTTTGTCCCTTCATTGTTAAAAAAATATTATCCTAGATCAAGAATGAGAAATTCTTCAGTTCAAACTAAAAAACCAAGTTTTTTTAAGCATAACATAAAAATATATTTTTTGTCTAACTACTCAGCACTGATGTTAAATAAAATTGATGATGAAAAGGTGAAACAGTTATATGCTTAAAACACATTATATTTTTAGTCATCTGCCCTGAGCTTTTGCCTGGATCAATTTTACTGATAACCTTTTTAATGAAAGCCATTCATTTGTAGGTGTGTCTACAACAGCTATTTTTTTTTTTTTTTTTTTTTTTTTTTTTTTTTTTTTTTTTTTAAATATTCTCATTTTTATACTTTAATTTTAAAAGCTTTTATGAAATTTCTTCAAAGTCTTGGCAATTGGATTCCCTCCACATAACTCAATTTCTTCACATCTGAAATAAAGTTTATACTCAATAATGGAAAAATACCACCCTTAATATTTTTGCTGTAGCTTAAATTTTTAATAACCTATAACCAGTGTTCTCACTGCTAATGGCCATTATGCCTAATCATGACAAAATGTTTCAGTTGGAGAGAAAAAACACAATTCAAATTATAAAACTGCAAGCCTTCATTTTTTCTCATATTTCTGTTACAAAAAGTAAGGAACTACCTATTGCAACCATCTGGAGGAAAGTAATTTGAGTATTTCACAAATCATGACCTTCAGGCCACAAAATCATCCTTCATTCAAATGTTGATTTATATATATCAATCCGATATTTGTCATATGATAACACTCATATTTATAAATCGATTTGGATGCAATAAAACATGTGTATAGGACTTAACAGAATCTGAAGAGTTTATTGGCCAGGTTCATTTGCCATCTTTTTTCAAAATGGCAGCCAATTTAAATAATAATAATAAATAATAACGATAAAAGTAATAATAATAAAATTAGAATTTTTTTTATGTTAAATGTTCAAACTTGATACAGATACTTTAGAGCATTTTTTGTTTTGCCACTATCTTAAGAAATGGCTTCTAGGCAGTGGACATTTTGAAACAAGACAAAAGGATTTCTGCCTAAAAGAGTTTTAAATGAACATAGGTTTCTCACATATTTTCTATCATTTTTTAAACTATTGTTTTAACCGTGATATGCTTAAAATTATTTATTCATATCTGCCAACATTAAAATATCAACAACATTACCAACATTTGACAAAATATTGTCAAATTGGTAGAAAAATAAATCACTATAAATGAAGCAAATTTGGCTACTAGCATACTAATTGAAATTCAGTATTGATGAAAACTGGAAATGACTTTTCTATAATCAGGTTCCATTCATTTCATCTTTGTGTGTTTGTGTAAAATTAGCTAAATTGTTAAAAGCAAAGAACGGCAAAGCTACCTTTCTCTCTGAGTACAGACCAAAATTATTGTATTTCTTAAAGCTACTGGTCACTCATTTTCCAAATTCCCCTCCATAATGTTAAATCTATGGGAATTTGATGCATTTTTATATTCAAAATATTTCCTCAGGAAATTAAAATTTTTAACTTCCTTTTTCATTACTAGGGGGGCCCCGCCCCCCTGCTCGCTATGCTCGCCAACCCCCCGCGTAATCGCTTCGCGATTCCAAATTATTGTCTACCCCTGCTTGCTGCGCTCGCCAATAACCCATGGTATGAATAAGCAGTTGCAGACCTTTCAAATGATGTGTCACACAATTGGTGTTGTAAAGAAATTACGAAATGCGCCCCCTCTGAGGGCAGAGGGGGAGGGGGTTACACACAAGGTATCCATAATATGAATAAGCAGTTGCAGACCTCTCAAATGATGTGTCATACAATTGGTTTTGTAAAGAAATTAAAAATGTGACCCCCCCCCCTGGGGAGAGCAGAGGGTGGGGGTGACACACAAGACATCCATAATATGAATAAGCAGTTGCAGACCTTTCAAATCTTGTGTAACACGACTGGTGTTGTAAAGAAAAAAAAATGTGTCCCCCCTGGGGAGCAGAATGGGGGATAACACACAAGACATCCATTATATGAATAAGCAGTTGCAAACCTCTCAAATGATGTATCAAACAACTGGTGTTGTAAAGAAATTAAAAATTTGGCGAAATATTACAGTTATCGCCAAGTTGGCGTCACTTTTGACAACTAATTTTGGTCGCCAAATTTGGCGATATATCGCCAAGTTGGTGACAAACTTGGCGATTGTTGGCGATGGTAACCTTTCCTCTCTTTATGGTAACCCATATGGCGATGCATAGACGGAGCCCTTTCCTGATTGGTCTATTCGACTCATGGAAGGAGTGGACAACCCGGATTCGTTAGTTCCGGAAATCTTCCACATCAGCATCATTCCAGGAGTCATTCCTTTTAAGGCTAGTTTTTTTTTACTATAGAAGGATTCTCTTCTTAAAGGATGTCCTTTTTAGCACTTTCCAACAAAGTTGAAAAGTGCTTATGCATTCGGTTTGTCTGGCCGTCTGTCCACGCTCTAACTCCCGTAAATATACTCGGATTGCTATGAATTTTTTATATGTTATTGATGTTTACCATAGCATGAACGCTATTGAGAATGAAGTTTCTACCATGATTAGTTTATCTACAGGGTGAATCAAAAGTTTCCCATTACATTACGGCCTATGGGGAAAAATCATTAATATACTTGGATTGCCATGAAATTTTAGGACGTTACTGATGTTTACCCTAGCATGAACCCTATTGAAAATGAAGTTTCTACCATGATTAGTTTATCTACAGGGTGAATCAAAAGTTTCCCATTACATTACGGCCTATATGGAAAAATTGTTTCAAAGGAATTTTAAAGATGTTATAACCTTTCAAACATATTAAAATATGCATTCTATAAAATAAAAGGTGAAAATGTAGCTATTATTCATTTACATAGCCACACAAAAGAATTCCATTAGATAATGGTAAAAGGGGGAATTGTGTGTGACATATTTTAAATATATTAAGCTGTTTCAAGTATAATAAAATTGATATATGTCACTGAAATTTAATATAAATTGTACGCTACTGTCTTGCATAATATGAAGTACATAGCATTTACAGGGCCGCACAAAAGATTTCAAATAGTATATTCTTTCCGAAGTACCGTATATGTGTCTGATGATAGCTGATGGAGGGATGAAATGCATTTTAATTATGATATGCGCATTTATATTTCGCTAAATATATGCACATTATATGGTGTGTATAAATGTTATAGTTGATATACAGAGCTACCCAAAAGAGCTTACCAACGTTACTGAATATGAGCGTAAATTATTTAAACGTGGTTCTTAAATAAGCTATGCATTTTTACACTGAGCTTCATTCAATTTACTGAGAAAAGTTTGCAGAATATAGATAAAAGGATATACAGGGCCACGCAAAGAATTCGGCACATGGCCGCCTATGAATGATAATTTATGAGAATGTGATTTCAGTTGTTTTAAAAGTGTTTTAGTTTACAATAAATTTTAGCCTAATGCTGACGTGTAATAAAGGTACAATGTAAACTACAGGGCTGAACAAAAGTATTCACGTATGTTTCCATCTAATAGTATGAAATGCTGAAAAAGAAATTTCAAGCTACTGGGTATTTTCTTGCTAAACTAAATTTTCCCATTATATCGACTGACATAAGAAATATGGAGCTGTTCAACTGGTACTGGAATACTGGTACTGGTATATGTACTGGAATACATATTTGGATATATTTGGCTATGCACTATTATTTCCCTAAATAACAAAGTTTTGTTAAAGATTTCGTAAAGTGTTGGAAAGTGCTTCATAATCTATGCTTAATGCATGATTTTTCTTACTTGTTTTTCTTAGTTCTCAAAATATTTCTAAAATCTTTGATTAATTTAATATTTTATGGTTTAAAAACTGAGAAAGTGGGAGTAAAATTTTAACACTTTATATAAAACTAAGCATAGTTACACTAAGCATAGCACCGAATATTTTAGTGATATTTTGAAAACTAAGAAAAAAATAAACATGCTTAAACAAGAGAACACTGAAAAAAGAAGTTAAAAATAATAATTTCCTGGAGAGATATTTTGAATATAAAAATGCATCAAATGTCCATTAGGGATGTACTGAATATTCGGTATATATTCGGTATTCGACCATGTTACTGAATATTCGGTTAGGCCGAATCCAATACTTACTTCCAATACACGCCTTTTAAAAAAAATTTCCCAATTTCTATTTCTAACAGTCAATTTATTAATACATTTAAAATAATTAGAAATAAAATCATATTTAAATAATATAAAATGTTTTTACATTATTTATTTGCTGTTTGTAAAGTTTAACTTAAGAAAATTAACCATGAGAAGGATTAAAATTATGATTTATTAGGATTCTCCTTAGGAATAAATGATGCGAGTGCAGATGCAAATTCCTAAATTCTATTTAGTAATCTGTTTCTTGCTTTTCCCAAAAGTCCTTAAACAAGAAAGGAAAACTTTTGAGATTAGTAATAGTTATCAAGGCAGACAATTTTTTGTTTATGAAATCATATTCATAATCAACTTATTGAACCATAAATGCATTGTATTTCATCTCACTCTAGGTCAAACTTGTGTTTACGTTTGTTGCATTAACAATAAATAAGATACCATAACTATATTTTCAACTCACATGCTTTGATTTCTGTAAAATATGGTATGATGGGAAGGATGGGAAATGCCACTATTCATAAGAAAAGAACTATGAGCTAGAAATTCCTTTATTCAGAATTAGTTGAAAGTATTTATACTTTATATTGAAAAAAATCTGCCTTGAGATATTTAAAAAGAACAAATATGAGACTGTACAGTTTTTCTTCAACTATTTTTTCATTATTTGTCTTTGATTTCAAAATGTTTGTTTCAATTCGTAGAAGAAATGAAATTTAAAATTCTACTAATTGAAAAAGTCTCATAATTATGCTTATTAAATAAAAAATAAAGCAGATTTTTTTCAATACTGAATGTTCTTATAAAAAGCTCTTGTTTATCAAAATATAAGTTTCTCCTATTAAATATTTTGTAAAATTGTTTTAAAAGTAACATTTTAATATCTTTAAACTTTGAAATATAAAAAGTATTTGGAAAGCCGAATATTCAGTATTCGGCCAAATAGTTACTATTCGGCTAGCTGAATATTCAGTATTCAGCCCAACAATTACTATTTTAGTAATTGGCTAGCCGAATATTCGGTACTCGGTTTAGCTGTCGACCGAATATTCGGCATTCGGCCAAAATCACTATTCGGTGCATCCCTAATGACCATAAATTTAACATTACAGAGGTGAATTCAGAAAATGTGTGACAAGAACCCATATTGCATGTTGTCAGCACTCTCATTAATGTTCTGAATAAATGATGTTACTTATCAAATTTAAATGAACTGCACATTTATATAACTATTATTTAATAGGAGTGGTAATTTTCAGCATTTGGAAAGATAAAATTTCAGCTTTTTTTAAATAATTATCAAAATTTTGCCTGCCCCACCACCAAACACTTTCACTTAACTTCTCACTTTGCAAATATACAACATGAAAAATTAAAATTCTTCTTTTAAAGCTCTTTAATTTTTTTTCACAATATTTTTACTTTATTGTAGCAATAATAACAAATCATCTAAATCCATCCATCCCAAAAAATTACCATTTCCTATTTTAATGCCCCTGATATTCCTGATAACTCATCATCCCGTATTTTAAAGTTCTTTATTCTTTATTTTATTTTTGCCATATTTTTTACTTTGTAGTAAAAAATGAAAAACAATGATTAAATAACTCCCTCTTTTCAAAATTTCTTTTTTCCACTGTGTTTCCTTTTTCTCTACAGTTTTTAAATTTTAAAAATCTTTAAAATGCTTTATTTTTTAAACTTTTCTAATACATCTTTTCTGCCACTCACCCCTCAAAAAGAAAAAAAAAGATATCTTCTTTCCAATACTCAAAGTTTGAAATCTTAACTCTTTTATTATTATTATTTTATTTTATTTATTTATTTATTTTATTTATTTATTATTATTATTATTTTTTTTTTTTTTGCTTTAATTCTCAGTGAAAAATTTTAAATAAACAATTAATCACTTAAACCCCTTCCCCTTTCCTTGAAATATTGCCTCTTACCATGATAGAGGAAATGTCTAAGTATGAGGGAGAAGAGTAAAAAATTCCCTCTTTTTATTGTTTGATTAATTTTGCCCCTCTTCAGAGGTATGCTACTCAGCATCAAGCAAGTCACAGTAAGGATTGTAGGCAATGATCATTCACCAAATGTCCAGCCTGATTAAAAATGGAGGTTTGAAAAAAAATTTAGAGTCAGTGCTTCATCTATTTTGCTAACACTTTTTTTTCATTTTGTCCATTGCTAATGCTGATCAAAAATCAGCAAAAACCCTATCAATAACTCAAAGCACCCCAACCCCTTCTCTTTTGAGATAACAATATTCATCTGAATTGCAATTTTATTTTTTACAATGTTATCCATAATTTCTACTGTAGTGAATAAAATTGTACATTAATGTTATTTTGCCAAAAAATTGCATTATTAGTTGCAGAAGTTTTCTTTATAAAAATTGTTAAAATGGAAAAATAAAGCTGTTATTTTTGTTAACACTATCAATATTTCATTTATGTGAGTTAAAATGCAACCAATCTGAATGGCAACATCATCTAATTGAAATTACTTTTATGCTGTATAACACAATTTAGCCTAAGTATTAAGATCCAAAGAATTAATTAAATGAGACATAGATATTTCAAATATCTAACAAAATTATCCTTCAAATTTCAAAGTAATCAGAAAAAAAGTTTTAGAGACCAGTATCGCAAGACAAATAGACAGATATGAAAATGTGTCTTCATAACAAGTAGGCTTCAATTGATGTTTTCCGAACAATTTAAATTATTCAAAAATAAAATAAAATATAATAACAATTGTGATTTTTGTGCACATGATATTAAGACTTGTAATACTAACTGTTTAACTACATAAATAACAGAATTTTGTATCAAGAATTTAATTATTAAAAAAAGCTACATTTTTACATTGAATTAAATTTTAAAATATACAAATTGATAATATTTAAAAACTTACTAAATGCAATTAGAAACTTTCCAAATCCTTTTCTTTGGTATGGAGGCAAAGTAAGAATGCAAGCTACATTATTTCCATCTGGTGATTCTTTTTCTTTGGAAAAATAACCAATGAGATGAGAACCTTCTTTATCTATTTCTGTTAAAACGTAAAAGTAAAAGGGCTCAACATCAAAATATAGAGTTTTGTGATCCAAGAAGAGTTTTGCAAGTAGGCACAAACATTGACAATACAACTGAAAAAAAAAAAAAAACAATTAAAAAATTAGTATTTAATTAGCATAAAGACGTAATAATAACATGCAAGAAATAATACAAAACAAGATATTATTTATGCAGAAATTCACATTAACAGTGCCATAATTATTTCTGTGAAGGGCTTAAAAACTTTCAGTTTGAATGAGAATGTAATTATAATAAATGAGACAAACCAAGATGACTTGGAAGGAAAAAAAAGAGAGAAAGAGAGAGAAATTTATTTTTAATAAAACTTCATTTAGACTATGTGAGACATGTTTAACTTTATTTACAGAAAAATGTTTTAGGATAGAAAAAAAAATTGCAATAACTTCTTTAATCTTATTATTTAGTGATTATTCCTTTTTAATAACATTTCAGATGTGATAAATTAATAGTAAAAAAGATAACAAATAAAGCAGTATAACAATTCACTCATTTAGATTCTCAAAGTCATCTTTTTCAAACTGAAAACCTTTTTCTCAGTGAAACGCATTGTAATGGTATTATCAAGGACAGCTAGATAAAAATTTGCATTGCACGTGTCAATGCATCCAGTAGATTGACACAATTTTTTTTTTTTCATTGACCTTTTTGTCACACAAATATGTTTTCCGTTTCTAATTATGTCCATGAAAATTTAGAATAATAAGTAATTCTAAGTTTGTTTGTTTTTTTTTTTTTTTTTTTTTTCAGTTTTTAAATGTGTGATAATTGCTGCAGTTACAAACTTAAAACTTCATGCAATTGCTGGAAATTTTTATACGTATGAGAATGGGTATAATTCTTATACAATGTCTAAAAATCAATTTTTTTTTTTTTTTTTTTTTTTAGAAATATTTTGAGAGAAAAAAAGAAAAAAAAAAAAGATATTTTTTATGAAGAGTACATGGAAAAAAGAAGTTTAAAATATTAATTTCCTGATGACATATACAAATAGATCAAACATAATATAGACTTAACACTAGAGAAAGAATTCAGAAGCTGAGTGACAAGCAGCCTTAACTACATCAGTGCATATTTAAGTAAAATGCAAATACAAAACAACTGTATTATATTTATGACATAGAAGAAATTTGGTCAAATATTACTGCAAAAATAAAAAATAAATAAAAACATACATAAGGTTTGAATTTTTATTTTTACATCACACAATAAGAGGAAATCAAAATAAAATGTAATTTTATAATTACTATTTTTACAATAAAAATGCATTGCAAGTCAAAATCGTGAGATCTCTTGACAGATGAATTGTAAAGAACTTCACACCACTCTTCAGTAGAACTGGACTCTGTAGGAATTTCTTAAATCTATTTTTCAGCCATCTAACATTACGATTTAGCACTGAACTACAATGTTAAATAGATACCAAATTAATTTAAGGCTACTGTAATAACAAGCTTTTCAAAATTTTATTTGGAAAACTTTTTTTCTCTGACTAATTGCTCCTTTTATTTTATACACTTATGTACTAAATTCTCATCGGACATAAAATCCTTTTAAATTTCTTCTTAACATTGTTCATTCTATGATTTAATTTCTCCATATGGATATGTAAGAATGTTTCCATTTTGATGTGCTACATTTTGTCATTGCTTAATTAAGTATAATCTTTAAACTGTATAGTATATGTGGAGCTATATAAGTATGTGCAATATAGAATTTCAAAATATCAGTTTAGAGTTCAACTTATATTCTTTCTAATTAATATATATATATATATATATATATATATATATATATTCAGACATAGTTATTTTAAAGTTGTTTTCTGGCAATTATAAAGATTTTTTTTATTTTTATTTTTTTTTTTTTTTTGGTAAAATTCAATACAAATGTATCATTTTTTTAGCAAAAAAGATTTATAAATTAAAAATAAATTAATCCAAATTTAATATGCAAAACAACTTTAAAAAAAACCCAGCTTTTTTGACAAAAATTGGCATTTTTCGCCAGGCTAAAAGCCAGCAATCCTTCCATAATGTAACAAAAAACTCCAGTGTCTTGATAATTGAACGATTAATGCTACATATTTTATTTTGAACTAGTTGATCACACAGATTTGTCTGGACCTGTAATAATATTCTTAAGAGGCAGATTTTATAAGAGTCGGGCAGAAAAGGGGGTGTCATTATACAAGCCATTTTTTATGGTTTCTTCTAAGGATTTTAGAAGATATGCATATTTTGTTTTTCCCCACAAAAAAAATTTCTGACCCACAAAAATTTCTAAAGCGGGTCACGGCCCAGTATTTTTTTCAAATCGACATCTTCCTATATTCTATTATCTCAGTACATTGATCATCAACCAAAGTTATTTTTGTGATTACAACATCACATTTAGTAGCTATATAGAATTATTTTATAAATTTCATGGCTGACCTTCAGTGACACCCGGCATGGCTCGTCAAACTTTGTCATGGAAAGTGAAAAAACGCCATATTTGAGACCTCATGGACTTATGCGCTAAGGGTCAGCCAGAGTTTTGAGGTTTAACTTGGGTAGTACTACTCACTATTAACTGAATTAGCTCATTAGTTGCATGGCTCACTCTCAGCACTGCCGAAAAATAGCTAATTTTGTATTGAATGAAACAAAAAAAAAGTATTTTTGGTGACTTTGTATTTCAGTGCGCTGAGGGTCAAAGTGGAACTTGATAACTGTATTTTATGGCATGAAACCTACCCTTTAACAAACATTTGACAAAACTTTGGCTAATGGCCATGCAAACACATACGGCTTACTTCAAGCCATTGTGGAAATGGAAAATATGGTAAAAAAACAAACAATTATATAAATTATTGTTATTATATTGTTATAGTCTATATACTAGACTATATAGATTATTCACTATATGTCACATTTTTTTACGTTCTTCTATCTTTTCAAGAAAGTATTGGATTCATGAAAATTTTTGAAATCTGGTTTTCGACTGATTTATACGTTTTAGAGGTCAGAAAATCCGAAAAACATGTTTTTACAAAATGTCTGTCTGTGTGTATGTGACAAAAATTTTGTGGGTGCTCTATCTCAAGAACTAATGCACTTAAATTTCACAAAACTTTAGATTCTGTGAGACCTTGATATAAACTAGATCTGATTAGTTTTTGTTGTATATCGCTCTGTAGGTGATGCTGCTATACTGAATTATTTACAATTTCCACTATAGACATACTTCAAGAATAATCATCACAAATAAGTTAATAAAAAATTTTCATCAAATTTCAGTTTCAATAAATCTCTGATATAGATTAGTGTTTGGTGTATATTGTCCAAAAGGTGGTGTTTCATGAAATTCATGCATTAGGTCCTGAGATAGAGCTTCTGCGATAATCATGAATAATGCCGCATAGCAGCGTCATCTGTTGAGCTATTTACTCCAAAAACTGAAGAATACTAATAGACATAAGAGACTAACAGAATATGAAGTTTCCTGAAAATTTGTGCATTAGTTCCTGAGATAGAAATATTGCAATAATCACAAATAATGCACCATAGCAGTGCCATCGGTTGAGCGATTTGTACCAAAATGTAATCAGCACTATTTCATGCCAAGTACTAACTATATATAAAGTTTTATGAAAATCCATGCCTGGTTTTTGAGATATGGCTATAGTGGAAATTGTAAATAATCCAGTATAGTAACGCCACCTGCTGAGCGATATACATCAAAAACTAATCAGATCTAGTTTATGTCAAGGTCTCACAGAATCTAAAGTGTTGTGAAATTTAAGTACATTAATTCTTGAGATAGAGCACCCACAAAATTTTTGTCACATACACACAGGCTCAGAGACGGACATTTTGAAAAACATGTTTTTTGGATTTTCTGACCTCTAAAATATGTAAATCAGTCGAAAACCAGATTTCGAAAATTTTCACGAATCCAATACTTTTTTGGAAAGATAGAAGAACGTAAAAAATGTGACATACAGTGAATAAGTTATAGTCTAGTATATAGTTAATTGTATGTTTTGTTACCATATTTTCCATTTCCACAATGGTTTGAAGTGAGCTGTATGTGTTCGCATGGCCAATGGCCAAAGTTCTGTTAAAGGGTAGGTTTCATACTATAAAATACAGTTATCAGGTTACATTTTGACCCTCAGAGCACTGAAATACAGAGTCACTAAAAATACTTTTTTTTTTTTTATTTCATTCGATACAAAATTAGCTATTTTTCGGCAGCGCTGAGGGTGAGGATGCTACTAATGAGCGAATTCCGTTAATAGTGAGTAGTACTACACAAGTTAAACCCCAAAACTCTGGCTGATCCTCAGTGCATGGGTCTATGAGGTCTCAAATATGGCGTTTTTTCACTTTCTGCGCCAAAGTTTGAAGAGCCACGCCCGATGTCACTGTAGGTCAGCCATGAAATTTACAAAATAATTCCATTTAGCTACTAAATGTAACATTGCAATCACAAAAATAACTTTGGTTGATGCTCAATGTACTGAGATAATAGAATATAGAAAGATGTTGGTGACCTGCTTTAGAAATTTTTGTGGGACAGAAATTTTTTTTTTGGGGGGGAGAAACAAAACATACATATCATCTAAAATCCTAAGAAAAAACCATAAAAAAAAAAATCGCCAAAATGGCTTGTATAATGACCCGCCTGAATCTTATAAAATCTGCCTCTTAAATGAACCGAAACCTGTACTGCAAAATCTCACAAAGAAAACCCTAACTGAAACTATGAACTGGATCCATGCTGCCTATTGTACCATTAGCAGGGGAGAAAATTTGGGAGAAAAACAATCTTGAAAAAAATTTCTCAAAACCACATGAAAGTAGTAATTAGAACTTTTAAAAGTAAATTAATCCACAAACATTTATCCCTGATTGACTTAAACAGAATAATAGATGAAAAAATTTAATTAAAAATTATACTCACTAAAATATGACTGATAGTAAATATAGAATACTAAATAAAAAATAAACTCATTAAAAAAATGGTACTTACGTATTAATGCCATCACAGCAGAAGTTGTGTTAATGCATCAATAAAGAGCAATCTTACTGTACGCACGCGCATGCAGTTATCTTTTGGATTCCTAGTTGCCTTGTTGTTTGCTGATTTTTGAAGCCATTTTTTAGTGCTTTTTTCTCATTTTTGATGCCATTTTTTGTGCACGTGCAATCAACAAGATTACTCTTTATTAGCGCAACTTCTGCTGTGGTGGCGTTAATACGTAAGTACCAAAAAAAAAAAAAATAATAAAATCTATGTAATTATTTAAAATAGAAATAAATCCCTACTTTATGCTCTTTTCCATCAACTTCATACACTGATAGAGTTCCTTTTCTGTATATTTCTTTTCCAGGAGGATGCTTGGCTTTACAGTCAGCCTAAAATGCAAGTAAATAACTAAATGATTAAATATATTTTTAACATATAGAAAAACATTTTTTTGTAACAAATTAAAAAAAAAAAAGTTAGAAAATTTCAATGAAAATGAGAATAAAGTAGGTAAAAATATGAATTCCTTCATTTATATTTTAAAAATAGACAATAGTTTTCTTTAAGCAACAAATTATAAGAATTCAAACAAATAAATATAAACTGTGTTCTGTGTTCCATATTTAAAACAGAAATAAAACCCCACTTTATGTTCTTTTCCATCAAATTCATACACTGAAACAGTTGAGACCTTCTTAAATTTGCATTCATCTTTTACAAAATAAAAGGTTTACAGTCAAAATATACAAAATAGAATTTCACTAAATGATTAAGCCATTAGGTTCTGCTTTTTGCATCTTGTCTCTAGTTTTATAAGCAAAATTATATAGTTTTATTTTAGAAGTACTAAAGAATACCTGAATTATCATTTATAAAACTAAGGATTTGATATAACTAAGGATTTGATATAACTAAACTTTTTTTTTTACTCTCTTAATGTCATTGTAAGGATTTTTATAAAGGCAAATGCAGAGAGTTTAGTCTGTTATTGTTATATACTTTGAATATTGCATTTTTATTGATTTTATCTGAAATGTCCCAAAGTTAATTCAGGTGAAGGCCATGGGGCTCAGTTAGTATGATATACGTATAGATATGTACACACATAAAGAGAAACAGACATTGGGGAAAATGAAGCTAAATGAAGGTATTCACAATGATTTTTATTTTTCATAAAAATACATTTTATATTTTACTGTTAATGATAATATTGAGGGATTTATAAATAAAAAATAAATTTAGATGTTTTCCCCTCTTTCAAGTCAATTTGAAAATTTACAATGTTCAATTTCATGTGCAGAAAAAAAAATCTATAGAAGGAAATTATTCCTTTATAGTCAATAATTGATGAAATTCTAAGTGAAAATGAACTGTTTTTACTTGAGGAAATTAACTCTTCACTAATCCAGGAAAGAAATTTAATGGAGGATACTGTGATTAAAAAGAAACTCAAAAAAACAATCTAAAAGTTTTTTGAGTACAAGAATAAAATTTAAAGAACATTTTTCTCTTTGAAATAAAATAATGAATTCATTCAATTGAAATCAATTAGATTTTTATCAACAAATGAAGGACTCTTACCAAACAGAAATAGAATGTTTTCAATGCTTATTTATGTTGATTATAGAATACTTTTAGAGTGAATTGATATTTAATCTTCACATTTATTTTCTAACAGTTTTAAAATGCCTAGAATTGGGCAAATATTATATATTTATCTATGTATTTATATATATCAATGTAAAGCTCCTCAGAACATTTTATTCTAAGACATTTTTCAGCATTTTTAAAAAATCCAAAACAGATTTATGTATACATATACAATATTACAATATTCTTATGTATATATATATATATATATATATTCTTAATTTCAAACCTATGTGCATCATATTCTTTCATTGTATTAGGCTAATTTTGTATGTTAAATGTATAACATTCTATTCCAATGCACATTAATGTTCAAAATTAGGTTCAATCTTTTTTTTTTTTTTTTTTTTTTTTTTTTTTTTTTTTTTTATGATTTAAACTAGTGTTATAATAATTCTGATTATTCTCAAAGCATATTGCTTTTGTATTTTTATCTAATTTAAATAAATGTTTCTTTTATGTTTAAAAAAAGATTAAGCATAACTTCACATTAAAGTAGAAAATTATTCAAATTTTTCAAATATAATATAATTAAAAGTACACAGAAGTTACATTGACATGCAATAAAACAAAAGTAAAAAATAAATGTTAAAAAAAAAAAAATTGAAAATAAACTTAAGAAATAATATATACATAAAGAATAGTTAAATCAACAATATAATTTCACCTTATGTTTTAAGTAGGCATTTGGAAACCGCATGTACTTCAAACAATATTCACAAATAAAGAGTTTAGATTGTTTCCCATACTCATCAGGATAGGGAGAGAAATACCAAGTGCCAATTTCCCACTTGCCAAGTTGAATTCGATCTACATATTTCACTTTGGTGATCTAGAAAAAGTATAATTAATGAAACTTTATCTATAAATATAAACATAACATTTTGACACTTTAAAATCAAGATTATTATAATATGCAATCACATAGCTATGTATGAAAATGAATAAATACAGGGGAAAAACGTTTTTTCTATTTTTTTATCATATTAGATTTAAAAAATAAGTAAATAAATAAATAAAAAAAAATAAAAGTAAATATATATACAGTAGACTCCCTCAAATCTGCAAACCAGAAATCCGCAACTCTCTAAAATCTGCACATATTTTATAGATGTAAACAATGAGGATTTCAGTGCAGATATTGGGACAAAATTTGATTTTTTATTTTTGTATCAGTTCCATATATTTTTTAATTTGTAATTTTCTTAATAGTACTCTATTTATTTTATTTTTTTTTTATTTTATTTTTTTTTATTATGAAAGAAGAATACATTTTTTTGGAAAAATTCAAGATATTTCTGATATTACTGATAATCACAATCTTCTTACCAAATATATCTATGGATTAATCAAGATTTTTTTGGTTATTAAGCCTGGCTAAACTTTAAAAAAAAATCCTTATTTTATGATTTTGATGTGAATTAGTAATGTACTTTTATGAGGCAAGTTTTGTTGAATAATTTTGGAAAAATACATTTAATCTTTATAATGAATATTTAATCATACACTAGTGGTTATTAACTTGACCTTTGCTGTTAGTACTTTAATCATTTTCAAAATTATCAAAATTTTTATTATTTTAGTTTATTACTTATTTTAATATTTTATTATATTGTAAGCATTCATTATAGTTCCGACTGCATTATTATTTACACTCAAATTACTGTTTAAAAAATGTAAACAAAGCAACGTCCAGAAATCTGCAAAATTCTAAAATCTGCACAACCTCTGGTCCCAAGCTGTGCGGATTTGAGGGAGTCTACTGTATATATATATATATATATATATATATATATATATATATATATATATATATAATACCATTAAAAGTAGACATGATTCACCAATGGATTTTATCAATAAAACAATAAACCAAAACGAAGAATTAGAATTGAATTGAATTATAATAAAATAAAAAAATAGTGTAACGAGTAAATCTGAATATATATATATATGAAACAGGAAAACAAAATACCAGAAAAAAGTAAATTACTGAAAATTTGTAATTTAAAAAAGACAAACACATATACAACTTGTTTGCTCTAAATATTTTAATTCATTAGAAGAAATATGTTATCTTGGCATGTAAAAATTTATACAAAAATGTTTATTAAATACATACATATTATACTTTCAATTAAATACTTAAAATACTTACAGCTTCATGTTCTTTTTCTAAAGCTGCTGTTGTAGGATCCATTTCTGCATATGTCTGTAAGAAAATAAAAAAATAAAAAACGTATTTAGCACATAAATAAGTCTCATGTTTTAAACCCTTAATTTTTAAACACAAAATAATGAGAATAATTGAAAATATGTACATAAAATGAATATTTTTAATAAATATCCCATTAAAAAAGATAATGCAGAAATTATAAAAGACTGCAATGCCATAGATAATATTAATACATGATATCTAAGAATTTATTTTAGTATAGAATGACTTTAATTGGTAATTTTTACATGTAAACTTCAGCAAAAAAAAAAAAAAAAAAAAAAAAATTCTGAGGTAAAACATGGCATTTTTTATTAATGTTGTTAAACTTTAAACAAAAAAGCATAAATAAAAGGTAGTATAAATTTAAAACAGAAACAAAATTAAAGTTCTACTTTAAAATATTATGTTACTTAAATATTTCAAAAACATTTTAAAATGTTGAATGCCATGGTAACTGACATGGCACTCAATGTGTTAACTGAAACACATTTTTGTTAGATTACAAAATCAGTATTTACATATTTCAAGGGCATTTTTTGCATGCCATTAAAAATCATACAACACTTCTTTGGATGGTAAACAAGGCATGTTTTATCTTGTAACAAGATTTGAATAAAACCAATAAATATACAGCACATATTAAAATATCTTAAATGATTTCAACTTATTATATTGCTTCCACATATATTAAACAAAAACATAATTTGCTGAATAAATTAAAAAAACAAAATTTATTTCCTACACTATTTAAGCCCGAGAAGGGACAGATATTAAGGTAATTGATTTATTTATTTCTACATTTAATATTAATTTTTTGAAAAAATAAGTTAAACCAAGTGAATATTAAAAAATAAAAATAAAATTCAAACAATATGATACTTAAACACCCTAGATCTTAGATTCCGCTCAAATGGCATCGAAATAAATCTAAGTCTTTTTTTTCCAAACTCAACTTGCAAATATTTGTATTGTAGATTTTGTTTTATGTTTATAGCAAGTGTAAATAAAATGAATAGCCAATCTAAAAAGCAAATGTTCTGAAAAAGTCTTAGATTTATTTCGATATCATTTGGGCAGAATCTAAGATCTAGGGTGTTTAAGTATCATATTGTTTGAATTTCATTTTTATTTTTTAAAGTTCACTTGGTTTAACTTATTTTTTCAAAAAATTAATATTAAATGTAGAAATAAATAAATCAATTACCTTAATATCTGTCCCTTCTCGGGCTTAAATAGTGTAGGAAATAAATTTTGTTTTTTTAATTTGTTCAGCAAATTATGTTTTTGTTTAATATTTCAAGTTTTTTAATTACTATTGCATTCAGATGAACTCATTTCATAATTAATATCATCATCAGGACTTCCTTTATATGGTATCATATCACAATTACTCAGTGCTGAAATTGGGCGGGAACGTGTGGGAGCGCCGTTCCCAGAAATATTTGGTTTGTTACTGTAAAAAAAATATATTTTTGACAAAGTACAAAACATTTTTTTCAAGCGAAACAGTAATTTATACTGGTTTTAGGAAGATCAGTTTCCATTCACCAAGAATGGAGATATTTCTACCAATCAGATATCTTGAAGCCGTTGTGCGCCATGCGGCCACCGCAGCCTGAATATTAAGCCTGAGCGCTGACAAAAAATTGACAGCTGCTGAAGATTGATTTTTTTTAAACGTGTGTATGACCCCCTAAGTTTTGACTCCAATATTTAAAAAATATTTCTTGAACTTGTTTAATCTCAGAAAAATAAAGCGGAAAAAATTAATAAAATTATTAGTACCAAATTGACGGGACCGTACACTCGTGGAAAAAAATCCGCCTTCAGCGACTGCCAAATTTTTTGTGTCAGCGCTCAGGCCTAGTATTCAGGGTAGAAGGTTTTGCCTTTTTGACTGACGTCAACTGCCCTATCCTTATTGGATGAAAACAAACTGCAATACTATGAAAACTTGAATATAATAATTATAACTGTTGATTTAGAAAAGTCAGGCTAAATATTTTAAATTGGCTTTTGACTTAGCAAAAATTCGCTAGAATCAACATCTACTCAATGAAAAAGTGAGTTCCCACAAATAATTGTTTCCAACTACAGCACTGCAATTACTGTTATAATTTACCCAGAGCCGTACCAAATCGTGTGCCTCATTTCTAAATTGTTAGTTTTTTATATATAGAACTGAACTGATAGTACATGCTACTTGTCTTACTACCAAATATTTCAAAATATCTGTTTCTTTTCCAATATGACGTCATAAAAATGCCCCTTTTAATTCTTAAAATGAATTTCACTTTTTACGATGTTAAAAAATGAGATGTCACTTTTCTCCTCGGCGAATTTTTTTCCTATGAATTATGACGTCATATTCGACAAAAAAACTCGTCTCTATACAGGGATGTCGTGGAGGGTATCCGGAGGTATCCGCCATATGCTTTCTGGATTTTTTTTAAGGAACACCGTATACCCTCTGTTTCTTAAGAAAGCTAATAGTATCTACACTCTAAAGTATAACTTCTGCCTTGAACGTATACCCTCTGCCCTCTGTATTTTTTATGACTACATCACTGCCTGCATATTACTGATATTTATACTTAACAATCAGTATTGATACATTGCGTATATTGCACATAGTATCAATCAAATGTATTTATTTTTTTTTATTTTATGTATGTCATCATATTTATTTATTTTCTGTATTTCTTTAGATCGAAACTTCTTGATAAATTAATCAATGTTTGAATTGAAATTCTGGCCAAAATTGGAATTTAACTTCGACAGAATTTCAATGGTGAAAACATTCATACCGCTATGACAACTCTGGGCAGGGTTCGACGTGAAAAAGTTGGGGACAGATGTCATATATGCAACACGCAGTGTTCTCGCTGTCGCTCGCCAATGCGCCAAATTGCGACTAAATCCTTCATTTGGCGAGTAAACAAGCAATTAGATTTGCCAAATTGCTAGTGCTCAATTTTTGCTTTTTCTTTCTTTCATTTTTCATATATATTTTTAATATACTTGTAGCGGATAGTACAAATTAGATTAAAAACATTCGTTGTCACAGTTATTAAAACTCAGGTTATTTTAGAACATATTGAAAAAAAAAGGTTTTACATTAAAGGATATATAGGGTAACATCCCCAGTAATTGGCACATTAAGAATTTGTCTTTAAACTTACTACTGTTTTCATTACAAAGAAATAAGATATTTACTTGGAAATATTTTTAAATCAAAGAATGCATATCTGTGCATCTATTTTGCCCACTAAAAGCAAAAAATTTTGAAAAAGTATTTTTATAAAAATATATTTATAAAAAATTACTGAAATCACCAATAATTGGCACCTAGAGCACCAATGTATGACACTTTGTGATCCAGTAATTGGCACATGTTTATACTTAAAAAAAAACTTTGCATTTTGCATTGGATTTAATCGCTTTAAATTAATTTACTGTAGATGAAGATGCCATATTTCAGGTTTTTGAGAGTAAGAAATCAGCATATTAATCTGAAATGTGAACACTTTAAAACAATACAATATACTTATATTAATACCCAGTAATTGTCATGCTGTCCCCAGTAATTGTCATATGAAACTTTAATGGATTCCAATTACTGATAATATTTCATATTTTCAAATAAAAACAAATGATGATCAAAATTAGTCTATAAATTTAAAAATACTTCCAAAATAAGTGGTTTAATCTAAAATTCCTTGCGAATTTCTTGTAATTGGAATAGGTGCTAATTACTGGAACTAGCAAAATTGAAACACCATTAATTGGCATCTATCATTAATTCAGAAATCCAAATATTTGTGTCGAAAATACTTTTACACAATTAAAGTAACACTTTTTAACTAAACAAAACTGTTGTCAATTAAAATTTAAAATAAATTATAAATCAGACAATAATGAATTGAAAAGTATGAATTCCTTAAGCCAAAGAAGAAGAATTTGCAACAAAATGGATAATTTGATACAAGCCATACTTGTTTCTCTTTACTAGGCTCTATTGTCATATTGTAAAATAAATCAAAGTTATAATCTTTAACGTAAATGAGCATATAACTGATATATGGTCTTGAATTTTTAAAAGACTGGATATAAATCTTTTTTTAGGACATGTTTGTAAAATGTGCCAATCACTGGTGCATGCCAATTACTGGGGGTGTTACCCTATTTTTTTTTTTTTTTTTTTTTTTTTTTTGTGCTACACGGCGAATCTATTTTGCTAATACTTTTTTCATTTGGTGAATGCTTTTTATTTTTAATTAGCCAAATTACTAACGTTGATCAAATGTCAGCGAGAACACTGGCAACATGTTGGCACGATTGGAACAAAATGGCGGTTATGTGTCTCACATGCTACCCGTCTATCATTGTATATTTATTAATAAATTATTTTCTTGTTACTTTCTTATTGTTTTGTTCTATTGTTTTTAATGAACTTTTTATTTATCACTATTTTTTTAAATAATAGAAAATGATTTAAAAATACTTATGAGACTGGTATTTGAAAACGAAATTTTTGCCAAATCGGCGTAAAAAAAATTACACCAACGTGGTAAGTAGTGCAAAAGGCAGAGCGTTATGAATATTTCAAATGAGTTTACATTTTATTATTTCATACAAATAATGAATCAAAACAGGTTTATAAAAATATTAACTTGAAACATAAAAAAAAAAACGGTTACTTTTGTACTGAAAGTCTTTGTGATGTTTTAAAAATTAAATCGTATAGTGTCTTATCATTTTAACAATCATCGGAATAATAAATTTAATACAAGTAAATTCAAAATTAAATTTTATCCAATGATTAATTATTTGTAATGTTATGAGTTTAGGAGCGATTTTAAAAAAATCGCCAAATTGGAAATAATTATTTGTAAATATTATTGTTTATATTTGTTCACATTCGATTTGAATGAATTAGGTTAATAGGTAACACCACCGCAGCAGAAGTGACTCTATATCGGCCCATTTTTTACCGAAATCCGATATGTTACTTTGTTTTTAAATATAGTGTTTTGAATTTTGAAAGTGTTTTATTTTATGATTTGTTCGCAAAAACTTTTGGTGTAGATTAAAAATCGCCAAATCTGTAACTGTGGTGGCGTTAATACATAAGTATCGGTTAATAGAATTGGCTAATTTATTGCAGTGTGAAAAGTCTTACGCCAAGTAGTCATTATATCTGTGGTTTAGCCTTAAAAAATTGCCAGGAATTGAGTTTGGAGGCCTAGTTCTGCAGATTTACTAATTTCATTACATACCAAGGATGATATACTATTATTTTTTACTATTATTCTTTAATACTCTTATTTCTGAAGACTTTTATTTACCTTAATTTATTTTTATTTTCTTCGAATATATAAGGCGGATAAATTTTTAAAATGTGGTATAAGTACAAAATCCCGGCACAAATATTTACGCACTGGCTTTGGCATGATTTTTTTCTGATGCCAATGTGTCAGAAACCTCGTTTTCAAATACCATTTACATATATATTTTCAAGTTATTTTCTATTATTTTGAAGGAACAATAAATAGGAAAAAGCTCAATTTGCTTATTTTCTATATTTCTTCAGTTAAAAATCGTCTTGATCCATTAATCAATATTTCAAAATGTCTCTTTATTATAAAAATCATGCTTCATATTTATTATTTTCAGTAAATGATTCTTTTTTCTTGGTACCAAATGTTTCAAAATCTCAGTTTCACTTCCAATATGAAGTCTTAAATATGCCGTGTTTAATTCTTAAAAGAAAAAAAATCAATTTTATTTTTCTTTTTAAATCATGTAGAAATGATTAAATGCTACAGAAAATATGTCCATTGATCTCTAGATTTTTTTTTTTTTTTTTTTTTTTTTTTTTTTTTACTCAATTAGGTGTTCCGAAGAAAATTTGTGGCAGCAGGTACAAAATGTGGGAAAATGTCTAGTAAATAACTCGTTCAATGTTAAATCCTGTATTAAATTAACATTAAGGAGTCACACTGGAAATAAATATAGCATAGCACTGCCCTGCTATGCTATAATTTTTTATCCATGCATTTAATTCTTATGATTATTTATTCAGCATGTTTTCTATAAAATTTTAGGATCTCACACTATATGATATTTTTTTAGGTCTTGTAAAATGTAAAGACATGTAAAATGCTTTGTCTAAAAACTTTTCCAACATGCACATAAACTGAAAGATTTTATAGCACTGATTTCATAGCTTGCATGGCAAGCTGGTGTTAAATCAATTTAGCAGGATTTGATTTCAGGAAACATTGCAAGCTTCAATGCTTTCAGATTTAAGATAAGGTAACTTAAACCTTTCATTAGCTGAGGGTTTTCCTGTATTTTTATAAAAATGGTTGTACAGTCCAGTATATATATGTATATATACATAATCATAATTTGATTCTATAATATCATTAATAATACTTCTTTCTATGTACAGTTTAAATTATAATTCTGTTTAAAATACTTTTGTCTACAGCCCTTTTATGATAATTTCTAGAAACAGAAAAATTCAGACCTGCTGATTAAAGGGTTAAGAAAAACATGGCAAACTGGTGTTAAATCAATTTAGCAGGATCCAATTTAAACAAACACTGAGCCTCAAAGCACTTTTTTTTTTTTTAAGATGATTTAGAAGACAACAATTTAAATATCAATGATCAGAAGACAACGATTTAAGTAAAAATTTATATTTATTTATTTATTTTTAATGTAAATGAGATTCAGAGTTTATAAGATTGGAATGCATATTTTTTAGATTAAAAACCTATATAATTGAAGTTGAATAAAAAAAGTAAAGTTTAATTAAAATTAAAAGTTTAATTAAATTTTAAGTAATAATTTAGTTAAAACCAATATTCCTCAGTTTTCAGTTTATATGCTAATGCAATCTTTTGATATGTATTTTTAATTTTCTATCATTCTGTAATTAGTTAAAATATTTTAAAGTATAATCCTGCATTGTTTCAAGATTGTTTTCTAAAATTGATTCAGAACTCATGATTTTTTTTTTTTTTTTTTTTTTTTTTTTTTTTAATGATCAAGTTTTATACTTAAAATGCAAATTTATCAACTTTCAGTTTATATGATAAAAACTTCATTTTTTACATGTTTAATAATATTTTAACATGTTTTTTATTTTCAATTATTTTGTAATTAATAAAAATATTTTAAAGTAGAACTCTGCATAGTTTTGTGCAACCCAATTTGACTATGATCTGCATAAAATATTTTTTTCTTTCTAATTCTTTGAATATTTATGGTTGAAAAAAATACATAACAAAGTTTTATATTTAAAATACAAATTAATTGAATTTCAGTTTTTATTTTTATGCATTCTTTGAAGGAATCCTTTCATTTTTCATGTGTTTGGATAATATTTTATTATATTTTCTTTATTTTCTATTATTCTATAATTAATTAAAATATTTTAAAATAGTCATGTGTCTGGTTTGATGCTTAATTTTAATGCCAGCCATGTGGATTGAGTATCTTCCTACACTGATTCATTATTTATGTCTGCGAAAAATAAAAAAATGTCTTAAGTTTAAAATCCAAATTTATCTATTTTTATTTTTTATTTTTATGCATTATTTTGATGAAAAATTAATTTTTAAACATTTGTGTAACATTTGAATATTTTAGTTTTAATTTATTATTAATTAAAAATACTTTAATAGGGTTTCGTAATGAGTCAGTAAGTTAGTAAGTGTGTGTAAATAACTTGACTGTTACAGTAGGATGGGGAAGAGAACTCTTTAGATTTTTCTGCAGAACTGCAATTTTCTGCTTTTTTGACATTTTGTAGTTATTAAAAAGAGATAAATTTTAAGATCATATATTATTACTAATCTTACAGGGTGCCAATAGTGCAAAAAATCAGCAATTTCAGTGATGTGCTTTGAAGCTCACACTTTTAATCCTTCTTCATCCACTATATAAAAGTCAGCATTTACTTTAAACAAATTTTATTATAATCTAAAAGTTATATAAAAAAATGCACTTTATATATCAGATCTTTCATTTTTTTATACCACATTTCAAATTATGGTAAACAAACAAATTCAGCATTGAATTCATCAAATTTGTTTCGGTTTTACCTTGATAATTTTTTAATTCTGTGTCTGTAAAAAAAGTGTATGCATGTTAGCAATGAGGTGCTATTTGGGTTGGCAAGAAGGAGTAAGGAGTCACTGTTCCTCCCTTCAGGCATTTAGATTATTGTAGCCATAACTAGCCATAAAAAGTAATTCTCTTTTATATTATTTCTTTATAAAAGGAATTAAAATAGGTCATTAATTTTTTTAATGAAAAAAAAAAGTGCTTTGTAGCATTCAATTTTTTTTATGTTTAAAATATACCTTTCAAAATATACCTTCTATATTTTCAAAAATATTTGAAAAATTAAAAGTTAAGAAAACTATACAATACAGGAGGGTGGGGTGGGAGATGCATAAAGACTATATTTTGTTACTAAAAAAAAAAAAAAAAAAAAAAAAAAAAAAAAATAGACTATTGAGTGCTAAAAGGTAAAATCAATGTTAAATTGTGACTTAGCACTAAATCGTAATGTCAGATGAATGATAAATCAATTTAAGAAATTCCTAAATAACCCAGTCCTAAAAGCTGTATTAGAAAAACAAGCTTCAGAAAACTGTGCATATTTTATTTTTACTTGTTTATTGCATATAAACCTTATATGCAGTTAAATAATACTTGTAAAATCCAGTAACAGATGGCAAAGCTATTTTCTTTTGAAAGCTTAAGAAATATTATTCTAGATAAATATTTTTCTAGTTAACTGGATTGAGATGAAAGGTTTTATAATTTGAAAAGTATCTTTAGGCTTTCGGAAAATCATTAAAAAAGAAGGGAAAAAAAGACATATGCTTGTCATTCTTTTTGATTCATTAAAGACAATTTTTTATTGCATTTTTAAACAATATTTAGAAAATTTAAATGTGTGTACATGGATAGTCACTTGCAAACATTCTGTAAGATATTTCCATGCAGGTTTTTTGAAGGATTAAAGAATAAGTAGCTTCAATAGTATATTTTACCTTCAACACTGCCGTGACTTAAAAATCAATAAAATACTTTCATGTACTCACATATATATATATATATAAAATATTCCAATGACATAATATATGGAAATTTATAAATACATGACAATTAGATCCATTCCATTGATCGGTTGCCATTGTGCATTCACCTGCTTATATACAGTTTCCATGATTTCTTTATGGATTAAAAAATATTATAAATGTATATTGCTCTTTGCTATATTTTTTTAATGTAAGGATATTTTTTGGACATCCAATACATTATTTATCATTTATTTATTGGAATGTCATATAATTCTATATACAAATGTTACATTAAAATTACTATAATACCTTTTGAACATGATTAATTTCATCATGCTTTCTTTTTTGATTTCTGGTAAAGGTTCGATCCATTTGATCAGCTCCATGAACAACAGTAGTATTATTTCGGTTATTTTTGTGACCAGAAGTAACATCAAATTTACTGCTGTGTACCCACTCATCCAACCTGCGATTGCCTATGAAAATTTAAAAAATACATATATATAACTTACAAAGTATAGATATGTATAGGCATAAAACTATATACTTTTATACTATAAAAAAATTTAAATACTAAACTGTAATAATTATAATACAACTATAATTATATTTTTATAGGTATAAATATCAATAAAAGCTCTAAAAGTTTTTTATTAACAAAAGCAATAATGTTACACAATGCTACAAATGACAAAATAAATTGTTACACTCAATATGGAATTTTAAAAAAAGCACTAAATTACATTGATCATGTAGGTGATGAATTAAAATAAATTTAAAGTCAATGGCTGCATTCTAAGATTGCATTAAGGCCCTATAGTATTTGCTCCACTCCTAAAAATAACACTCAAATCATTTATCTATCTTTTAGTCAGTCAAATTAATGTTTTTAATTGAATTAATAAATGGAATATAGAAAAAATGGTACTGTATTTATGGATAGTAATTCAATTAATTAGACTAAAGTCAAGTGTATGAATCAATAAAATTAAAGGCTTAATAATGTGCATTGTAAGAAAACAAAATATATAATAGACAGTAAAAATAAAAATGATGGGAAAGTATATGAGAGAAAAGTAATAAGTAAAATAAACAGTGAAGTACGAGCATTACTCACATTACACATTCAGAGGGTTCCATACAATAAACGTATCAATTATTAACCCTTTGAGAATGAGGGAATTACACACATGCCACTTAAAATTCTTAGAATTTTTCATTAATCCCACCAGTTATATTTTCTTGTAAAGTTTATCTTATTTAATATGAGCTTTTTCACGATTCACGTACAAAAAATTTTCTGTTTGGAAAAACCCATGTTTAAAGATTAAAAATTATGCAAAGTGCTCTCATTACGAAGGAGTTGACTGTATTATTTAAAAAAAAAAAAAAAAAAAGATGCTGAAAGAATAAGACTTTGTAAAAAAAAGGTTATAGCTAAATATACTAGAAAAAAATACTAGAAAAGTATAAATAGGTATACTATAAAAGTTCAAAAAGATATGAATCCTAAATAATGTCAAATATTGCTATTCTATGTAACTCTTTTTTTTTTTTTTTTTTCTTAAATCTTATTTTTATCTATTTATACGGAACTAAACTAGGTACTGATCAGGAAACTACCTGAATGGTGTAATAATAGAAAAAAAATAATAAGTGAATAGCAATCAAAAGGGCATATTGAAAAAAGTTTTTAGATGCATAAATTACTTGCCTTTGTCTCTTGTTATCAAGATATAAGGTTTTAAAATTTATAAAATAAAATATCCAGCATTAAAAGGGGTGGGGCTTCCGGCAGGTCAGTGAGTAAAACAGTTCATGGTGCAAAACAGCACGGGTGCAGAATATGTCCGATCTGGCAATCTAGGATTGGGAAAAATTTTAACCACATGGGGAATTCTGCAAAAACATATACAACTGATTTAGATTTTAAGAACGAATTCCATAATTTCCTGAGATGGAAAACTTTCATTACAAATAGAAAGATCTGTATGGCAACTTCCAGAAAATCGATGTCAGAATAATATGTATTGTATATTTGGGGTGATTCTGTTTCGAATTTCACTTCTGCTATATATACTCGAAGTCTAAGTTGAAAAATAAATGTTCTATATCTATGGTAGCACAACAGTTATAGATAACATAAAGTACAATTTTGGGGAAATTTTCATGTGGATTGGGGGAAATTTTGGGAGTAGAAACATTTTCTGCACCCCTTCAAAACAGCTGTACTTTCCCTTTTTATCAATTGGGAGTTTTTCGGGTAAATTATTGGTGCCACATGACTTTATTCAACTTCAAATCCAGATTTTGAATACAGAACTCAGTAAAACATCTCATTCTCATTTTAATTTCTGTATGAAGCATGTGTTATATTTATTTTAAAGATGTTATATTAATCTTTTAATTGTGTGTTCTAAAGTAATGGACAATAATCTAGCTTATGAAACTTGATTCTGATGATTTTGGCATTACATTGTCTAGACTAGCAATAGTCTAGAAGTTTTAGGAAATATCCTGCATGCAAAACTCACCGCTATCCTTAGATTTTATCAGCATCATTGCATATTTAGGGGATACAATATTTTAGAGCTTTTTACTGAGATAGGCAATTTTTGCACTATATATTCTAGACGGTATAGTGACGTGTCACTGTTAATTTCAGAGTTTGGAAAAACCCGGGTTTTTTTTTTTTTTTTTTTGAAAAAGCCCAACCCGCTGGGCCCAGTAGTCTAAAACCTGGATTTTTTCGGGTTTTATCAAAACTTTTTTAGAGAACTCTTCAAACTTCTAATTTTCATATGCATAATATCTAAATTTTTCATTTACTGTAATTTCCGGGAATAACGCCGCAGCGTTAAACTAGATTTTTTTGTTTTGTAAACAAAAGTGCAGGCAATAACTAGATGCGGCTTGTAAATAGGACTAATTAATTTAAAATTTTTGAAAACAGATCAGCAAATATAAACTTTCGTTGCTTTCGCTGTAATTATACACATGCACGTGGAATTATATTTTTAAGGTTAAACAATCTGATGCTTAAAATTGATTTTAATTTACTGATATATCGTAAAATCGCGTTAATCCGCTCCCTCCCCACTTTATAAAAAATTTGAAATTTTCAAAAAATCCCAAGAGAGCGGCTTCCTTTCCAAAACAATTGCTGAAAAAACATCAATTCGCCAAACAATCATGAAAAGTAACCACAAATTTCTTTAAAAGATCGCGAAAAAATCATGAATTTCGCCGAAGTATCGCCAAAAATCCCACATTTCCACGAAAGATTGCAATAAAAACGCGAATTACGTCAAAAAATCTCTAAAAATGTACAAATTATGTCAAAAGAACGGTTGAGAAAGGAATGAATCATGATGAAATGAATAATTCCTGAATCTTTAGAAATGTGCGTTTTTTTTGAGATTTTTTAATTAATTTCATGCTTTTTTTTTACAAATTTCTTCTTTTTCTGCGTTTTTTCAACAAAATTTACGTTAAAAAAAAAAAAAAAAAAACGCAAATTTTTTTAAGTATTACTTCAAGTATCAAAATTCATGATTCATTCAATTTATTATGATTCATCCTACAATTTTTGTGAAACGATCACGGAAAAATCCCGTGTAAGCATCCTCCTCTAATTATTTTAAGATTTTTCGTCACGTTTGGAGGAAGGATTAATGGTATTTTGCAGTAAGTTTTATCTTAAATATGTCTTCAGATGTGACTTGTAAGTGCCGCAGTTACCCTGCAATATTTAAGCTAAATGTTATCAATTTAGCAAAAGTTAACAGGAATCGTGGTGCAGCGAATGGATGAGGTTCTGATTTCATTGAAATAACTGTACAACAAAAAAAAGACAAGTTATTTATTTAAGATTAAAATGTTTTGCTGTATATCAGTTAATAATTTTATTTCATTGCTCTAATAATGAATGTGGGAATATACCCGGAACGGCGTTATACCCGGTGCGGCGTTAAACTAGTTTGTTTTATTTTTAACCAAGTGCGGCGTTATTCCCGGAAAATAGGGTAATCATTTAACTCATATAATCTCATGTTAAGTTGGAATTTAAAAGGAACTAGAAAAATATTCCGTTTTAAGAATGTTTTATTTAAAAAAGTGTTATTTCGCAGAGAACACAAAATAACAATTTCAGACGAGTTTCCAACATACACAGGCTCTCTTTACACGCCGTAAAAGTTATATTAGTTAAGACAAAAACCTGCTTAAGATGAAAATCCAGCCCCATGCAACTCCATCTTAGCAGATTCGGTTGTATAATGAATGCGTTACCTGCTAATATAAAAACTTTTTTAACCTCTTCAGTTCTGGAGTACCCATTTGGGTACATTAAAACAAAAGCCAAAATTACACCCAAATTTTTTTTATAAATGCATAGATTTCTGCTAGCATTATTCAGATACATCAGTGTAATATATTACCAATAAATGTGCTATATGTTTAAAGATGGAGGAACCATGTGACTTTGAAAATGAAACATTTCCAAGATGGATGACATAAACAATTTTCCAACGACTTCACATCAAAGTATGTGAATAATACAAATTTTAGAATGAATTAAAAACTATATATTGCATTTTTTATAAACTATAATGTTTCAAGAATGATTTGGAGTTGTTTATAAATGTTGTTCATATGTGCATGGATGTTCTTAACTATACATTTCCAGCTAAAGAAACTAATTTTCTGCGTAACTATTGTGTACACTTGGTTATTAAAAAAAATTAGGAACGAATAAATTATTTATTTTAGTCTTACAAAACAATTTAAAAGGACTTTTTTTCATTTTTTAAAAAATAATATGAAGTAATATACTGAATTTATTGCTAAAAAAGTCATAATTTTTAATAACTTTAAAAATTTTTAACACGTTTTGAAAAGTTGTATAGTTGTACAAGCCCGCATGTATTAGTAAAAAAAAGTTTATAATAAGTGATAATTTATTAGAAGATTATTATTAAAAGGTATGTAGTATATGTATAGTGATATGTGTACCACAATTTCCAGGAATAACGCCACGGCGTTAAATTAGATTTTTTTGTTTTGTAAACAAAAGTCCAGCCAATAACTAAATGCGGCTTGTTAATAGGACTAATTAATTTAAAATTTTTGAAAACCGATCGGCAAATCTAAACTTTCGTTGCTTTCGCTGTAATTATACACATGCACGTGGAATTATATTTTTAAGGTTAAAGAATCTGATGCTTAAAATTTATTTTAATTTACTGATATATCGTAAAATCGCGTTAATCTGCCCCCTCCCGAATTTATAAAAAATTTGAAATTTTCAAAAAATCCCGAGAAAGCGGCTTTCTTTCCAAAACAATCGCTGAAAAAACACCAATTTCGCCAAACAATCATGAAAAATAACCGCAAATTTCTTTAAAAGGTCGCGAAAAAATCATGAATTTTGCCGAAGTATCACCAAAAATCCCACATTTCCACGAAAGATTGCAATAAAAACGCGAATTACGTCAAAAAATCTCTAAAAAAGTACAAATTATGTCAAAAGAATGGTGGAGAAAGGAATGAATCATGATGAAACGAATAATTCCTGAATCTAGAAATGTGCGTTTTTTTTCGAGATTTTTTAATTAATTTCATTTTTTTACAAATTTCTTCTTTTTTCTGCGTTTTTTCAACAGAATTTACATTTAAAAATAAGAGCAAATTTTTTCAAGCATTACTTCAAATATCAAAATTCACGATTCATCCAAAGATTCACGATTCATTCAATTTATCATGATTTATCCTGCAATTTTTGTGAAACGATCGCGGAAAAATCCTGTGTAAGCGCCCTTCTCTAATTACTTTAAGATTTTTTGTCAAGTTTGGAGGAAGGATTAATGGTATTTTGCGATAAGTTTTATCTTAAATATGTCTGCAGATGTGAGTTGTAAGTGCCACAGTTACCCTGCAAAATTTAAGCTGAATGTTATCAATTTAGCAAAAGTTAACGGGAATCGTGGCGCAACGAATGGATGAGGTTCTGATTTCATTGAAATAACTGTACAACAAAAAAAAGACAAGTTATTTATTTAAGATCAAAATGTTTTACTGTATATCAGTTAATAATTTTATTTCATTGCTCTAATAATGAATGTGGGAATATACCCGGAGCGGCGTTATACCCGATGCGGCCTTATACCCGGTGCGGCGTTAAACTAGTTTTTTTTTTTTTTTTTTTTTTTTTTAACCAAGTGCGGCGTTATTCCCGGAAAATACGGTATCAGAAAAACAAGGGTATAATTTTGCATTAAGTAGGGATTAACAATAAAAATAAATCTATAAAAAGAAAATATATTTAAAAAGATTATTTTGCATATCAAGGGACTAGATTACTGTAAGAATAATATATTATGCCAAGTATAACTGAATTCTTTTTATAAATCTGACATAAGATAAAGAGACTAATAATTTATATCATTTCTTTCATTTACTTCAATCAGAAATCAGGTTAAAACAACAACATCATATTTATTTTTGTTTAAAAAAAATGATTTTTTTTTTTTTATAGAAAAAAAAAAGTTTTAGTGTTTGTGGTAGCTACACATACTTATAGAAAATTAAGCTACAATTATTTGTTTTAAAAACTGTCATTGGGATAATTAAGACTTTTTTGTTTCCTTGGAGGGGGATGGGGATGCTAAACTTTACAAGTCGTGTACTGATATTAAGAAATATATTGCCTTATTTAATTTAAAGTTGAAATTTAAAAAAAAAACCCGTTTGGGTTTTTTCAGAAAAAAAAAAAAAAACGCTTTGGGTTGGGGAAAATTGCAATAATTCTGCCTTAAAATAAGTATGCTAAATTGATATAATATCTTTCATTCACTTCAATTCAAAAATCAGTCATTTTTTTATTAATAATATTTTTTTAATAATATTTTGAAAATTTTTGCAAAATTGCAACAGTAGTAAATGTTAAATTATAGATTGTCATAGAAGTCCGTGTCAATGACATTTGTAAATTCAGATCACAAATGGAAATACCCTTTTATTAGCTTTGCTGCTTAATAAACTCCTAAATGATTGTGTAATTTGTTCCAAACCAAATCAAATGTAGAAAAGCATTGTTCGATTGAAGTAGAAATAGTTTGTGCTGAATGTAAAGAAAAGAAAAACTGACAAAATCCATGAGAAAACTTATCTTTTTCACTCTTTTCTTTTATATTATCTGTCATTGTGTTGAAAATTACTGTATAACACTTTCATTAAATATTGAAGAGGATAACAAATGGAATGATTAATTTTAAAAGCTATAACAAACAATGCAAGCAATCAGGATGGGGTTCAAGTTTCAAATGCCACCTTAAGGTATACGTTAAGAATTAAAGCACTTGAAAGCATTTTAAAATACAGGCATAAAAATCTTTCTTCTTTACAAGCTAATTTCAGTTTTTTTTTTTTTTTTTTGGTCATTTTATCAATACTTAGAAATTCCTTTAAATCTGGTTCTTTTGAAATATATTTAAATTAGCATTTATCTTTGCATTCTCATACCTTACAGTGGTGGAAAAAATTGTAAAGCCACTTGAAAATATGATATAATTAAAAAACAAAAGATGGAATATTTGTGAAATTTCATACATATACATTATATGCTACAAGGAAGTAAATAAAAAAAGAAATTCATTATTAACTACATTAATAAAAGGTTAATAGACTTAAGAAAATTTTCTGTACAAAGAAAGTTGGAAACAATTATAAAGTCGATACATGTATTTCATCAATAATCGATGTGAGACCCTTTTTTTTCGATGACTTTGACTAGTCTCTTGTTCATTGAATTTATCAGATCACACAAAGTACTTGCATCAATATTGCTCCAGCAGTTTTTAATAGCATTCATCAAATCTAACTTTGAATTGAATTGTCGTCCATTTTTGTAAACATTTTGGGCTAAAATTCCCCAGAGATTTTCTATTACGTTCAGATCGGGGCTACGAGCTGGCCATTGAAGGCATTTCACCTGATTAGCTTCCAGCCAAGATTTAGTTGACTTTGAAACATGAACGGAGGCGTTGTCCTGCTGAAATGTCCAGTCTCCCGAAGTTATAAGAGGAGCAATGGATAATAAATTATCTCCTAACATATCTTGATACATAACTGAATTCATTTTCTTATGCATGAAGACAATTGGAGTGGTTCCACAGGCAGCAAATGCAGCTCAAACCATTACCGAACCACCTCCAAACTGACGCTTTGAAAAAATATGAGGTTCCTGTCGTAAATCGGTAGACGGCAGGTGCTGGGTTCGAACCCAATCGCGGCTGTCGGCCTAACCGTTCGGAGTTTTCCGTGGTTTTCTTCGAACCTTGCATAAATACGGGTTAGGTTCCCTTAGAAAGACCCCCACGGAAGGCACTCCCCCTGGTCCTATATCCCATTAGCGTAGATAATCGGACGACAAAAATCAACCAACCAACCAACCTGTCGTAAATCATGCCAAAAGAATTTATAGCCGTCGGGTCCATCTAAATTAAATTTCTTTTCATTGGAAAAGACAACATCTCTCCAATTTGTGCCTTCAGTTAAATGTTTTCATGCAAAGTCTAAGCGAGCATTTTTGTGGTGCTTAGAAAGAGGAGGTTTTCTTTTAAATTTTTTAAATTGAACAATGGGATTGTTATTTAAAACATTTCTTACCGTTCGGCTTGTACAGGGTAATTGTAACTGTTCTTGAATTTGAGCTGACGACATTTTTTCTGCGCAAGCTAGCTTCCGGATTTGTCTTGATTGCCTTACAGTTAAGGATTTCGGTCTTCCTGTACGCTTCTTACTGCCATAATTTTCAGGATTTCTGAGAAAACTGTTTACTGCAGCCTTGGACCTTCCTATTTTTCTTGCAATATTAGAACCAGACATTCCAGCTTCATTTAAAGTTAATATTTTAATTTGTTCACCATTGGATAATTTTTTTCCTCTTGGCATTGTATTAAACGCATCAAATACAAAATGAATGCACGTAAAACATTTACATTTGCCTAAACTTTACTGGAAATCTGCTTTCTCAAGTTTGGCATCATGCCAAATGAGGCTAGAACCATCGGCTTTATAATTTTTTCCAAGTTGTTTTTCATTGGTTTTAAGAAATCAGCATAATTTATGCTCCCTCTTCCGTTTTTCTAAACAAAGTTTACGCGTATTATTGCGATGTTGATCATGCAAATGTAAATAAAATTTGCGATATCAATAATTCCATTACTTTTTGATTTTTGTAAATTTTTCTATCGGCTTTATAATTTTTTCCAACACTGTAGATTAAATAAAGTTGTGAAAAAATAGAAAAACTTGAAAAAACCCTCAAATGGGTTTTTCATGGGTTTTTTCAAGTGGGCCTGCCCAAAAAAAACCCGCCTGGGTTTTTTCGGGCTGGGCCCACGTGGGCGAACCCTGGTTAATTTATCCAAAGAACTTCTAATTGACCAGAAAGGAAGATACTACTGCTTTACAATATGAACTGTTTTGCCCACTGACTTGCAGAAAGCCCTCCCCTTTTTAATGCTAGATGTTTCACTTTGCAAATTTTAAAACTTTTATCTCGATAATGATGAGACGAGGGCAAATAATTTATGCATCTAAAGACATGTTTCAATATGCTCTTTCGATTGTTACTTATTTTTTTCTATTATTACACCATCAGGTGGTTTCTTGGTGAAAATAAATAGTAGTGCATATTTAAACTTATATTGCATTATATAAGGCAAATAATACTTAAAACAAAAATCTGATACTAAAATGGATATTTAAAAAATATATATACAGTTGAACCCCGTTATAGCGAACACAGCTTATAATGAACAAAAATTTTGGTCCCACTGTTATGTTTGGGAGAAGAGAGATGAGAACACTTATTTCTTGTTTCATCTAAAATAGGCCAAGTGATCATACAAGTGGATAGAAAGACATTGCATTGGATGAATGCCAGCAAAAGACCCGTAATAAAAGAACATGACAAAAGGCAACCTTTATAGTTCTTAGTAGTAATTCTTTAACTATGATAATAATAACTCAAAGTAAATTGTAAAAGAAAAATATAAAATAATAAGAAGAATGTTACCTGGAATCTTGGCAAATGAAGAAATATTCCAGACAACGAAAAAATTAACTTGGGACAAATCAAAAGAAGAAAAATTGAAGAACAAAATTTTTTATTTATAATTATTTGTGAAATACGACATGACTTTATATTTTTAATATATATTCTCTTTCATGCACATTTTATGTAAATATATAATTATTCATTTCGTACAAATGCTTCACAAGGATAATATATAGGAGTAGATATACTTTTCACATAATTTTTCTTTATTTATATGTATTCACCTTGACAACATGAACGATCATTTTTTTAACGATCTGAAGAATAAATTATTTTTAGAATATCAAACAATATCAACTCAATAAAGAATACGCTTGAATCACAAAGAGATATTCAATACTTTCCAGTGGGGATCCCGTTTATGCAAGGATAATCATATTTATGCGTGTGAGCGATTTATCATGAATTGAAAAAGAACAAGCTGTGATATTTTAAGTAAGAAGAATATTCTTTGTATTATCTTCGGAGGAAAAGATGATTTCACTGATAATAACAATATGGAAATAACTGGAAGAACTTGAATAAATTGAAGAGAGCCCTCTTTAAAACTACGACAAAGCATATATGGAAAAAAAAATTAGTTGATTCTCAACAAGCCATGAGAACATTTGAGTGGCCGACATAGAAAATGGCCAAACGGATTAGGTCGCAGCGGCAGAGGTGCACTATTCTTCGCAGCAGAACGACGATTCGGAGGTTTACGTTCCATCTTGCAGTGCAGCATCCGCTCAACTGAACTCGCGGCGCAGAGAGAGGGGGAGAGCAAAAATAAAGGGTTACCGCAAACCCAGAATACGCCAAGTTGGCAACGTTAGGACGGGGAAAGCGAGGAAAAAGAGGCCAAGTTACGTGTCAGGTATAGGGAAATATGAATTTAATAAGAAAAAAATTATAATACACTTAAAGAAGGAAAGCCAAAGCAGGTGGCCAGGCACTTAACTGCTTAAATCACGTCACTTGTGGAATTTAATTTGATAGGCCAAAGGGAGGGCCAGATTAAACGGAAGTAACCACCCATCGAACAATCGAGAAATTTCTAGAAACTTTTTAAACCGGAAGGAATGAATTCAAACAAGATTTTACCGTTTTAGAACATTCGATAAGCTACGTAAGGAAGAAAAATTTACAGGGGAAGATTTCAAAAGAAACGAAATCGAAATAATATTTTAAATTGAGAACATTAATAAAAAAGAGATGATAGGAAATAAAATAGTTAATACAATTGAATTAAAATAAAAATATGAGAGGGGTTATCGAGTAACCACCACACCCACCTTTTTGCTATTGTATTTAATGCTAATTTTATTCTTTTATAGCAAACCTCTGGAACCTTAAGAATCGGTTATAACAAACGTTTTTTCTGGTCGACCATGATTTTTTTTCTCTTTTTACCTTTCTGCTGATGTGAAAAAAGGTTTTCGACTCTAATTTTATAAGAAAATGCATGCTGCCTGGTAAAACATGGTGTAAATTAACAATAAGTGTTTATATTAACCACTCAATCATTGTGCCCGAGACATTCACAGGTTTCAAGTTCACGGTTTTTATTCAGAATTGTTTGATTCCCTCCAATTTTATCAAATAGCTCAATTGATTTTATTCTGGCATCATTTTACTTGCCATTAAATAAGATGAATATTTTAATATAAAAAAAAAGTGGTGGTAATAATAAATTTGAATTTTAAAACTGTAATTTAATGCAACCATTAAGGGGTTAAGGTTAAAGAGTAGTAAGACCCGAATTCTTTCTCTTTTATGATAGCCATTCTGCAGGTGTGATCACGCCCACCCGTCAGTTATTTTCCATTACTCCTGTCATTGCAGTTCAGTAACACATTTAAGCTAACTTATTTAACTAATGTATTTAAGAATAATTCAAGATATGCCAGCATTGAAAAGAATGCCTTCTTTGAAGCAAGTAAAATTCAAAAGCTTTTTCCTTAACATATACTCTCTGGAGTTCACAAGATGATGAAAAAAGAAAAATTTAAATGATAAAAAAATAAAATAAAAATAAAATGTTTTTAAAGCACCCATAATTAGTGTTAATCATCCTAAACCCGGATAAAGTGTAAAGATTTAAGTGTAGTCAGGATCCTCCTTAAATTGTCTTCATTTTTAGTTAATTTATTTAGTATTGTGCCAGTTTAATAAAATCAATTTAATTAACTAATGATCATACCTAATAGATTTTACTTTTTTTTTCTTAATACATCATTACTGAACATATAGGTATCAGGTAATAATATACATATTTTGTAAACTCTAAAATTTTTTAACGGTTCGGAAATAGCGAACAAAAATTGCGATCTTTTGAAGTTCATTATAATGGGGTTCGACTGTATATATATATATATATATATATATATGCGTACGAACCTTGATTTATGTAATTAATTCTAATTAGTCTGTTTGCAACAATATAAAGTTTCTTGCTTTTATAATGCTACTAGGTATTGCATTATACAAATATATTATTAAAAGTTGTTATTTATGCTTCAAAAACAAATGGTATAGGGGGTATGCCACCCCCGTCATTATTTAAGTCCAAACCGTCCCTGTCTTTAAAGGTTAATATCTCAGCTAATTACCAATGAATTTTTAAAAAAATCTTTATCAACAATGTTTTTATACTTCTGCTATGATTGGTACTTCCAACACTCTTCAACACCTTTGTTCAATGCCCACAAAACAAATGGAAATTTATATGTACCGTATTTTCGGGCGTATGAGCCGCGGCGCATACGAGTTTAAAAGTATAAAATATTGTAGGTGCGGCTCTTACGCCGGGGCGGCGGGTACGATGATTTTTTTTTTTTTTTTTTTTTTTTTTTGTCAAATGATTTTGACACTTTTTTTTCGTTTAATCAACAATTATATGCTCTCAAATTGGTATCAAAACATTTGAAAACGTCTCTCAACCGCAGGTGTCCGTGATGCGTTAGTTGTTTATTTTTAAACAATCAACATTATTCAAAAATAATGTTGGTCTCACCGGTTCTCATGTTAAAAATTATTATATTTTCCCCTCATCTATTAATGATTTTACCTGTAGGATATTGGAATGTACAGCTGTCACATTTTTTTCTTCTAATGATCCTCCTTCCAGTTAGAAAATAAAACTGCCCAAAGAGAGCTCAAATCCCGGTATAGAACTCTTTTGAAATAGACTTCCTATACATAGTAAAAACTTTAGAGAGCAAGATTTTTCTTTATTTTTTTCAATAACTCACTCTTTTTCTATCCGGCAAAAATAATCCAAACTTTGAAACCGGTCGAATCAGCAAGTTTTTTTTCCCCCAAATGAGTTAATTCAGGTGATAAACAACAAAAACGGGCCTGGCGAATAATAAAAAAATAATAAAAGGCCGACTTCCGTGATAAACATTTAAAAGAAGCCAATAGAATATAAACAATTTTCAATGCATATGACTTTGCAAGAATAAGTTTAAATGTGCTACACGAGTCGATGTTAACTTGGCAACTTTAAGGGCTATTTCACCCACGTGCAAACATCGGCTAACTAATGTTAATCTCAAAGAAAAAAAAAGTGTCATTCTCATTCCATTATTTTTAAATGATATTTTTTGCTTTGGATAACGGAAGTCAATCTCCACAAAGAGTCTTTACTTTTTCGATTTTGTTTACAGGTTTTTTTATTAGTATACTTTCACTTTCGAAACTGGTTCTAAAAGTCAAAGTATACCACTAAAAACATCTGTAAACGAAATCGAAAAAGTGTCTTCTTAGGGATCAACATCTCAGATATAAAATACAAAGAAATCATTTAAGCATATTGAAATGCAAACGCATTTGAAAAAAAAAAAAAAAAAAAAAAAAAAAATCCATAGGATTAACATTAGCGAGTAGATGTTTTTACTTGAGTGAAGCAGTCCGATCTATAGGGGGGGGGGGGATCAGCTCGGTCCGGCCCATATAAAATAATAATAATAATTAATAAATAAAAATAACAATCCGGCACCCGGAAAATTTAAAATATCCGCATCATCCAAATGAATTTTTTCAATAGATTAATTTTTACTATGATATGGTTAAAAATTGTTTCGTACGAAAAGTTCTGAACAAAACTACTTATTTTATCCTTTTTTTTCCTTTTACTATGTTTATTTTTAAAGAAGTGCCTAATAAAAGCACTCAAGTAAGTATTTATAACTATAAAGCAAACGTGCAATTTTGTTATCTCTTGTTTCTGCTAATAAAAAAAAAAAAGAGAGAGAGACACTGGTTATTTAAAGTCACCTTTTCTCCTCATCCTCTTCATGACTCAATGTGCGGACATGTTGCCCTTTGACCTTGATGCGTAAGTCGGCTAATATCGCATTGCTTCTGTTTTGTTTCTTTGAATACAGTAGAAAAAAAAAGAACGAAAATAGTTTTTTTTTACGCTAAGTGGATTTGTGGATTTTTTTTTTCTTTTCTTAATTTATATCTACATAATATAATCATCGAAATAACTTAAGATGAATATAAAGTCTAAATTTGAGCAAGAAATATTTAAACTTACAAAATTTTTGTAAATGAACAAGGATAGATGCGTATGTACCAAATAAAAAATAAACTAATCTACCACAAAAGGAATCATTAAATCAATTATCAATAGTTAAAATATTAAATAAAGATATGCAGGTATATATTTATATAAAGGAATTTGTAGTGCTGTGCTGTTAGCTATTTAAGAATCGATTTTTTGCCGCAGGCATGATAAACAATTGTGGATTGTATTCGCTGTGGATAATGATTTGTAGTATTATACAATGGTTATATATATATTTATTAATCAATTGTGGTTTAACATGTGTAATTTAATTTTAGCATATGTGCTGTGTTTCAATGTAATTCGTATTTTATTATTTACTTCACCAATTTACTTGATCGTCATTTCTTTACACTGAGGAAAAAGTTGCTTTTTTTGGGGGGGGGGGGGGCATGATATTGTTTTAAAATTATTTTTTAACAGATCTCGAAAATACGGTATCGCCGTGATCCCGCTGATTCTAAAATGTTGAGGTTCAACTGTATCATATTTTCGTTAAGAGGCTACTTCAGTCAAGCGACCCGCTCGTTAATGCTAATCCTATGGGAAACATTTATAAAGATATTTCGTTTGAATTTAAATATTTTTAAATGATTTTTGCATTGATTAACTCTGATAGATTTGTAGAAAGAACATTTTTCGCTTTTTGCTTACAGGTATTTTTCAATGAGGGCACTTTCATTTTGGGAGTCGGTTTCGAAAGTGAAAACAATCTTCAAAATCGAAAAAGTATAAAACGATCTGCATATAGATGGACTTGAACTATCCAATGCCCAAAAATCATTTAAAAATATTGAAATGCAAACACGATATCTTTATAAATTTCATCCATAGGATTAGCATTAAGGAGGTCTTTGTGTGTGACTGAAATAATATCTTAACTTAAAAAAAAAAAAAAAAAAAAAAATCCTACACTAAAATTAATTTGAAAAAAAGTCTTTGATCGAAAATCTGACGGATTTTTGCTGGAAAGAACTAGAACTTTGTGGTGTTAATAGTGTTATTTATGACGGCCGATTATCTGCAGGAGGGATATAGGCCCTAGGATAAGTGCCCTCCGTGGGGGGTCTTTCTAAGGGAACCTAAACCGCATTTACACAAGGATGACCAAGATTCGAAGAAAAGTTTAGAACTTTGTGGAAAGAACTAGAAGTCTGTGGAAAGAGCACTTAGAATTGAACGCTACTAGGAAAAGATGCTAGGGAGGAAGCTACTAGCATCCTGCTGCGCTCCTCTCATTGGCGCAAGTAATTGCGCCTATTTCCGATTGGATTTTAATTGCGTACTACAAACACGTTTTTTTTTTCTTTTTAGCTGAGAATTATTTTACGGTACTGTTCTGCTCTTTTTGTCTGACGCTCTTATTTAAGCAATTTATTTTTTTTTTTTCAAGTGAAAATGGCTCCCAAAAAGTTAAAAAGTTACACCGCCGCTTTCAAGCTTGCTGTGGTTGATAAGGCAGAGCTAATAGGTAATCGTGCTGCAGGACGAGAATATGGAGTTGATGAGCGTTGCGTAAGGAGATGGAGAGCTGAAAAATCTATTTTGAAGGAAATGCCAAAATCTAAGAGGGCACGAAGAAGTGGCGTTGTTGTTTGGCCAAATCTGGAGAGAAATTTAGCCAAGTGGGTAAAGGAGCAAAGGGAAAAAGGAATGCCCGTTTCAACTGTTCAGATACGGTTTCAAGCGAGGATTATGGCATCGAACATGGGATTTACAAATTTTAAAGGTAGTCCCAACTGGTGCTTTAGGTTCATGTCGAGAAATAATTTGTCTGTAAGAACCAGGACAACTGTGGGACAAGAACTGCCTGCAGATTGGGAAAAGACAAAAGCATCTTTTTTTAAAGTATGTCGCTGAAAAAATCAAGGAAAACAACTTTTCAACAGCACAGATTACACAGGCCTGCAAATTGAGAGTCATAACTTCCTCTCTAGAATTTGAGAGCTGATTCTAGGGTATTTTGGTGCGCTGATTACGAATATGTACTTAGTTTTTTTTCCATCACCTTCAGATTTTTCAAAAAAGATACAGATAGAAAATAGAAAAAAAAACACAAGTTTTCACATAAAAAATATATATTTAAAAAAGTACTCTACTTTTAACATAAAAAACAACTAAAATATAATAATAACTTATTACTAATCTAAATTACATGCAAATTTTATTTGTGGAAGCGGATCCTTTTTTCCTGGAAGCTTCGGTTGTACGATTTTCGCTTAAATTTCCAGTTTGGATCGTCGCGCTTCAACAACCAGCAGTAGTCCGCCATCATGCTAGTATTCCATCTTCCTTGATACCGGTCTTCTAGCTCTTTCAAATCTTGGTGAAATCTTTCGCCTTGTTCTTCGCTAACGGCTCCTAGATTTTCTGGGAAGTAATCTATGTGCGAATTTAAGAAATGAAGTTTAATGCTCATATTACAACCCATTACACCAAAATTTGTAACCATTTTGGCCACTATTTGTTTATAGTCGGAGCTTTTATTGTTCCCCAAAAAGTTTTTCACCACTTCCTTAAATAACTGCCATGCTTGCAACTCAATATCATTAAGTTTTTCATCAAACTTTTCGTCCGACATTAATTTTTTTTAAATCAGGCTTAAAACGTATCCAAAATAACTTTTGTAAATATTTTTTACAAAGTCTGTAAAGCTTTTTCGGTGTTTTTTCACCATAAATTTCCCGCAAATATAACAAAAACAATTCGGAGATTTAAACAGCTTCGCGATGACAATTTAAAGGTTATGTTGCAAGATGCGCACTTAACCTGTTAATTTTCTAAATCAGTGCAGGTACTTATTCAAAAATCCTTTGGTTTATCTTTATTACATCCTTTTCGACTAATATTTACAACAATTAGGTTATATTACCTAATCATTATGTATTAATGAGCTCATTACTAAATTAAGCCAAAATGACCCGTTTTCAACATGGTTAATGTTACTTACTTATACTTATTATGTAGTAATTAACAAATTACTGTTTTGAAGTAATTTTTATGTCACCTTAAACTAATTAAATGCAATAAAAATTAAGCTGAAGTAATTTAATGACGTTTTATAAATTTTAAAATGTAGACGTTCAGACATTTTTCAGCAAAATCCTAAATATTCAATATAAAAAAATCCTGACGTGATGGAATTTTTTTATTATTTTTCTCGTAATCAGCACATTAGAAACTATACAAAACGTTACTCAGATTTCAAAGAGGAAAATCATTGTAGACCTGTGTTATTAATATGGATGAAGTTCCATTAACTTTTGATTGCCCCCCCAGTAGAACTGTTAACACCATTGGGGAAAAAACAATCGGCATCGTAACAACTGGTAATGAGCGAACCTCATTTACCTGTGTTTTAGCTTGCGCTGCGAATGGAGACAAATTAAAACCACTAATTATTTTCAAGCGCAAAACTATGCCTAAGGCAAATTTTCCTTCCGACGTCGTAATACGGTGTAACGAAAAGGGATGGATGTCGGAGGAAATCATGTATGAGTGGCTGGCGGAAGTGTGGAGGAAAAGAAAAAATTCTTTTTTTCAGCCTAGTGGGCTTCTTATTATGGACTCAATGAGTGCCCACAAAGGTGATTCCGTAAAAACTGCTTTGAAAAAAGTCTCAGCCGAGCCAGCAATAATCCCTGGCGGATTAACTAAAGTTTTACAGCCTCTTGACTTGGCTGTGAATAAATCTTTCAAGTCCAAAGTAAGAAAACTGTGGGAAAAATGGATGATGGAAGGGCTACATTCATTTACAAATTCTGGAAAAATGCGCAAAGCCACTTACGAAGAAGTAGCGTCGTGGGTTTCATCGGCATGGAAAGACATTAGTGCTAAAACTATTATGTCGGGCTTCAAAGCAGCCAATATCATAGAAAATACAGTTAGTGATGATTCATCTGAATCTGATGATAGTGAAGATGAAAATTGTGACGTATTAACTGATAAACAATTTTTAGAACTATTTAATTCCGACAGTGAAAATTCCGATTTTGATGGATTTGAAGATTTTTAAACATGTTGATAAAATCTTGTATATATTTTTTTCTATATTTTCACTTCATTCCAATAATAATTTTTCATATTTTAAAGATATTTTGAAGTAGTGTTCTCTTATTATATGTAATCCAATATTTTTTTAGAAAATTTTATAAATATTACAAAAAATTGAAATCTTAATATTAAAATTACATACCTGCTATTTATAACGGATCAGTGATAGGAAACGTTATTAAATTGAAAAACAAATACATAATAATAATAAATCAACAGTCAAGGGAAAAATGATTCTGCAATATTTACAGGTAAGATTATAATATTATAAATAAGTTTCTGATATTTATTATATTTTTCTCTGTTTGTTATTGATCCAGTGACAAAATGTTGCTTTTTTTGCAGTAATCTGAGGAGTTAACATAAACTAGTATGCATTTAAAAAATATTTTCTTATAGCAATACGCTTTATTACATCACATTTTTCAGTAATATTTTTACTACAGTTTTTAAGGCATTTGCATACATTAAATCTAAGTGTCTTTCGTCCAATGATTTTTTTCTTCAACAGCTTATTTTATTTATTTTATTTTTTTCGTCAGTGTCTCTATACGATATTTCTTTACATTTTAAATATATTTTTTAGGCACTTAAGTGAAAAAAAAAATTTTTTTTTTAACTGTTCAAGTGAAAATATTTTATATACTGTAACAGTCTCTAAAATCTGGAAACCTCAAATACAGATAGCATAAATGATCATCAAATGTTTTATATTTATATAGTTCAGTTATCCTATCTTATCGACAGATGGCAGCACCAAAAATGTATTTAACTTTTTAGTATAATCTAGATTATATTCTGCATTTTGCCGACAGATGGCCGTACCAATCATTTCTTCTAATTCATTTCCAAGTTTATTTATCTTGATATAGTAAAATAAGAAAACAAAGAAATATCAACAGAAAAATTCATAAACAGTTTATATAAAATATTAGGCCTGGAACAAAGGAATTTTATTACAGAGATTGAGCTAATATCATTGTAATTGGGGAAAAAGTAATGACCAGTAGGCCTAAATTAAAGCAACTAAATACTAACATATAAATAAAATCGTAATCGTGAAAATGCTCTGTGTATATTTAATTTTAATAAGATTAAATGCTTGGCTTTGCTGTTAAATAACTTAATGTGCCATTTATGATTTTTTTTTATAAATATGTGATTTTTTTTCTTTTTTAATGATGATTTTCAATAATTTTTACTTACATTTTAAAGTTGTTTTTTGAAGATCACTAAAATTCGGAAATAACTAAAAGCCGCGTCTACGAACGATTTCGGAATTTAGAGATTTATACTGTATAAATATCAGCAGCTTGGGTGCGGCGCTTAAGATGGTGCGGCGCTTACGTCGATGTACTTTTTTTTTTAACAGATTGTCATTGGTGCGGCGCTTACGGTGGGTGCGGCGGGTATTCCCGAAAATACGGTAATAGAAAAATGTGCTTTTCTGAAAAACTATGTGACCTAGAGTAATAGCTATAGTTTTCTTGGAAGGTTTAAAGTAACATCTATAGCCTCTAATTTTTTCATAATTTTAGTTTCAATAGATTCGGAATTAGATAGGGGGGCATATTTTTCCACCATATTTTCAACGATATCTCTCTAAATATAATACCTAAAATTAAAAGAAATATATTTTTGAGCTCAGCGTAACTAAAGCTTTCATAAAATGCCTCACACATTATACAAAGAAAAGATTTTTTTCACGTAGCGTAATTTGCCCCCCTACATTTTCTCTAAGTATGTATAAAAATGTTTAATAATCTGTAAATGTATGGGTCAAAAGTATTTATCACTTCCCCCAATTTGAACTTACAAACGTTCTATATTTTATGAGTCAAGTTAAAAAAGCAAATAAAGCCTTTGTGCAAAAATGTTAAAAGAAGAAAACCAATGATTATAAATGCACAAATAAAGTATGAAAAGGTAGCAAACAGCTATTTTGAATCTATTATCGAGATTCTTCTTCAGTGCAAAAACTCAGCGAGCTAGACAAAGCAAAACTGAGCTAAAAAACAAAGCAAAATGGAGCTCAGTTTTGCTTATAAATGCACAAATAAAGTATGAAAAGGGAGCAAACAGCTGTTTTGAATCTACTATCGAGATTCTTCTTCAGCGCAAAAACTCAGCGAGCTAGACAATGCAAATCTGAGCTACATTTGCTTTGTTTTTTAGCTCGGTTTTGCTTTGTCTAGCTCGCTGAGTTTTTTCACTGAAGAAGAATCTCGATAGTAGATTTGAAATAGCTATTTGCTCTCTTTTCATACTTTATTTGTACATTTATAATCATTGGTTTTCTTCTTTTAATATGAGCCAAGTTGCTGTGACAAACAGACATGTTCTACATTTACAATTATATCTCAGAAAATATAATACCTAAAATTAAAAGAAATATTTTTTTTAATTCAGTGTAACGAAAACTTTCATAAGATACCCCACACTATATACAAAGAAAAGCATTTTTTTTCTTCAAGTAACTTAACTAGCCCTTACCTCCTTTTTAAATATATTTGTAAGTGTTTAATAATCTGTAAATATGTGGGTCAACAGTTTTTATTACTTCCTTCAATTTGAGCTTTTTACATTTCATAGTGTATGAGTAAAATGACTGTGACAGAAGGACACACAGACACCAAAGTGATCTTATAATCGTTCTGTTTTCACTTTATAAGTACAGAACCCTAAAAAGAAAAACAATACTTCTTTTTTATAGCTAACTTGGCACAATATGACTATGAGCTTAAGAAAGTATAATTTGTAGCCAAATTGTTATGTTATAAGAAGACAAAACAAGGAAACTTATGAAATATCATTACATGTTTATGCATACATCAAATAAATTTTTTTCTACATGCATACAATTACAATAAATTAAGAATTTCATTTAATGTATGTGATCTTCATTTAAAGGTTAGAGGCAGGTTATTAAAACCTATTCTTAATTCTGTTTTTCTATGTATCATATTCCTTCTTTTAAAATTTTTATTACACATCAATTACTTTTAATAATTAAATTTATTTTAAAAAAGTACTGATGACTTTTTCATGCTTAAATTCATTGACAACAATTGATTAGGGGGATTGAATTCTCAATCTTTCTAAATCCAAAAGATACAATTACATAAAAATTATTAATAAAAAAACTTAAAAGGAAGGTCTCCATACTGGGCATACCCAGAATTTTATGAAAAAAATACTAATTAAAGTACTTATGTATGTAATAAAGGATCAGTCAAAATTAGCGGCGGAATCACATTAGATGTTGTGTAAAAAAATAAAATATTTTCGAATATTTGGTGTGAAAAGACTAAAGAGTCTCGATTTGGCGAGCAGCCCTTTTCCTCCCCAAAAGCAAACGATTATAATGAAACTCAAAACTGTACTGTTGGATATTTAGTTTGTGTGTAATTGTATTTAATGAATTTAAACATAAACAATGAGAGACTTTAATATATTATATACATCTATGTATATACATATTGTATTACATATATATATATATTACTCGTTGAAGTAGTTATTTAATTAATCACTGGAAAAAATGTTTTCATAGGTAAAAAAAAATCATATTGAGAAAAATTATCTTCATACATTTAAACCAGGGTTGGAAAAAAAACAGGTTTTTTCCAAAAAAACCGTTTTTTTTTTTAAACATCCTTTTTTGGTACATATACATGCATATTTATTAATAAAAATAGACATTGTTGGATTATAAATAGTATAAAGTCATTTGAAAATAATTTAAACTAAATAATTACAGTGAATTATGTAGAAAATTGAAAAAAAAAATCACATTTTAATTTAAACAGTTATTAGTAAACAGTCTTATGTCCAAACAATAAACTACTCTACACAGTGAAACATTGATGCTTTGAAAACCTTTATAAACGATGTTTTGATTACTTATAATAAAAATCTGATGCAGTTTGATGAATGTAAATATATTCCACAATTAAAAAAATATAAATAAATTTGAGATACTTCTTGGGGATTTTGTTTTTTGAGAGACAGTTTGAAATCAACTTTTATGGTCATTAGATTTAGCAGATAACAAAAGGGGGAAATTAGTTTGTTAGTGTTAAAATTATAGCTAACTATAGCTAACACCCAATTTTTGAATACTTTCTTATACAACCTCATATTGTGATTTTAATCTTTAAAGATCATCTCCCCAATCAAAAAAAAAAAAATTTCTTTTATAGTTTTACCAAAATCTTAAAGATCAAGTTATGTAGCTCCATATTCAAAAGCTTGTGCATGTTATGATAGATTGCTTTAAATAATCTGCATTTTTTTTTAATGAAAATATTTTATACTAAGTATTGAATGTTTTTAATCTAGTTTACTTTGATTAATTCACATGTTCTAAGATTTTTCTTTACAACAATGGAATATGTTCACCAATGCATAGTGATTTTCATCCAATACATAAAAAAAATAATAATAATAATAACCTAGGCCCACTATACCTAATACTTATTTTTAAAAAAAAAGTGTTAAAAGTAGAAAATAATTATAGAATAGATATCATTAGATTTTTAAAGAAAATATCATTAGATTTTAGAGAAATTATTATTATTTTAGAGAAAATATCATTAGATTTTTTCGAAAAAAACCAGTTGGTTTAAACCGTGGTTAAAACCAATTGGTTTAAACTGTGCCAACCCTGATTTAAACGTATTCAAAAATACATCATATGTTTCCATAGCAACAAAATCTAATTGACAATTCTCAGTTGGACTTTGAGCTTGAAACAAATTTAATTAAATTTAAATTATGAATTTCGTTTTAAATCTCAAATTTTGATGATTAAATTTAAATATAAATACATATAAATTTTGATATAACAAAATTATATTTAAAACAAACTAAAACTTACAAAACTAAAACTTACAAAACTAAAGTTATTTAAATTAAACTTATCAAAACAAGTTCAACATGAAACTTTTTTTTTTTCTTGAAGTAGTTTTGACATAAAGTATTTCTTTGAAATTACATCCCATTGCCAACTGGCGATAAATCGGCAAATAACGAAATTTTCAGGGATGCACCGAATAGTGATTTTGGCCGAATACCGAATATTTAGCTAGCCGAATACCAAATATTCGGCTAGCCGAATATTTAACTATTCGGCCGAATACCGAATATTCGGCTTTCCAAATACTTTTTTAATTTCAAAATTTAAAGGTATTAAAATGTTACTTTTTAAAACAGTTTTACATAATGTTTAATAAAAGAAACTTACATTTTGATAAACAAGAGCTTTTTATAAGAGCATTTAGTATTGAGAAAAATCTGCCTCGAGTTATTTAAGAAGTGCAGTTATGAAACTTTAATTAATAAAATTTTCTATGGATCAAAACAAACATTTTAAAATCAAATAATGAAAAAATGGCCGAAGACAAATTTTATAGTCTGATAATTGTCCTTTTTAAATAAATCAAGGCAGATTTTTTTCAATATAAAGTACAAATACTTTCAACTTAATTCTGAATAAAGATATGTTTGGCTCATAGTTCTTTTCTTATAAATGGTGGTATTTTCCACCCTTCCTATCATATCATATTTTACAGAAATCAAAGCATGTGAGTTGAAAATATGTTATTTATTGTTAATTAATAAACGAATACACAAGTTTTGATCAAGAGTGAGATGAAATACAATGTACTTATGACTCAATAAGTTGATTATGATTATGGTTTCATGAACAAAAATTGTCTGCATTGATAGCTATTACTAATCTCAAAAGTTTTTTTTTCTTTCTTTTTTTTAAAGGACTTTTATTTGGGGAAAAGCAAGAAACAGATTATTTACTAAACAAAATTTAAAAACTTGTATGAGCACGTAATTTATTCCTAAGGAGAATCCTAATAAATCACCATTTTAATCCTTCTCATGGTTAATTTTCTTAAGTTATACTTTACAAACAGCAAATAAATAATGTAAAAACATTCTATTTTATTTCAAAATGATTTTGTTTCTAATTATTTTAAATATAAATTAAAAAATTGACAGGTAAAAGTAGAAATAGTGAAAAGTTTTTAAAAGGTTTTATTAAGTATTGGATACTGCCGAATACTTTGATATTCGACAGGCTGAATAGTTTCATATTCGGCTCAACCGAATAGTTTAGTATTCGGCCTAACCGAATATTCGGTAACATAGCCGAATAGGGCGAATACCGAATAGATATCGAATATTCGGTGCATCCCTAGAAATTTTCATTATTTTTTTACGGTTACTGAATGGAGGTTTTGCCAAAATTTTTTTTATAAATGTATACATCCACACGAGAAGAACATTCTGTAATTTTTTCAGATTTTTCTGGATATGCCTGTATGGAGACCTTCCTTGTTAGTTTTGTTTTAGAATACTTGAATAAGAAAAATTTGCTTTCTTGCAGTTTTTTGTTTTAGTTGCATGCCAGCTTAGTTGTCAGTGGAATTATGTTTTCAACTTGTAACTTAAGCTTAATGGCATTAACGTTAGCAGATTTCGTTTGTTATGTTATGTATTTGGGATGTAGGTTCGGTTTTTTGCAAGTTTCATTGCCCCACCCACCCACTAATCGTTTTTTCAGTGTCTTTAATGTGTCTACTTTTTCTTTTAAATTTGTCTGGTTTCAATTTCTGCATTTTTTTTTTTCCTTTTCTATTTAGAGTCCAAGGCATACGGTCGTGAGTAAAGACTTTTGACACTATTTGTGGTCGCTTAATAGCGACAGTGCATTGCACAACAGAGTCGGACTATTGGAGATGTAGGTAAAGGTGATGGACGAAGATTTTTTTCCACAGAAGGAAAAAGGACTTAATTCATTGAGGTACAGTTAGTAGTTTAGGAATGTTACAGTAGATTGATACGTCTATCAGCAACCACTTGGGCTCTGAAAATATAACACTGATACTTACAACTAGAAAAAAGAATGGCATTTTTCACTAAAAAAGGAAAAACAATGTACAGTAGATTCATGATTTTACGACTCCCGATTTAGCGACCATTGGATGAGGTCCCAACCATTTTCCAATACTTACAATGTTTTTCCTCGCTCACTTTAACAACCTACAAATAATCTGAATCTTGATTTCGCGAATTTTTCACATCCTCCAGAAATTAAAAATTTAGAAGCTTTCCAACAAATGGTACATGCATTTTACAGTGTATGGATCAAGGTGTTATACAATGTTTATAAAAATATATCAAAGAAACTAGTCAATGGTATTCTAATCAATTTAGAAGTAAAGAAAATTTACAAAACTAATTTTTAGTGAATATTCATACAGCATATGATTCTCAGCAAGCAGTTTCTCAGGACACAATTTTGTTTCCATTCCACCGGATATTTCAAGAACCAAACTCAAGAACTTGAACCTGCTACCCAGGTGCTGAATAATCAGAACACCGAAACTGAAGATTAAAATAATCTAATGTGTAAGCATTACGAAAACGTGTTGTTTGGCCGCAAAATCTTACATTTGAAATTATGTTGACCAGGGTTGGCAAGTTTTTGACACGCGACAGTTTTTGACGGTTTTAACCATGGTTTAAACCGTCATGTCAAAAACCTCCTTGTCAAAAATGTCAAAAACTGTCAAAAACCTATATTTATATGTAAATAAAAATATTTATTTACATATATATATCTACCTATATTTATATTTAATAAGTAAAATTTATTTTCTTTTAATAAAGAAAATGTTTCTAAATATGCTGCAGAAAAAATAAATTTAAATTTTTGAAGTAACATATTTTGAATATTAAACAAAACCTTAGATTTTGGAAAACTTATCTTTTGTAATATTAATTATCAAATTTTAATGTGTTATTCAAAATATACAGGGATATATATTATTAAGAAATTTATTTATAACCAAATTTATCCATTGTTTAAAATAATATTAAAGACTAGACAGGTTCTGTAATTGATTAGGAACAGAAAGATGTTCAAAACTGGTTATGTGCTACCATGTGATACGTAGGGCGAATGAATTGGATTATTGAACTAAATTTCTACTTTGATAATTTTCATTTGAATTGATTTTGATTATGTAATCAAATTAATTGGAAGTATTTCATGAATGTTTTATTTTTTAAAATTATGAATTTAATTAGATCAGAAAGATGTTCAAAACTGGTTATGTGCTACCATGTGATACGTAGGGCGAATGAATTGGATTATTGAACTAAATTTCTACTTTGATAATTTTCATTTGAATTGATTTTGATTATGTAATCAAATTAATTGGAAGTATTTCATGAATGTTTTATTTTTTAAAATTATGAATTTAATTAGATCAGAAAGATGTTCAAAACTGGTTATGTGCTACCATGTGATACGTAGGGCGAATGAATTGGATTATTGAACTAAATTTCTACTTTGATAATTTTCATTTGAATTGATTTTGATTATGTAATCAAATTAATTGGAAGTATTTCATGAATGTTTTATTTTTTAAAATTATGAATTTAATTAGATCAGAAAGATGTTCAAAACTGGTTATGTGCTACCATGTGATACGTAGGGCGAATGAATTGGATTATTGAACTAAATTTCTACTTTGATAATTTTCATTTGAATTGATTTTGATTATGTAATCAAATTAATTGGAAGTATTTCATGAATGTTTTATTTTTTAAAATTATGAATTTAATTAGATCAGAAAGATGTTCAAAACTGGTTATGTGCTACCATGTGATACGTAGGGCGAATGAATTGGATTATTGAACTAAATTTCTACTTTGATAATTTTCATTTGAATTGATTTTGATTATGTAATCAAATTAATTGGAAGTATTTCATGAATGTTTTATTTTTTAAAATTATGAATTTAATTAGATCAGAAAGATGTTCAAAACTGGTTATGTGCTACCATGTGATACGTAGGGCGAATGAATTGGATTATTGAACTAAATTTCTACTTTGATAATTTTCATTTGAATTGATTTTGATTATGTAATCAAATTAATTGGAAGTATTTCATGTATGTTTTATTTTTTAAAATTATGAATTTAATTAGATAATAATAATAAAAAAAAACTACATGATATTTTGTGTTTTAGAAGTATTTCATAGATCAGTATAATATTTTTTCTGTTTTGACTTTTACAATTGTTATTTGGTTTTTCTGAAAAATCAGTAATTCTGAATTTTAAATCATCAGTCATTTTTTGAATTTATAACTAACATAAAAATAATAAAAAATTATCTTTCTATAAATATCTGAGTATCTATTTACAATATTCAACCTATTTACTTACTATGCTGAAAAATTAGCTTATGCAAATACTTATGAATTTTTTTTTTCACTGAATACTATAAAATTTTGTTAAATATCTTAAGTATTCAGTTGTTGAATAATTACTTATTGTCTTACCTTGCTATCAAAGTAAACATTATTTGTATTTTTAATACTATTAGCGTGTGTGCTGTGGGGTAAGGAGGCGGAGCTGGGGAGGGGGAATAAAAATGATGTGTAATAATCATACATATAATAAATAATATGCATTATTTTTAAATTCAAATTAACCTACTGGATATTATGTATATATAACATAAAAAATTATTAAACACGTATATCAAATTCCACACTTTGTGAAAATCCTACATTTACAACACTTAATTCGTTAATATTTATAAATATTAGCTATGTCAAAATGCATTCTAAATAACTTTATATTTTAAATATTATAATAATAAATAAATAAATAAATAAATAAACAAGATAAATAAATAAACGAGATATTTAAACACAAATGATTCTGCATGTCCATTTTGAGATAAATTTCTGAAATTTGAAATCCTGTGATTTTTATCTTAATTTTTATCAATTAAAAATATTTAAAGACCTACTAACTACCCATAATATAATTAAATTTCAACATAATGTATGGCATGTGTTCTTAGTTTTAAGATTTAACAAAAAACTTTAGTACACCGCAGCAGATTGTGACTCTATGGGTTTTTGACAGTTTCTGACAGGTTTTTGACGGTTTAATCCGGTTTAAACCTTTGTCATGTCAAAAAACCCTTTTTGACGTCAAAAACCCAACCCTGATGTTGACATTGACAATAAGTTTAAAACAGGGAAAACTTTTTCAAAAGATGATTTAATTTTCAGTCTTTTCAATCCTGAGTGGACATTCCAAATAATTTTTTTCGTGAGGAAATTGACGATGTTCCATATATACCTCCTGCATAAAAAATCAGAGAATGTCATCAAGTTGTAGAGAATGAAAGGAAATTCCAATGACTACTTCAAGAAGTTTCCAACGGCCATTTTTTTTTAAAAAAAAAGGTATAACATGATTATAAAAGAAAATGTTAATTAACTAGTCTAAGTCATTTTTTTTTAATTTTGTAAAATGTTTAACTTCTTTTAAAATTATTTCATAATTTTTAACCATTTTCAAATCTAAAAATTTAGACTAAATACTACAAATATATTTTTTAATTGTATAAGTTAGTAAATTTTTCTACATTAGAATGCTAGGTATTTTTAAGTGCATTAAAATCAACCAATATTTGTTTTAATGATCATTCAATTTAACATCTCATTTGTCGAGGTCCCATGAAGGTCGTTAAATTGCGAGTCTACTGTATTAGCTTTTTATTATGAAAATGAGTAATCTCCTCTATTCATATCTATTTCTATTGGATCCATGTTTGATATAAATATAAATGAAATATATCATTTCAAAACTATACTTACAACCATCATAATGAACATAGTATTCATATTTATCAGCATCTTGCACATTTGGCCTTACTTGTATTATCTCAGCAGAATCTAAAAAAAAAAAAAAAAAAAAAAAAAAAAAAAAAAAATTAAAACTATGGCAGCTGTAAATTGCTATACATATAATTATTATTTCCATATATCATGAAATTTAATGTTTAATTTAAGAATCTAGATCATCATATATTCTTTCTTACTCCTTATTATTTACAAAGTAGAGTGAATTTATATTTACTCTTTTTTCAATACCACATCTGAATCATACATATTAATATATATATGCTACACATATACATATAAACATAGCATATTTATGCTAAAATAAACAGTTTTACAATGAAGTGAAATAAAATTATCATTTTATTTTAACATACTAGGCTTAACAGATATTACACCTCTTTACAATTTTAGGTACTGGAATGGATACACTTTTTGTAAAAATTACCTAGTAACTAACTATAATTTAAATCAACAAAAATGCAATTCGTTTATGAACAGAGAAAGTGATGTTTACAAAAAATAAATAAACAAGGTATTCTCATAAAAAATGGAGAAAAAAAATAGAGCTATACTTCAGTACGTTTGCGACATCTATTCCCAAAAATGAAACACCACAACATAGACATCAGAATTTGTAAATAGTGATTATATTCACACCTCTTTACAATTTTAGGTACTGGAATGGATACACTTTTTGTAAAAATTACCTAGTAACTAACTATAATTTAAATCAACAAAAATGCAATTCGTTTATGAACAGAGAAAGTGATGTTTACAAAAAATAAATAAACAAGGTATTCTCATAAAAAATGGAGAAAAAAAATAGCAGTACGTTTGCGACATCTATTCCCAAAAATGAAACATCACAACATAGACATCAGAATTTGTAAATAGTGATTATATTCACACCTCTTTACAATTTTAGGTACTGGAATGGATACACTTTTTGTAAAAATTACCTAGTAACTAACTAACTATAATTTAAATCAACAAAAATGCAATTCGTTTATGAACAGAGAAAGTGATGTTTACAAAAAATAAATAAACAAGGTATTCTCATAAAAAATGGAGAAAAAAAATAGAGCTATACTTCAGTACGTTTGCGACATCTATTCCCAAAAATGAAACACCACAACATAGACATCAGAATTTGTAAATAGTGATTATATTCACACTTCTTTACAATTTTAGGTACTGGAATGGATACACTTTTTGTAAAAATTACCTAGTAACTAACTAACTATAATTTAAATCAACAAAAATGCAATTCGTTTATGAACAGAGAAAGTGATGTTTACAAAAAATAAATAAACAAGGTATTCTCATAAAAAATGGAGAAAAAAAATAGAGCTATACTTCAGTACGTTTGCGACATCTATTCCCAAAAATGAAACACCACAACATAGACATCAGAATTTGTAAATAGTGATTATATTCACACCTCTTTACAATTTTAGGTACTGGAATGGATACACTTTTTGTAAAAATTAACTAGTAACTAACTAACTATAATTTAAATCAACAAAAATGCAATTCGTTTATGAACAGAGAAAGTGATGTTTACAAAAAATAAATAAACAAGGTATTCTCATAAAAAATGGAGAAAAAAAATAGAGCTATACTTCAGTACGTTTGCGACATCTATTCCCAAAAATGAAACACCACAACATAGACATCAGAATTTGTAAATAGTGATTATATTCACACCTCTTTACAATTTTAGGTACTGGAATGGATACACTTTTTGTAAAAATTACCTAGTAACTAACTATAATTTAAATCAACAAAAATGCAATTCGTTTATGAACAGAGAAAGTGATGTTTACAAAAAATAAATACGTTCTAAGAAAGAGAATGGTCTAGTTCTAGATAGGTAAAGCAGTAAAAGGTAACACTAAATAAAAAAATTATTCAACTTTTTCAGCCTTACATCACTCTAAACTGCAATTAAAATTAAAATCAATAGATAAAAATGCTCATACTTACGCCAGGTATTATTGCTTCGACGAACAAGATAGTGATCACCTATCTTTAACCTTTTCTCCGGCTTGTTTTCACTATCTTGGCAGTCATTCGGATCAAATATTTTGACCATTTCTACATTCTCTTGTTCTTTATCCTTTTCAAGTACTTCCATTATTGAAGACAAATTGTATTTTAATAATTAATTTTAAGTTGAAAGCAAACCGAGAAAAACAAAAACAAAACAACAATCAGTAGGCTGGTTGGTATGAAAACTGGTTGGTATCAAAACCATAGGTGGTAGGTGTAAGCACAGAGTAAGAATCTGTGGATCTTACCTATTGGCTGTTTTAAGTAAATTATATGCATAAATCAAAAATAAATATTGATCCAAAATGTTATTAGTTAAGATTGATAAAGTATTTCTTACACAAAAAGTTGCACAAATACCTTGAATATTTTCTTTTACCAGTCAACCAACCAATTACCATTAAAAATGTATTTCTGGCTGTTGGCAACAAATGTTTATTGACTATCACGTTGCTAATGTTTACATCTTGTTACAATATAGTTTAATATGCCTGTGGTAAAAAGTATCTTAGATTTCTCATCTGATGGTGCATATTTAGCATATTCAAGCCCTGATGGATGTCTAAAAATTTTCGAAACAGCTACGAATATTTTGATTCAAGAGTATACACCAAGCTCTCATTTGTCGGCAACGTGTTCGGCTATTTCTTGGTGTCCAAACTATGTTACCGTAAGATCATTAATTACAGTTTAAAATCACAGTCATAAAAATAGATTAATTTTCTCTTGTAATGTCTTAGATTTATTTGTTTATTTTTAAATACTTATGCTTGTATAAATCATGTGAGGAAATACTGAATCTTGTATAAGTTTAATTTTTTATCTGACCTTTTTTTTGTTTCGAATTAAGATTTTCAAAGTCTTACTCCTTTGCAATTGTTTTGTTGTTATATAAAATGTAAAAATTATCAACTGTTACTCTAATTGTAATCTTGTATATCTTTGAAACCAGTCCTTCAAAATTTTGCTATTGTTCATGATTTAACAGGTGCATAAAATACATGATTAGATTTAATCTCACAAATTGTATGTCAGTGCTAGTTGAAATATGTATGCAAATCTAATAAAATAAATTTAAATATTTGGGGATATTAATTTATCTTTATTATATTCCATATTGTATCACGCTATATCAAACTCAATAGGAGATGCTAATTTGTTTATATTTATTTGGATATTTTCTTTGCAATTTTGTTTGTTTTTGAAACAAATTAAAAGAAAAGAAAAAAAACACGTTTCGTATTTACATAAAATTTGCTCGTTTAGGCTGCATTGTAAATGATTTATTTTATGCATTATTATATATTTTAATGACCCCAAGTAGATTGGGAGGGGGGGAGGAGGAATCAGTATTCCTACGTATGCCATTTTGTATTTAAAGTACATACGCTTGTATTTTTGTTATGAACTAATCACATTATCCTGAAACTTGAGGATTCATACTCTATTTTCCAATCGTTTAAAATTTTTGTCTCGAAGTTGGTTATTTTTACTCTTTTAAATCAGTTTATGCTGACATGTATAGTTTACAGTACTTTTATCTGCTTTAGACTATAAGTAATATTTATATTAGAATTGTTGAATAGGGACAAATGGGGTAGATGCTCCAGTTTCGAATACGTTGGATTATGTTGTCCTCTTATTAGATTGTAAATTGATTTTAATAAATTATATGCATTTTCACTCCTTAAGGGTATTGTCTCTGCCTGCGAAGACACTCGCAAGCTAATGCTTTTTCTATGGAGAGGCATTTTTCTGAATAACTCTTTTGCATTTGGACATTTTCAAATAATTTTTAGCACTTTCCAACAGTCTGTCCATGCTCTAACTCACGTAAATATACTCGGATTGCTATGAAATTTTTATACGTTATTGAGGTTTACCCTAGCACCAACTCTATTGAAAATGAAGTATCTACCATGATTAGTTTATCTACAGAGAGAGAATCAAGTTTCCCATTACATTACGGCCTATGGAGAAAAATCGTTAATATACTCGTATTGCCATGAAATTTTAGGACGTTATTGAGGTTTACCCTAGCACAAACCCTATTGAAAATGAAGTTTCTACCATGATTAGTTTATCTATAAGGCGAATCAAAAGTTTCCCATTACATTACGGCCTATGGGGAAAAATCGTTAATTTAATATACTCGAATTGCCATGAAATTTTAGGACGTTATTGAGGTTTACCCTAGCACGAACCCTATTGAAAATGAAGTATCTACCATGATTAGTTTATCTACAGACAGAATCAAAAGTTTCCCATTACATTATGGCCTATGGGGAAAAATCGTTAATTTAATATACTCGAATTGCCATGAAATTTTAGGACGTTATTGAGGTTTACCCTAGCACGAACCCTATTGAAAATGAAGTATCTACCATGATTAGTTTATCTACAGACAGAATCAAAAGTTTCCCATTACATTATGGCCTATGGGGAAAAATCGATAATATACTCGGATTGCCATGAAATTTTAGGACGTTATTGACGTTTACCCTAGCATGAACCTTATTCAAAATGAAGTTTCTATTATGATTAGTTTATATACAGGGTGAAACAAAAGTTTTCCATTACATTACGGCCCATGGGGAAAAATCGTTAATGTACTCGGATTGCCATGAAATTTTAGGACGTTATTGACGTTTACCCTAGCACAAGTCCTATCGAAAATGAAGTTTCTACCATGATTAGTTTATCTACAGGGTGAATCAAAAGTTTCCTATTACATTATGGCCCATGGGGGAAAATCGTTTCAAAGGAATTTTAAAGATGTTATAACCTTTCAAACATATTAAAATATGCATTCTATAAAGTAAAAGGTGAAAATGTAGCTATTATTCATTTACATGGCCACACAAAAGAATTCCATTAGATAATGGTAAAAGGGGGAATTGTGTGTGACATATTTTAAATATATTAAGCTGTTTCATGTATAATAAAATTGATATATGTCACTGAAGCTTAATATAAGTTATACGATACTGTCTTGCATAATATGAAGTACATAGCATTTACAGGGCCATACAAAAGATTTCAAATAGTATATTCTTTCCGAAGTACCGTATATGTGTCTGATGATGGCTGATGGAGGGATGAAATGCATTTTAATTATGATATTCACGTTTATATTTCGCTAAATATATGCACATTATATGGTGTGTATAAATGTTATAGTTGATATACAGGGCTACCTAAAAGAGCTCACCAACGTTACTGAATATGAGCGTAAATTATTTAAACGTTGTTCTTAAATAAGCTATGCATTTTTACACTGAGCTGCATTCAATTTACTGAGAAATGTTTGCAGAATATAGATAAAGGGATAGGACTGGGCGATACATCGCGAGATATCAATTTAAATCGTAAATGGTCACACTGGTTTCCTGATCTTTCTTTTAGTGTTGTATCGCAGCCCTACGATGCATCATACTAGATCGATGATGAACGAGACCGATGTGTAAGACCGGTTTCACCTCCGATGTTTCACCGCTCGCATGAAGTATCATCACTCATACGGAGATCGCATCGATGATAAGTAAGACCGGTTTCCTATTACGATCTTCAAACACTCTCACGAAACATTCCTAATACGGAGATCGCAGTGCGTGGCGTAATTGGTTTCTGCTACGATGTCTCGTACGCATCGTAGAAGTGACCTATCTCAAATACAGAGTTCACGATCAAATTTTTCCCCACTCATTTAGATATCAGTGTCAGGGGCATGCGAAGATAAAACTGTGCCCGGGGTTGGTGCCCCCACCCTTACTTTTTCTAGTAATAGAGCAAAATTTAACGCTGGTAATATAAATTTGGCACCCCCTAAATTTCTGTGCTCGGTGCGACCGCCCCCTTTCGCACAGCGCTGATCGGTGTTATCTAAATTGGATGACAATCAAATCACATTCTTGATTATATGTCTCTTTTTTAATGATCAGCGGGCAGTATCTTGATCACGATGTGCATATGAGAAAATTCGGCGATGTCTTATATCAAATGTGCATTTTTCCTGTAAATTACTTTTGTTATTCCAAATCTGTTGTAATCAATATAATAATTTAAGTAGCAATTGACACTGTTAGTTTAAGTAAGAAGTACTTCAATTTATTACTGATTATGATTTTCTAAAAATTACTTCATCTTTAGTAAGGAACTTCTGTTTTAGCTATTTTTTAATGATAATAATGCACATTCCCCCTCCCTCCCCGGAGCAATGAAATGTCCTCTCAGGAAAATTTGAAATTCTGCGTTTTCAGCAGTCAGAAAGTACATTTTCCTTCTTGAAACTCTTATAATTCCCCCCCCCCCTCCTTCTGGAGTTACTGAAGTTCCTTCCAGAGAAAAGTGTCTGAATTCAACACTGAACGATGTTCCGGTTAATGAAATTATGACTAACATTGTTCCGCTTTATAAATATTTTAAAGACATGCTCCTTTCTTTAATTCTTTGCAATTTCTTTTTTTTTTTTTTTTTTTTTTTTTAATTCTCATTTTAAATTGCAAAATAAATCTTTATCAGTGGATGGAAAGCCTATCTGATTCTCTTATCGTCGGACTTCTCCAAACTAAATAAACAAACCGCAGATCTTACATGTTTTTCCCCCTTTGTTAAAACAATGGGGGAATAAACTATGTGAGCTATTTTTGTTGGGACTATAATTTTCTCAGAACTTATTATATTTTAACGAAAAATTAATACGCAGCCTAATTCATTACTATTACATCTTGCTGAAAATTTGATAAAATTTGTCTGATTAGCAACAAAGATACCATTTTTTTTTTTTTTAAAGTAAAATAAGGGATTTTGCTTTTGCTTCTTTCCTTTTAATCATTATTTCTAGTTGCTGTTTAAACAATAAAGGAAGAACTTTGAAACTGACAAGATTCTGTGCTTTAATAATGCAGGATTCTCACGCCGCCTGGAGAACCGGGAAAACACAGGGAATTTTAAATCTCCTCCCAAAACAGGAAAAAATCCAGGGTATTTTTAAAAAAATCTGGAAAACACAGGGAATTTGGTAATGGCAAATTATAAAATTTCTAATTAGCCTTCATACATGCATATATTTTTTCGCACTCAACATGGAATAAATGCATGCAGTGCAGGGAAAATACAGGGAATTTTTTTTCAAGATTAGAGTAACAACCCTGTAATGGTGTTTTTGCAGTCTAATCTTATAGAATGAAGGGGGATCAATTTACAAATTATTTAAGTCGGTGGTGCTGTGCTTCAGTTTCGCAATGCGTCACGCCGATCGTTAGACAACGGTTCTCGCGATGTCTAATACCGGTGTAGAAACCTGAAGGCATAACTCCTTTCATAACTCATGATTGCCAGTTCGTGGAAATCAGAACTTTCATATTCACAGGAAAGAAATGTGCATGTGCAGAAAATCGGCAATCTTTTGCAATAAAACCAGTTCCAATTCAACTTAGTAACTTTTCTGGAAATCTGAATTTTTTTCTTTCATTCTTCATTCAGAACAAACATTTTACTCTATAAAATATCACTTTTTCCTTTTTTTTCTTTTTGCAGGTGTTTTTAGCACAAAATAAAAATATTATTTGAAAGCAAGTTTTCTTTTATGTGCATTAAACAATACTAACATAATTTTTTGAGAAATAAAAGTTAAATAATTGTAAACTTTTTTTTTTTAACAAGAATAGTTGATGTATATATGAGAAGTGCCGAGTATTACGATTTGTGTGTAATTATTACGGATATACAACAATAGTTACAGCGTTATGGGTATCGGATAAAAAAATCTCGAATTTCATCAAAGGATCGCTTGAAAAAACACAAATTTCGATATAGGATCTCGGGGGGGAAAACAGAAAAGATTATGTAAAAATATGCGCTTTTCTTCAAAATGTCATGAAAAACATGCAAATTTGGTAAAAAAAAAAAAAAAAAAAATTACGAGGAACGTGCAAATTTGGTTTTAAAAAATTGCTTAAAACGCGCTCATTTCGTCAAACCTGCTAAAAACTCAATCATGTCGTCAAAAAAACCACTTAAAACCCACTTGTTTCATCAAAAACACTTAAAACACGCTCGTTTCAACAACAGATCATGAAAAACGCGCAAATTTCATCAAACAATTGCAAAAAACACGCACATTTCATCATAAGATTGTGAAAAGCATGCACATTTTGAAAAAAGATCGCAAAAAACACGCACATTTTGTCCCAAACATCGCATAAAACTCACAAATTTCCCCAAAAGATCGCGAAAAACGTGCAAATTTCGTCAAGAGATTGAGGAAAAAAGAAAAAATTTTGAAAATTTGCCCTCTCACCTCTGAACTCTGGTTACTGATTACTTTTATTGAAACTTGGCACCTCTGATATATTTATAAATATATAATTTATTTTAGCCCATATTTTAAAGTTCATGTGTTTGTTTTATGTAACATGTTTGTGTTATTTCATAAATTTATTTTATATAAATGATCTAAAATAGAAACAGAAATTCATGATTACAGTAGCAATCAGTGGCAGTCCATCTAATACTCAACTGCAGATACTCTTAATTCCTCTCCCTAAAATAATTAAAGTATATTATTAAATAAATGCATAAATTAAAAGATTAAAACTATAATTTCGTTGGCAACTGAAAAGTGAATAAACTACGAACTACTACTTTTAACAGAAGTAACATCGCGATGCATCAGAATATCGTGATTTTACTCAGGCGATGCATCACAATGTAGAAATTGAGACATCGCCCAGTTCTATAAAGGGATATACAGTGCCACGCAAAGAATTCAGTACATGAACACCTATGAATGATGATTTATGAGAATGTGATTTCAGTTGTTTTAAAAGTGTTTTAGTTTACAATAAATTTTAGCCTAATGCTGACATGTAATAAAGGTACAATGTAAACTACAGGGCTGAACAATAGTATTCAAGCATGTTTCCATCTAATAGTATGAATTGCTGAAAAAGAAATTTCAAGCTACTGGGGTATTTTCTTGCTAAGCTAAATTTTCCCATTATATGAACTGACATATGAAATACAGGGCTGTTGTAATGTACTGGAATACATATTTGGCCATATACTGTTATTTCCCTAAATATCAAAGTTTTGTTAAAGATTTCATTAAGTGTTGGAGAGTGCTTCATAATCTATGCTTAACGCATGATTTTTCTTACTTTTTTTTTTTTTTTTTTTTTTTTTGCATTGGATAGTTGAGGTCCCTCTCAAGATCGCTCCTTGATTACTTTTTTGATTTTGGTTGCAAGTATTTTTTATAAAGTTACTTTCACTTTCTGAACCAATTCTGAAAGTGAAAGTAACAAGACAATTCTGTACTCTTAAAAAATTAGGCTTAGATAGGAATTAAAATTAAAGGTCTTTCAAAATGTATTGTCAGCACTACAAGATAGCTAAGTTTTGGAATACCTTATTCTACCTTGCATCATAAGTTCACTGAATGGACGCCTCACTTTTTTCCAATGTTGAATGTTAAGTAGTGGGTCTGAGTAATAGGGTTGTGCTGTTTATGATGGCCAATTATCTACATAGGGGATATGGGTCTGAAAAGAAAAGGGTTGACTTCTGTGATGATCTTTCTAAAACCATAACCAATATTTACAGAAGGAAATCTAAAGTTCAAAGAAAACTTTTCAAAACTCAGAATGATTAAGCTGACGGGCAGCTAAGTACTAGAAATTAAAGTTAAAAATCAATTGAAAAAGTGGATTTTAGAGACTGTCAGATTTCTATTTCCTATAAAAATGGAAAAATTTTAAGATTCTAAGTAGGACTGGGCGATGTCTCAATTTCTACATCGTGATGCATCGCCTGAGTAAAATCACGATATTCCGATGCATCGCGATGTTACTTCTGTTACAAGTAGTAGCTCGTGGTTTATTCACTTTTCAGTTGCCAACAAAATTATCACTTTACTCTTTTAATTGATACATTTATTTAATGATATACTTTATTTAATTATTTTATGGGAGAGGAATTAAGAGTATCTGCAGTAGAGCATTAGATTGACTGCCATTGATTGCTACTGTAATCATAAATTTCTGTTGCTATTTTAGATCATTTATATATAAAAAAATTAAAATAAATTTATGAAATAACACAAACATGTTACATAAAACAAACACATGGATTTTAAAAATGGGCTAAAATAAATTATGTATTTATAATTATATACATCAACTATTTTTCTGTAAAAAAAAAAAAGGAAGAAGAAAAGGAAAAAAAAATACAATTATTTAACATTTACTTCTCAAAAGATTGTTAGTATTAATTTAAATCTGAATTTAGTGTTAAATCTCAAATTTTGATGGTTAAATTTGAATGTAAATACATATAAATATCAATATAACGAAATTATACTTAAAACAAACTAAAGCTGACAAAGCCAAAGATATTTAATTTATCTAAACAAGTTGAACATGAAGGTTTTTTTCCTTAAAAAGGCATGACATAATTTTATTTAATTTTATTTTCATTTTATTTTAATTTTTATTTATTTACTTTTCATTTATTTATTTATTTATTTTTTAATTGCTTTTCGCCAAATAACGAAATTTTCATTTTGTTTTTACGGACAGTGTACGGAGGTTCCGCCGAAATTTTTTTTATAAACGTATATATCCTCATAGGAAGATCATTATGTATTTTTTTTTTTTTTCAGATTTTTCGGAATATGCCTGTATGGAGACCTTCCTTGTAAGTTGGATTGGAACCGGCTTTATCGCAAAAGATCGCCGTTTTTCTGCGCATGCACATTCCCTTACTGTAAATGTGAAAGTTCCGATTTCCACGAACCGGCAATCATGAGTTATGAAAGGAGTTATGCCTCTTCAGGTTTCTACACCGGCATTAGACATCGGGAGAACCGATGTCTGGCGATCGGCGTAACGCATAGCGAAACTGAAGCACCGATGACTTAAATAATTTGTAAATTGATCCCCCTTCCTTATATAAGATTAGACTGCAAAAAAACCATTATTAATGCACAGAAATATCAGTTTCAAAGTACTTCCTTTACTGTTTGAGCAGCAAATAGAAATAATGATTAAAGCAAAAAGAAACAAAAGGCAAAATCCCCTTTTTTTACTTACAATTTAAAAAATAATTGGTATCTTTGTTGCTAATTGAACGATTTTTATCAAATTTTCAGCAAGTTGTAATCCTAATGAATTAAGCTGCGTATTAATTTTTCATTAAAATATAATAAGTTCTGAGAAAATTATAGTCCCTACAAAAATAGCTCACTGTTAGAACAAAGGGGGGAAACATGTATGATCTGCGGTTTGTTTATTTATTTCAGAGAAGTCCGATGATAAGAGAATCAGATAAGCTTTCCATCCACTGATAATGTTTTCTTTTGCAATTCAAAAAGAAAAAGAAAAGAAAAGCAATTGCATAGAATTAAAGAACAGAGCATTTCTTTGAAATATTTATAAACCGGAACAATGTTTGTCATAATTTCATGAACCGGAACATCGTTCAGTTGAATTCAGACACTTTTCTCCGGTATGGACTTAAGTGACTCCGGGGGGGGGGGGGGGGGGCTTTATAGAGTTTCGGGAAGGAAATCTTATTTTTATAACGTTGAAATTGCAAAATTTCAAATTGTTTTCAGAAGGGGACATTTCATTGCTCCGAGGAGGGGGGAAGGGGAATGTGCATTATCATTAAAAAATAGCTAAATTAGAAGTTTCCTACCAAAGATGAAGTAATATTTAGAAAATCGTAATCAGTAATAAAAGGAAGTATTTCTTACTGAGGTGCCTCTTCGATCCAGAACATTTAAAAACTGTCAACAGATGGCGCCACATGCGCATCGGACAAGGACTCTAGGCAGGCTGTAAGAGACTGTTGGTTCGGTGAGTCAGTTACTGTACTGCCGCCGCTTATGTAGCACGCAAGGAAAATCACCTTGTTCCGAGAGACAAAACGTGTCTCAAGTTATTTAGAAATGTATTCTATTTCTTTATAAGTTTAATTAAATTTATGTTTGTTTAAGTACGTGCTATTAATATTTATCCATATACACCGTACTTTTGTAAAAAACATCGACAAGATGAAAGATTAATTCAGATTGAGCAGCCGTGATATCCCATAACCACATGGTAGCTTCAAGTGTTGACCGGACAATTTTGAAAGACGCCTTCTGATATATCGTTCCTGGACAACTACAGCGATGAAAAAAAACGGTATGTGCCATTTTCTATGTTTCTTTGTGGTATTCTCTGGCCCAATTGTTATATTTACCAGTTATTTTAATTAAAAAATTTTCGAGCCCAAGCGTTCTTATTCAAAATTTTACTAAATTGTATATTTATTTATTTATTGCTCTATCAATATATGTATTTTTAATTCTGCGCTCACAATGCCTGATGATATTCCTGCCGATAATCCGACAGAAACGCTTGCTAGGGTAGCTGTTAAAATTCCTCCCTTATGGAAAAGTAATATTTCTGTTTGGTTTGTACAAGTTGAGGCAAATTTTGCCGTGGCGCAAGTAACGAACGACACTACTAAGTACAATTATTTATTATCTGCTATAGACACAGATACATTAAGTGCGGTATCTGATTTAATTCTTACGCCGCCTCAAAATGACAAATATAATGCTTTGAAACAGAGACTAATTCAGGAGTTTTCAGATTCGCAATCGCAGCAGATACGTAAATTACTCTCTGAACTTGTGCGAGGTGATAAAAAACCTTCCGTTTTACTGCGGCAAATGAAAGAATTAGCGCAAAGTTCCGTTACCAAAGAATTTTTGAAAGCTATTTGGTTAGAACGTTTGCCGACGCATACGCAAGCAATTTTGTCGGTTTCAAGCTCCGGATTACAGGAATTAGCAACCCTAGCTGACAAAATTAATGAAATTAAATCTGAATCGGCAGTGTATGCAGTTTCCAAACCCACCGAATCGCCTCGGAACGACCATAACGCGATCTTAAATCTTCAAACACAAATTGAGCAATTGACACTGCAGGTTTCAGAGTTATCCAAAAATGTGTTTAGGCGATCGATGTCTCGCGGCCGATCGCATTACAGGGAAAGACGATACAGTAAAAATAGAGATTCCCAAAAATCGAGTCGTAAACAAAACGAATCAGACTTATGTTATTACCATCAGAAATTTGGTAGTGATGCTCGAAAGTGCCGCGAACCTTGTTCTTTTGATGAAATTAAAAAAAACTAGTGGCTGCTGCTAGGTCAACAAGCGAAAATACAGTTGGCGTAGCAGCATTAGAACAATGTAGGTTGCATGTGTTTGATAAAAATTCAGGGTTCAAATTTTTAATAGATAGTGGTAGTGATATTTCTTGTATCCCTGTACCAAAACAAGTAAACAAAAAGAGTCCTTCTAATTATCTTTATGCTGCAAATAATTCCAAAATTCCTGTTTATGGTAACAAACTGCTTGACCTAAACATCGGCTTGAGAAGGAGTTTTCGCTGGTCATTTGTTATTGCAAATGTCTCTTGCCCTATAATTGGAGCAGACTTTTTAAAAAATTTTGCTTTGCTTGTAGATTTGCACAAATTTCGATTAATTGACTCTGTAACTGGATTGTCCACTAAGGGTGAGCTTACTTGCTCAAAACAGTCCCAAATTAAACTAATTTCTGAAGACATGTCTTTTAAAACTATATTTGAGGAATTCCCAGAGCTCTTAAATCCCATACCAAATTTTAAAAAACCAACTTGCCATGATACAGTTCATCATATCGAAACTACAGGACCACCACTTTATTCCAAACCTCGCCGATTACATCCAAAAATTTTAAAGGAAGTTCAAAAAGAATTCCAATATCTTATGGATGAAGGTATATGTCGTCCTTCCAAATCCCCTTGGGCATCCCCTATTCACGTTGTACCAAAACCGGATGGTTCTTACAGAGTTTGCGGTGATTATCGACGTCTAAATTCAGTAACTCTTCCTGACCGTTATCCAATACCCCACATCCATGATCTTACCAATATTCTACATGGAAAGAAAATTTTTACAAAATTAGATATAGTCCGCGCTTATTTTCATATTCCAGTGCATGAAAAAGATATTCCTAAAACAGCGGTAATAACCCCTTTTGGAAGCTTCGAATTTCTATATTTAAATTTTGGACTTAAATGTGCAGCAAACACTTTCCAAAGATTTATTAATGAGGTTCTCTATGGTCTTCCATTTGCTATAGCTTATTTGGATGACATTCTAATTTTTTCCGAAACGGAATCGGAACATATAGACCATGTACGAGCTGTTCTAAGCAGACTCTCTAAATACGGACTTAACATAAATATATCCAAAAGTGTTTTTAAACAAGACAGCGTATCATTTTTAGGACACGAAATTTCTCTTGCTGGAATTCGACCATTACAAACTAAAGTTGAAATTATTAAGCAATATCCACGACCAAAAACTCTTTCTGAACTTCGTACATATATTGGCTTATTCAATTATTTTCGACGTTTTTGTCGCAATGCTGCAACTATCCTTGCACCCTTAACAGATTTGTTGCGTGGAGCTAAAAAGAAAGATTCAACTCCTATCGATTGGTCTGAAAATGCAATAAATTCTTTTGAAGCTTCAAGAAAGGCATTAACGGATGCAACTCTTGCATTTCCTAGCCATGACGGTCAATTAGCACTTCATTCTGATGCTAGTGATTTTGCTATTGGTGCTACACTAAGCTTAGAAACAGAGGAGGGTCTCAAACCACTCTCATTTTTTTCCAAACGTCTAAATGAAACACAATTAAAGTATTCTACCTTTGACAGAGAATTGTTAGCAATTTATGAGTCTGTTAAGCATTTTAGACACTTTTTGGAAGCCCGTCAATGTACAATCTTTACCGATCACAAGCCAATTGTTTTTGCCTTTAAAAAAAGAACAGATAATTACACTAACAGACAAAGTCGGTGGTTATCTTTTATATCTGAATTCACCACTGATATGGTATTTTTAAAAGGAAACCAAAATGATGCAGCCGATGCACTTTCCCGAATTAACGTAATACAAATGCCTACTCCATTAGATTACGATAAATTAAGTATGGAGCAAAAAGAGGATTCAGAACTTAGAGAAATTATGCAAAGCGGTCAATCCAGCTTAGAACTCAAATTAATTACCCTTCCAAATTCCACAACAGAAATTTATTGTGACATTTCTAGTGGCAAAGCACGTCCATATTTAACTCCAACTTTTAGAAAACAGGCATTTTGGAATTTACATGCACTTGCTCATCCTGGAACTAAAGGTAGTGTGAATTTATTGCGACAACGATTTATCTGGCCTTCCCTAGCTAAAGATTGTCGAACTTGGGCACGTGAGTGTTTGGATTGTCAGCGCTCCAAAATTGTTAGACACACAAAAACAGAGTTAGGAAAATTTGATCTTCCAACAGATAGATTTGCACACATACATTTAGATTTAATTGGACCTTTACCGGAATCAAATGGTAAAAGGTATTGTTTAACCGTAATTGATAGAGCAACGCGTTGGCCAGAGGCATACCCACTTAGTGACATCACAGCAGAATCAGTGGCACGTGCACTACTTTCCGAATGGATTGCAAGATTTGGATGTCCTGAGAAAATTACCACGGACCAAGGACGCCAGTTCGAATCTGAACTTTTCCAGCAGTTAGCCAGATTGTTAGGTGCTAGAAAGTACCGATCGTCTCCGTACCACCCTCAGAGTAATGGGATTATCGAGAATTGGCACAGACCTCTAAAATGTGCACTAAAAGCCAGACGAACTGAAAAATGGACTGAAATACTTCCAACAGTGTTATTAGGGTTTCGTGCTGCACTAAAAACCGATATAAATGTTTCGCCAGCTGAACTTGTTTTTGGGTCTACTCTCAGACTACCAGGTGATTTCTTCGATGACAAATCCACCATTAAAAGTCCTGAAGATTTAGTGCAGCGATTAAGAAATACCTTCAACGAATTCAAACCACAACCAACTAAGTCCCATAACAGCACAAAAACATTTGTGTCTCAGCAGTTTAAAACATGTACGCATGTATTTGTGCGTCAAGAAGGTATTCGGCAAGCTTTACAACCGCCGTATGATGGACCTTTTGAAGTTGTTGAGCGCAACGATAAACTTTTTAAAGTGGCCATAAAAGGCAAAATAGTAAATATATCGCTGGACAGACTGAAGCCAGCCTTTTTGGTGAATGATTCACTATCTTCGACTCCTGAAACAACCTCAACCCTGGAAACAACTGCTTCGACTCCCGGGACTGCCTCGAATTCTGGAAAAACAAAACCACCTCACATCACACGATCCGGCAGAACTGTCAGATTTCCAGAACGTTTAGTGGAAAATTAAGAGTATCGTTTGCACTAGGAAGGGGGTACTGAGGTGCCTCTTCGATCCAGAACATTTAAAAACTGTCAACAGATGGCGCCACATGCACATCGGACAAGGACTCTAGGCAGGCTGTAAGAGACTGTTGGTTCGGTGAGTCAGTTACTGTACTGCCGCCGCTTATGTAGCACGCAAGGAAAATCACCTTGTTCCGAGAGACAAAACGTGTCTCAAGTTATTTAGAAATGTATTCTATTTCTTTATAAGTTTAATTAAATTTATGTTTGTTTAAGTACGTGCTATTAATATTTATCCATATACACCGTACTTTTGTAAAAAACATCGACAAGATGAAAGATTAATTCAGATTGAGCAGCCGTGATATCCCATAACCACATGGTAGCTTCACTTACTAAAACTAACAGCGTCGATTGCTATTTAAATTATTATATTGATTACAACAGCTCTGAAATAACAAAAGTAATTTACTAGAAAAATGTGCATTTGACATAAGACATCGCCGAATTTTCTCGTATTCACATCGTGATCAAGATACTGCCCGCTAATCATAAAAAAAAAAAAAAAAAAAAAAAAAAAACAGACTTGTAATTGAGAATGTGATTTGATTGTCATCCAATTTAGATAACACCGATCAGCGCCGTGCGAAAGGGAGGGGGGGGGGGGGGAAAGGGGGCGGTCGCCCTGGGTGCGGAAATTTAGGGGGCTCTAAGCTTATACTATCAGATTTATTTTTTGCTCTATTACTAGATAAGTAGGGAGAGGCGCCAAATTGAAGCTTTGCCCCGAGTGCAGTTTTTTCTTCGCACGCCCCTGACACCGATGTCTAAATGAGCGGGGAAAAGTTCGATCGCGAATTCTGTACTTGCGATAGATCACTCGTCCGATGTCCGATGCGTACGAGACATCGTAGCAGAAACCAGTTACGTTAGGGAGGCCACACACCTGTGAAACATTGAGCGAAAAAACATGAGACATGCGACAATTTTACCCTGATAACAAAGGAAAAACCGGTTTGACTGCGACATGTTGCACGATTTTTGACGCATGTCTCGACGCGCCGCTATCTCCGTATTAGGAATGTTTCATGAGAGGGTTTGAAGATCGTATGAGAAAACCGGTCTTACTCATCATCGATGCGATCTCCGTATGAGTGATGATACTTCATGCGAGCGTTGGAAGATCGGAGGTGAAACCGGTCTTACACATCGGTCTCGTTCATCGTCGATCTGGTATGATGAACATCGTATGGCCCGATGCATCGCTAAAAGAAAGATCCGGAAACCGGTGTGACGATTTAAGATTTAAATCGATATTTCGCGATGTATCGATGTATCGCCCAGTCCTAATTCTAAGTATGGAATTGTTGAAACCAGCAAGATAAACTCCATTTAAAGATGGAAGACAAAGCATGAAATGTTATGTTTTTCCAATGAAATCACATTCTAAAATAACTTACAAAAAGACAGAATACATAAATAAGACACCACACAAGTTAACATAATTGAAAACAAAATCAAAAAATAATTTCAATTTTAAGAAAAATAACTCTTCAGTGAAGATTCAAATATTTTAATTTTAAACTCCACATTCCATGGATAATAATATAAAAATGAATAAATATGCAAAATGTTAAATAAACTTTTTTTGTCCTATAAGGCACTCTTGTCTTTTTTATGAATCAAATATATTTTTTAATTTAAATTTTCAGTTAAAATCAACTCAAGCATATTTTATTTGATGCTTTTATGATTTCTTTAAAAAAATGTAATAAAAATACAAAATTCTTGTAATACAGCAGCAAACGAATATGTGTGGTAAAATAGTTGTTCAACTTTTCTCTAAATTTGGCCAAAACTGGAGCATCCACCGTAAATGCTAAAATTTAATAATCCTTTTCTTTTATAGGTAGGGTATCAACAATTTTAATCAAGTTATTTAAATCAGTGATTAAATTGTGATTTTAATGAACTGAATAGAATATTTTAAAAAGTGGAATATAATAATTATAACCATTAATTAAAAGTAATTTTAAGAAATTCCGCATGATTTTCCGTTACTTTTACTCTTTTATTTTAGGTTTAAAAATTTTATTATGTTTTCTTTCTTCTTTATTTCTTAATAAATTTGCATTTTATTTGATTGCTTATAGTATTATTTACTAATATTTTATTATTAATTTTAAATGTATTCATGTCTATTGTTGATTGGCTTTTTTTCTTCTTTAGCATCCTGCCAAAAGACATAAAAAAGGAAAAGGTGATGAAAATTTTTCAGCAATTAGAGACTTACAGCTTATAGCTATGGGTACCTTAACTGGTCAGATTCTTTTGTACAGCTACAAGAAAGCTGATTTACATTCATGTCTTGTGAGTTAAATAAATTTTTAGTTTTTATATTGTATAACTTTAACTTATAACAAAGTTGTCAACTGTTCTGATTTTATGTGTCATAACTTAAAAGACAAAGTCTGAAAACAGACTGTTTCTCACTTTCATTTGTGATTTGAATGAAAATTAATATCATTTTAAATTTAATTTCACTTTTTTTTTCCTTTTTCACCTTTTTTATGAATGTGTTTTAGTGTTTTTCTTTAATGAGACTATCAAATGACAAAATTATTTAATATTTTTGACAAATGAATTTAATTTTGTGCAAGTGTTACTACATTACATATTCTAATCTAAGTCTGCCTGTCATAAATATATATTATATGTCCACATTTCTTCCCTGACTTCCTGAATATTTGATATATTCACTAAACAACAAATTTCCTGAAGTTTAAACAAAGGGAAGATGCTACTGGTGGCTACATTTAAAACTTAAAAAGCTGATTTCAACTCAAGACAATACTCAATTTTTTTCCACAGGGCACTTTATGGTATAGCACTCTCTTGAAATTATTTGAGAAAAATTTTGGTCGTACAATCTGACAAATTTTGAACTTCATTTAAAGTAGTAAAGGGACAGACCATTTCTTTGATGAAGTTTGTGGTTTTTTTGTGATACTTGGACAAAATTTTTATTTTTTCGTGATACTTGGACAAAATTTGCTTCAGTAAAAACTCTTGAACAACAAAATATTACACTTGCAGTGCAATACATCAAGTCTTATTATTTTTTTTTTAACATCGTACGATATATCTTGAAATTGACGATGTAAAAAAATCTTTTTTTTTTTTTTTTTTTTTTTTTTTTTTGACATAAATCATGTAAAATAATATTCATCAATCAAGATTCACCTCTGACTTATTAATCAGTTATAAATAAAATAAACAACTCCGAAAGCGTCACAAAAATTTATGAAATTAATTAGTGTGACATTATTCAAATTTACTTAATTAAGAAGAATCAAGTTAATGAAATGTTGTATAAATATTAATTGAAAACTCTATAGATTACTAGGTACTGTTAGGTTATTCCGTCGACCAAAAAATTATCGCCTAGCTATAAGATTAAGTGCCAATTATGGATGATCGTGAGTGTTACATTTAATGACATTAAATACAATGTGTGCGTTTAAAATGTCATTAAGTGATTTTTATTTCAACTTTTTATTAATATTTTACTAATTATTTGTTTTTTCGTTATTTAAAATAAAAAATATGTCATTATGTTTAATTTGGCTATTAGTTTGGTGATTTGTATAATTTGGCAAAATTGGTCGATGGGATAACAGAGTAGTACCGATTACTAAAATATTTGTTAACAGATATAATTTATTTAACTGAAAATGTTTTATCCAACATTTCACTTAAGTTTAAAACAAGCAATACATAGAAATTATAAAGTCCCTCAAGTGTGTGTAACTTGGGACCAGACATTATGCAAATATAATGTGCACATCTTTTGTTTACATTTTTAAAATGAGTAATTTGAATGTAATAATAGACTAGAAATCATAATGAATGCTTATAATCACTACATAGTATAAAACAAAGTCGCTTTTTCTGTCCTTATATCCCTATGTACGCTTAAATCTTTAAAACTACGCAACGGATTTTGATGGGTTTTTTTTTTTTTAATAGATAGAGTGATTCAAGAGGAAGGTTTATCTGTATAATAACATCCATTAAATAGTGGAGAAATACTGTTATTTTTGAGGTTTTTAATGTGATGTCGTAAATAGTTTCATTTTTTCCGCTTATACATTGCAAATACAGGCTGAACCCTACAGGATTTATCAAAATAAAATAATTACAAAATATATCACTGCATAGTATAAAACAAAGTCGTTTTTTCTGTCCCTATATCCCTATGTACGCTTAAATCTTTAAAACTACGCAACGGATTTTGATGGTTTTTTTTTTTTTTAATAGATAGAGTGATTCAAGAGGAAGGTTTATATGTATAACAACATCCATTAAATAGTGGAGAAATACTGTTATTTTTGAGGTTTTTAATGTGATGTCGTAAATAATTTCATTTTTTCCGCTTATACATTGCAAACGCAGGCTGAACCCTACAAGATTTATCAAAATAATATAATTACAAAATATAGCTCAAGATGAGCCACAATTAAACATCGATCAGAAAAATGTATTCACTGCATTACTATCAACAATTGATAACAATGAAGGGAAATTGTTTTTCCTTGCTGCCCCAGGAGGTACAGGAAAAACATTTTTAATCAATCTGCTTTTAAAAAAAGTGAGATCTACTGGAAAAATTGCGTTAGCTCTTGCGTCATCCGGCATTGCCACTATGCTTTTAGAAGGAGGTCGAACCGCACACTCTAGATTCAAGCTCTCGCTGAAAATCGCCACCGATGACAATAACAGCGTCTGTAGTGTTTCTAAACAGAGCAATACAGGAAAATTGATGCGTGACTGCTCATTAACAGTCTGGGACGAAGCTACCATGTCACACAAGACGTCTGTGGAAGCACTGGATAGCACAATGCGTGATATGCACAACAAAAATTCACCTGTGGGTGTATGTACAATTCTGTTCTCTGGAGATTTTCGTCAAATCCTACCAGTTGTGACTCGAGGAACACGTGCTGGCGAAATAAATGCCTCCCTAAAAAGATCCAACCTTTGGCCACATGGCAATCAATTAGGGCTTAAAACTAATATGAGGGTTTCGCCATCTTCAAGTGAGAACAGGCTATTTTCAGAGATACTGCTAAAAGTTGGCAATGGAGAGTTAACACAAAGTGAGGGAAGGATTAACCTTGAAAATCTTTATGTTTTGATAGACAACTTCCAAGAGTTAGTCAACAATGTCTATCTTGACATTGATAACATAAGTTATAAGACAATATCTTGGTTTAAAGAAAGAGCGATTCTGTCACCAACTAACGAACAAGTAGATAAGGTAAATAACTTGATTCTTTCAAAGATTGATGCGCCGACGAAAATATACTACTCAGTCGATACTGTTCTCTATTTGGAAGAAGCTGTTCATTTTCCTACAGAATTTCTAAACTCTTTGAACCCGTCTGGACTCCCTCCTCACAAAATGGTGTTGAAAGTAGGTTGTCCTGTTATTTTATTAAGAAACCTGAATCCACCTAAACTTTGCAATGGCACGCGTTTGCTGGTAAAATCACTGAAAACTTTCATAATACTCACAGGATGTGGTACCGGAGAAGATGTATTGATTCCCCGAATCCCTCTGATACTATCGGATTTACCCTTCCAATTTAAACGTTTACAGTTTCCGGTAAAAACATCTTTTGCAATGACCATTAATAAATCGCAGGGTCAAACCTTCAACGTTGCAGGCTTAGATTTGAGCGCTGACTGTTTTTCACATGGACAACTGTATGTCGCTCTTTCAAGAGTAACCTCTAGAGAAAACATGTTTGTATTGTCTAATTACAAGAAAGCTGTGAACGTTGTGTATAAAGACATCCTGTAATTGTTGTAAAAATAAAATAAATAGGTAAAAATGTAAAAAGTAAATAAGTAAAAATGTAGTGTATGAATTACAAATAAATAAAAAATAATACTAATATCCGAATTTTCTTTTATAAGTTTACACTTTCTTAATAACTCCACCCACAAAGAAGAGAGTATGAGTATGTGTGTAAAAATTTATAACTTGAATTTTTTTTTAATACCCGTACAAAGCCTGGGCAGGCTGCTATAATCTATATCCATAAAACAAAGTCGTGTTAGTTACACCCTCTATAACTTAAGAACGGATGGATCAATTTTTATTAAACTTTGTATGGAGCTATCTGGCACCTTAGATTAACCAGGGGTGATTCTCGTCCGAAATTTCCGAAAATTTAAGGCATCTTCTTCCGAAAATTTGAAATTGGGTTATCAGTTCCGCATTGTTGCCAACTTGTATGGTTTTGCGCGCGGAAAAAACAATTACGTAGAAATGCAAATTTCGTAAAAGGATCGCCGAAATCGCATACATTTCGTCAATATTTCATGGAAAAACGACGATTTCGGCAATGTTTTTGTAAACGCACTTTGTCAAAAGATCGATAAAAAATGCGAATTTCCTGTGCGGATCGCGGAAAAAACGGCAATTTCACCAAATATCGCAAATAAAACGCTGATTTCTTCTGAAGACCGCGGGAAAACGTCGATTTCATCTAAAGATTGCGGATATAACGCCGATTTCGTTAAAAGGTCGCGGGAAAAAACGCTGTTTTCGTTAAAAAATCGCTTTAAAATATTCTGTCAAAAGAATATTTGAAAAAAATAAGCCGATTTCATCAATAGATCGCGGGAATAAAACGACGTTTTCGAGAAAAAATCGCGTAAAAATGCAATTTTTGTCTAAAGATAAGTCGAAAAAACGATGATTTCACTTAAAAAAAACATGGAAAATGGCCGATTTCGTCAAAAGATCGCGGAAAAACCGCCGATTTCGGCAAAAGATCCCAATAAATCATAGATTTTGCTAAAATGTTGCTGATTTCGTCTGAAGATAGCGGGAAAACGCCGATTTTGTCAGAAGATCGCTGGATGGGGAGGGGGGGAAGAGGGAAAAAATGACCCCCCCCCATTGTGTGCGTTTAAAATGTCATTAAGTGATTTTTATTTCGACTTTTTATTAATATTTTACTAATTATTTGTTTTTTTGTTAATTAAAATAAAAAATATGTCATTATGTTTAATTTGGCTATTAGTTTGGTGATTTGTATAATTTGGCAAAATTGGTCGATGGGATAACAGAGTAGTACCGATTACTAAAATATTTGTTAACAGATATAATTTATTTAACTGAAAATGTTTTATCCAACATTTCACTTAAGTTTAAAACAAGCAATATATAGAAATTGTACAGTCCCTCAAGTGTGTGTAACTTGGGACCAGACATTGCGCAAATATAATGTGCTCATCTTTTGTTTACATTTTTAAAAAGAGTAATTTGAATGTAATAATGGACTAGAAATCATAATGAACGCTTATAGTAGAGTATAATACAGTCAGCTCTGTGAAATCCACAAAATGCATTATTTGCAAAACATGCTAAAATATAAACATTGAAAAGTGTTTTAACATTTAAACTCAAAGATAAAGATATGAAATTCTTTTTGTTTTCATGAAATGACAAATTTTTAATGAAATAAACTGGGATTTAAGAAAATTCATGTATTTTGCACCCTGTATTTTTTAAAAACAATACTTTAAGCAAGTCAGTATGTTTCAGTTTATTGGTGCAAACCTATTCTTTGCTCAAGCAGCGAAAAAATTTAAAAAATAAATAATTTTATCTCTAAATATATATATATATTTTTTAAATCAAACAAAACACATACATATTTCCTGAAGTAAATATTCTTGAACAGCAAAATTTTATGTTGGTGCAAGGAGTAATTTGTTCATAGACATGAGATAAAAAATTATTGACAAAAAACCAAAACAAATTACAGTACAGGATTTTTACCTGGCATTCTCGTAAAATTTTAAATATACCCTGCCTCCTTCATCTAATCCATAAGTTTTCATACATTCTATATTAAAAATCCATTGCAAGTGTGATGTAGAATCACGTATAGTTTTCTTAAATTTTACATTTTTCTAAATTACAGTTAAAACTAATTTTTAATTAAATATCTATTTTATCTTTGTGTCTTATTTCAATCCCACAATAACTTTCCGTTAAAAAGTAAAGAAAGAAAACATGTAACATCTGCTGTATCAGTAAAACGATTCTCAGATAAAGAGTTCCTTTAGATGATTTTTCGGCTTCGCTAAAATAATAAAAGAAAGAATAAAGATCGAATGTGTTTGCAGTCAGTAAAATTTCATTTTCTCTCTGCGTAATGTTGAGCCTAACTTCTTTATTACATAAAAACTTTTCATGTACATGCTCTGTATTTTGTCTATTGATAACATTCTCCCAAAACAGACATATAACGTACGATGTTGGCGCGAATTCTTTTTGGCGTATCTTTTTAGGACTGCCCATTTCTGGTTGCCCTGCATTAAATTCAAAATCATCTTAATTGTTTAAAGCGTAACAGAAAATTTCATGGTTATGATATCATTCACTTTTCATATGCTCCTTTCGCCAATTCCAAGATGCCAATGTGTGAATTCTGAATGAGAAATTCAATTGCCTCTCTCTCGCTTCATGCACTCAGTCATGTAACAAAGGTCTCTTGAAAAATGGTTACAGGCACCATGTCGTGGTAATTTGTTTTAAACTTAAATTCTGGTGATGATTTAATTATTGCGAGTTATTGAAAAAGTTTTTAGCCAAGTTCTCGATCTTAATAGTGGAATATCACATACCAGGTTTCTAACGGGCACACGAAGAAAACTGTAAATTCTTACCTTGAGATACGAAAATTTCATCATGCACACACAAAAAAATAATCACACAGACGTCTTGAGTAAATATTTCTGAAGAAGAAAATAATGTCCTTTATTCGGGAACTTGGATAGGTCTCCAGTGCCACCTTGATAAAACAGGATGTTGTATATTTTACAAATCTTCATTCTTTCAATCTTGATGAAAAAAAAATTAAATAAAATTTTATCGATCCCTTTTTTTTTACAAAAAAATATAGCTGAGGCCATTGCGGCTAAAGAATAATTGTCGTCGCCGGGAGGTAAATAAAATAAAAAAAACGCGAGCTCCCGGGAGTTCTAAGATAGCACTCATCGCTACATGACGCTTATCCCCGAACTGACTTCTTAAATTTTTCGTGCGAGCTCGGCGCGGGGAGAAAACAAAAACACGCCAAGAAGCTGGCCAACAAGGAGGAGCGCTCTCGCCAAAAAGAGCGATAACGAAACGGAAAAAAGAATGCGCGCATACGGCATTCGCCGTAAGGAGGGAAAATTCTCCCGCACAATAAGCGCGGATGTACGGCATGAATAATGCGATAAGTCGGTCAAATCTGAACAATCGTAAAACTCTGAAATGCAATGAATAAGACTATGCTATGCGCTCGTTAAATACAAAAGAAGAAACTATAAATAAAATATTATTGAAAAGAGAAAAATATTGTACAGAAAATAAAGATTACGTAAAAATATGGATTTTAAACATAGTATTTAGATAAAATATGTGAAAAAAAGAGGGAACAAAAACATGTCATGATATCTATTATGACATACTCCCGAAAAATAGGAAAAAGAAGAAAAAAAAAAGAGAAAAAAAAAAGAAAAAAAATACAATAAACCATGCGATACTCAAAAGAGAGAAAAAAAAACAATTAAAAACTTCAACTGTTAGCAATTAAATATTAAGAATTTCAGCAACATGACCTATACGTCAGTCAAACGACAATAATTTGGATATAAAACACTAGTACTTAATGTAGAATGCACTAAATGTCAACCAAAAATACTAGGAAAAGATTACTGAAAAGAAATTTCAACCATGATTATTGCGAATATGAATTTTTACAATTCATCTTATGGAGAATGAAAATATTAAGTTCAAAAAAAGAAACATTGCTAGTAGCATTAAATGCTAACTGCGGCCATAAAGAATACACTACTTGCAAATATTAACACACGGAAACTGTTGGGAATACATGAGAAATTTAAATTGAAAATCCACTGAGGAAAACAAAGGCATCCCTACAATAGAAAAGCCGTCTAAGAATACAAAGTGACCATTTGAGCAAGTAAATAACTTATTGAATATTCTAAGTAATCATCAAGATAGCACTGGTATACAAGGGATTAACATGGCATACCCTACAGGTGGGCAGCATAACTTGTTAACATATTAAAAAAAAACTAAATATATTTACAATCAGGATACAAGGCATATAAACATGTTACTTTAAATTTAATTACATTAAAACAATAAGGTAAAAAAAAGGAAAGTGTGGTACCACATTAAAAAAAAACTAGGACTAAAAAAATATGCACTATATCCCTGTATCTGATATGAAAAGACACATTGAAAGAAAATAATTTCAAACAAGTAAATATTAATTACATACATAAATAAGATCATGATCATAAAATAGTATATGTGCGCACATTGTTATAACCAAGGTTTATACAAAAGTTGTTTCCATGGAATTAAAGTTACATGAATGTTCATTGTAAAACTTTTTCTTATGCATATTTTTAATGAGCTCCATTAAATGACATTAATTTTTTTTTTTTTTTTTTTTAAAGAGTGAGCAACACACAAATAACATTACTCTTACTCTAAAATACACCAAAGCACAAGACATTCTTCTTAACTGAATATTTTGACATGAGTCAAAGTTACATTGACACAAAATATAATGACAAAAAAAAATTAAACGCATTTTTATAAATGTAATGTTGTGAATCTCTTATTTGTGAAAACAAAGAATTTTCCTCTTCATCATAATGTGCATTGTGAATAAGTTGATTTATAAAATTGAACATTGAGAAAAACAAATTGATATGAAATCTATCATATTGTAAACATAATTTTATTTATTATTTTAAAATGTAAGCTAATTCAATAAGTAAATGGCAGATTGCCTAAAAGACTAATTTGAGTCTATATTACAGCATAAGGAAACTAGTTATATTGAATTTTAAAAATTTTGCTTCAATTAAAGGTATGTATTATTTAAAAAAAAATAGGAAATAGGCATATTTTGTATGCATTGGTCTACAAAAAAAAATGGATATGCAATTTGGAGTAACACTATAAGAAAAACTTGATAAATTGCAAGCATTGAAAAGTAAGTAAACATTGACTTATTTACCTATTAATTAAAGGTCTATTATGAAGTCAGAAGTAAATCACAATATAAAAAAAAACTTATACATTAAGGTTATATCAAATAAAGCACTTACTGAATACATCTAGCTTGCTTACTTATATAAAAAACTAAATAAATGTGATGTAGTTAAGTGTTTCAAAAATTTTGCAAGATATTATTGTCAACTGTTTCAGAAAAAAATAAATTGGGAATTTTCATGATCAAAAGAAAAAAAAAAAAAAAAAAAAAAAAAAAAACACTATGAAACAACCAATTGAAAAAAAATTAGGTTCATTTAACATTAGAAGTACATAACACATTACTAACTACGAACCAATCAAAAACAGTTGTAAAATTGACAGCTTTCATTTATGTTATCTCTTGCAATATAAAGAACCAAAAACAAAAACAAACTTATAGAACATGGCTAAACTTAATATAGAAACATCAGTTATAGTTCAAAATGACTTACGTGTAACATAAGTTACAATTAATTGAAACTATTTATATATTTACCATCAGATTAAAATATTACAAAAATATGTCTGAATAAATATGGTTAAAACTTAGGTAAAACATACAACCTCACTGCAATAGTAAATGAACCACAATAAAAACAAATCATGTAATACCAGAGAAAATATTAAATGAAAGTGAAATGCAATTTGATATTAAATAATAAAACTATAAAAAGCCTGAATTATATGCACTGTCATCTTGCAAACTTGACTTTAAGGGAATATTGTAAACATACTACACCACTACAACAAAATTTCAAGTATTAAATAAAAAAAATGGAGTATTTTTATATATTATCAAACATTGAACAGTCTGAAGACTAATTCTATTAATTTTTTTTTAATCATAAAAAAAAATTTACTAAATAAAGTAAACCTTAAAGCTTATCCTTTATATAAAACATGATTTATAACATATTAGCTGTAAAAAAAAATTAAATTCTATGAATTATAACAATAAAAAAAAATACAGTAAAAAAAATTATTCTTTTTGTAAGTAATGAGCCAAAATTAAGTAAGTTTCAATTACACTAACTGTTGCATACATATTCGAAAAGTTGAAAAAAAAAACACTAATTCATTATAATTATACCATATAATTTATGCATAATTTTAATGCATATGCTGTAATTAAACATAGAAATATGAAAATTCAATAAAATTAAACTTTTGCCTGTGTAGCACCTATTGACAGATTTTTATTACATATGATAAGAATATCAAAAATATATTAAGCAAAAATTAGAAAAGCTATGTAAGTAGAAATCTTCCAGATAACGTAAATACCTAAATATCCAACAATACAGAACATGATACATGTGATTGACTGGAATACTGACTATATCAAAATAAAAAAAAAACTTTTATGTATTGAAGAACAGTTCCATATTTTAGCATTTACATAGTTCACTGTTTTAGAAGCAACACATTATCTGAAATAGAAAACACTGAGGAACAAAGGTAAGTTTAAAAATCTTGCTATTACAATTATAACACATGCTTAATTAATTTCAGAAGAGAGCAAAGATGTCAAGAAATTGACAGTACCACTCCATTGGGCACTAAAATAGCTCTCCTCTAAAAGGAATACACTATATAACATGTATACTGATATTGAGAGGGAGAAAAAAAAACTTTTAAATGCAAAAAAAAAATCTAAAAAAAAAAACCTATGGTATATGAATTTTTCTTTTTGATCTATGCATATTTTGTATTTAGGCGAAATCGCACTTTCATGATGAAATATTTTAAAGATTCACATTTTTTTGAAAAGGCAGGGTGGTTTATGTCAAAATTGTGGTTGCGAGAATTGTTGCGTTTACAATTCTTGCATTTCATCTGTTTGTCACACTGTCCTTCGACGTGGTTTTCTGCACACCATGGACATATTCTAGGCCTAACACAATCCTTTGCCCGGTGATTGAAGGCTTGGCAATTAAAACAACGCAAAACTCTAACAAATCTTTTAATGGAACATTTTATATTATTAATGTTGACGAATCTTGCTTTGATCAAGCTACCTGCGATATCAGCTGGCAATTCCAATACGTAATTTAATTTATTTTCTTCTTTAACTTTAAACGTTTTTATGAATTGGACTTTGGACTCGTCTTGATTGTCTATTATTGCATTTATGATGTCTTTCGTAGCAATGTTCTCAGGAATGTGGTAGATAATTACTTTAACATTTTTTTGCTTTTGATCATGTGAAAGATTAATTGAATTATCTAAAACTGAAGAAAGGCAAGAATCATCTAATAATGACTGGTTAAAGCTTGAATTATTTTCCTGATTTGGCATTACTTCAACTGTTTGTGTGCATGCGTCTTCTGTATGTACTCTTTCTTCTATTAGCTGAGCAGCGTTTGTATTATCTTCCGATGTTTTTAATTTCTGTAATATTTTTTGTTTACTTCTTTCAGGTTATTGACTTCATTAACTGCCTTTGTCCACGAATCCTTTAAAAAAAGCCTATGCATGTCAATCATGTTCTCTAATTTAAATTTAAACGCTTTAATAATTTCTTGTATAACTGGACTATTAAATGTGTGTTCTTCCTTATTCTCTTTCAAAATATATTTTATTTCTTCTGGGAACCATTGACCAAAGTCTATAAGAGTTGATGAAAAGATGTCAATATTAACATTTGCATTTGCTATTGTATCCATTCTTTCTTTGAAGGGTAAAAAAAATAATGAAATACAGTCTAATGAATTATTAATGAGAAGTATTTTTCGCAGGCTTTTTCTTTTGTAGATTAAAAATGTGGTTAGATGTATACTTCATATATTTCACTAAAAAAAAACTAGGATGGAGCATTTTAAATTTCCCGGTGTGCAAGAACATACAACGAATTCGGATGGAACATTTTGAATATGCCGGTGTTTAAGAACATTATTTCTCTATCTTCTTCCATCCATCTTTATTTTTCTTAAAACACAAAAAAAAATAATGAGAAATTATGATAATGCTTTATATTTTCCATAATGACATCGTATTTTGAGAGAATATGAAGCTATTGTGAAAAAAAAACCGTTATAGTTCCGTTACAGACGTCGCGCACGTATGCCATAAAACAGTCCGTGAGTGATGAGAACAAAACTAAAATGCACTAACTGTGCTCTGGACTTAGGCACCATATGTCGTGGTAATTTGTTTTAAACTTAAATTCTGGTGATGATTTAATTATTGCGAGTTATTGAAAAAGTTTTTAGCCAAGTTCTCGATCGTAATAGTGGAATATCACATACCAGGTTTCTAACGGGCACACGAAGAAAACTGTAAATTCTTACCTTGAGATACGAAAATTTCATCATGCACACACAAAAAAATAATCACACAGACGTCTTGAGTAAATATTTCTGAAGAAGAAAATAATGTCCTTTATTCGGGAACTTGGATAGGTCTCCAGTGCCACCTTGATAAAACAGGATGTTGTATATTTTACAAATCTTCATTCTTTCAATCTTGATGAAAAAAAAATTAAATAAAATTTTATCGATCCCTTTTTTTTTACAAAAAAATATAGCTGAGGCCATTGCGGCTAAAGAATAATTGTCGTCGCCGGGAGGTAAATAAAATAAAAAAAAACGCGAGCTCCCGGGAGTTCTAAGATAGCACTCATCGCTACATGACGCTTATCCCCGAACTGACTTTTTAAATTTTTCGTGCGAGCTCGGCGCGGGGAGAAAACAAAAACACGCCAAGAAGCTGGCCAACAAGGAGGAGCGCTCTCGCCAAAAAGAGCGATAACGAAACGGAAAAAAGAATGCGCGCATACGGCATTCGCCGTAAGGAGGGAAAATTCTCCCGCACAATAAGCGCGGATGTACGGCATGAATAATGCGATAAGTCGGTCAAATCTGAACAATCGTAAAACTCTGAAATGCAATGAATAAGACTATGCTATGCGCTCGTTAAATACAAAAGAAGGAACTATAAATAAAATATTATTGAAAAGAGAAAAATATTGTACAGAAAATAAAGATTACGTAAAAATATGGATTTTAAACATAGTATTTAGATAAAATATGTGAAAAAAAAGAGGGAACAAAAACATGTCATGATATCTATTATGACACACCATCCCTAATTATTTCAGTAAGAAATGATTTAATTTTTATAACTCTACTTTAAATAAACAATGTTCTCATAAGGCATTATTTTATTGATCACGGCCTACAACTCTAGCGAATGCATTATTTTTTTTGAAAAGAACCTGGTCGCAATACTTTAAAATACAGATCTACACTACAGAAACTATGGTGCCTACACCAGGCATTCGCAACTTTTTCAAACATCGAGGGATGGTGCCTGCTGTTATTTGCCTGCTGTTATTTGCCTGCTTTTATTAGCCAGCTTTTATTTGTCTGCCAATTTATTTTCTGGACTAGTTCATTAGAAATTATCTGAACTATATCGGGACTATTATTTGGACTACTTATAAGTGTGAAATTTTATTATTAATGCCTGTCTTCAAATAGTTTCGAATGACTGTCTCCTCGTCAGATAAGTCTCACTTATGTTTGTGAACCATGGATTATTAAATAAGTGCCCCCCTTGTTCACAGAATGTTGTTTGAAATGCGTATGTTCCTGTGAATTATGTCTGCTGGATTTTTCTTGATGGACCTCATGGAGTTGGATTATAGTGCCGATTTACCTTTTATTTGAGCGATTGATTCTTCTGATCGGGACCTTTCGAGATGCTCGGTGTTAACGCGGCCGCTCGTTAAATTTTCTCCTGCCGATGTAGGCCTAAGAATCTACGACTGGCGATTTGTGACTCTTATTTCACCTCCGTTAAACGTTTACTGACATAATGTTTTTATTTCATCTTAGCGGTGTACTTCAGTGACGATTCCATATGCTCTCGACTAAAGTGACACAGAATTTCGTGTTTGACGTTTAAATTCTTCGTCATTCGTCGATAATATGATCTTCACATTGGATTTATTCTTTAAATTTTTGGATGCTGACACTGAGGTTTTTCACAAAAATAATTACATGCGCTATACTATTAAAAAAACCTTAAAACTACAGCATTGATCAATTTTGTGCGCTATTGAACGTTTATTTTTACGATAATACTGTTACAAGTTTATTTGTAGTAGTTGAAAGTTAAAAAAAAAAATGAGTGAAGAAGACATTCATTGATAAATATTTACAGCATAAATTTCGCAGATGAGAAAGTGTATGCTTTTATATTTAATAGGTTAAATCTCAATTTCTATTTTAATTATATGATATTTTTATTTAAAAAAAAATTATGTTCAGTAATTTTCAACCATTTTTAGTTTATTATGTATTAGTTTTTCTGTGCTCTAATTGAATTTCTTTAAATACGAACAGTTATAAATGATTTTAGATTGTCTTGAAACATTTCATAGCTTTACAAGTGCTATTTAAAAACTATGATACAAACGATAGCATGATAAAATTATATTTTTCAAATATCTAAGTACTTATTGCTGTGCACTTTTTGCTGAAAGTCGTTTGAGAAATATCAAGACAGTTTATTACTTTTTAAAGAAAGTATTTTTATAATTTCCATTATTAATTAATGACTATATATTTTGTTTATTTTTTTAATACAGTTATTTTTGAAGTGTTATAAATTAACGTATATTCCTTTTTTTTTTTCATAAATTTTATATTATATTTCCATGTAGATGAAAAAGTTCTAGGTAAGTTAATGGTGCATCTCTTTTTCCTATAAAAAATAAGGCATGATGTTGTCGGGTTGCAACCATTATTTTTTTAATATGAGGTTTATATAAAAGAAACAATACAGAGAAAGATGCATGTGAATACTGGTTATACAATAAGGATGTATGCACCTTCATATATTATTGACAGTGGGCTCATTTTCAGATAAATAAAATTTTATCGTTTGAATCACATGCCATGTGCACATGACATAAATAATAATAATGATGCATGCATAATCGAATTATAAATTCATGTATCAAAAAATATATTATTACATTTTATCCTACTTTTATTTCGTGATTTTTTTTCACTTTAAAGGTAAGTTGTGCTTTATATTGTTTGTACAGTAATTTTATTGGGAGATTGTTTTTATTTGTGCAAAGACTAGCCATGTTCTTATTTGCATAATTAAACCTATCTAACATCTTAATATTCTTAAAGTGTGTGCATTGTTTATATCTATTCGAGTAGAATTATTTTTACACTCTAGTCTGCAAAAAAAAAAAAAAAAAAATAATAATAATAATAATAATAATAAGATGAATAAGATACAGTATGATACTGAATAAGATACAGTATGAATCATTATTTTCGTCAATTATATTAGCTAATAAAAACTTCAATTTTAGGAGTGTTCAATAAAAAAAAAAAAAAAAAAAAAACATTTGATAAATTCCTTAATATTTATTATGATATTTCTTATGCATTTCATATAGGATATAAACAGTGCATTAAAACAAAATATCGTCTTAACTAAAGTGACTAATTTCCCCCCTTCTAATTTATTTTAAGACTTTTTATACATATATTTCCAGTGTTTGTTTTTCCTATTTGCTCCCCACTTGCAAAAATATTTCGTTAGAGAGGGTCCAGTTTTCTAATATTTAAATAAATATTGAGATTTTTTTTCATGCTTTTTCACTTTTATAAATGTAAAACACAATTTTGATTAGTTTATGGATAGACATTTATTTTAAATTTTTAGCATCTATTTAAAAATATTCTCACATATAGCTGCTTTTATTATATTGCATTGTAGATAGGTTCATTTTTTTAATAATCTGATACTGTGCTCGTTTGTTTATTTTCGCATTTTTATAATTTAGGATATAAATTGTTTATAATGACTAAAAAAAGGTCACGTAAATTGACACAAGATCCATCTGTTGTGTTTAACTTTAAGTTTAGACCTGTTGCAAAACAGGTAATGTCTTTTAAAACTAATATGGATTCTGAAACAATTGGTTTAGATTCTAATTCTTTTGAGATTTCATGTTTGAGTAGTTTAAAGGATTCTATTAACAGATATTCTAGATCTGTTGTTTCGGATGTTCAGAAATTAATTGATCCTATTTCAAATGAGAATAATCCAGAACTCATGGCAAAATTTAATTCCTATCAAAAAGAAATTGAATTAAAATTTAATATTTTAAGTGATTTGGTGTGTAATGTTCAATCTGAGTGGACTGTTTTACAAAAAAATAACGACCAGTTACATAGGTTAAATGAGCTGTTGTTCGAAAAAGTAAGAACACTGAACTCGTCCAAACAGTCTATGCATAATGAGATAGCTATTCAATGCGACATTGATGAATCTAAATTGGATGAACCCCTTAATGTTATTAAAGATAAGGAATGTAATTCTAGTGGGAAAGATTTGGCCAAATTTCTAGATAAGGTTGAATCTGAAATACTCATAAATTCTGGTACAAATAACTCTGAATTATCAAAAGACAAAAATACTGATCTTATTTCAATACCGGATTACATCCTAAATTTATGTGAGCACAAAAATCAAGTTAGAGATTTATCTGACTGCACAAAAATAATTCTGTTAGGTCTTGATGACAATATAGGTATACCAGATATTATGATATCTATAAATGAAAAAATTGGCAGTACCATTCCTTCCATTAACTTTGAAAGAAAGCATAAATTAAGACAGGGATTAAAATATAACTGGACCATTGGTGTTACATCTTGGATATCTGATCTCTTAATTCAACATGGAAAATTAAATATTAATTCTGTTGACTACACTGTCAGGCCATTTATTAACATAAAACGTTGCTTTCATTGCCAACAAATAGGCCACCTGGCAAAATTTTGTGCATATGATTTGGCATGTGTTAATTGTGGTGAATCACACACTTCAGATAATTGTAAAAATGCTTCAAGATGCATTAACTGCATCGCACATAACCGTGCTTACAACAAGTTTTTCGACATAAATCACCCTGCTTTTTCCACTTGCTGTAATACATTTAAATTTTATTTCAAGCAAAAACAAGCTTTTAATCACTCTAAAATATAACGTAAATATTCAACACTTCTTCAGGTATGCTATTTCATGTATATTTAGTTATTTACATATTTTGTTGGTTACCTTCAGGTGATACTTGGATTTCTCCGCTCTTTTACACAGTATTTTTTTTACATTGTTAACCTTTTTATTCATAACACAAACATAAAGCATTATTAATTATATTTTTTTTACATACACTATTCTTTCGTAGATATATATTTTTCATATGGTGTACACATTTTAATACATTGTTATTTAAAGATTACTTTCAATCATTTCATGATTTACATTTTTCGGGCATTGTTCATATCTCTGATTCTCTTTCATTCAACTGTTTCGTGAGCTCAGGAATAGATGAATGATTCAAAATTTCACATTTTTGATTTATTGATAGTTTTCTTTTGGTGGTTAAGCCCTAATTATCAGTAAGACTTCTGCGGTGAATCTTAAATGTTTGTTTACACAATTTATTTTTCTTTATTTGTATCTTTCGCGATAGATAAAAAATTGCACATCTATTTTGTCTTAATTCGATGTAGCTACTCTATTTTTAGTAGGTCTGTGTAATTATCGATTGCACTTTTCTTTACACACAGTGTTAGTGCGAATGTTCACTAGTGTATCAATATTACAGTGGTGAAAGTTTTACAAAGTTCTTTTTCTTTTGATATACTTGTGGATATTTGCAACTGACTCACTTTTCTTACAACTTCTCTTTGCATGCAGCAATTACAATGTTTTTATACAAAGTTTTTTTACAATGGTAGTTTACAAAGGTATATATATACTTTGCAGCATGCTTTGCAGAGGAAGTTATTTACATACATATACATTTACCTATGCAATTGTTTAATTATCGGTCCTCTGTGAAGTTTTTTTTAGAACATATTGATTATTATCTTTAATACATAAGTCATTTCTTTACATTTTTTTGTTTTGATTATGGATGATTTAATCCAATCAGATTTTTTTTGCCTTCCCATTTGCACTACCCCATGTTTTCCCGTTTACACATATGAATTTCATTACTTTTATTGGTAATTAGATATCATTTGCATTCACTTCTCCACATTTCTTTATTTTCAGTTGGGTATGCATGATATAATGTAGTACTTTACACTATAGTTACGATGTTACGAAAAATTTGTTTTCAGTCAACGAATACTTACACATGTAGCGGAGCTTACTCCTTTTTTATTAAAAATTCTAGCAAGATGCAAAATTTTATATATAGACTAAAATTCACACACTTATTCACTTTAAATTCAATACTCATCCTTTTATAATTTGTACATAGTACTTCCACATAAAAAAATAAACTTTAGTCATTTTGTAAATAACGATGAGTGGTATACGACAGTCAAGGTGGTATTTAAAATTGCATACCTGTCAATGTTTTCACACTTCTGGTTCAAAGGATATGAAGTGAAGATAAATTGTAATTTTTTATAAGCAAAGAGGCTGTCATACGTTTGCTTTACTTGTTAATACATGTCTTTTATTGGTCTTTATACCAGTTGTATCTTAAATTGAAGTTACTTTATAGGTCTCCATATTACATTTCCACACATCTTTCCCACAGTTCTAAACTTTTTACACTTTTGCATGAAAGTTCAGTCTCTCCCACTTAACAGTAATTATTTTTGAATAAAAGTATTTTTGGGAAGATACCGAATTCTTTACGGCGATTTCTTCTCTCATGTTACACTAAAATACCGTTTTAGATGTCAATATAATGCAACATTGATTTTAAATTTCAGATTTAACTTAATAAAAAAATTCATCAGTTTAGGTATTAAAAAAAAGACAAAAAATTAGAAGATATACATTTAGGAACGTTATTATCACATGGAAGTAAATGGTCAACGACAGTGCTTCAAAAATTTTTCCACATGTTGCTTGTCTAGCATTTCTTGAACTCTCATCTAAAATATAAGTTTGTAGTAAAATTTATCTTGTAAACTTTAAAAAAAATGGTGGAAATTTCAAAATTTCCTATTATTCATTATTATGAACATTTTTAATCCTACTATTTACATTATGTTTTTGTTTATTTGTATATTATGTTTTGTGTTTAATTACATTATATTACTCGAGTATTTTGCTATTATTATTGTATTGATCAATACACATATTTAATGTTTCTTATTACAAACAATTTGGATTTTTTGCCAATTGGTAAGTGACCTGTGGACTTAGACCTGGTATTTTCTTTTATTTGTATGTGCACATTTTTTTATACAGGTCCTTGTCTAAATAAGATAAATTGAAGAGTGATCACAATTTTTATTAATGAAGCTGCAGCTGTTTCTAAATAGAAACAATATATGATGTCATTTGTATGACAAAATCAATGGTACCAATACATTTATATCATGATATATATATACTTTTATTTGGGATGGTTGCCTACTTAGAGAGAAGTTCAATTACTGTTTACTTTATTTAGTAAATGTTTAGTTTGTTTTCATGAACATTTTACACATTGTTACTTGTAAGAGCATATGAAAATTGATTTCTCTTCCTGCATGTACCTTTATAGATTTTTTTTTGCTTGTGAAAGGGGTGATATATGTGATGTAGAATCACATATAGTTTTCTTAAATTTTACATTTTTCTAAATTACAGTTAAAACTAATTTTTAATTAAATATCTATTTTATCTTTGTGTCTTATTTCAATCCCACAATAACTTTCCGTTAAAAAGTAAAGAAAGAAAACATGTAACATCTGCTGTATCAGTAAAACGATTCTCAGATAAAGAGTTCCTTTAGATGATTTTTCGGCTTCGCTAAAATAATAAAAGAAAGAATAAAGATCGAATGTGTTTGCGGTCAGTAAAATTTCATTTTCTCTCTGCGTAATGTTGAGCCTAACTTCTTTATTACATAAAAACTTTTCATGTACATGCTCTGTATTTTGTCTATTGATAACATTCTCCCAAAACAGACATATAACGTACGATGTTGGCGCGAATTCTTTTTGGCGTATCTTTTTAGGACTGCCCATTTCTGGTTGCCCTGCATTAAATTCAAAATCATCTTAATTGTTTAAAGCGTAACAGAAAATTTCATGGTTATGATATCATTCACTTTTCATATGCTCCTTTCGCCAATTCCAAGATGCCAATGTGTGAATTCTGAATGAGAAATTCAATTGCCTCTCTCTCGCTTCATGCACTCAGTCATGTAACAAAGGTCTCTTGAAAAATGGTTACAGGCACCATCCCTAATTATTTCAGTAAGAAATGATTTAATTTTTATAACTCTACTTTAAATAAACAATGTTCTCATAAGGCATTATTTTATTGATCACAGCCTACAACTCTAGCGAATGCATTATTTTTTTGAAAAGAACCTGGTCGCAATACTTTAAAATACAGATCTACACTACAGAAAGATTCTCCAGTTAACTTTATTGCAGACTTTATTCATTGTATATTAAAACATTGCAAGATTGGCATAACAAGAAACAGCTATGTGGATTATAAAAAGCATGAAAATTACTTAATGATTCTATCATGTCTGTTCGATGTTTTTCAATTTGTGCATTTTCTTTATCAAATTCTATTCTAAATAAATAAATTCTACCTGAATGAAAAATGCTAACACCAATATCCATAACTGGCCACGTTCGGATTCAAAACAAAACTAGACAAGTGGTGCCACTACGCGTAAGGATACATGAATATCTAACAAGAAATAATTTAAAATAATTTTTGTTTGAAAACTTTAAAAATATATATATATAAGTCGAAATTATATTGAATATGTATAATTAAAAAATATTTTCCTATTTTAAAAAAAAATTCAAAATATTTTTTCCACAAAATGCAAAAATATCCAATGTAAGAAATGTAATATTTAAGAACAGATGAGCTGACTTGCTTATTCTCTCAATTTCAAATCAATGATATCCTGCAATTCATTACTATTGAGAAATATTTTCTTCTTTACGAAAAATAAAGGTAATATTTATATTGCCCTGAAATTTGATTTAGTATATATTTATTGAATGTTTTAAAGCATGTGATAAACTGTTTTTGTAGTTTAAAAAACATTTATTGCTTCGAATCGAGTGTTTTAACTGTGACCGTAACTACACAAGCCTTGTCGCACCGGGCTTGTCTGCTAACCCATAGAATAACATGTAATCCACGAGCTAAAATAGTCAAATTTTCCAAGACCAATATATAACAAACAAGAGTTTTCCTAGAAACTAGGCAAGTCTTATTCACTCTATCTTAAAGAGATTCATATTATATATAAGTTTTAATAAAATCGCCCAGGCCGTTTTCTGGATTTCATTATTAGGAACAAACCCCATTGATTTCAGTTTAAAAATGGGTATAGAGATCTAAAAATATACGGCACGTAGAAATGTAAAAATTATAGGGTAGGATTAGACTTGGAATTTAAGACTATATTAAAAAAATTGGACCATTCTGACCAATATTTGCTGAGTTATTAGATGGTGGCTTTTCAGGTTTTCTTTGATGATGAGTTAGCTGTATGTATGAGTTCTGCATCTCCCAGATAGGCTTAAAGCTGCGTCACTTGAAGGCTGCCACCTTCCATGATATATTGTACTGTATTTTATATTTTGTAAATATTAAAAACTTATCTAAACATTCCAGATTCAATTTAAAACCAATTTAATTGCATTTACTTAGCATCAAAAATTATTAAATAAAAAATAATTTTTTTTTATATTTTTTTCTCGATTATTTTAATTTTTTGAATATGAGTTGCATTAAAATGGTTCCAAAGTTCACTAGCTCATGCTTTTTTATATGGACCCATACATAAATACATACATAATAAATAAGACTTGTTTCCAAAAAATTTTCAAACCCCCCCCCCCCCCCAGCCCAAAAAAAAAAAGTGACATTTTGGGAGTGCCGACAGAAGTGAAAACTTGGACAATTACGTTTGTATTTTTTGAATTGTCAAGACATATTTTTTTTAATCGTCAGGAAACATTTTATTGTGCAGGAAATACTTTTAAATAAAGTGTTTTTTTTAAATTCATTATTAATGTTGTACTACTACAAAAATTACATTACAATTTTCATTTAATGTGCAATTGTACATGAAAAATAATGCATATTATTTTACATAAAAAATTGCAATAAAAAAAGACTGAATAATATTTATATGGCACAGATGTCATACACGTATCACATTGGCTCAATTTTTTTTCAGATACCGATTTGGCAAAAAAACCTCGAAGAAGTTTGAGGAATTTAAATTTCAACACATTATGGGTCTATAAGGTGACCCAGAATAACAAGAAAAAAACGTTTTATGCTAGATTTGTAAAGTATGAAGCAAAGGCTTTCGATAGACATATTACATCAAAAAATGAGAAATGCTCCCCCACGCACACAAACACACATAGTCCTATAGGGAAAAACCGGAAAATTGAAATTGCAAAAAAGAACAGCAAGGAAAAGTTAGCTATGCTAGAATTTTTCTCTCCGCTATAGCTCCCATAGAAGCAAAGTTGTAGCCTTTTAAAGATTGAAATGAAGGGAAGAAATGAGCAAAATTAGGTGAGTCATCGAAAGGCGGGGGGGGGGGGTGCCATGTAGCCTAAACTTTTAAGTTAAAAATGGTAGAGAATTAAATGAGTGAAATTTTAAGGTTATGGAATGGTAAGGAATATGTTTGGGGAGGGTGACACTCCCCCCCCCCTTTTTAAAAATCAAATCCACAAATCTTTAATTCAATCTTTCTGATATTTAATAAAAAGAGACAAAATCATCTTTTATTTATCCTCAGCTCATCAACAACCGTGAATAAAAACCACTCCTTTTTCCTTTCCAAAAGCAGGAACCGGAACTTTAAATCAAAAGTCGTTAACGAAAGCAAAATTATCCTCAGATAATGTGTATTACTCAGCACTTTTCAAGCTTCTCAAATAATTTGTAGCAAAACGTTTGAAAATAAGCAATAATTACGAAATGATAAAATGTTCTTTTGTGATGTAAAGAACTACATTTATTGAAAAATTGGAGGAAAATCTAACAGAAAAGAACTACATTTATTGTAAAACTGGTGGAAAATCTAACAGATATTGAATTAGTGAATATTAAGGAATTATCTCTACTGTGGTTGCATAGGTGTGACCAGCCTTTTAAACGGATAGGTGCCCAGAATTTTTAACCTGAACATGCTGAATTCAAACAGTATCTTATATAGTAAAACCTTCTAAAACGGAAGCCTATAAAACAGTTTTAAATTCCATTTCAGACAGGTTTTTATCTTAGAGTATATAATTGTGTCATATTTTTAATAAGGGTGATTTAATAGGGGGGGGGGATGCAAATTTTTTAAGTAATTGTGATTGGGTCTGTGCAAGTGGGGGGGGGATCTGGGCACCCAGTCCCCCACCCCCCCAATTATGCACATGGGTTGGTTTCCAATTGCTGCTTTGAGTTCAAATCAATCTGAAGTTTTAATGTAGACGTTTTAAATAAGTAATTAATTAAAAATGCATTGATTCAAGCATTTTATTTGAATGTGTCAAAATATTGTTTTGTTAGTTTTAAAATAGATTTTCCAACTAAAATCGAAAATTGAATTTTTAAGGCATTGAATTATGAATAAATGCATTTTAGTTATATGTAAAAAAAAAAAAAAAAGTACTTTTTATAAAACTAATCTCTGAACTCAAATTTGGCTATATTTTCGGGATGAAGGGGTAGAAATAATTGCTTTTTTCATTTACGTAACGGTAAATATACTAACAAAATCTAACAATCATGTACACTAGGTTATGCAGCATTTAAAAAGGATTTTCTTTTTAAAATATAAAAGTTTATTAATTTAAAATGCATTTGCAACATAAGATTGCATTTAAAGCAATTTTTAGGATATTTGAATATACATTTCTGCACACATTTTTCCTTCACATTTTTACTAAACAGCAATGATTCATGATTTTCGACTTCCAACTTTTAATCGATTTACATGTTTTAAACAGAATTTAATTATTTTTGAATCATTAATCTATGTGTTATATATAATATATATTGATTATAATACATTGAATATAATATATTGATTAGCGAGAAAAACATTTCAAGCATGAGGTTTTTCTAATAAATTTTCAAATATTTTCCTGATCTAAAAATTTCTGTGTTTTGCGCTCTAGATATTGTGCTGTAGTATTTTGTACTATCAAAATAGGAGAAAGTGTGTTATGATGACCTATCATCAGGCACCAAGCAGAAAAAGTTTTTTAATTAGCAGTGCAAATTATTACTATTCATGCATGTATTCATTACTAGTCATAGTGATTGATGAACTGCAAAAAAAAAAATTTGCATCACATACCTAAGAGAGCAAGCCATAACTAAGGGTGAAGATAGGGTCATGCTGAGTGATAGGTTGAATTCAGGGGATGGTCGGGGGGGGGGGGGGTACCGCCAGTGAGCAATGAGATGTTTTCTCAGAAGATTTGAGATTTTGGGTTTTCAATGGTCAGAAAAAGCAATGCTTCGGTCCCACCTCTTAGAACTCTATAATGTTCCTCTTCCAGAGCACAGAAATCCCTCCCGAAAAAAGTGTCTTGAATTCAACATTATTGGGCAAACGTCTCAAAACAAACGATTAAGGACGTTTTTAATTAATATTATTCTTATTTTAGCGGTACAAAAAATGAAATCTTGATTAAAACAAGTGAAGGAAGATACTATCATTAAGAACCATGTGTTATTTATTTAACAGGGACTTTTTAGTAACATAGTAATGCAATGTTAGGTTCCAGTATAGTAACACTGTTATTTATCCTAATGCAATAAAAATAATGGCCATCCCTACTGTATACCAAATTTTTATCAAAGTACTAGCAGGCTAAGCCCGCTGCGCTGGTCTATTTTTCAAAACAAAACATGAATCAAACAAAATATTGAATATGAGTGCGTTTTTTAAAGCAACTTCACCTCGAATGCTCTTTCACATTTCTGAAAATCATACAAAACGCCATTGTATTTAAAGATAGAAAACCAACGATTATAAATGCATTAAAAGTTAGCAAACAGTTGTTTTGAATCTACTGTCGAGATTTTTCATCAGTGCAAAAAAACTCAGCGAGCTAGAAAAAACAAAACTGAGCCAAAATAAAAACAACAACAATGAAATCAAGGCCCATTGATGCCAAAATATATTAAAATAATAATAAAATATTATGTTTTTGTATCAGCTTATGCATTCGATAAAATTCGGGCTTTTAAGAAAAAAATATTTCAGTTGACCATTTATTATAGAGTTTGATAGATAAATAAGGCAATTATGAAAAGAGCAATTTAAATATTGTCTATTCACCATACTTCTAAAATAGCGAGCATTATGATCGCAGAGACTGACCATTGAATTTAAACAATTTTCAAGTGATTCATTTTCATTTGATAGTTTTTGACCTCTAAACCTCCCAACTTGAGAATATGGGTATCTGTGGAAACATTAATACATCCTCTATCAATATTATATTACTAGCGAGCTACGCCCGCTAGCTGGGCCACTTTTTCCAAACGAACCTCGGTATTAAGCAGTATATAATAAGCAAAAAAATTCATTTAATAAGAAAGTCTTGGTGTTTGAATCCTCAAAAAAGATTGTGGATCGGAGCTATGGTCGCTTCGCGCCCATAGTCCCGTTAAAAATATTTGGTTTTGCACGGTGGGCACTAAGCGCCCATAAGACATTTTTTTGTATTTTTTAGTTCATCAGAAGCAAATTTTTACGCAGATTCTGAATATGTAATCAGTTTTTTCTTCTTTAAAAACTGTCTGCATGATGGTTTAAGAAGAAACGCGCAAAAAAGGGAGAAAAAGAGGTTTTCGACTGCTTCTTCTTTTAGCCAAAGGGGAAAAGTTCAGGTTCTTCACCGCAAGGTGGCACAGTGTTCTGCCTCAGAGCTCCGTTTGAGCGCCGTTTGGGATTTGAGACATTTTTCGTTCCGATTCCCAAGGGGTTTTTAATTCATAACTTTTTTAATTTTGGTCCCACGGTCTCAAAAATGCCCGAAATGACTTCCCCGGAATTTTTCCAATCAAAAGACACCTCTCGCGACTTCCAACTCGCCCGCGTTGCGAAGTTTAATCGGCTTCAAGCAGACAGAGGCGCACGGATTTTATTAGTATAGATGTTTCGCAATGTACATCTGCTCTTGACAAATCTATTACAGTGTTCCGTTTTTAGAATGCAGCAGAATAAATAAAGTTAAATAAAGTTTTCCTTAGAAAAATAAGGTGACTGTTTTTTAAATGTGTGAAATTCATTTTTTGATACAGATGTCATATACGCATTACGTTGGCGTGATTGAAACGAAATGAACATTTTATGCCTCTTATGGTAATCCAACTTTGTTTTTAATTTATTAATGAACTATTTATTTACTTTCATTTGCATTTTAAAATGATACAAAATGTTACGCTCTATACATAGAAAAGTAAAATAGAAAATAGAAATGTATCTGTCATTTGAAAACAAAGTTTTCGTTAAAGGGGCGCCAGAAATGTATCACCCCAACGTGGTGCATATATGACATTTGTGCCTCTTTCTTACAACATGGGTGTGTGCATTTGCACCTAAATTTAGTTATTTAGCTCTATTTTTGTAATATTAACTGGAGTTTGTACAATGTACGGTACTACTTGATTATTTTATCGAGAAAAAAATTAATAGCAGAATATAGGTATAAATGTCAATAATCGATGATCGTAAGTATGATAGCAATTGATATTACACGTGATACACGTATTTTTTTACGTCATTAGTGCTTTTTAATTTGACTTTTAATTTGTATTTTTTATTTATGTTTATTGTTCTTTCGTTATTTAAAATGAATTTATGTAAATTTGAATAGTTTGGCGAAACTGGCCGATGTGTTAATCAAGTAGCACTCAATTAACATTTGAAAATATCATATTTCACAAAAAACTCTGGCACAAACCCGGATTTGCAAGATTTCCTTCCAATACCAATGCGGCAAAATCCTCGTTTTAGAATAGCAAAGAAATGTGCATTTTAAAAAATTATTTTCGTTATTTTAAAACGAAAATATTAATACAGTTATTATAGCACAAAACAATTTATAGAATTTCTAAAAAGAAATTGAAAGTAAATAAACAATTTAATACAGAAACAACTATTGATGGGTTACCATATCAGGCAAAGTAACACTGTTTTGGCGATAGTCAGATACCTCAATGTGTATAAAATGTCTGTGCCAAACATGTTTGGAAAAAACAATGATCGTTATTTATACAGCATGTTTAAATACTGTAGTATAGTGAAAAAAAATGTATACATGACATATACGCACCACATTGGCGAGTTTTTTTTTTTTTTTTTTTTTTTTCCCTTCTTCATCTTCTTCTTCTGATGCCGATTCGGAGAAATTTTTTTTTCAAATACCAGTTACATATAGAGTTTACAATTATTTCATGTTATTTTAAATAGAAAATAACAATAAAATTTAAAAATTTTAGTTAATAATTATAAAACAAAACTATTTATATCCTTTAAAAAATAAAATAAAATAAAATAAAAATTTATTAATAAATAAACAACAGCCAGGTTACCAAGTGAGGCATAAAATTGCCATTTTATTGCAGTCGCGCAAATGTGGTGCATGTATGACAAATGTGCTTAGATTAAAATAGTTTATATAATTGGAAAAAAAAAATTGTAAATAGACAATTTATTAATAAATAGACAATAACATCCGGGTTGCCATATCAAGCAAAATAATGACACTTTGGCGTCAGTTAATTACCCAGATGTATATATGGTATTGGCGTAAGAGACAAATCGCACCAACGTAGTGCGTATGAGATATCTGTGCCAAAAAAAAAAAAAAAATAAATAAATAAATAAATTATTTCACAATATCTATGTATGTGGAAAAACATTTACCCTAAAATTTAAATACTATTCATTTTTGTGGTATTAACTGCTATATTAAATGTAAAATGTTTTCCTAAAAATGCTCTCACTCATTAAAAGAGAGAGCGAGAATAGTTTTTTCTCCGTCTTGTGCTTTTTTTGGTTTAGAATCGCATTGATTGGCGACAAAAGTAGATTGGAACAAATAACATACAAATAACAATTAGAGCCTTTAAAAA